>OZ017739.1:313249738-313917238 GCA_963969285.1 Odontomyia ornata
CTCCTTCAAAATTCATCTGTTAGTTTTCAAATTTTAATTTAAAGTATATATGTATATTTTATATAAAAATATTATATGATTGTATTTCCATATCCCTTGACTACTTAATTAAAAATCAATATTCTTCGAAAGGAGACAGGTAATTAGGCAGCGGGGACGTCATATCGAAATTTGAATGTTTATTTAAGAAAAAAATTGTACAATAGTATTATTCAAAGTATTGCCCATCTGAAGCTATGACCTTTTCCCATCTTCCTGGCAATTTGTGAATCCCGTCCCAAAAGAACTGCGCCGGCTTGGCAGCCAAGAATGAATCAAGACAATTTTTGGTATCCTGCTCTGATGTGAACCGTATTCCAGTAAGGGCGTTCTGCATCGATCGGAACAAATGGTAGTCAGAAGGGGCAAGGTCTGGGCTAAAAGGTGGGTGGTGTGAAACTTCCTATCCACTGTTTTCCAAATAGCTCTTAACCGGAAAAGTAACGTTGGGCCGAGCGTTGTCATGATGGAAAACTATTGCCTCGTGTCTGGTCGTATATTCCGGGCGTTTTTCGGCTACTGCTCTCTTCAAACGGATTAATTGTGTTTGGTAGCGTGCTTCATTGATGGTTTTAGCAGCTCATAATACAGCACACTCTTCTGATCCCACCAAATACAAAGCATTACCTCCGCGCCATGGATATTCGGCTTTGCCGTTGATTTGGCTGGTTGGCCGGATTTCACATATGATTTTTTGCGCTTGCGGTTGTGTTAATGAATCCATTTTTCATCAGCAGTAACAATCCGATGCAAAAATGACTTCCTTTTGTTGCGTTCCAGCAGCATTTTGGACATGCAAAACCGCCTTTCGACGTCTCTCGGCTTGAGTTCTTGAACTACTACTACTTGAGTGACACCCAAAGATTCTGCGAGCTCTTCTTGTGTTTGGCAACAATCTTCATCGAGTAATGCTTCCAGGTCTTCATCTTCAAACTTTTTTGGCTGCCCAGGACGTTCATCGTCTTCCAAGCTAAAATCACCACTTTTAAATCGTGCAAACCACTTTTGGCAGGTTCCCTCAGCTAGAGCATGTTTACCATAAACTTCTACCAAAATACGATGACTTTCGGCAGCAGTTTTCTTCATATTAAAGAAATGAAGAAGAATCCCCCGCAAAAACACTTTTTCAGGAACAAAGTTCGACATTTTGAGTGAAAAAAAATTATTGTTGTTAACGCTTCAAATGAATGGCATACACTGCAAAGACGTACAATGACAGTAGCTTTCAAACGTAGGTTTGGAATATTGGAACGATGTAATATTATACAAGTTACGCTATTTCTTAGCAAATCGCACGAATTAAGTTATAGACCCAATATATATATATATATATATATATATATATATATATATATATATATATATATATATATACATATATATATATATATATATATATATATATATATATATATATACATATAAGTAAACGAACAATTCCCAGACGGATGGTAATAGAACACCGGCAGTGCAGCATGGGAAAATTTTCACATGAAAAATGCTAGACATAGCGTTAGCATTTTCATCTAATAAAAATGATTTTGATATAGAATATAATTTAGTGTTCAAGTGCTGCCAGGCTCTGCTTGAAAATAAATATTTTTCTAAACGAATAAATCCGTCGTTTATTAACTGGCAGGGACGATTGTCGCGACACGGCAAGTAACTAAAACGAAAAGAAAAGTACGCGGCTTACGCATGAGCCTACCACTCAAAATAAGTGAAAAACCGCGGGAGTGATTTTTTCTTTTCGCGCGCAAAAACCAAGCGGTGAAACGTGGTGTTTATGGAGGAACGAGGCCCCTTAGTAGCGAAGCCAAAAAGGATTTAAGGATTCAAGGCCTCAACAGCCGCCCTCTCAGTCAACAATCATTCAACAAAGATAATAAGAGGATGAGAACCTTGGTAGCAACCTCGTAAGTGTAACATTTCTTAAACACTCATTTATATTTTATATTCAAATTTTTTTAAAAAAAGGAAATAGAAAAATTGTGGAAAATTTTCAAAACTGTGTGGTTTTTAAGAAAAATAAAACTACGAGTATGTGATCGAATATGTAAAAATGTTTGCTGCGAATCGATTAATAGTAAGATTTTTTAGAGTACACGACGAACAATTTAATTTGAAAATTGAGTCACTTAAGAAAAGCGAATATTTTTATTTGACTAAGTGGAAATTTTATATTAAATTTTTACGAACATTAGTGAATTGTAAAAGAAAGTGAACTAAATTGAGACCGTTTCTAGACTTATTATTACAGCTTGTGAGAAATGTTTTGACTAATGTTTCCTTTGGAAATTCATATGCACGACAATTAATGGTGCATTTTTGAGTTTCTAGTATCAATTTCTGATGCGCGTATAGCTGTATGAAGTAGATTCCGTGTTTTCGTATGATAAGCATCTCTGTTTTATGAAATAAACATTAATTCCTTTTTTTCATGCCTGTATCGTGAAGCAGAGTTGAATACTTATGCGAAAGAACTATCTCTTCATTGAAGATCCTTATCGAACAATCTGTCGCAAACGTGAATCCTTGTGAAGAAGGTTTTTTGCTCATTATCTAGGTACTAAAGTCCCTTTTCCTCAAAGCAAAAAGAAAATTTTTTATGTATTTATTTATTTGAGAAATCAACTTAGACTAGTAGTCCATTAACAAGTCAATCAATATAATATATAAGTACAAACATATGTATGAATTCAAAATATGGCAGAAATTAAAGAAAAAGATCACAATACGATATTAAAAATTAAGATTTATGGGAATATTTATAAATTTGATTTTTCATTGAAGTTTTGAATACGCCAAGAGGTTGTGGTAGAGGACCAAGACTTTGCTGGTTGTGAATACGAGGTAAGCGTAGCAAAGGAGAGTGGAAGAAGGTGTTAGTACGTGCATACGAGCCCTGAAATTGAAGCAAGGATCTATTAGGGTGAGCCGCGTCGAATGTATTTATTTGCCTGCATAGATTTTGAGTTAAAAAACAATAATGAAGCTTGAACAAAAGACATTCGTCAAAGAAAGATCGTCTGGACTCAAGGGTAGGAAGGTTCAAAGTATGAAGTCGGGCAACATAAGGGGACTAAGGAAGTTTGAATTTGAAGAATAGAGACCACATGAATCTGCGTTGAATTGACTCAACAGCATCGATGAGCTTCCTGCGGTTTTTCCAAATGACTACGTACTGGTGAGAAGTAAAGACACATACAGGATGTGATATGTTGAAATGACGAAGCGGAAAGTAAAATAAATCCAGTTGAGTGAGAGGCTTTGTTAATAATTAGAGCAATATGGAGATCAAACTTCAGTTTACAATCGACCAACATATCCTACTATTTTTGATGGCGTACAGAGCTGCCGAACATGCATCGACGGGTCAAGCCCCAGCCAAAGGCATTTTTGGAAAGACTATTCGTCTGTCAGCTGATATCAAGCTCGGGACACCCGCTGGGAAACCCCAAGCGATCTCTGGGTACGCAAGTGAGCTAAGGGAACGGTTGAACCAGAAACATCGGACAGTGCGAAAACACCTCGAATCGGCTGCTGACCGCATGAAGACCAGGTATGATCTAAAGGCAAATTCTACTGGCTTCCAGCAAGATGACTTGGTCTGGCTATATAACCCACAGCGACGGAAGGGTAGGTCTCCAAAGTTGCAGTATAATTGGGAAGGACCATACCGGGTTACAAAGCGAATCAACGAAGTCGTATATCGCATACAGCAACACCGTAAGCCGAGAGCCAAAATGAAAATTGTGCACCTGGACCGTCTTGCCCCATATTACATCCAAGGAGAGTTGACCACAACTGGTGACACATCTTTTCGGGGCGAAAAGAACTGAGGTGGGGGCAGTGTTACATGCACGAATAATTCTGCGAGCTACTGTTGCAATTGTTTTGACAACCATTAAGAACATCAACGAAATGAATTTACTCGAAACCACGAGAACATACCAAGCATGATCAACATCTGAAGGTGACGTCACTCCATTCATTACGCTGCTTGAATATACCAGGTACCTCTCGGCAGAACATTCGCCAATGTACGAGAAATGGGTTGAATAGGAAGAGACCCTACACAAAGGCGAGCTGAATGAATGGGGGATTATTCATTAGAACCACGAAAGTAAAAACGGCGGAAGCAAATAGAAAAGCGATATTGTTCGAGTAATAGAAAAGTGATTTTCGTTGATTGTGAAGTGATTTTAGAAGACAATTGCGATAGAAATTTATGGACAAGTAGAAGTTCGACTTTTAATAGTGAAAATTAAAATTGTGAAATAGTGAAATAAGTGATTGTGAATTTTTGATTAATTAAATAAACTCTTTTAATTTAATTTAAAAGACATTGCGTTTTCACTTTTCCGGAACATCAAAATTATTGGCCGCGACGATATATATAAATATAAATATCTATAAATAAATACATATATATATATATATATATATATATATATATATATATATATATATATATATATGTATATATATATATTTATATATATATACCTTTACACACACATATATATATATATATATATATATATATATATATATACATATGTATGTATATATATATATATATATATATATATATATATATATATATATATATATGTGCATATATATATATATATATATATATATATATATATATATATATATACATAGATATATATATATATATATCTTTAAATATATATATATGTATATATATATATATATATCTATCTTTAAATATATATATATATATATATATATATATATATATATATATATATATATATATATATATATATATATATATATATATATATATATATATATATATCTTTAAATATGTATATATATATATATATATACATATATATATATACACATATATATATATATATATATATATATATATATATATATATATATAAATATATATATATATATATATATATATATATATATATATATATATATATATATATATATATATATATATATATAAGATTAAAGTTCCTGTTGATGATAACTCAAATAAGCAGATTCATTTGATTTCGTATTTTCAAACGGATTTTACTTATTCAACGGAAAATAGGAATGAGTTTTATGTTGACTGTCATGGATTACCTGATTTGATTCGGTTTGAACCAATCAGTGCCATGAATATATTATTGACGACAAGAGAAAACCTCAGAAATTTTCCTGCAAGGTGAACTACAATACACCGGTTTTTTCGCGGAAATCAACAACGTGAACGTTTTCAGGTGTTAGTTAGATCACTTTGAAATTATAATTTTATCTTCTGATCCCCACTCATATGAGACACATCTCATTAAGATACCCAATAGCATTGGTATGTCAATTAGAAATAAATTATCGATGGTAGAATATTACTCTATATACAACTTTTACACATTTGCGTAATGCTGCTTATCAAGTAAATTGCCCCTAAAATTCATTAATTTTTGGGTCATAGCTACTTTTATTTTATATCAAGGCCTTAATTTCAATTTGTCCCTTGTACAATTTTAAAGAAAAATTCGAATAGTTTCTATTATTGTTTAATGAATGCCAAATTGATTTATCTTTAAATACTCGCTTTAGTCTTTTGTTGTATTGTGACGCACGCAGGCATTGAATGAATTAAGCAAGCTCCATGCTTCAATTATTCGGTTCATGTAAGCAGTTTAGACTGAGCCTAAAGTTAATTATTGGGGCTTTTTGACATGAAATTGTTGAATATAACTGATATTGATGAGTATACTTTGTGATCGCTTTTAAAAGACTATTCCAAATAATTATAAAAAATAAACTGTTCTTAGCAAAACCAGCATAACAAATACATGGATCATCTTTTAGCTTGATCACCCTGGTCCTGCTTTTCATGTTCTAGCTAAACAACGACAACGTAATGGTTGATATTCGGTTCAATCCAAACCGCAAATACCGATGATTCAAACGGATTTACCATTCGATTTTAAACGCTTACAATTTCCAGTACGTCTGGCCTTTGCGATGACAATAAATAAATCGCAAGGACAGTCTTTATAAGTTTGCGGAATCAAGTTTGAGTTTCCCTGTTTCGCGCATGGACAATTATGCGTCACGTGTTCGCGCATCGGAAAACCGTCTTCTTTGTTTATTTACGCACCACAAAACAAAACAAAAAATATAGTTTATAAGAAAGCTTTAAATTGATTAACAAACTGTATCATAACAGTGTGTGTCTGTTAATAAAAATTTAAACCTTATAAATAGCCAGTATTTCAGGAAAACTCAGTTTTTTTAAGTAAGCAACATGATGTGTCGAAAATAATAATAAAACTTCATGCTACATTAAAAAAATGCTTTTTTATTCAATACGTTTTGTTTGTTTTGAAAATAATTTATACAAAAATTTAGGTCTTTTATTTATCGATTGAGGCAGTACGAAGTCTGCCGGGTCAGTTAGTATATATATATATATATATATATATATATATATATATATATATATATATATATATATATATATACATATATATATACATATATATGTATATATATATATATATATATATATATATATATATATATATATATATATATATATATATATATATATATATATATATATTGTTACATGTACAAATAATGCTGCGAGCTACTGTCGCAATTGTTTTCAAAACCATTGAGAGCATCATGATCAACAAACGAATGTACTCGAAAGCACAAGAACCCACCAAGCATGATCAATATCTGAAAGTGACGTCACTGCGCCATTGAGAATTGCTCGAATATTCCAGGTAGTTCGCCAATGTACGAGAAATGGATTGAATGACTAGAGACCCTATATAAAGGCGAGCTGAATGAATGGGGGATTATTACAACCGCGATAGTAAAAACCACGAAAGTAAAACTGCGAAAGTGTGGAGTACGAATTAAAAGCGATATTGATTGCTAGTGAAGAAAGTTGTGATAGAAATTCATAAACAAGTGAAAGTTAGATCATAAAGTAAAATTGTGAAATAGTGAAATTCATGATTGTGCACTATTTGTAAATAAACTCTTTTAACTTAATCTAAATCATTCCTAATACTAACTTAACCTGATCTAATATCATTCCTAATACTAACTTACCATTGAATGGTATTAAACTCTTTTACCATAATTGTAGCGGTATGAGAGGGAAAATGAATAAATTATACCTTGATGCTAAGTCCTGTTCTAGACAGTAGCTGGACGATTTAAAGAGCTAATCGTGACTACTCATCCACAGGCCTAACCAAAGGTGGCGGAGTATTGATTGCGATCAAAAGTTCCATTGCCTCTGAAAACGTTGATACTACCTCCTATAAAACTTTTGAACATAAGGTGGTTCTAATACGCTTAGGCAAGTGGTTTTTATACATAGGGGTGTTTTACATTCCACCAAAATCAGACGAAACCTCCTACAAGAAGATATGTGAAATTATAAATTCTATTGGTGCTTCTCCAGAGCATGTTCCTCAAATCATAATTTTGGGAGACTTTAACCGCCCTAATTTATCTTTTGTTCCTGATGAAACTGATAACCATCTTCTACTAGTAAACCTCTCAAATACCATCGATCTTAATCTAATCAATGCCTTTTATGGTGATGACTTACAACAAGTATCACTACTCCCAACCAAAACGGAAACTGGTTGAATCTAATTTTTACCAATGCTTATGACGGCGTTGTGGTAGGTCCAACCAATGACAAAGAGAACCTTTTCTCTAACACACGAAGCCATTTCGCTTCTTCGGCTGAACTTCCCATATCTGATGTAACTTTTTCCCGAACGTGCAATGACTGTATTGTATTTGATTTCTTAAATGCTGATTATAATATCATTAAATTTTATCTTGCCAATGTTGATTGGAACTATCTTTCAAGTTTAGATTTAGAAGAAGCAGTCTCTTCATTCTGTAAAACACTCTGTGAATGCATTGAGACTCATGTTCCTAAAATAAAGAAAAAACCCAAAGTTTCCACGGCCTGGCTTGATCGCGACCTTTGACATCTGCGGAATCCAAGAAACAAGCTTTATAAATTAATAAGAGATAACAACTTTGACACCAGCCTTAATATTTAATATGATGAGCTGGCTATGAAATTCACTATAAGATCTCGCGAAGCATATGATCAGTACATCGATTCAACCGGGGAAAATATTATTCGTAGTTCCAAAGAATTTTTCAATTTCGTAAAAACCAAGCAAAAAGCCACAGGACTTCCAACATCAATGTATTACGGTGATAGTAATTCAATTTGGCCTCAAATTATATGCGGCCTTTTCGCCGAGCATTCCCAAGAGGTTTTCCGCCCAGCCACTAATTCTTCTAGCATACCAATTTGCCATTCAACGACAGCACCATTCATTGATGAAATGAGTTTGTCAAGTGAAGATATCGTAAACGCTATTAAAGAACTGGATATTAACAAGGGACCTGGACCTGACTATCTTTAACCGAGATTTCTTTTTGGATATATACATCAAATCTCTTCCCCTCTGTTTATTCTATTCAATGCATCTTTATCACGAGGGGCTTTCCAACTGTCTGGAAGTCTTCTCATTTTACTCCGATTTTCAAAAGTGGCGATAAGCAGTCTATAAGAGACTATTGCGATATTATTGGCTATTCCAAAGTTGTTCGGAAAAATTGTTTGTGATAAGCTTACCACCTTGTTTGAACCATGTTTGAACGAACTGCAGCACGATTTTTGCAAAGGTCAATCAACTACCACCAACGTAATGCTTCTTACCTCAACTATTCTCTGCGAAATGGAAAAAGCTAACCAGATTGTCGCTGTTTACACGGACTTCACTAAAGTCTTTGATCGACTCGATCATGGAATTTTGATCTCCAAACTTCTGAAGTTCGGCATCTTACTGAGTTGGATTGCATCATACCTAAATAATCGAACACAGTTTGTAAAATTCCAGGGCACTTTTTCAAGAGAAATTATAGCCTCTTCTGGAGTGCCACAAGGTAGCCACCTGAGTCCCCTTTTATTCAAAATCTTTATTTCCGACTTGTCTGAGATTTTAAGTGACGTACTTCATCTTCTGTATGCTGCCGACCTCAAAATATACCACACCGTCAATTCCGATTCCGAAGCTATTTTTCTGCAAGCCAAAATTAATTCATTATTGAAATGGTGTACCGATAACAGGCTTAATCTTAATTTTGGAAAGTGTTATGTTATAAGCTTCTCGAGAAGAAATTCAGTATTTGAGCACACTTATCACCCGAATGATTCCCCACTTCCAAAACTTGACCAGATCTCAGACCTGGGCGTTCTGTTGGATGGAAAGTTGAATTTTCATTCTCAATACGATACAATTCTTGCTCGGGTATGTAAGCAGCTTGGTTTCATAAAACTTCGTGCCAAAGAATTCAAAAACCTATGTGTCACCAAAACTCTATACACCTCATTTGTTCGCCCCCTCCTTGAATATGGCTGATTATTTGGAATCCATGCTTTGGGAATCACAGCATCCGCATTGAATCTGTTAAGAACCAGTTTATACTTTTTGCCTCGCGTGATGCTTATGACCCAAGAGACTTCGCTAACTTGCCACCTTACCAGCAAAGAATAAATATTTTGAATCTTTCCTCGCTCTCATCTCGAAGAACTATCTTAAGTTCTTGCTTTGTTTTGAATGTAATCAATAAGATAGTAAATGTTGCATCACTATCAAGCAAAATCACGTTCAAGGAAACGATTAAACATACTAGGAACACTCGTCTGCTTCATGAAGACCAACATAAAACCACCTACGTGGACAACGAGCCAATTAATAGATGTTGCAAGATCTTCAATTCTATGAGTGAACATTACTCTTCTTCTATCTCAATACATAACTTCAAAAATAAGATTACTGACGCATTAAAATAAGCTATTGTTATTGTATATATTTACTTTTTTGTGATTTGTTTAGGTATAAGTAGTTTTTTGTGATTGCCTTGTTTTGCTTATTAAATAAATAAATAAAATACAGTGCGTTTCTACTTTTCCGGAACATTAAAATTATTGGCCGCGAATCATAAGACGCGACAGTGGTGTCGAGAAGTGAGATAGTAAATTTAGAAAGTGAAAACTTTCAAACATTCTCAAAGTGCACAATAGTGAAATTAAACGTGGAAACTGAAAGAAGAGCCGAAATAATATAAAAATGTCACGAAGCCTAAACTTAAAAATTAATGAATTGACCATGTCGGAGCTTAAGGAAGTGTTGGAACAGCGAAACCTAGCAACGCAAGGTACTAAGGCCAGACTGATAACACGCTTGCGTGACGCAATTGAATCAGAAGGCGCATATCTGAATTCGGGTGAGCTCTCAGATACAGAAAAAGGCGCAGAAGGTGGTGAAGCAGAAACACCAAACCAAAGGAACCAGAAAATGCGCTGATGCAAATGTTGATGCTGATGCAGCAAGAGCAGCGACAACAGTCATCCAATTTAACTGCGAAGCTCAATGAACAGTTGTTCAATTTAACTGCGAAGCTAAATGATTAATCAACGAAGCTAAATGAATAATCAGTGAAGCTAGACCAACAAGCGTTCGAAATCATGTCAAACATCACACAGAAGCTGGAGGAGCAATCAGCGAAGCTAGACCAACAAGCACTCGAAATCAAGGCAGACATTACACAGAAACTGGAGAACAGGCAACCCAAATAAAAACGGAGATCAGTAGTCTGACGAACTAAATTAAATGCGTTGAGGAACAGGTTCATCGGGTCGAAGAGAAGGTCACCCAGGTTGAGGAAAGAGTCAACTATGAGATTAGCCAGGTCGAAGAGAGAATGAGCCATGAGATGGAAAAAATGAAGAAAAAAAATTGGAAGGAGCGAAGGCAGTAGTTACCACCTCACCAGCCCCGCTTACAACCGCAGCGCAAAGCTTATCCAGAAATATGAAAGCACCAATATTCGATGGGCAAACGGTTTCGAGCATTTACAAAACCCAGTTTGAAGCCACCACTCGGATGAATCACTGGAATGAGCAGGGACGAGCAACTGCATTAATTCTTGCTCTCAAAGGCCCAGCAGCTGAGCTTTTGCAGACAATATCCGTTGAGTTGCACTCAAACCCGACTGCTATAATGAATGCCCTCAACATGCGTTATGGAGACGATTTTCTGAAGTAGATGTATTGGTCACAGCTATGGCATCGGATGCAGAAGTGTATCGAAAACTAACAGCAGCTAGCCCAAGATATTGAGCGACTGGCACTTTTGGCTTACCCAGCTTATGACCCAGAACATCGAGGAGACGCAGCAACAGAAGCATTCATCAGTGCATAAAAGAACCAGGAATTGCAACAAGCCGTGCATTTAGCTCAAAAGTAAACGCTCAAGGATGCATTGGCTGATAGTCTGGGCATTGAGGCAGCAAAAAATGTGACTCGTACCACTGCCCGGGTTCGCGAGGTAGTGGCAGACGAGCGCAAGTACAAGCGCGTGGAAATTGAGTGAGACCCGCAGGTAAATGGTGCGTCTAGATGCTGGAAACATAGAGAGAAAGGGAATCTGCAAGGAGATTGCAATAAACGAAGAAAACAGAGCTATTGTCCAGGATGCGCTGCTAGGAGAAGATCTAGACCGAGTTAGGAGCCCAGAATGGAAGCCTTATAAAACTGAGGGGTCGGGAAACATGTAAGAGCTAACTTCATGGAGCAGAGGTTAGCTAGGAGGATCGACGTCCCCAGCACCACCATCACCGTGTCAAGACTTCATTGTGGAGAAGCGTACTTCTGCCTTCTGGCTCAAGTTGACGGAGAACATTGCACCCTAACAATTAACAGTGGTGCCACCCGATCGATTATTCGACCAGACCTAGTGAGGCAACAACTACATCACAACGGCAGAATTTTCTCACAACGGACAGCTACGGGAGAAACTGCACCTGTCCATGGAGAGGTCAACCTCCACATATAGTTGGGAGACTGTGCATCTCCACGTAATTTTCTGGTCGCGAACATTCTCGGAATGGATTTTCTGCGACCACATGGATTCACGTTGGATTTGGACAAACGGGCATTGAAATGGCAGAATGTCGAAGTATTGATAGAGGATCCCAGCGTCCAGATTCCCAAGATGAATGTGGTAGTATGTATTGATACTGATGTACCAAATTCTGCCAAAAGCATTGTATGGGCCAAACTTGATGATGATTCTGGAGACCACCGATCTTATCTGATAGAGCCAACGAAGAAGTCCGTATTGCGCAGTTTGATTGTAGGACGAAGCCTTGGAAGATCTATAAGGGCCGGATACGTGCCGGTTAGAGTCCTTAACACCGCAGACTCAACCACGAGCATCAAAGCGGGAGAAGTCATCGGCAGCTGCCAGCCTGTTTTCACCAATGTCAAAGTATTGATGGAGGATCCCAGCGTCCAGATTCCCAAGATGAATGTGGAAGTATGTATTGACACTGATGTATCGAATTCTGCCGAAAGCATTGTATGGGGCAAACTTGATGATGATTCTGGAGACCACCGATCTTATCTGATAGAGCCAACGAAGAAGTCCGCATTGCGCAGTTTGATTAAAGGACGAAGCCTTGTAAGATCTATAAGGACGGGATACGTGCTGGTTGAAGTCCACAACACCACGAACTCAACCTTGAGCATCAAAGCGGGAGAAGTCAGCGGCAGCTGCCAGCCTGTTTCCACCATCACCTCTTTGGGAACCACTCACGACCATCATTGGAAAAGGAGGCAAGAAGCAGGCAAAGCCCGGGAATCCACGTCTGCAATATTGAAGCTGGTCAAATTGCCAGTGCAGCTATTTAAGCGAGCCCCTGATTTGGTCACCAAGTACAGTGATATCTTCTCAACAAGCCCGGATGATCAAGGCCGAACGAGTATGGTAACTCACGTCATAGATACACAAAGAGCCAAGCCGATTCGACAAGCACTGAGACGTCTTCCTAAAGCCAAACAAGGAGAAGTAGGCACACTGATCTCAGACATGGAAAAACAAGGTGCTATTGAACTTTCTGTCGGTCCATGGGCCACGCCAGTAGTTCAAGTGAAGAAAAAAAAACGGTAGCACTCGTTTTTGTGTCGACTATAGGCAGCTCGACGACGTCACTAAGAAATATAGTTACCCACTACCATGCATCGATGACATCATGGACACTTTAGCCGACGCAAAATGGTTTTCTACAGTCGATCTCAAGAGTGGCTACTGGCAGTTAGAAATCGACAAGAAGGACCGAGAGAAGATCGTATTTTTAATTGAACTGGATTGTGGCAATTTGTGGTGATGCCATTTGGGCTTTGCAGTGCTCCAGCCACTTTCGAACGCCGGATGAATTACGTGCTACGAAGCCCAACCTGGAAAATCTGCTTTGTGTACCTAGATCACATCATTGTTATCGGGAGAACGTTCGAAGAGCATGTGCAGAACTTAGAAGAGGTTTCCACCCGATTGCGACTGGCGAATTTGAAGCTTAGTCCCGACAAGTGTGCCCTTTTTGCAGCTGAAGTAAAATACCTGGGACACATCGTATCAGCAGAAAGGGTCAAAACAGACCCTGGGAAAATTGAAGCCATGAAAAGCTGGCCAACGCCAAACATCAAGCGCCACCTGCGATGTTTTCTGGGTCTGGCAACCTACTATCAAAGTTTCGTTAAAGCCTTTGCCAAAATAGTCAAGTTTCTCCATCAGCTAAACGAAAATAATCGTCCGTATGTCTGGAATCAACAACGCTAGGTAGCCTTTGAGACATTGAAGGAGAAGCTGTGTGAATCACCCGTGCTGGCATATCCGAAACCCGGAAAAATGTTTGTAGTTGTTGACACCGATGCGAGCAACGGCAGTATTGGAGCTGTTTTCTACCAGCAGATCGATGGCGAAGAAAGAGCCCTCTCGTATTACAGTCGAATTTTTTCACAAAGCGAGAGGAACTTCTGCGTGACCAGGAAGGAGCTATTGGCTATAATAGAGGCCACCAAGCAATTCCACAAGTACCTATATGGCCAGAAATTTATTCTTCGTACGGACCATGCATCGCTGAGATGGCTTCTTAACTTCAAAAACTCCCAGAGACAAGTTGCAAGATGGATCGAAAGACTGCAGTCATACGACTACGAAATTGTTCATCATCATTGACGCCCTATTTCGTCTTCCGTGTCCAGCTAACTACAAGCATTGCCGACGAATTGATGAAACGGAACCAACCGTTGATCTGCAAGTCATAACGGCCAGATTTGATGAAGGTTGGTGATTGGAGGAGATTCGAAACGCCCAGCTAGCCGATGAAGACATCGGACCATTGCTCGTATGGAAGGAGACAACTGGCCGACCTGAGTGGAAGGACATTTTAATGCATGGCGCAACCCTGAAAAGCTATTGGGCACAATGGAACTCCCTTCAGGTGGAGGGTGGCGTACTGAAGAGGAAATCGGAAACGGCGGATGGCAGCTCCTATAGAATGCAAACTATACTGCAAGAAGGTTCCTCGGGAGGTCACCTTGATGTTAACAAGACCTTAGCGAAATTGCGGGAAAGGTTTTACAGGCTTCATGCTCGAGAAGACGTAGAGGACTGGTGTCGTAGATGCACAATTTGTGCTTCCGTCAATGGTCCAAAGCGACGACTGAGAGGACGAATGCAAACCTAGTACGTGGCTGTACCATTTCAAAGGATTGCTGTTGACATCGCCGGATCTTTTCCTGAATCCACATGGGGTAATCTATACACGCTGGTTGTGGCCGATTATTTGAAATAACCCAAGGTCTACCCCATTCCCAACCACGAAGCAACTACTGTAGCCGAACTGCTAATGTTAAATTGGGTGAACTACATTTGGATCAAGGCCGAAACTTTGAGTCACTGGTTTTTGGCAAAATGTGCGAGCTGCTGGGAAAATGAAGACAGCACCGCTGCTTCTCCAATCCAATGGAATGTTTGAAAGTTTCAACGGCACACTCAATAAACACCTGGCCAAGATGGTTGAGGAGAACCAAAGGGACTGGGACCGACACATCCCACTATTTTTGATGGCGTACAAAGCTGCCGAACATGCAATGACAAGCCAAGCCCCAGCCAGGGTCATTTTTGGAAAGCTTTTTGCCTGCTGGCTCATATAAAGTTCGGAACACCCTGTGAGAAACCCCAAACGATCTCAGGGTACTCACTTGCGTACTTCGTCATCGTTGAAGCGGATACATCGGACAGTGCGAAAACACCTCGAATCGGCTACTGACCGCATGAAGACCAGGTATCATCTAAAGGCAAATTCTACTGGTTTCCAGCGAGATGATTCGGTGCGGCTATATAACCCACAACGATTGAAAGGTAGGTCTCCAAAGTTGCAGCATAATTGGGAGGGATCATACCGAGTTAATAAGCGAATCAAGGACCTCGTATATCGCATCGTACACCTGGAACGTCTCGCCCCACATTACATCCAGGGAGAATTGACTTCAACTGGCGACACATCTTTTGGGGCAAACAGAACTGAGGCGGCGGCAGTTTTACGTGTACAAATAATTCTGCGAGCTACTGTAGCAATTGTTTTCACAACCATTGAGAACATCATGATCAACCAACGTATGTACTCGAAAGCACAAGAACCCACCAAACAGGATCAATATGTAAAAGTGACGTCACTGCGCCATTCAGAATTGTTCAAATATTCCTGGTAGTTCGTCAATGTACGAGAAACGGGTCGTCAGACTGTGGACCCTTTATAAACGTAAACTGAATAAATGCGGGGAGAATTACAACCGCGATTGTAAAAATCACGATAGTAAACTTGCGATAGTGTGAGATGCGAAGTAAAAGCGATAATGATTGTAAGTGACGACAGTTGCGATAAAAATCCATACACAAGTGAAACTTAGATCATAAAGTAAAATTGTAAAATAGTGAAATTCGTGATTGTGCATTATTTGTAAATAAACTCTTCTAACTTAATATAAAAGACAGTGCTTTTCCACTGTCCCGGAAGATTAAAATTATTGGGCGCAGCGCATAACACGCGACAATATATATATATATATATATATATATATATATATATATATATATATATATATATATATATATATATATATATATATATATACATATATATATATATATATATATATATATATATATATATATATATATATATATATATATATATATAGGGTTTACCATTAAGAGGTGTTATTTTGAATAGCCCACTATTTCGTTAAATGCCACTTTTGAAGCTGTTATTCTTAAACATTTGACAAGCAAAAGCTACGGCATTGATAGAACTGGAATAATACACGCTTCAAAAACGCATTGAAATTATTAAAATTCACTATAAGAATGGTGAAAATTTGGCAGAGATGGTTTGTAAAACTCGAACATTTTTGGGTCATCGTGAAGCCCCTTGTCGGACTACAATACAGAAATTACTGGAAAAATTCGAGCTGTTGGGACAACTTAGTGATGTGAAGAATAAAACCCGTGCACGTCACTCAAGAACAGCCGAGAATATTGTTGCTGTAGCATCAAGTGCTCGTCGATCTTTGGAATAAGGCATTCCACAAATGTCATTACACCGTATTTTGCATAAAGATTTGGGTCTTAAGGCTTATAAGGTTCAGTTAACACAAGAATTCAAGTCAGTCTTTGCTGATTGGGTTCATGAAATGCATGAAAATGATTCGAAATTCCATCGAACCATCATCTTGAATGATGAGGCCCATTTTCACCTTGGTGGCTTCGTCAACAAGCAAAACTGTCGCATCTGGGGCTCGAAATACCCAAGAGTTATTTTTAAAAAGTGTGACTGTTGGTGTGGTTTATGGTCCAGCGGAGGCTGAAGTAACATTCACAGTGAATGGATTGCGCTATCGAGAGATGATTAATAAGTTTTTATGGCTGGAATCGGATGGTATTGATCTGGACCACGTTTACTTTCAACAAAATGGCACTACGTGCCACACAAGCAACGAAACCATTGATCTATTACGGGAAAAGTTTCCGGACCGTGTTATCTCTCGAAGAAGTTATCACAATTAGCCACTGAGATCTTGTGATTTAACACCTTCTGACTTCTTCCTTTAGGGCCACGTGAAAGAGAATGTCTACGCCAACAGCCCAGCGTCGATTTAAGACTTCAAAGATGGAATTCGTGAGGTTATCGTGGACATGGGGCAACCATTTTGCGATTTGGCTGTGGAAAATTTCATGAAAAGGCTATGGTCCTCTAAGCGTCGTCGTGGTGGTCACTAGCTTGATGTTATTTTTCACTATTAACGGCATACCTTCCTCTTTGTAATGAAGTAAAAACTCGGTCATTCAGATTAAACAAGTTAAGTAAACAGACCTACGCTCATGTCAGAAGGGATTTTGTATTCAATTTACAAAATGCAATCACCAGATCGAATTAAATCAAGAAACATGTCAAAGACGATTTTATTGGAGAAAATATGAAATTCGAAGATCATACTATTATTAACAAAGTTGAACGAATTTCGACTTTTGAGGCTTTTTGTATTGTTATACTCATAAGTATCTCCCTTGACAATTATTTCATTTTTCATTTCATTATTTTTTCAGGCAACACTCTCCTGTACTGTTATCATCGATTAATGGCCAATTTTTTCGAATCCTAGAATGATTACAAAACCCTTTTGTTAGGAGCTCTCTCCCACCTCCTTGACTTGTTTCACTTATGAGCATTAATTGTAGGTACTCATCTTCAGTCATTCATTAAATTGAATCAAGTGTTCAAAGCGTGCACCTTACACGTTGAAGTTGGGAAAAAATAACTCAAAATTATTCAATCTTCGCATTTAAAACAGCCACTATTTTGTTTTACGATTACTGATACCACTAGCTGAACCGATTCTCAAAGAAATACATGACACTTATCATTCCTGAAATTTTCATGCAAATCCTAGCAAAACTGTAGTGTCTGAGTCGGTAAAAAGCGCATCTTGTTCCATAGCCATATGTTGCCATAGTAATAAATGCAGCGCATATTGTTGCATAGTAATACAGGAAAATTCAAACCGCTATAACATCGCTTAATATGATTCAATCTTTATGAAACTTTCAGGATAGATCAATCAATCATCTACGCGCTGAATTTAATTGAATTTAAGGGTACCGTTAAGATTTTGTTCAAGAAAACATAAAATCGATAAATCATACAATTACTAACAAAGTTGAGTGAATTGCGACTTCGAACGTATTTGTTGTTGTTGTACTCATCAAGGCCTACATTCTTAATTTTTTTCAGATTTTTCGGATCACAGGTGTCCAATCGCGAGGGGTGGGACACACATTTTTCGTGTATTTCCCCTCCCTGTGCGCCCCTCGAAGCAAATTTTTCCAAACTAAGACCTGTTTTGAAAAGTTCTCATCAAGACCTTTCATTTGACACCCATGTCGTCTACCTTCAATGAAATTTTTTTTCGGGGGTCACTCTCCTATATGGGGAGACCCCCCCTTAAATACCTTGAAGAGATCACCACTTTACACCTACACACAAAATTTGATGTTCCTAGCTTAAGTAGTTTCCGAGAAAAACTGCTGTGACACACGGACGGACGGACGGACAGACGGACAGACTGGTCGCGAAACTAGTAGGGTTTTGTAAAATTATTTTCCATTACCCTAAAAATGGATTTTTTCTATTACTATCAAAATAACACCTCTCATGCTAAAGAAAGCTGCTACATTAAAAATTTTAGCAACAAAATTTATTCATTAATGAAACTATCTTTTCTATACATTTTTCCTGTGGTATTCCTTTAGAAACTAGATTTTACAAAATAAAAACAAAAAATTTCCACTTAAACGAACTGGAAAAAGTATCCGTACATGACAATATTAATTTGAAATATTCAAATATTTCGTTACCAATCAGGACTTAATAACTTGTCGGATAACATTTTCTCTTAAGGACCTTCTTAAGTCGATTTGGCACGGAGTAAACCAATCCGGCTATGTCCTGCCTGGTAATTTTACCCCATTCGTCGACGAAGACGTTTTTCAGCATTTCCTTCGAGGTTATGCTGTGCTTACGAATCTTGCGCTCCATCAAGTCCCACAAATGTTCAATGGGATTAAATTCTGGGAGTTGAGGCGGCATACACAGTTGATGTTTTGTGTTGTAGAGCAACCAAAGCTTAACATTGTGTGCTGTGTGCTTAGGATCATTGTCTTTCTGGGCCCAGAAATCGTCACCAAGCCTCAACTACTGAACGCTTTACTTCAAATTCACCTTCAAAATTACCGTATTGATTCATAGCTGATTCTATAAACACAAGTTGGCCAACTTCTTCCGCCTCTATACACCCCCAGACCATCACACCACCTCCACCGTGTTTCACTGTTGGTACAAGATTTTCTTTTTCGAGGGCAGTATCGCTCTTCCGCCACACTAACTTTCTTCCTTTAATGGAAAATTTGCTTTCGTCAGAGAATTGGACCTGTTCCCAAAACTCTGGTAGCTTATTTACATATTTTTTTGCGAAACCCACACTTTCCTTTCTGTTCATTCCCGAAATTGATGGCTTCTTACGTGTTATGCGTGAGCGATGTCCATCTCTCTTTAGTATTTCTCGTATGATATCTTGGTGGAGAACCTTCCTCAAAGAGTCTTTTATATTTGTACCAATTTTTGAAGCAGTTACTCGAGAATCCTTTTTAACTGCCTGCAAAACGTTTCTTTTTTCGCATCCATACAGTATAGAGGATCAACCACAACGAGACTTTGACATAATCGAACCAGTTGTACTAAATGTTTTCACTACATACTGGACAGAGTAGTGAGTTCAAATACAAATTTCGCGGTAAATTTTCTCTCAACTCTTAAGTTTTAGCATAATTTACCTCTCCTCAGCTCTGATTTCGCTAATTTTGAGCATCATCATGTATTCTAGTGTACAACAAATTTTAAAAAAATGCACTGCCTTTTAAAGTTATCACAACTTAAAGTGGAACCATTATTGGACCCAAAAACATTAATATACTCGTACATTTGCATATATCATCGCGTAACATGGAATATCCCCCGGTTCGTTGTGTACGGATACTTTTTCTGGTTTATTTTGTTGCCATAAATTGATTTTGTTTGGGTTTTAAGTCATTTTAAATTCTTATTGAAAGTAAACGTGGTCCAGATCTATACCATCCAATTCCGGCCATAAAAAATTATTAATCATCTCTGGATAGCGCAATCCATTCACTGTGACTGTTGCTTCAGCCTCCGCTGGACCATAAACCGCACCAACAGTCACACGTTGAGGATAGAGAGGCTTTTTAAAAATAACTCTTGGGTTTTTCGAGCCCCAGATGCGACAATTATGCTTGTTGACGAAGCCACCAAGGTGAAAATGGGTCTCATCATTCAAAATGATTGTTCGATGGAATTTCGAATCATTTTCATGCATTTCATGAACCCAATCAGCAAAGACACGACGCTGTTGATGATCGATCGGCTTGAGTTCTTGTGTTAACTGAACCTTATAAGCCTTAAGACCCAAATCTTTATGCAAAGTATGGTGTAATGACGTTTGTGGAATGCCTTATTCCATAGAACGACGAGAAATGGACAAGCCTTGGTTTTCTTCAACACTTTCGGCTACAGCAACAATATTCTCGGCTGTTCTTGAGTGACGTGCATGGGTTTTATTCTTCACATCACTAAGTTGTCCCAACAGCTCCAATTTTTCCAGCAATTTCTGTATTTTAGTCCGACAAGGGGCTTCACGATGACCCAAAAATGTTCGAGTTTTACAAACCGTCTCTGCCAAATTTTCACCATTCTTACAGTGAATTTTTATAATTGCAATGCGTTTTTGAAGCGTGTATTATTCCAGTTCTATCAATGCCGTAGCTTTTGCTTGTCAAACGTTGAAAAATAACAGCTTCAAAAGCGGCATTTACCGAAATAGTGGGATATTCAAAATAACCCTCTTATTGGAAGACCCTTTATGTTGCTATAAATGTGTGTATATACATACATACAATATATATTTATATATACATATATCCTTATACATATATATGTATATATATATATATATATATATATGTATATATATATATATATATATATATATATATATATATATATATATATATATATAATATATATATATATATTTATTTATTTATTTATTTCACCAGAATACAATTACAAAATCAATTTAAGTAATTCAGCAGAGATATACATAGACATCTGTACGCTTTCCGGTAACTTACTAACTAAGAATTAAATTTTCAATCAAAAACATATGATATACTATCACTTAAAATTAATACTATAAAATAAAATAAAATACCATCACCAGTTTAAAATTATTCAAATTCATCCTAAGATGTTTTCTTTGATCCATTTTTTTAGTTTAATTTTAATTGATTTTTTAGATACAGCCAGTACTTTGCGATCATTATCAAGACTATTAAATGTTTTTAAAGCATCGTAGTAACTTTTTTTGTTACTGATTGTTTTATTAACTTTTGGTAATGAAATACACTTATATCTTGTTTTGTTGGTTGAATTGGCATATATTTCAAAGAGTCTTGGGTAGTGGAAAGTCAAAGATTCAAGTATAAATATTTGATCTAACGACAGTGGTTTATCTTTTATAAATTGGTTCTTATTGACTATTTTGATAAGTCTGTTTTGAAATCTCTGTAATAAATTAAGTTGTGCTTTGTAAGCACCACCCCATGCAATATTACCATAACTAATTATACTATGAAAGAATGCATAATATAAGAGTTTTAATGTTTCAGCTTGCATATATCTAGACATTTTGTAGAATATATAGAGTAGATATTTGGTTTTCTTTAGTATATGTTTTATATGGCCATCCCATTTCATATGACAATCAAAAATTATGCCCAGATATTTGCAGTATTGCACTCTTTGTATTTTGGCTTTATATATTTCAATTACAATCTCATTAGGAATACTATCACAGTAGCTTCCAAATGTCATATATGTAGTTTTACTAACATTTAATGATAAATTACTTTTTATGGAATTGTTTGCAGCTACATATAAATGAGTTGCATATTTTGAATAATAATTTTTCTGAAAAATTATTAGAGAAGAAAAATGTTAGAAGAAGGTGGTTTCGACGTGTGCACTAATTCTCCTCAGGCCATCACACTTAGATACACACCGGTGATGGCGACCACCATGCTCAGAGGTGAGGGAGTTAATTTTTAATTTTTTTTTTTCTACTTATGCAAACTCAATATGCTTTTGTATCTGCAAGTTATATTCAAGGTAAATTTCTCTTGTAAGTATTTGTATTAGCTAAACTTTTTAATTGGATCATTTCACCCTTTTCACATCAATTTAATGTAAATCTATACGACAAATTTGCTCTACATTTGAAGCTTTATCTAACGTCGCGCGGATATCGATCACTCTTTCGGATGGCTCCGATAGCTTTTTAAATTACTTTTTATGGAATTGTTTGCAGCTACATATAAATGAGTTGCATATTTTGAATAATAATTTTTCTGAAAAATTATTAGAGAAGAAAAATGTTAGAAGAAGGTGGTTTCGACGTGTGCACTAATTCTCCTCAGGCCATCACACTTAGATACAGATAATTGTATTCTGGTGAAATAAATAAATAAATAAATATATATATATATATATATATATATATATATATATATATATATATATATATATATATATATATATATACATATATATATATATATATATATATATATATATATATATATATATATATATATACATATATATATAAGGATATATGTATATATAAATATATATTGTATGTATGTATATACACACATTTATAGCAACATAAAGGGTCTTCCAATAAGAGGGTTATTTTGAATATCCCACTATTTCGGTAAATGCCGCTTTTGAAGCTGTTATTTTTCAACGTTTGACAAGCAAAAGCTACGGCATTGATAGAACTGGAATAATACACGCTTCAAAAACGCATTGCAATTATAAAAATTCACTGTAAGAATGGTGAAAATTTGGCAGAGACGGTTTGTAAAACTCGAACATTTTTGGGTCATCGTGAAGCCCCTTGTCGGACTAAAATACAGAAATTGCTGGAAAAATTGGAGCTGTTGGGACAACTTAGTGATGTGAAGAATAAAACCCATGCACGTCACTCAAGAACAGCCGAGAATATTGTTGCTGTAGCCGAAAGTGTTGAAGAAAACCAAGGCTTGTCCATTTCTCGTCGTTCTATGGAATAAGGCATTCCACAAACGTCATTACACCATACTTTGCATAAAGATTTGGGTCTTAAGGCTTATAAGGTTCAGTTAACACAAGAACTCAAGCCGATCGATCATCAACAGCGTCGTGTCTTTGCTGATTGGGTTCATGAAATGCATGAAAATGATTCGAAATTCCATCGAACAATCATTTTGAATGATGAGACCCATTTTCACCTTGGTGGCTTCGTCAACAAGCATAATTGTCGCATCTGGGGCTCGAAAAACCCAAGAGTTATTTTTAAAAAGCCTCTCTATCCTCAACGTGTGACTGTTGGTGCGGTTTATGGTCCAGCGGAGGCTGAAGCAACAGTCACAGTGAATGGATTGCGCTATCCAGAGATGATTAATAATTTTTTATGGCCGGAATTGGATGGTATAGATCTGGACCACGTTTACTTTCAATAAGAATTTAAAATGACTTAAAACCCAAACAAAATCAATTTATGGCAACAAAATAAACCAGAAAAAGTATCCGTACACAACGAACCGGGGGATATTCCATGTTACGCGATGATATATGCAAATGTACGAGTATATTAATGTTTTTGGGTCCAATAATGGTTCCACTTTAAGTTGTGATAACTTTAAAAGGCAGTGCATTTTTTTAAAATTTGTTGTACACTAGAATACATGATGATGCTCAAAATTAGCGAAATCAGAGCTGAGGAGAGGTAAATTATGCTAAAACTTAAGAGTTGAGAGAAAATTTACCGCGAAATTTGTATTTGAACTCACTACTCTGTCCAGTATGTAGTGAAAACATTTAGTACAACTGGTTCGATTATGTCAAAGTCTCGTTGTGGTTGATCCTCTATACTGTATGGATGCGAAAAAAGAAACGTTTTGCAGGCAGTTAAAAAGGATTCTCGAGTAACTGCTTCAAAAATTGGTACAAATATAAAAGACTCTTTGAGGAAGGTTCTCCACCAAGATATCATACGAGAAATACTAAAGAGAGATGGACATCGCTCACGCATAACACGTAAGAAGCCATCAATTTCGGGAATGAACAGAAAGGAAAGTGTGGGTTTCGCAAAAAAATATGTAAATAAGCTACCAGAGTTTTGGGAACAGGTCCAATTCTCTGACGAAAGCAAATTTTCCATTAAAGGAAGAAAGTTAGTGTGGCGGAAGAGCGATACTGCCCTCGAAAAAGAAAATCTTGTACCAACAGTGAAACACGGTGGAGGTGGTGTGATGGTCTGGGGGTGTATAGAGGCGGAAGAAGTTGGCCAACTTGTGTTTATAGAATCAGCTATGAATCAATACGGTAATTTTGAAGGTGAATTTGAAGTAAAGCGTTCAGTAGTTGAGGCTTGGTGACGATTTCTGGGCCCAGAAAGACAATGATCCTAAGCACACAGCACACAATGTTAAGCTTTGGTTGCTCTACAACACAAAACATCAACTGTGTATGCCGCCTCAACTCCCAGAATTTAATCCCATTGAACATTTGTGGGACTTGATGGAGCGCAAGATTCGTAAGCACAGCATAACCTCGAAGGAAATGCTGAAAAACGTCTTCGTCGACGAATGGGGTAAAATTACCAGGCAGGACATAGCCGGATTGGTTTACTCCGTGCCAAATCGACTTAAGAAGGTCCTTAAGAGAAAATGTTATCCGACAAGTTATTAAGTCCTGATTGGTAACGAAATATTTGAATATTTCAAATTAATATTGTCATGTACGGATACTTTTTCCAGTTCGTTTAAGTGGAAATTTTTTGTTTTTATTTTGTAAAATCTAGTTTCTAAAGGAATACCACAGGAAAAATGTATAGAAAAGATAGTTTCATTAATGAATAAATTTTGTTGCTAAAATTTTTAATGTAGCAGCTTTCTTTAGCATGAGAGGTGTTATTTTGATAGTAATAGAAAAAATCCATTTTTAGGGTAATGGAAAATAATTTTACAAAACCCTACTAGTTTCGCGACCAGTCTGTCCGTCTGTCCGTCCGTCCGTCCGTGTGTCACAGCAGTTTTTCTCGGAAACTACTTAAGCTAGGAACATCAAATTTTGTGTGTAGGTGTAAAGTGGTGATCTCTTCAAGGTATTTAAGGGGGGGTCTCCCCATATAGGAGAGTGACCCCCGAAAAAAAATTTCATTGAAGGTAGACGACATGGGTGTCAAATGAAAGGTCTTGATGAGAACTTTTCAAAACAGGTCTTAGTTTGGAAAAATTTGCTTCGAGGGGCGCACAGGGAGGGGAAATACACGAAAAATGTGTGTCCCACCCCTCGCGATTGGACACCTGTGATCCGAAAAATCTGAAAAAAATTAAGAATGTAGGCCTTGATGAGTACAACAACAACAAATACGTTCGAAGTCGCAATTCACTCAACTTTGTTAGTAATTGTATGATTTATCGATTTTATGTTTTCTTGAACAAAATCTTAACGGTACCCTTAAATTCAATTAAATTCAGCGCGTAGATGATTGATTGATCTATCCTGAAAGTTTCATAAAGATTGAATCATATTAAGCGATGTTATAGCGGTTTGAATTTTCCTGTATTACTATGCAACAATATGCGCTGCATTTATTACTATGGCAACATATGGCTATGGAACAAGATGCGCTTTTTACCGACTCAGACACTACAGTTTTGCTAGGATTTGCATGAAAATTTCAGGAATGATAAGTGTCATGTATTTCTTTGAGAATCGGTTCAGCTAGTGGTATCAGTAATCGTAAAACAAAATAGTGGCTGTTTTAAATGCGAAGATTGAATAATTTTGAGTTATTTTTTCCCAACTTCAACGTGTAAGGTGCACGCTTTGAACACTTGATTCAATTTAATGAATGACTGAAGATGAGTACCTACAATTAATGCTCATAAGTGAAACAAGTCAAGGAGGTGGGAGAGAGCTCCTAACAAAAGGGTTTTGTAATCATTCTAGGATTCGAAAAAATTGGCCATTAATCGATGATAACAGTACAGGAGAGTGTTGCCTGAAAAAATAATGAAATGAAAAATGAAATAATTGTCAAGGGAGATACTTATGAGTATAACAATACAAAAAGCCTCAAAAGTCGAAATTCGTTCAACTTTGTTAATAATAGTATGATCTTCGAATTTCATATTTTCTCCAATAAAATCGTCTTTGACATGTTTCTTGATTTAATTCGATCTGGTGATTGCATTTTGTAAATTGAATACAAAATCCCTTCTGACATGAGCGTAGGTCTGTTTACTTAACTTGTTTAATCTGAATGACCGAGTTTTTACTTCATTACAAAGAGGAAGGTATGCCGTTAATAGTGAAAAATAACATCAAGCTAGTGACCACCACGACGACGCTTAGAGGACCATAGCCTTTTCATGAAATTTTCCACAGCCAAATCGCAAAATGGTTGCCCCATGTCCACGATAACCTCACGAATTCCATCTTTGAAGTCTTAAATCGACGCTGGGCTGTTGGCGTAGACATTCTCTTTCACGTGGCCCTAAAGGAAGAAGTCAGAAGGTGTTAAATCACAAGATCTCAGTGGCTAATTGTGATAACTTCTTCGAGAGATAACACGGTCCGGAAACTTTTCCCGTAATAGATCAATGGTTTCGTTGCTTGTGTGGCACGTAGTGCCATTTTGTTGAAAGTAAACGTGGTCCAGATCAATACCATCCGATTCCAGCCATAAAAACTTATTAATCATCTCTCGATAGCGCAATCCATTCACTGTGACTGTTACTTCAGCCTCCGCTGGACCATAAACCACACCAACAGTCACACTTTTTAAAAATAACTCTTGGGTTTTTCGAGCCCCAGATGCGACAGTTTTGCTTGTTGACGAAGCCACCAAGGTGAAAATGGGCCTCATCATTCAAGATGATGGTTCGATGGAATTTCGAATCATTTTCATGCATTTCATGAACCCAATCAGCAAAGACTGACTTGAATTCTTGTGTTAACTGAACCTTATAAGCCTTAAGACCCAAATCTTTATGCAAAATACGGTGTAATGACATTTGTGGAATGCCTTATTCCAAAGATCGACGAGCACTTGATGCTACAGCAACAATATTCTCGGCTGTTCTTGAGTGACGTGCACGGGTTTTATTCTTCACATCACTAAGTTGTCCCAACAGCTCGAATTTTTCCAGTAATTTCTGTATTGTAGTCCGACAAGGGGCTTCACGATGACCCAAAAATGTTCGAGTTTTACAAACCATCTCTGCCAAATTTTCACCATTCTTATAGTGAATTTTAATAATTTCAATGCGTTTTTGAAGCGTGTATTATTCCAGTTCTATCAATGCCGTAGCTTTTGCTTGTCAAATGTTTAAGAATAACAGCTTCAAAAGTGGCATTTAACGAAATAGTGGGCTATTCAAAATAACACCTCTTAATGGTAAACCCTATATATATATATATATATATATATATATATATATATATATATATATATATATATATATATATATATATATATATATATATATATATATATATATATATATATATATATATATATATATATATATATATATATATATATATATATATATATATATATATATATATATATATATATATATTGTCGCGTGTTATGCGCTGCGCCCAATAATTTTAATCTTCCGGGACAGTGGAAAAGCACTGTCTTTTATATTAAGTTAGAAGAGTTTATTTACAAATAATGCACAATCACGAATTTCACTATTTTACAATTTTACTTTATGATCTAAGTTTCACTTGTGTATGGATTTTTATCGCAACTGTCGTCACTTACAATCATTATCGCTTTTACTTCGCATCTCACACTATCGCAGGTTTACTATCGTGATTTTTACAATCGCGGTTGTAATTCTCCCCGCATTTATTCAGTTTACGTTTATAAAGGGTCCACAGTCTGACGACCCGTTTCTCGTACATTGACGAACTACCAGGAATATTTGAACAATTCTGAATGGCGCAGTGACGTCACTTTTACATATTGATCCTGTTTGGTGGGTTCTTGTGCTTTCGAGTACATACGTTGGTTGATCATGATGTTCTCAATGGTTGTGAAAACAATTGCTACAGTAGCTCGCAGAATTATTTGTACACGTAAAACTGCCGCCGCCTCAGTTCTGTTTGCCCCAAAAGATGTGTCGCCAGTTGAAGTCAATTCTCCCTGGATGTAATGTGGGGCGAGACGTTCCAGGTGTACGATGCGATATACGAGGTCCTTGATTCGCTTATTAACTCGGTATGATCCCTCCCAATTATGCTGCAACTTTGGAGACCTACCTTTCAATCGTTGTGGGTTATATAGCCGCACCGAATCATCTCGCTGGAAACCAGTAGAATTTGCCTTTAGATGATACCTGGTCTTCATGCGGTCAGTAGCCGATTCGAGGTGTTTTCGCACTGTCCGATGTATCCGCTTCAACGATGACGAAGTACGCAAGTGAGTACCCTGAGATCGTTTGGGGTTTCTCACAGGGTGTTCCGAACTTTATATGAGCCAGCAGGCAAAAAGCTTTCCAAAAATGACCCTGGCTGGGGCTTGGCTTGTCATTGCATGTTCGGCAGCTTTGTACGCCATCAAAAATAGTGGGATGTGTCGGTCCCAGTCCCTTTGGTTCTCCTCAACCATCTTGGCCAGGTGTTTATTGAGTGTGCCGTTGAAACTTTCAAACATTCCATTGGATTGGAGAAGCAGCGGTGCTGTCTTCATTTTCCCAGCAGCTCGCACATTTTGCCAAAAACCAGTGACTCAAAGTTTCGGCCTTGATCCAAATGTAGTTCACCCAATTTAACATTAGCAGTTCGGCTACAGTAGTTGCTTCGTGGTTGGGAATGGGGTAGACCTTGGGTTATTTCAAATAATCGGCCACAACCAGCGTGTATAGATTACCCCATGTGGATTCAGGAAAAGATCCGGCGATGTCAACAGCAATCCTTTGAAATGGTACAGCCACGTACTAGGTTTGCATTCGTCCTCTCAGTCGTCGCTTTGGACCATTGACGGAAGCACAAATTGTGCATCTACGACACCAGTCCTCTACGTCTTCTCGAGCATGAAGCCTGTAAAACCTTTCCCGCAATTTCGCTAAGGTCTTGTTAACATCAAGGCGACCTCCCGAGGAACCTTCTTGCAGTATAGTTTGCATTCTATAGGAGCTGCCATCCGCCGTTTCCGATTTCCTCTTCAGTACGCCACCCTCCACCTGAAGGGAGTTCCATTGTGCCCAATAGCTTTTCAGGGTTGCGCCATGCATTAAAATGTCCTTCCACTCAGGTCGGCCAGTTGTCTCCTTCCATACGAGCAATGGTCCGATGTCTTCATCGGCTAGCTGGGCGTTTCGAATCTCCTCCAATCACCAACCTTCATCAAATCTGGCCGTTATGACTTGCAGATCAACGGTTGGTTCCGTTTCATCAATTCGTCGGCAA
Source organism: Odontomyia ornata (assembly GCA_963969285.1). NCBI lineage: Eukaryota > Metazoa > Arthropoda > Insecta > Diptera > Stratiomyidae > Odontomyia > Odontomyia ornata. Next base: position 313,279,397 of record OZ017739.1, read on the forward strand.
TGCTTGTAGTTAGCTGGACACGGAAGACGAAATAGGGCGTCAATGATGATGAACAATTTCGTAGTCGTATGACTGCAGTCTTTCGATCCATCTTGCAACTTGTCTCTGGGAGTTTTTGAAGTTAAGAAGCCATCTCAGCGATGCATGGTCCGTACGAAGAATAAATTTCTGGCCATATAGGTACTTGTGGAATTGCTTGGTGGCCTCTATTATAGCCAATAGCTCCTTCCTGGTCACGCAGAAGTTCCTCTCGCTTTGTGAAAAAATTCGACTGTAATACGAGAGGGCTCTTTCTTCGCCATCGATCTGCTGGTAGAAAACAGCTCCAATACTGCCGTTGCTCGCATCGGTGTCAACAACTACAAACATTTTTCCGGGTTTCGGATATGCCAGCACGGGTGATTCACACAGCTTCTCCTTCAATGTCTCAAAGGCTACCTAGCGTTGTTGATTCCAGACATACGGACGATTATTTTCGTTTAGCTGATGGAGAAACTTGACTATTTTGGCAAAGGCTTTAACGAAACTTTGATAGTAGGTTGCCAGACCCAGAAAACATCGCAGGTGGCGCTTGATGTTTGGCGTTGGCCAGCTTTTCATGGCTTCAATTTTCCCAGGGTCTGTTTTGACCCTTTCTGCTGATACGATGTGTCCCAGGTATTTTACTTCAGCTGCAAAAAGGGCACACTTGTCGGGACTAAGCTTCAAATTCGCCAGTCGCAATCGGGTGGAAACCTCTTCTAAGTTCTGCACATGCTCTTCGAACGTTCTCCCGATAACAATGATGTGATCTAGGTACACAAAGCAGATTTTCCAGGTTGGGCTTCGTAGCACGTAATTCATCCGGCGTTCGAAAGTGGCTGGAGCACTGCAAAGCCCAAATGGCATCACCACAAATTGCCACAATCCAGTTCAATTAAAAATACGATCTTCTCTCGGTCCTTCTTGTCGATTTCTAACTGCCAGTAGCCACTCTTGAGATCGACTGTAGAAAACCATTTTGCGTCGGCTAAAGTGTCCATGATGTCATCGATGCATGGTAGTGGGTAACTATATTTCTTAGTGACGTCGTCGAGCTGCCTATAGTCGACACAAAAACGAGTGCTACCGTTTTTTTTTCTTCACTTGAACTACTGGCGTGGCCCATGGACCGACAGAAAGTTCAATAGCACCTTGTTTTTCCATGTCTGAGATCAGTGTGCCTACTTCTCCTTGTTTGGCTTTAGGAAGACGTCTCAGTGCTTGTCGAATCGGCTTGGCTCTTTGTGTATCTATGACGTGAGTTACCATACTCGTTCGGCCTTGATCATCCGGGCTTGTTGAGAAGATATCACTGTACTTGGTGACCAAATCAGAGGCTCGCTTAAATAGCTGCACTGGCAATTTGACCAGCTTCAATATTGCAGACGTGGATTCCCGGGCTTTGCCTGCTTCTTGCCTCCTTTTCCAATGATGGTCGTGAGTGGTTTCCAAAGAGGTGATGGTGGAAACAGGCTGGCAGCTGCCGCTGACTTCTCCCGCTTTGATGCTCAAGGTTGAGTTCGTGGTGTTGTGGACTTCAACCAGCACGTATCCCGTCCTTATAGATCTTACAAGGCTTCGTCCTTTAATCAAACTGCGCAATGCGGACTTCTTCGTTGGCTCTATCAGATAAGATCGGTGGTCTCCAGAATCATCATCAAGTTTGCCCCATACAATGCTTTCGGCAGAATTCGATACATCAGTGTCAATACATACTTCCACATTCATCTTGGGAATCTGGACGCTGGGATCCTCCATCAATACTTTGACATTGGTGAAAACAGGCTGGCAGCTGCCGATGACTTCTCCCGCTTTGATGCTCGTGGTTGAGTCTGCGGTGTTAAGGACTCTAACCGGCACGTATCCGGCCCTTATAGATCTTCCAAGGCTTCGTCCTACAATCAAACTGCGCAATACGGACTTCTTCGTTGGCTCTATCAGATAAGATCGGTGGTCTCCAGAATCATCATCAAGTTTGGCCCATACAATGCTTTTGGCAGAATTTGGTACATCAGTATCAATACATACTACCACATTCATCTTGGGAATCTGGACGCTGGGATCCTCTATCAATACTTCGACATTCTGCCATTTCAATGCCCGTTTGTCCAAATCCAACGTGAATCCATGTGGTCGCAGAAAATCCATTCCGAGAATGTTCGCGACCAGAAAATTACGTGGAGATGCACAGTCTCCCAACTATATGTGGAGGTTGACCTCTCCATGGACAGGTGCAGTTTCTCCCGTAGCTGTCCGTTGTGAGAAAATTCTGCCGTTGTGATGTAGTTGTTGCCTCACTAGGTCTGGTCGAATAATCGATCGGGTGGCACCACTGTTAATTGTTAGGGTGCAATGTTCTCCGTCAACTTGAGCCAGAAGGCAGAAGTACGCTTCTCCACAATGAAGTCTTGACACGGTGATGGTGGTGCTGGGGACGTCGATCCTCCTAGCTAACCTCTGCTCCATGAAGTTAGCTCTTACATGTTTCCCGACCCCTCAGTTTTATAAGGCTTCCATTCTGGGCTCCTAACTCGGTCTAGATCTTCTCCTAGCAGCGCATCCTGGACAATAGCTCTGTTTTCTTCGTTTATTGCAATCTCCTTGCAGATTCCCTTTCTCTCTATGTTTCCAGCATCTAGACGCACCATTTACCTGCGGGTCTCACTCAATTTCCACGCGCTTGTACTTGCGCTCGTCTGCCACTACCTCGCGAACCCGGGCAGTGGTACGAGTCACATTTTTTGCTGCCTCAATGCCCAGACTATCAGCCAATGCATCCTTGAGCGTTTACTTTTGAGCTAAATGCACGGCTTGTTGCAATTCCTGGTTCTTTTATGCACTGATGAATGCTTCTGTTGCTGCGTCTCCTCGATGTTCTGGGTCATAAGCTGGGTAAGCCAAAAGTGCCAGTCGCTCAATATCTTGGGCTAGCTGCTGTTAGTTTTCGATACACTTCTGCATCCGATGCCATAGCTGTGACCAATACATCTACTTCAGAAAATCGTCTCCATAACGCATGTTGAGGGCATTCATTATAGCAGTCGGGTTTGAGTGCAACTCAACGGATATTGTCTGCAAAAGCTCAGCTGCTGGGCCTTTGAGAGCAAGAATTAATGCAGTTGCTCGTCCCTGCTCATTCCAGTGATTCATCCGAGTGGTGGCTTCAAACTGGGTTTTGTAAATGCTCGAAACCGTTTGCCCATCGAATATTGGTGCTTTCATATTTCTGGATAAGCTTTGCGCTGCGGTTGTAAGCGGGGCTGGTGAGGTGGTAACTACTGCCTTCGCTCCTTCCAATTTTTTTTCTTCATTTTTTCCATCTCATGGCTCATTCTCTCTTCGACCTGGCTAATCTCATAGTTGACTCTTTCCTCAACCTGGGTGACCTTCTCTTCGACCCGATGAACCTGTTCCTCAACGCATTTAATTTAGTTCGTCAGACTACTGATCTCCGTTTTTATTTGGGTTGCCTGTTCTCCAGTTTCTGTGTAATGTCTGCCTTGATTTCGAGTGCTTGTTGGTTTAGCTTCGCTGATTGCTCCTCCAGCTTCTGTGTGATGTTTGACATGATTTCGAACGCTTGTTGGTCTAGCTTCACTGATTATTCATTTAGCTTCGTTGATTAATCATTTAGCTTCGCAGTTAAATTGAACAACTGTTCATTGAGCTTCGCAGTTAAATTGGATGACTGTTGTCGCTGCTCTTGCTGCATCAGCATCAACATTTGCATCAGCGCATTTTCTGGTTCCTTTGGTTTGGTGTTTCTGCTTCACCACCTTCTGCGCCTTTTTCTGTATCTGAGAGCTCACCCGAATTCAGATATGCGCCTTCTGATTCAATTGCGTCACGCAAGCGTGTTATCAGTCTGGCCTTAGTACCTTGCGTTGCTAGGTTTCGCTGTTCCAACACTTCCTTAAGCTCCGACATGGTCAATTCATTAATTTTTAAGTTTAGGCTTCGTGACATTTTTATATTATTTCGGCTCTTCTTTCAGTTTCCACGTTTAATTTCACTATTGTGCACTTTGAGAATGTTTGAAAGTTTTCACTTTCTAAATTTACTATCTCACTTCTCGACACCACTGTCGCGTCTTATGATTCGCGGCCAATAATTTTAATGTTCCGGAAAAGTAGAAACGCACTGTATTTTATTTATTTATTTAATAAGCAAAACAAGGCAATCACAAAAAACTACTTATACCTAAACAAATCACAAAAAAGTAAATATATACAATAACAATAGCTTATTTTAATGCGTCAGTAATCTTATTTTTGAAGTTATGTATTGAGATAGAAGAAGAGTAATGTTCACTCATAGAATTGAAGATCTTGCAACATCTATTAATTGGCTCGTTGTCCACGTAGGTGGTTTTATGTTGGTCTTCATGAAGCAGACGAGTGTTCCTAGTATGTTTAATCGTTTCCTTGAACGTGATTTTGCTTGATAGTGATGCAACATTTACTATCTTATTGATTACATTCAAAACAAAGCAAGAACTTAAGATAGTTCTTCGAGATGAGAGCGAGGAAAGATTCAAAATATTTATTCTTTGCTGGTAAGGTGGCAAGTTAGCGAAGTCTCTTGGGTCATAAGCATCACGCGAGGCAAAAAGTATAAACTGGTTCTTAACAGATTCAATGCGGATGCTGTGATTCCCAAAGCATGGATTCCAAATAATCAGCCATATTCAAGGAGGGGGTGAACAAATGAGGTGTATAGAGTTTTGGTGACACATAGGTTTTTGAATTCTTTGGCACGAAGTTTTATGAAACCAAGCTGCTTACATGCCCGAGCAAGAATTGTATCGTATTGAGAATGAAAATTCAACTTTCCATCCAACAGAACGCCCAGGTCTGAGATCTGGTCAAGTTTTGGAAGTGGGGAATCATTCGGGTGATAAGTGTGCTCAAATACTGAATTTCTTCTCGAGAAGCTTATAACATAACACTTTCCAAAATTAAGATTAAGCCTGTTATCGTTACACCATTTCAATAATGAATTAATTTTGGCTTGCAGAAAAATAGCTTCGGAATCGGAATTGACGGTGTGGTATATTTTGAGGTCGGCAGCATACAGAAGATGAAGTACGTCACTTAAAATCTCAGACAAGTCGGAAATAAAGATTTTGAATAAAAGGGGACTCAGGTGGCTACCTTGTGGCACTCCAGAAGAGGCTATAATTTCTCTTAAAAAAGTGCCCTGGAATTTTACAAACTGTGTTCGATTATTTAGGTATGATGCAATCCAACTCAGTAAGATGCCGAACTTCAGAAGTTTGGAGATCAAAATTCCATGATCGAGTCGATCAAAGACTTTAGTGAAGTCCGTGTAAACAGCGACAATCTGGTTAGCTTTTTCCATTTCGCAGAGAATAGTTGAGGTAAGAAGCATTATGTTGGTGGTAGTTGATTGACCTTTGCAAAAATCGTGCTGCAGTTCGTTCAAACATGGTTCAAACAAGGTGGTAAGCTTATCACAAACAATTTTTCCGAACAACTTTGGAATAGCCAATAATATCGCAATAGTCTCTTATAGACTGCTTATCGCCACTTTTGAAAATCGGAGTAAAATGAGAAGACTTCCAGACAGTTGGAAAGCCCCTCGTGATAAAAATGCATTGAATAGAATAAACAGAGGGGAAGAGATTTGATGTATATATCCAAAAAGAAATCTCGGTTAAAGATAGTCAGGTCCAGGTCCCTTGTTAATATCCAGTTCTTTAATAGCGTTTACGATATCTTCACTTGACAAACTCATTTCATCAATGAATGGTGCTGTCGTTGAATGGCAAATTGGTATGCTAGAAGAATTAGTGGCTGGGCGGAAAACCTCTTGGGAATGCTCGGCGAAAAGGCCGCATATAATTTGAGGCCAAATTGAATTACTATCACCGTAATACATTGATGTTGGAAGTCCTGTGGCTTTTTGCTTGGTTTTTACGAAATTGAAAAATTCTTTGGAACTACGAATAATATTTTCCCCGGTTGAATCGATGTACTGATCATATGCTTCGCGAGATCTTATAGTGAATTTCATAGCCAGCTCATCATATTAAATATTAAGGCTGGTGTCAAAGTTGTTATCTCTTATTAATTTATAAAGCTTGTTTCTTGGATTCCGCAGATGTCAAAGGTCGCGATCAAGCCAGGCCGTGGAAACTTTGGGTTTTTTCTTTATTTTAGGAACATGAGTCTCAATGCATTCACAGAGTGTTTTACAGAATGAAGAGACTGCTTCTTCTAAATCTAAACTTGAAAGATAGTTCCAATCAACATTGGCAAGATAAAATTTAATGATATTATAATCAGCATTTAAGAAATCAAATACAATACAGTCATTGCACGTTCGGGAAAAAGTTACATCAGATATGGGAAGTTCAGCCGAAGAAGCGAAATGGCTTCGTGTGTTAGAGAAAAGGTTCTCTTTGTCATTGGTTGGACCTACCACAACGCCGTCATAAGCATTGGTAAAAATTAGATTCAACCAGTTTCCGTTTTGGTTGGGAGTAGTGATACTTGTTGTAAGTCATCACCATAAAAGGCATTGATTAGATTAAGATCGATGGTATTTGAGAGGTTTACTAGTAGAAGATGGTTATCAGTTTCATCAGGAACAAAAGATAAATTAGGGCGGTTAAAGTCTCCCAAAATTATGATTTGAGGAACATGCTCTGGAGAAGCACCAATAGAATTTATAATTTCACATATCTTCTTGTAGGAGGTTTCGTCTGATTTTGGTGGAATGTAAAACACCCCTATGTATAAAAACCACTTGCCTAAGCGTATTAGAACCACCTTATGTTCAAAAGTTTTATAGGAGGTAGTATCAACGTTTTCAGAGGCAATGGAACTTTTGATCGCAATCAATACTCCGCCACCTTTGGTTAGGCCTGTGGATGAGTAGTCACGATTAGCTCTTGTCTAGAACAGGACTTAGCATCAAGGTATAATTTATTCATTTTCCCTCTCATACCGCTACAATTATGGTAAAAGAGTTTAATACCATTCAATGGTAAGTTAGTATTAGGAATGATATTAGATTAGGTTAAGTTAGTATTAGGAATGATTTAGATTAAGTTAAAAGAGTTTATTTACAAATAGTGCACAATCATGAATTTCACTATTTCACAATTTTACTTTATGATCTAACTTTCACTTGTTTATGAATTTCTATCACAACTTTCTTCACTAGCAATCAATATCGCTTTTAATTCGTACTCCACACTTTCGCAGTTTTACTTTCGTGGTTTTTACTATCGCGGTTGTAATAATCCCCCATTCATTCAGCTCGCCTTTATATAGGGTCTCTAGTCATTCAATCCATTTCTCGTACATTGGCGAACTACCTGGAATATTCGAGCAATTCTCAATGGCGCAGTGACGTCACTTTCAGATATTGATCATGCTTGGTGGGTTCTTGTGCTTTCGAGTACATTCGTTTGTTGATCATGATGCTCTCAATGGTTTTGAAAACAATTGCGACAGTAGCTCGCAGCATTATTTGTACATGTAACAATATATATATATATATATATATATATATATATATATATATATATATATATATATGTATATATATATATATATATATATATATATATATATATATATATATATATACATATATATGTATATATATGTATATATATATATATATATATATATATATATATATATATATATATATATATATATATATATATATATATATATATATATATATATATATATATATACTAACTGACCCGGCAGACTTCGTACTGCCTCAATCGATAAATAAAAGACCTAAATTTTTGTATAAATTATTTTCAAAACAAACAAAACGTATTGAATAAAAAAGCATTTTTTTAATGTAGCATGAAGTTTTATTATTATTTTCGACACATCATGTTGCTTACTTAAAAAAACTGAGTTTTCCTGAAATACTGGCTATTTATAAGGTTTAAATTTTTATTAACAGACACACACTGTTATGATACAGTTTGTTAATCAATTTAAAGCTTTCTTATAAACTATATTTTTTGTTTTGTTTTGTGGTGCGTAAATAAACAAAGAAGACGGTTTTCCGATGCGCGAACACGTGACGCATAATTGTCCATGCGCGAAACAGGGAAACTCCAACTTGATTCCGCAAACTTATAAAGACTGTCCTTGCGATTTATTTATTGTCATCGCAAAGGCCAGACGTACCGGAAATTGTAAGCGTTTAAAATCGAATGGTAAATCCGTTTGAATCATCGGTATTTGCGGGACCAAGACATCTTCTCTTTTGTATTTTCCTTTTATGATTGTTGCCTAAATGACGTTATTCATCAGCTTTTTCACAGCCAGTCTTGTTCCATTGCATAGTCGAGGTTGATTTTTAACTGTAAATTGTAAGATGGTAGTCCAGGCAATTCCAGTGAATTTAAAAACTCCGTGGGATAGTTGACTACGTCATCCTGGTTCATAACGGTGTCAAATGATTTGAAGGAAACCAACTGTCCTGGAAGAAAATTCTAAATGATCGCATTGAGATCCTCGACATCTTTATTTTTCGCTGCCAATATTGCTCGTTCACCCAGCCAATTATTGTTATTGAACTTTTGCGCTATATCTGGGAAAACACGCTGAATAAGCTCCTCTTTTGAATCTGTGATGTGACAGAAATCTGTGGGTAATGTGATGAATCCGGTCGAGGTGTCCATTGCAACTTTATTATTTCCAATATCTAACAACTGCTTCGCAAACACATTTGCAGTTTCATCATGTTGCAAAAATACTCGCATGTTAGTTGTTAATTGGAGTGTCTTTACGTACTGCCACAAGTTCGATGATTTTAGGCATGCATTTAGTTCATCAGCAACAGTTGATCGGGGAATAACTGGAAAAGTCTGACGAAAATCACCTGACAACAGAATCATGACCCCACCAAAAATATTTTGGTTGTCACGAAGATCTTTCAATGTTCTGTCCAGTGCCTCCAGTGACCTCTTATGGGCCATTGTGCATTCATCCCAAACAATTAATTTGCATATCTGTAGGATCTTGGCCATTGCGCTATTTTTGGCGATGTTGCAAATTGGTGTTTCGGTGGTTTGCATGTTTAATGGTAATTTCAAGGCAGAATGCGCAGTTCGTCTGCCTTCTAGCAGAGTCGCAGCTATTCCAGATGAAGCCAACGCTAGAGCAACATCATTTTGCGATCTGATCCTCGCCAAAAGCAATGACGTTAAATTCGGTTCCTCCGGGAGCATCAAGGAAATAAATTCCACCAGATCCACTGTTCACAGCTTCTATCAAAGTATCGTACGCAATTTTTTGTTGTTGATTTAATTGTGGAACATTTGTACGAACTGTTTCGGCCAATGCTTCAATGTCGTACTGTTGTTCCCTTTGCAACTCGTGGTTTAATGCATAGTGCATATGACAATTGGGTGCTGTCATTCCCAAACACGACAATACTTTATTTGCTATCAATGGGCTCTTTCACACGGGAATGGTAAAAACCCATATCCAAACAGGTTTCGCGCTTACCCCCTTATGTTTACACGTTGCATAGTTCAGCCAACCTATTTTTGTATACGATACACGTCTTGCGAGTGTATGTGTCAAAAGGATCATTTGATCCGTAAACGTCGTGCGGACAACATGAAAGCGAAGACAGAGAGATAAGCGATTGAGAATTGATGTTTTAGCCTTGAATTGTGCACGAGGTAACAAAAACTGGAATGAAAAATGCATTTTATGATTGTTAAAGTTTGTCGATTCAAACTTCATTGGATTTATTAGAACCTCCGTGTTTTTCCGCTTTCTAAAAAATAAATTCCAAATTTGAATATCCTTTTTAGTCGCATATTTTTCTTGTTGTGTTGTCAACTGGCTTATTATAATGTGATTCTATGAAGATTATGCGTACTGTTAATTTTCTTTGGATTTACAATAGGCAATTTAACTTCATTGAAATTGTGATCTTAGTCGTGTTGTTTCCTGAAATTGAACATGGCCTCTGCTTTTATAAATTTATTAAATAACGCGTAGCTTCTCACATCCACGCATCCATTTTTGCACGCAAATTAAAGAAAGGCAATCGTTTCATGACGACTTCCTTCTTCATCGAATGTTCATTCCGGAATGATTACCGGCGTTTGCATGAAATTTCCCCCACCAAATGATCAAAAAAATGCGTTTGTGTATGTGCGTTACGCTTGTTCACCCTAAAAAATGTTGGCTTGTTTTTACCATCAGGTTCCCTCAATGCCTCTCACTCTTCTTGCCCATATAACCTGTTTAACGCTCACTTTTAACGCTGCGTCTGAAAAAGCCCAATAAACACATATCTTCGATCATGATCAATGTCTCATTGTAAATTTCTTCAGTCATTTGTAGTGTAGGATTTCACGGCGCACACGATGCAAAATATCCTCAACCATGTCATCTCTATACTTAACCCACAAACCTTTTGAATTCGAGGGGAAACATGTCGATATGATAATCGCAAACAATGTACGAATTTGATGCGGCGATGAAGATATTACGGAATCCTTGAGCGTATCATCCCAGTGTGAATCGTTCTCAAGTAAATGTAATAGTTGGCATGCCTCACGGTAAGTCGCACACAGCTGTCCATTAACTGTTCTCAGTTGTTTGAACGATGTCGGACCACGAACATTCACCAACAACAATCGCAAATAATAATATTCATCGTTATTTGGATGTACTGTGTAGATGTGACCCAGAGCGTCTGAAGCAAATACATTTGGATGTCATTCAACTGGTGTTCCTTGTTTTCGACGCTGAAACGATTTCGATGATGCATTCCATATGTAATAGCGTGGCATGTCAAGATACAGCAAAGTGCGAGCAAAATCATCAGTTTGACAGACTGTGAAGAAACTTGTTAATGTTGTGGATGGTGGACGTGCCGCTATATTCGATTTTTTCTCGTTTTTTAAACCTTTCCTAGACCTCCACGAACATTTCAAGACTAAGATAAAATAAATCCGTTCAGCCGTTCTTGAATTTTAGTGAGATATATATATATATATATATATATATATATATATATATATATATATATATACATATATATATATATATATATATATATATATATATATATATATATATATAAATTTGTGTATATAATACTGGGTCATCCATTTTACGCTGAGGAAAGTAAAGCTAAAGAAAACGCATAAAATATACAGATAGAAACAAAATTTGTCTATTCAATATAAAGATTAAGTCTTTCCATTATACGTGAAATACAACATTATTCAGATGTCTTCCACGGGACCTCTTACACGCCTCAGTCCTTTTGGGGTAATTTTCAATGACTTTCCGGCACGTTTCCGGCAATATCTCGGCCATTACTTCACGAATATTGGTTTTCAATTGCTCAATATTTAGAGGATTGTTCGCGTAAACACGATCTTTCGCATAGCCCCATAAAAAGAAATCCAAAGGTGTTAGGTCACAGGATCTTGCGGGCCAATTGACATCACTCAATCTCGAATTTACGCGTCCTGGAAATTTCTCTTGCAAAAGTGCTCGATTAGCCTGTGTTGTTTGGCTTGTGGCTCTACAATTTCTCTCAAAAAATAATCGGTTAACATCCGTCCATAGCGGTCAGAATTGACTGTAATGGCTCTTCCTTGATCGTTTTCAAAAAAATACGGGCCAACAACACCACCAGACCATAATGCACACCAAACGGTCACGTTTTCTGGATGCAAAGGCATTTCTGCGATCACCCGAGAATTTTGAGAGCTCCATATTTGGCAAATCTCTTTATTTACGTAACCACTGAGCGAAAAATTAGCCTCATCACCAGAGAAAATTTTGTTCGAAAAATCGTTATCAATGTCTTGTTGTTCAATCACCCGATTCGCATACATTCTGCGTTGTGTATGGTCTTGAGGCTTAAGTTCTTGAGTGAGTTGGATTTTGTACAGATGGAGATGCAAATCCAAATGCAAAATCTGCCACAATGAGCCGTAAGACAACCCTAAATGTTGAGAACGTCGAGGAATCGACAAATTCGGGTCTTCCTCCACACTTTGAGCAAGGACAGCGATATTTTCAGCAGAACGAATGTTGCAATGATGCACAGGCCTTGCAAAATCAATAACCGATCCAGCCTTTACAAATTTTCTCACTGTGTTCGAAATTGTTTGCTATGAAAGTCGATTATGTCGACCATAATAGGCTCGTAATGCCCTACATGTTGATACAGCAGAATCGCCATTTTTATAATAAAATTTAATAATTTTAACGCATTCTTTGACTGTCAAACGATCCATATTTTCAAATGGCAAACCTTCAACTAAAAAAACACGCTTTGGATGACATTTAATTCTGACAGATGTCAAATGGCAGGGTTATACTTTCCTACCACGAAATGGATAACCCTGTATATATAAGTGCCAACTGTAAACCAATAGCTTGAGGGAATTAATTTCAATTTCGCAACACTTCTCTCGTTAACTTTATCGCTAACACCCATGAACAACATACGATTAAAGTAATGATATACCCAAGAACTACAACGTGAACGTAAGAGTAGAATCGTACGTTGTCCAAAGTACAGCTTGCATTCTAAATATTGGCCCCAGAAGGTCAGAAAGTAAAAGAAATTCGTAATTTCTGGCTTCAACTAAAGTGATCAATCTAATTTCACGGAAACATTTGAATTAGCTACATTAGAAGTATTTATACAATAGAAAATTTTTCTGAAACAGTGTTTGACTTCCGATCTGGTTGCCAGGAAATTTTAATTTTCGTTTTGAAATTCAGGGTATCACGAAAAATTTGCGTTTCCGGCTGGTGGTATCAAAGAATAGTTTTTATTCTTATAAAAATTTGAAGCCGAATGAAATCAAGCCTAAATTCAAAACATATTTTTTTACTGTTTTAATTCAATGTTTGATTCAAGCAATTATTTGTATCTTCCTTCAAAACATCTCGCCATTTACTCTGCCCATTTTGTTTATTGTACGAGAAACAAATTCACGACTCTTAAAGAATATTCAACAATGCCTCGGGAGTGGAGTCGGATTTCACACATAGTGCAGCTCAAGTTTCTTCAACAGTTCCGTGCCAAGTTCAACCTTCCTTCAGTTAGTATCGGAGAGTGGCTCAATCAAAATTCTAAGCCAAGTATAAGTTGCTAGACTTCGAAATTAGTATCCCATGTAGTTCGACGTGTTCCATTAATTATTTGCCAAGCCATAATTGTGTTTTATGATTTAAACTCAGCTTCCTTGTAATAGCGCTAAAAGCTACATTTCAAGTTGAATGCACAACCCAGCTGCAGTTGAAGCTGATCCGGCATTTGAAAAATTATCCAAGATACCTAATTTGATGTTGATCGTTTCTCAAGATTAACTCAATTTCTGGCGTTTACCTCAAAGGCCAACCATCGATGCATAGCATCGAAGTTTTTAGTTGACATGATAAAGAGGATGCATTTACTATGATTTATAACATAACACTTGCTATTTGCTCAGCATTCTCCTCTAATTATGCATTAATAGGCTGTCCAATCATTTCATTTTATACGAGAAGCTATTATTTAGAGATTTACATGATTCTACATTATTCGTCAAGTCCAAAACATTAATAAACAAGAAGATTAGTCTAAACTAACTAACTATAATGAACAGCAATGAAAGATACAATCATCCTCAATATTATGGGATTACTAAGCCGAGTGACTTTTTCGCGCTTCGTTTGAAAGTACATATTTCCATACGCGAAAAATAAACTTGTTGGAACCGGACTCGATGCATAAGATCGCTATAAAAACTATCAAGGTCCATTAAAAAAATATCAGAAGTCAACAATAACGGAAATTCTATATTCTCTAGACTGTTTTGGGACAGATAGGTTTATTTTGTAAATCAATGAAATCTTTAATTATTTCTCCAAATAAAGATGCATTAACAAGTATCCTCATCCATTTGAATGGTAATTTTGGGTTGAACCTAAATTTCTGGGAACTCATCGGGTCTTATTTATTGAAGATTTTGTTGTGACATTTTTAATATGATATTTTATGCCATGAACATTTTGATTCGACAGGAGTATACTCCTACCAGAAGAGTTTTGTATTTAACCTATAACATGAAGGCATTTCTCTTAAGCTCTATTTTTAAATACCTCTTTTCCCTACCATTCGTGTAATACCCATTTCACTTTCTATCTGGTTCATCAGGTGTGCGACCCAGATTATATTCAATAAACAGATTATTGGCATATACATTCTATATCAAATGGTTAAAATGCGGGGAAAGGGCACTGTTTTATTCATATTATACCCAAGTTGGACGCAATTTTGTTTCTAAATTACTGATGCTGATTAAACAAATACTCAAAGATATTCATCATATAATTTTTTTCTGAAAATCTCTCGATAAGTCTACCACAACGCACTGCCTGAATCTATGGGGAAAGAATATCGTGGCATAGTTTGGGATCCTAAAATATATAGATCCTATAAAATTAAAGTTGAGTGAATTTTGCCTTCTCTGGTATTTTTTTTTTGTCCTAATGCACGTAAAAGTCCACCTCTTTAATTTTTCTTTGTTCTTCCGATCTACAGTTGTCCAATCGCCAGAATGGGGGACACAGTATTTTTGTGTTATTTCCCTGTTTAATGCAAGCTAGTAGTGATCATGCAATTTTAACACTTGATACAAAAGGATCCAAACAAAACGTGTTGTTTGATATCCCACATGACTCGTAGAAAAAAAAAATTTTTGAAGGTCATATCTTTATATTTGGGAACCCGCAGTTGGTCACATGGATCTCCTTCAACGTCAACTACATTGTTACCCTACATTAACATGACTATCTCCTCAAATTGATTGCTAAGGTAGCTGCCCACTAAAACCTACTTCAATTCATGACAATCGATCACCCTCAAGAATTTTAATTCGCTAGAAACGGCAAGGTAAATGATGATGGGGGATTTCCAACATAACGATAAATGGATGAATGCCAACAATAAGCCTGGAAAAGCAATTTCTGAAACTGTGGAAAGCAGAAAATCAAAATGAAAGTCATCGGCTGGATTTCAAAAAAGCAGATTAGGAAAAGTTTCACAGAAGATTTAGTCAGGCATACCTAAAGCAATTGTTACGTTGAAAATGTTAACTATACGTCACAACAAGCGATTTCGGTTAGGGGCCTTTGAGTCCCGACTAGCCCGTGGAGACGGGGTAGGTAAGCGCCACTCGCCAATCATAGTATTGCCCCCAGGAGCCAATTGAAGAGCTTAAGGCTTCCACCAGAATAACCACTGGTGACCTTTACTCGGCTTGTCGACCCGCCTATCAACACTTTCACAAACTTCCATTAAGAAAACTACTTTCCACAAAAGAAAACTAACTTCCACAGAGCAAAACAATCCAACTTCCAATAAAGAGAACGTCTGCGCAGATTAAAATCCACGACGGGAAGGATTCTTACGCACTCTAGGCCAAATCTACACCTTCCGCCAACACTGCGCGCTCCACGCCCAAAAACTCTGACTGTAACACTTCACAGAGAGATTCCAGTGGAGCTCATCAAATATGGTGGCAGCAGTGTTCATCAAGCTATTCACAAAGTCATCCAGTACATTCGGCAACAAGAACATATGCCGAAAGAGTGGAGCCAATCAATTATATGCCCTATCCACAAAAAAATGTGACAAGCTACAGTGCGAAAATTATAGAGGCATATCACTACTTTGTACGGTGTACAAAATATTTTCTTAAATTTTAGAAAATAAAATCGGATCATACGCCAACAGTATTATTGGGGAGTATCAAGGTGGTTTTAGGGCAGGTAGATCAAAAACAGACCAATTGTTCACAGTCAAGCAAGTACTTGAAAAATGCTGGGAGTTCAACATAGACGTACACCAAATTTTCGTTGACTTCAAGCAAGCATACGACAATATTGATCATAACGTACTGTACCAAATAATGCGAACAATGCAAATAATGCTTGGTTTTGGCATCCCAGCTAAATTAGTCCGTCTTACCAAAATGACAATGACGTCGACAACCTCCCAAGTCCGCATCAATAACCAACTCAGCGATGCCATTGAAACAAATATCGGACTAAAGCAGGGAGATGGGGTGGCCCCATTGCTATTCAATTTGGCTCTGGAGTACGTCATACGGAAGCTACCTGTCGATACGCGATGTACATTACTGTTCAAGTCGAGCCAAGTATTGGCCTATGCAGACGACATAAACATTTTGTCACGGTCGTTAACAACTGCCAAAAAACTCTTCCTGAAACTCGACAGCGAAGCAAAACTAGTAGGGCTGCACATCAACGAAAATAAAACAAAGTTCATGAAGCAGTTGAGGAAAAATACCTCAAATACACAAAATATCACACGTGGCGAATACAGTATGGAAAATGTTAGCGAATTTGTGTATTTAGGCGCCGAAATAACGAAAACGGGCAATGAAAGAGACGAAATACGCCGAAGAATACAGCTCGCAAATACAATATTTTATTCAGTATTGACGATCTTGAAGACCAGCTGCATACACAAAAAAACAAAGCTCCAAATATACAAATCTGTGATACGACCTTTGTTATGCTATGGGTGTGAAACATGGACCCCAACCCAGGCATCCGCAAATATATTGAACCCCTTTGAGTAACAAATCCTGAGGCGAATAATCGGAGCGAAGCTAGATGGGGACCAATGGCGAACTCGATACAACCATGAGCTGTATGAAATTTTTGACGAACTGGAGGTCTCAAGGATTGTAAGACTGCGGAAGCTGCAATGGGCTGGACACATGAATCTTATGGACGAGCAACGGATACCCATGAAGGTATTCGTTGGGAGAACTGAAGGCCGGCGGCCAGTGGGGAAACCGAGGAAACGCTGGTCTGACTCGGTCAAGGAAGACAGTTCATCGCTGCTCGGATTTTGGAATTGGAAGACACGGTCAACGGACCGAGACAATTGGAGGCGCTGTTTGCAGCAAGCGAAGGCCCAAAAGGGGCTGTAGTATTAAGAAGAAGAAGAACACTTCACACAACACAAAAATTTCGTATGAAAATTATACTATAAATCAATATGATTTCAGTTTCATGCGAAATTATTATTCATAAAATTCAAAATCTTAACACTTACACAACTTCCCTTACTTCCTACGTTGGGGGCTACATTGATGATCGAGATTCTCGTACTTCAACTCGCCGCAGCCTGAATTGGTTTCACTCCCTGGTTGTCTCGAGCGATTTTGTCTTCTTCGACGCTCCTTCCTCCAGATGTTCTTCACTTGTTGACGAGGAAAATGTTCCGTTCTTCCTCCTGATATTTTGCACTTGTTCGCTCGCAAGATGTTCCGTCCTTCCTTCTTCGCTAGCCAATCAATCAATTAATGTGTTGATGCTTGTTACTACGCGCGCGTTTGTTTACAGTCGTCGCGAGATGTTTTAAAGTAATTGTGTTTGCCGTAATTGTGTCAGCGAAGGAATGTGTCGGGCGATCAGGCCAAGGATTTCGTAAGTACATCTTAATTGGCCAAATACTGTTGTTTTTCAGCAATTCTTCATACCACGGTTAGTCTCAACCAGCGCGTTACTAAGAAGTTGGGTACCCGCAAATTTTTAGAATAAAGTCCTGTGTATGACTGCTGATCGTTGTTAGCATATTCCTAGTGTCGAATATTTGTCATGAAGATGAAGATGGAAACTGTATCGATGCCAGATATTAATGCAACGGCCACAACGATTCGATCATTTGGATGAAGAGAATTGCAAGGAACGAACATGTTTGATGCCAGAATGGTTTCTTTGGGCCGGCAATATAACCTGCTTATCGCACAAATTTGTCTGCGATGGAAATGAGAACTGTCCAATTGGTGAGGTTTGCAAATGAGAATGCAGTTAACTGCCTAATAACCCTAGCTGATAGTTTTCGCGTGAGTTATGATATGGCAAAGCTGCGACTACAGTTCAAATTATTTCATAAGCCATTGTATAGTTGGAAAGGCAGTTATGTCGCGACGCAGTGCAGCGCTGAGAAGGAAGTTTCAATCGATAACGTATTGGAGGGCTCAGTACCGGAAGATTGTTTCTTGCAATGCGGCCATTCAACCAAGGATACACTTTTGATTTAATCGAGCGTGGAATGTATGAGAAGTCACTATTCACTTTGCTTGACTTCTTGCTACAACGCTAACGCTGGCTTCAAGGCATCCTGCTTGTGGTGCATTCAAAACTGATCCATCTAAAGTACAAACTCCTATTACGTATAAGTGTTTATTCGTGGGTAACAATGCCATTTTTCTCTTCCAATATCATTTTTGCCGGGCTCTATCCAATTCCCTGTCCAAACCTAATGGACTTTGCATGCGCTATTATTGGCGCCGTGAATATTTACATGTATCTATTTGGTGTAATCAAATAATTCTCATTGTATCGATGCGGATTTATCATGTTCATAGCATGCGTGCTAGGTGCAATGTGTAAGACACCAATTAATGTGTTGATTGAAAATTGCGCCATCATATGGGGTCTAGTCATTAAAAAGCATAAATTCTCCCTTGTTCAGAAAGACATTGGTGCATTGCTACCGTTGTAAGACAAATTTCCTGCTATTTCTAGTAATAATGTTAACATGATCTTAAGTATACATTCTGTTTGTCGTTTTGGGGTTGATATTTGTCCTATTTGTAGCGTGGTCATCTCACACGACCAATCAAAGCTGCTCAACGTTTACCCCAAGCTTCATTTGTGAACCAACTTTTGTACTTTCTACTGAATAAATAGCAATACACGCTCAGGTTACGAAGTGTGCCAATTAAGTAATGTAGCTGATTCCATGAAAACCGTACATTTAAAAATTATTCATCTCTTTGGAAGCTACTCACGACCATCACTGGAAAAGGAGGCAAGACACAGACAAAGCCCGGGAATCTACATCTGCAATATTGTAGCAGGTCAAATCACCAGTGCAGCTATTCAAACGAGCCTCTCATCTGGTCACCAAGTACAGTGACATCTCCTCAACAAGCCCGCATGACCAAGGCCGAACGAGTCTGGTAACTTACGTTATAGATACACAGGGAGCCAAGCCAATTCGACAAGCACCGAGACGTCTCCCTATTAGGGTTTTTATTTATTCATTTGAATTTAACGCCAAAAAAGGAGCAACGGAAAAATTCAATTAGAATGACTACCAGGTCTAGCTCTGATTTCAATAGGTTACTGAAACTAAAGAAAAAGCAAGGAGGTCTAAGTGAGGATATACGATTTTTTAAACGATGCTTAAAAGCTAACGTGGTACCAAAAAGTCACAGGGTCGCGCTAAAGTCTCATTTAAAAGGTATAGAAATAGAAAAGGCGATTTTGGAAAGAAATATGATGAAACGGAGTTTGAACTACCTACACAAGAAGATGGATGATGTTACCTTAGAAGTTTATTGGCTACATTTAAAAATTGCATCAACAACAATGGGAAGAAAAAGCAGTGTCGAAGAAATTATCAGTAGTGTGCAAAGAGCGTTTGAATGCGAAAAGGATAGGAAAAGACGAATACTCAATAGCAAATTCAACGGGTTATTGAACAAAATACCAGGAGATAAGCAACAAGGCAGCGTACAAGTAATACCGCCATTTGTCATCAATAAATCCTCGGAAAGTTTTACGGAGGAACAACTTAATTTTCTAAACTGGGGATTAAACTATGCGTGCAACATCCTGAAACCACCAATGAAGGATATTATTTTGGATATAGAAGCAGGAATTAAATTTATCCGCGATGAAGATAGACAAGCCATTCGTACAACAGTCCGCAATTCGTTAACAAAACCGCCATCTAGTAAACACTCGAACGAAGCAAGGATCATAGCGGAACTGAAGAGCAAACCTGTTTATTACGTAAAGGCGGACAAAGGCAACACAGTAGTTATTATGGATAGGATTACGTATGATGCACTAGTGAACGAAAAATTAAACAATGGAAATTTTCACGCATTACGTACTAACCCGTTACACGATTCAATTAAAAGAGTCGAAAAAACGTTAAAGGAATGCCAGCCACTCATTGGAAATATATCGCATTTGAGAGTATCCAATCCCGTCTTGCCTAGAATCAAATGTCTCCCGAAGATACACAAAGGTGGCAACGAAATGCGGGAGATCATTGCTGCCACAAACGCACCAACTTCAAAAATTGCCAGGTGGTTAACAGAAGAATGCAAAAAACTACCATTTAGGACAAGTGAGAAATCTGTCAAAAACAGGGAGGATCTGATTGAAAAGCTACAGGAGATTGATGCTGTGAAAGAAGAGGAGATCATGGTCTCCTTTGATGTGAAATCACTTTTTCCAAGTGTTCCCGTGAAACAGACCCTAGCCCTGTTTGAAGACTGGCTTTTACAAAAAGACTCATCCTTGGAATGGAAAAAGAGATCGAAAATGTCTTCGAAGTTGGCAACTCTGTGCATGAATGAGAGCTATTTCTCATTTCGAGGAAATTTTTTCAAGACAACTAAAGGGGTTCCAATGGGGAACCCATTGTCACCACTTTTGAGCGATCTTTTCATGGGACACATCGAAAACATCATCGAAGAAAAAGGTTTAGCGCCTAGAGTATGGTATCGTTACGTGGATGATATTTTTGCAATCATTGATGCTCACCAAGCAGACATTTTTCTGGAACAATAAAACAACATCCACAAAAATATCAAGTTTACAATGGAAAGGGAAAACGATGGGGAGCTACCGTTTCTTGATATGAAAATTATAAGAAATAGCGGTTACCTAGAGTTTGATGTATATCGAAAGACGACGCACACACAGAGGACAATACCCAGCAACTCCAATCATTTCTACAACCAAAAAATGGCGGCATACAACACGATGATTAATAGAATGTTATCAATTCCGTTGACAACTGAACGACGCGTCCGAGAAGAGCAATTCATAATTGAAACAGCACAGAAAAATGGGTATACAGCGCGGTTAATCAAAACCAGAATAAGCAAGTTAGATGCGCATCGAAGAAGAAACTCTTTTACGACATTCTTCAAAACACCGGTTCAAAATACGCGGAGAATGAAGCTGACTTATTCTACACATTCACGGAAGCTACAAAAAATACTGAAGACAGCGGGTATCGAAACAGCACACTCGTCACGAATCTACAAATTGGAACAAAAACTAGGGACTACGAAGGACAGTAAACAAAAGGATGAACGTAGCGGCATATACAGGATAACATGCCCAGAGTGTGGAAAAATGTACGTGGGCCAAACAAAACGACTGGTGAAAATTCGATTCCACGAGCATATAAGGGAAGCGGAAGTAGCAGCGAAAAAAAAAAAAAGGACGGAATGAGGCAAGATCAACGGTTGCAAGACACATTATGGAGAGCACGCATCAAATAGAATGGGACAACGTGGAGATCCTCGAAGGAATCAACGATTGGAGAAGGTTGGATGCAGCGGAAAGTTTGTTAATTTCAAGGATACCGGAAGATTTAAGGCTTAATACGGATCTAGGGAACGCATACAGTAGTTTGATCGGATCAATATGTTAAAGGCTTGAATGATTCATCTAGTTTATGACACCGTGAAGGATAATTAGAGTGGGATAATGTTTTAATTACCTTTCCAAGTAGTAATTTTGATGGTTTTATTATTAGTTCATTAAAATACCTTTTGTAAATTAGTTTGTAATTAAGAAACGATGTATAAATAAAAGAATTTTTGGAATATGTTTCAGTAACATGGCACTGAAGAAGGAAATAACTTGTTTCCGAAACACGTGTCTGCCCGGGTTTTAATAAATATTGGCGTTTTAAGGAAAAAATTAGGGTTTTTATTTATTCATTCGTCTCCCTATAGCTAAACAAGGAGAAGTGAGCGCGCTGATCTCGGACATGGAAAAGCAAGGTGTTATTGAACCTTCTGTCAGTCCATGGGCCGCGCCTGTAGTTCAAGTGAAGAAAAAGGATGGTAGCACTCGTTTTTGTGTCGACTATAGGCAGCTTAACGACATCACCAAAAAAGATAGTTACCCACTACCACGCATCGATGACATCATGGACACTTTAACCGACGCGAAATGGTTTTCTACAGTCAATCTCAAGAGCGGCTACTGGCAGGTAGAAATCGACAAGAAGGACCGAGAGAAGACCGCATTTTCAGTTGGGACTGGATTGCGGCAGTTTGTGGTGATGCCATTTGCGCTTTGCAATGCTCCAGCCACTTTCGAACGCCTGATGGAGTACGTGCTATGTGGCCTCCACCTGGAAAACCTGCTTGGTGTACCTAGATGACATCATTGTCATCGGTGTAACGTTCGAAGAGCATGTGCGGAACTTAGAAGAGGTTTTCTCCCAATTGCGACTGGCAAATTTGAAACTTAGTCCCGAAAAGTGTACCCTTTTTGCAGCTGAAGTAAAATACCTGGGACACATCGTATCAGCAGAAGGGGCCAAAACAGACCCTGAGAAAATTGTAGCCGTGAAAAGCTAGCCAACACCAAACAACAAGCACCAACTACGAAGTTTTCTGGGTCTGGCAACCTACTATCGAAGATTCGTCAAAGACTTTGCCAAAATAGCTAAATGTCTCCATCAGTTAACCGAAAAAAATCGCCCGTATGTCTGGAATGAACAATGCCAGGTAACCTTTGAGACATTGAAGGAGAAGCTGTGTGAATCACCTGTGCTGGCATATCCAATACCCGGAAAAATGTTTGTGGTTGACACCGATGCGAGCAACGGCAGTATTGGAGCTGTATTCTACCAGCAGATTGATGGCGAAGAAAGAGTCCTCTCGTATTACAGTCGAGTTCTTTCAAAAAGTGAGAGGAACTTCTGCGTGAACAGGAAGGAGCTATTGGCTATAATAGAGGCCACCAAGCAGTTCCACAAGTACCTATATGGCCAGAAATTTGTTCTTCGAACGGACCATGCATCACTGAGATGGCTGCTTAACTTCAAAAACCCCGAGGGACAAGTTGCGAGATGGATCGAAAGATTGCAGTCATACGACTACGAAATTGTTCATCGGAAGAGCGGAGTTTATGGAAATGCTGACGCCGTATCCCGCCGTCCATGTCCAGCTTACTGCAAGCATTGCCGATGGATTGAGGAAAAGGAACTGCCCGTTGATCTGCGATTGATAACGGCCGAATTCAATGAAGGCTGGTTCTCGGAGGAGATTCGAAACGCCCAGTTAGCCGATGAAGACATCCGACCATTGCTCGTATGGAACGAGACGACTGGGTAACCTGAGTGGTAGGACGTTTCAATGCATGGCGCAACCCTGAAAAGCTATTGGGCACAGGCGGAGGGTGGCGTACTCAAGCGGAAATGGGAAGCGGCGGATGTGATTTAAGGAAATGCATGAAGGATCCTCGGGAGGCAACCTTGGTGTTAACAAGACCTTAGCGAAATCGCGGGAAAGGTTCTACTAGCTCCACGCTTGAGAAGACTGGTGTCGCAGATGCACAATTTGCGCTTCCGTCAAAGGCCCAAAGCGACGACTGAGAGGACAAATGCAAACCTATAACGTGGGGGTGCCGTTCGAAAGGATTGCTGTTGACATCGCAGGACCCTTTCCTGAATCCGAATGGGGAAATCAATACACGCTGGTTGTAGCCGATTATTTCAGCAAGTGGCCCGAGGTCAACCCCATTCCCAACCTGGAAGCAACTACTGTAGCCAAACGGCTAGTGTTAAATTGGGTCAGTAGGCACGGCGCACCTTGTGAACTACATTCAGATCAAGGTCAAAACTTCGAATCACTAGTTTTTGGCGAAATGTGCGAGCTGCTGGGAATACGGAAACGAGGACAACACCGCTGCACTCCCAATCCGATGGAATGGTCGAACGTTTCAACGGCACGCTCAATAAACACCTGGCCAAGATGATTGACGAGAACCAAAGGGACTGGGACCCACACATTCCACTTTTGAATATATATATATATATATATATATATATATATATATATATATATATATATATATATATATATATATATATATACGAGGTGTGTTCAAAAAGTATCGTGAATTACGTATATTCGAATTTCGATTTTTTTGTGGCGTTATGTTGGTACTCATGTCTGTCACTTATGCCGACAAGCTCGGCCATTTCGAATGTTCACTTGATTGGTGATAGCTGCTTTACTTGCACGTGTTTTCAATCGTCTTCGATTTTTACTTTTTCAAAAAAATGGATCAAAGAACGTGTATCAAATTTTGTGTGAAAAACGAAATTAAGTGCGCGGATGCATTCCGAATGTTGACTGTGGCATACAGAGAAGCTTCCTTGGACCGAAGCAACGTTTATCGGTGATACAAAGTGTTTTTAGAAGGCCGAGAAGATGTGAACGACGAAGAGCGTGCCGGACGCCCGAGCACTTCAACAACAGACGAAAAAATTAATGAAGTGGAGAAAATGGTATTGGCCAATCGTCGAATCACCGTTAGAGAAGTTGCTGAGGACCTAAACATATCGATTGGCTCGTGCCATATGGTTTTTATCAACGAATTGCGCATGAGACGGGTCGCCGCGAAATTCATACCAAAATTGCTCAATTGCGACCAAAAACTGCAACGCATGAACATTGCTAATGAGATGTTAAACTCTGTCCCCGACGAACCAAATTTTCTCCAGATGGTCATAACTGGTGACGAATCATGGATTTATGGTTATGACGTGGAAACCAAAGCTCAATCATCTCAATGGAAGCTGCCGCATGAACCAAGACCGAAAAAAGTGCGCCAAGTTCGGTCGAATGTGAAAGTTTTGCTGACAATTTTCTTCGATTGCAGGGGCGTGGTGCATCATGAGTTCTTGCCACAGGGAAGAACGGTCAATAAGGAATATTACCTGCAAGTTATGCGCAATTTGCGCGAAGCAATCCGCCAGAAACGCCCGGATTTGTGGGAGAACAAAAATTGGCTTTTGCACCACGATAACGCCCCTGCTCACACATCGTTGCTTGTGCGCGACTTTTTGGCCAAAAACAACAGACTAATGATGCCGCAGCCACCGTATTCCCTAGATCTGGCCCCCTGTGACTTTTTCTTGTCTCCTAAACTGAAGAGGCCCATGAAAGGACGACGTTACACTACGCTTGACGAGATAAAGACGGCATCGAAGGAGGAGCTGAACAAGATTAAAAATAAATGATTTTTTGAAGTGCTTCGAAGATTGGAAAAACTGTTGGCACAAGTGTATAATATCTCATGGGGATTACTTTGAAGGGGACAAAATAGATATTCATGAATAAATAAATAATTTTTGAAAAAAAAACAAAATTCGCGATATTTTTTGAACACACCTCGTATATATATATATATATATATATATATATATATATATATATATATATATATATATATATATATATATATATATATATGTGTGTGTGTGTGTGTGTGTGTATATATATATATATGTGTGTGTGTATATATATATATATATATATATATATGTGTGTGTGTGTGTATATATGTATATATATATATATATGTATATATATATATATATATATATATATATATATATATATTTATATACGTATATATATTTATATATATATATATATATATATATATATATATATATATATATATATATATACACATACATGTATATATATATATATATATATATATATATATATATATATATATATATATATATATATATATATATATTGTCGCGTGTTATTGGTTCGCGGCCTATAATTTTAACGTTCCGGGAAAGTGAAAACGCAATGTCTTTTAATTTAAGTTAAAAGAGTTTATTTAATTCAAGAAAATGCACAATAATCAGTTTAACACTTTCACTAATTTTAATTTTCACTATTAAAATAAAATCTAACACTTGTCCATAAATTTCTTATCGCAATTGTCTTCTAAATCACTTCACTATTACGAAACACACTTCCTACACACTTTCGCAGTTCTTATCGCGGTCGAATGAATGGTTCCCCCCATTCATTCAGCTCGCCTTTATATAGGGTCTCTACCTATTCACCCATTTCTCGCACATTGGCGAACGTTCTACCTGGTAGATTCGAGCAAATTCATCAATGGAGTGACGTCACTTGCAGATGTTGATCATGCTTGTTGGGTTCTCGTAGTTTCGAGTGAATTCGTGTTCTTCATTGTTGTGAAAACAATTGCGACAGTAGCTCGCAGAATTATTTGTACATGTAATTATTTGTACATGTAACACTGCCCCCACCTCAGTTCTTTTCGCCCCGAAAAGATGTGTCGCTATTTGTAGTCAATTCTCCCTGGGTGTAATATGGGGCAAGACGGTCCAGATGCACGATTTTCATTTTAGCTCTCGGCTTACGATGTTCCTGTATTCGGTATACGACGTCGTTGATTCGCTTTGTAACTCGGTATGGTCCCTCCCAATTATGTTGCAACTTTGGAGACCTACCCTTTCGCCGTTGCGGGTTATAAAGCCACACCAAGTCATCTTGCTGGAAGCCAGTAGAATTAGCCTTTAGATCATACCTGGTCTTCATGCGGTCAGCAGCCGATTCGAGGTGTTTTCGCACTGTCCGATGTATCTGGTTCAACCGTTGTCTTAGATCACTTGCGTACTCCGAGACCGTTTGGGGTTTCTCAGGGGGTGTTCCGAACTTTATATCGGCTGGCAGACGAATAGTCTTTCCAAAAATGACTTTGGCTGGGGCTTGGCCCGTCGATGCATGTTCGGCAGCTCTGTACGCCATCAAAAATAATGGGATATGTCGGTCCCAGTCCCTTTGGTTCTCGTCAACCATCTTGGCAAGGTGTTTATTGAGCGTGCCGTTGAAACGTTCGACCATTCCATCGGATTGGGGATGCAGCGGTGTTGTCCTCGTTTTCCGTATTCCGAGCAGCTCGCACATTTCGCCAAAAACTAGTGACTCAAAGTTTCGGCCTTGATCCGAATGTAATTCGCAAGGTACGCCATACCTACTGACCCAATTTAACACTAGCTGTTCAGCTACAGTAGTTGCTTCCTGGTTGGGAATGGGGTAGACCTCAGGCCACTTGCTGAAATAATCGGCTACAACCAGCGTGTATCGATTTCCCCATTCAGATTCAGGAAAGGGTCCAGCGATGTCAACAGCAATCCTTTCAAACGGTACCCCTACGTTATAGGTTTGCATTTGTCCTCTCAGTCGTCGCTTTGGGCCTTTGACGGAAGCGCAAATTGTGCATCTGCGACACCAGTCCTCTACGTCTTCTCGAGCGTGGAGCCAGTAGAACCGTTCCCGCAATTTCGCTAAGGTCTTGTTAACACCAAGGTGGCCTCCCGAGGATCCTTCATGCATTTCCTTGACCACATCGTGGATTCGGCTTCTGGATAGTATAGTTTGCATCCTATAGGAGCTGCCATCCGCCGTTTCCCATTTCCGCTTGAGTACACCACCCTCCACCTGAAGGGAGTTCCATTGTGCCCAATAGCTTTTCAGGGTTGCGCCATGCGTTGAAACTTCCTTCCACTCAGGTCGCCCAGTCGTCTCCTTCCATACGAGCAATGGTCCGATGTCTTCATCGGCTAGCTGGGCATTTCGAATCTCCTCCGATGACCAACCTTCATCGAATTCAGCCGTTATCAGTCGCAGATCAACGGGCGGCTCCTTTTCCTCAATCCGTCGGCAATGCTTGCAGTTAGCTGGACATGGGCGACGAGATAGGGCGTCAGCATTTCCATGAACTCCGCCCTTTCGATGAACAATTTCGTAGTCGTACGACTGCAATCTTTCGATCCATCTCGCAACTTGTCCCTCGGGGTTTTTGAAGTTGAGCAACCATCTCAGTGATGCATGGTCCGTTCGAAGAACAAATTTCTGGCCATATAGATACTTGTGGAACTGCTTAGTGGCCTCTATTATAGCCAATAGCTCCTTCCTGGTCACACAGTAGTTCCTCTCACTTTTTGAAAGAACTCGACTGTAATACGAGAGGACTCTTTCTTCGCCATTGATCTGCTGGGAGAGTACAGCTCCAATACCGCCGTTGCTTGCATCAGTGTCAACTACAAATATTTTTCCGGGTTTCGGATACGCCAGCACGGGTGATTCACACAGCTTTTCCTTCAGGGTCTCAAAAGCTGTCTGGCATTGTTCGTTCCAGACATACGGACGATTTTTCTCGGTTAGCTGATGGAGACACTTAGCTATTTTGGCAAAGTCTTTGACGAATCTTCGATAGTAGGTTGCCAGACCCAGGAAACTTCGTAGTTGGCGCTTGTTGTTTGGTGATGGCCAGCTTTTCACGGCTTCAATCTTCTCAGGGTCTGTTTTGACCCCTTCTGCTGATACGACATGTCCCAGGTATTTTACTTCAGCTGCGAAAAGAGTACACTTGTCGGGACTAAGTTTCAAATTTGCCAGTCGCAGTCTGGAGAAAACCTCTTCTAAGTTCCGCACATGCTCTTCGAACGTTCTCCCGATGACGATGATGTCATCTAGGTACACTAAGCAGGTTTTCCACGTTAGACCACGTAGCACGTATTCCATCAAGCGTTCGAAAGTGGCTGGAGCATTGCAAAGCCCAAACGGCATCACCACAAATTGCCACAATCCGGTCCCAACTGAAAATGCGGTCTTCTCACGGTCCTTCTTGTCAATTTCTACCTGCCAGTAGCCACTCTTGAGATCGAGTGTAGAAAACCATTTTGCGTCGGCTAAAGTGTCCATGATGTCATCGATGCGTGGGAGCGGGTAACTATCTTTCTTAGTGACGTCGTTAAGCTGCCTATAGTCGACACAAAAGCGAGTGCTACCATCCTTTTTCTTTACTAGAACTACAGGCGCGGCCCATGGACTTACAGAAGGTTCGATAATGCCTTGCTTTTCCATGTCCGAGATCAGCGCGCTCACTTCTCCTTGTTTGGCTATAGGGAGACGTCTTGGTGCTTGTCGAATCGGCTTGGCTCCCTGTGTATCTATGACGTGAGTTACCAAACTCGTTCGGCCTTGGTCATCCGGGCTTGTTGAGAAGATGTCACTGTACTTGGTGACCAGATCAGAGGCTCGTTTGAATAGTTGCACCGGCAATTTGACTTGCTTCAATATTGCAGACGTGGATTCCCGGGCCTTGTCTGTGTCTTGCCTCCTTTTCCAATGATGGTTGTGAGTAGCTTCCAAAGAGGTGATGGTGGAAACAGGCTGGCAGCTGCCGATGACTTCTCCCGCTTTGATGCTCGTGGTTGAGTCTGCGGTGTTAAGGACTCTAACCGGCACATATCCGTTCCTTAAAGATTTTACAAGGCTTCGTCCTACAATCAAACTGCGCAATGCGGATGTCTTCGTTGGCTCTATCAGATAAGATCGGTGGTCTCCAGAATCACCATCAAGCTTGGCCCATACAATGCTTTCGGAAGAATTCGGTACATCAGTGTCAGTACATACCACTACATTCATCTTGGGGATTTGGACGCTGGGATCCTCCATCAGTACTTCGACATTCTGCCATTTCAACACACGTTTGCCCAAGTCTAACGTGATTCCATGTGGTCGGAGAAAATCCATTCCGAGAATGCAGTCATCCATAATGTTCGCGACCAGAAAATTATGTCGGAACACAAGGTCTCCCAACTGTATCTGGAGGTTGACCTCTCCATGAACAGGTGCAGTTTCTCCCGTAGCTGTCCGTAGTGAGAAAATTCTGCCCTTGTGAAGTTGTTGCTGTCTAACTAGGTCTGGTCGGATAATCGATCGGGTAGCACCAGTGTCGATTGTTATGGTGCAGTGTTCTCCGTCAATTTGACCCGGAAGGCATAAGTCCGCTTCTCCACGATGTAGTCTTGACACGGTGATGGTGGTGCTGGGGACTTCGATCCTCCTAGTCAACCTCTGCCCCACAAATTTGGCTCTTGCAGTTTGATGGTCCTCCATTCTAGGCTCCTGACACGGTCTGAATCTCCACCATCCTGGACAATAGCTCCATTTTCTTCGCTTCTTACAGTCTCTTTGCAGGTGCCCTTTTTCTCCGCAATCCCAGCATCTAGGCGCACCATTACCCTGCGGCTCTCGCTCATTTTCCACGCGCTTACACCTGCACTCGTCTGCCGCTACCTCACGAACCCGGGCAGTGGTACGAGTCACATTTTTCGCTGCCTCAAAGTTCAGACTATAAGCCAATGCGTCCTTAACCGTTTGCTTTTGAGCTAAACGCACGGCTTGTTGCAATTCCGGGTCTTTTAGTGCGCTGATGAATGCCTCTGTCGCTGCATCATCTCGATGTTCTGGGTCGTAGGCTGGATAAGCCAAAAGTGCCAGTCGCTCAATATCTTGGGCTAGCTGCTGTAGGGTTTCACCAGACTTCTGCATTCGATGCCTTAGCTGTGACCGATAAATCTGCTTTAGATGATCGTCTCCATAACGCATGTCGAGCGCATTCATTATAGCATTCGGGTTTGAGTGCAATTCAACGGGGATCGTCTGCAACAGCTCGGCAGCTGGGCCTCTTAGAGCAAGAATCAATGCAGTTGCTCGTTCCTGTTCATTCCAGTGATTTATGCGAGCGGCTGCTTCGAACTGGGTTTTGTAAATAGTCCAGACCGTTTGCCCATCGAATATTGGTGCTTGCACATTTCTAGATGAGCTTCGCGCTGCTGTTATAATTGGGGCTGGTGAGGCGGTTACTATTGCCTTCGCTGCTTCCAAATCCTTTTTCACTTTTTCCATCTCATGGTTGACCTGGCTGATCTCAAGGTTGATTCTCTCCTCGACCTGGTATACCTTCTCCTCGACGCATTTAATTTGGCTGTTGAGACTACTGAGCTCCGCTTTTATTTCGGTTGACTGTTTTTCCAGCTTCTGTGCGATGTCCACCTTGATTTCGAACGCTTGTTGGTCTAGCTTCGCTGATTGTTCATTTAGCTTCGCAGCTAAACTGGATGTCTGTTCATTTAGCTGCGCTGATTGTTCGCTTAGCTTCGCTGATTGTTCATTTAACTTCGCTGTTAAATTGGATGACTGTTGTCGCTGCTCTTGCTGCATCAGCATCAACATCTGCATCAGCGCATTTTCTGGTTCCTTTGGTTTTGGTGTTTCCGCGTCTCCATTAAGCTCCGCCATGGTAAATTCATTTATTTTCAAATGTTAGCTTCGCGGTTATTTTTATTATTTCGGCTTTTATTTATTTTTCCACCAGTTTCCACGTTATATTTCACTATTGTGCATTTTTTTTTTTTTTTTTTAAACGTTTTTCACTTTCAAAATTTTAATCTCACTTCTCGACACCATTGTCGCGTGTTATTGGTTCGCGGCCTATAATTTTAACGTTCCGGGAAAGTGAAAACGCAATGTCTTTTAATTTAAGTTAAAAGAGTTTATTTAATTCAAGAAAATGCACAATAATCAGTTTTACACTTTCACTAATTTTAATTTTCACTATTAAAATAAAATCTAACACTTGTCCATAAATTTCTTATCGCAATTGTCTTCTAAATCACTTCACTATTACGAAACACACTTCCTACACACTTTCGCAGTTCTTATCGCGGTCGAATGAATGGTTCCCCCCATTCATTCAGCTCGCCTTTATATAGGGTCTCTACCTATTCACCCATTTCTCGCACATTGGCGAACGTTCTACCTGGTAGATTCGAGCAAATTCATCAATGGAGTGACGTCACTTGCAGATGTTGATCATGCTTGTTGGGTTCTCGTAGTTTCGAGTGAATTCGTGTTCTTCATTGTTGTGAAAACAATTGCGACAGTAGCTCGCAGAATTATTTGTACATGTAATTATTTGTACATGTAACAATATATATATATATATATATATATATATATATATAGCTATATATGTGTGTGTGTGTGTGTGTGGTTGGTTGCATGTGTGAGTCTATACAGGATATAACAAAATTTGTGCCTGGAGGTCGCAGCTTTGCTTCGCCAAATTTTCAGAAATACTTGTATTTCTGTTCTGACCAAAGTATAGCTCCGGTTCGTACCAAAACTGGTACAAAGATTTATTCAATTGTATGATAATACCTCACAATAAAAATCTAAGGTCGAACATTTTGAAACAAAATGGCGGCCGCTCAAATGTCGAAAAAAGTTGAGCGATTAAAAAGCACTTCAGGGTAGGTCAGAATATTAAAATGGCGGCTGGGCAAAGTTTGAAATTAGAAAATGTCTCAAAGCTACAATTCATATTGGATATTTGTGAAATCTAAAACCAAGGTAGACGTTGATGAGACCATGTATTAAATGTACCAGAATTATATTCGATTCCTATGAACGCTGCAAGTTTAAGCTGTAGTGGTTTTTGCATTGCAAGTAAAAAATTATATTTTAATATACGAGCACATGATACAATGTATTCAAGAAACTGAGTTTTGAAAGGTTTGAAATGAAAAAAATTGCCATTAAAAAGGGTGAAATAAAAAACTTTTAGAAAAATAAGAAAACCGACTTCGAAATAACCTAAAAAGGATGAAATAAATTTTATGGAAGTGGTGCCAAATCAATTTCCCCATT
This sequence comes from Odontomyia ornata, assembly GCA_963969285.1. NCBI lineage: Eukaryota > Metazoa > Arthropoda > Insecta > Diptera > Stratiomyidae > Odontomyia > Odontomyia ornata. The sequence continues at coordinate 313,311,894 of OZ017739.1, forward strand.
TAACATAAATACTTCCAACATCTGCACTATCACTAAAGTATGGGGGTAAATATGATATGGCACCGCTTCCATAAAATTTATTTCATTCTTTTTAAGGCATGTTGAAGTTGGTTTTCTTTTTTTTCTGAGTTTTTTTCTTTGTTTTATTTCAATTTAAATTTCTCCTCTTAAAAAAAAACATCCTATACAATTTACAGGATAAGTGAAGAATGGAAGTGCACAAGATCCCAACACGACCGTTGGAGGGTAAAGTGCAAGGGAAATGTCCGATTGGGAGTCCGAGAAAACGATAGGAAGATTGAAGAAATGTCGACAGCTGATCTCTGCTTGGAATTTCCAATCAGCAAATGAAGTCGCAGAGCTGCGACGATTTGTAGTGACAACTTTTAGAGGCGAAGGTGCGCATTGAAGGTATGCCATAAATGATGGTGAAAGTGTTGAATCTATTACCATGAGAACATTCGAAATGGCTCACATTGGAAGTATTTATACTGCAGAATTTTTTCTGAGTGTTTGATTTTCAAAGTGGCGGTCAATAAGATAAGTATTTGCTTTTGAAACTATGAGCGCCTGCGAAAAATTTCCAGCTGGTGGTTCCCATGTGGATTCCTGCGATATCTGACCTTGAAACTTCTTTTCAATATCCTATATTTGAAATTCATATTAGCTGACTGGTGAAATGTTTATACAGAAACATCCCCTGGGAATATTTTAAAAGTTATTCATACCAAAATTTTGAAGTTGCTGAAACTTTTGACATATGTGCAAGGTTTCGTGTTTGGAGCTGCTTAAGCTTCCGTAAAAGTTTTTATTACTGACAAAAGGACAAGCAGGTTGCAATTTTAGTTTAGTTTTGTTAAAACTATTTTAACCTTAAAAGTGCAGGTTTGTTCATTAGCATAAAAAATTAACAATGTATAACATAGAACTACCGCGCTTTTCTTGACAATCTGGGAAACTACAATATTTGTGCAAAAGTTTATATCTATATGTGCTGCATTTTTTCTTCATGCTAATTCCCTTTCCATTTGAAACTTCATTTGCTTCCAACTTTCAAAAATACATGAATCAAAATGATATCTTATTTTGTCACTTGTTTGTGGGAGCGAGATCTGAGATGACTAATGCTCTTAAGACATAAGTAATGCGGCAAATTATTAAACACGGCATCTTTTGAAGCTAGTGAAATAAGCTTTTGACAAATTTATTTAATATCAGATTATACAGACAGATGTTGAAGCAAAAATATTTCTTTGACTAAAAATTTCTCATTATATTTTCTGTTTCACTCTTTTTCTACCAATCGGTCAATCCTTAAAAATCCATTCACTCCTCTTTTACGCACAAACAGAGCCTATTCTCACTGTTGACAATACTGACTGAGTCAGTGAAACATAGTAAGTCAAGGTTAAGATATTGAAGAAGAGCAATATACAAACAATATTTCATTAGAATAATTTCCTATGTCAACCGAACAAAAGCGTGAAATAAAATGCAAATTTTCTACGAATTTGGGAAGAACAGACTGGTTTTTATAATATATTACCTGGAAGTTTTACTTTTGTAAATTAATAGAGTTAAATTCGTATATCTTGAATTAGCAATTATGCAAATAAGGACTATTTGATAGGTGAAAATATTGTACATGCCCATTCCAGTCTTGCATCGTGGGGGTGTGAAACTTTTCAAGTTTAAAATAAAACATTATTCCGGAAATGCATATTTTCGAGTTTTCTACTCTAAGTACAATATATTAATTAAAATTCGGAGTAATTATTTTTATGAATATTCATACATGTTCAAATATTTGCTGGTAAATCTGAGTATTATTTTTGGTATCATCAAATGACCGATAAGCCATATTTTGAAGGCTTCATCAGAAGTCGAGTGTGACAGTAAGGATAATAAAAATTTCACAGTATTTGCTTTATAAAAACAAAAATGAATAAAAGTGATTCTTCCAATAAATAACGAACTGTTTTTTTGGAACACGAAATATGATATCATGGTCAAGCTGGGAGCACTACAACAAATTTATTGTCTACTCGTGTATCCAAGTGATTTGCGCGATTGCTCAGATTTTGCGCAATAATTCCCTGGCGCAGGTCTCGAGCAAAACTTAACTATAGTAACTATTGCATAACCTGAAAAAATATATTTATTGCCGTGGTCCAAAACAAATGTCATCTTGTTAAAATTAACTTTAAATTTGAATTCGGAAATTTTGCATCATGATAATTAATTGAAAAATGTCACAAAATGAATTGCGCTGTGCTGAAAGAGCTCTGGTTAGTTGCACAGTACAGCTTTCCGTGAAGAGCAATCAACTATAGAACTAGAAATAGCTTAAAAATATCCAAAAATACGTTGGGTATTGTATGCTGTCACCAGGAATGAATGAATGAATGTCTATGTTCAAAGGAAAATAAATTGCCGCTAGATTTTCAATGCCTGCCATTTTGTTCTACTTTTCGTAGCACTACAGCCCCTCTCAGACCTTTGCTTTTTTTCTGTAAATAGCGCCTCCAACTCTCTTGGTCCATTGACTGAGTCCTCCAATTTTGAAATCCGTGCAGTGATGAACTGTTTTTTTTTTTTTGACCGAGTCAGACTAGTTTTTCCTCGGTTTCACCGCAGGGCCTCTGGCCTTCAGTTCTCCCAACGAATACCTTTTTGCGTATCCGTTGTTCTTCCATACGATTTATGTACACAGGCTTACAATCGTTGAGACCACAAACTCGTCAAAAATTTCATACAGCTTATGGTTGTATCGAATTCACCATTGGTCCCCGTCTAGCTTTGCTCCGATTATTCGCCTTAGGACCAATCCCTCAAAAGCGTTCAATATATTTGCGGATGCTTGGGTTAGGGTCCACAATACACACCCATAGCATATCGCAGATCTTATCAAAGATTTGTATACTTGAAGCTTTGTTTTCCTGTGAATGCAGCTGGTCTTCAAGATCGTCAATACTGAAAAAAATATTTTGTTTGCGAGCTGTATTCTTCGGCGTATTTCGTCTCTTTTATTACCAGCTCTCGTTATTTTGGCACCTAGATACACAAATTTGTTCACATTTTTCATACTGTATTCGACAAGTGTGATACTTTGTGTATTTCAGGTATTTTTCCTCGATTGCGTCATGAGCTTTGTTTCATTTTCATTGATTTGTATCCCTACTAGCTTTGCTTCGCTGTCGAGTTTCAGGAAGAGTTCTTTAACAGTTGTTAGTGACCATGACAAAATGTTGGTTTTGTTTGCATAGGCTACTACTTGGGCCGACTTGTGTAGTAATGTACACCGGGTTTCAACAGCTAGCTTCCTTATGACGTATTCTAGAGCTAAATTGAATTGCAATGGGGCCAGTCCATCTCCCTGTCTTAGTCCCGTATTTGTGTCAAAATAATCGGTGGCTTGATTATTGATGCGAACTTGAGAAGTCGTTGACGTCATTGCAACTTTGTTAAGACGGACTAATTTGCTACAGTAGCCTATGATCAACACTCGCGTATAATTGCTGAAAGTCAACGAAAATTTGTTCTACGTCTATGTTGAACTCCCAGCATTTTCCAAGTACCTGCTTGGCAGTGAAAAATTGGTCTATCGTTGATCTAACTATTCTAAAACGACCTTGATACTCTCCAATAATACTGTTGGCGTATGATCCAATTTTATTTTCTAAGATCTTTGAAAATATTTTGTACGCCGTACAAGGTAGTGATATACCTCTAAAATTTTCGCACTGAAATTTGCCATCTTTTTGTGGATAGGGAATATAATTGATTGGTTCCACTCTTTTGGCATATGTTCTTGTTGCCAAATGTGCTGGACGGCTTTGTGAATAGCTTTGGAATCTCATCAATGCCGGAGCTTGATTATTCTTTTGGGTTTTGATGATGGAACATACTTTATCCAGAGTTGGTGAGGTCAATAGAAGCTCTCCGCAGACATCCATGTCCTGGAGCTTTGCGGAAAATTAAGGTGGTTATTGAAATCGGCTTCATCAACGATAATATTGCGGATGCCATCACCATAAAGCGTGGTGTTGGGCTGATAACCATGTTCGAGGCTTTTCACTACTTTGTATGGTTGTCCTGTGTTGTCCCACGCTAAACCTATATCTCTACTTCTCAATTTATCGTCATAGTATTTTCTTTCCTTAGTTCTGATTATCTTATTCGCTACTCTTCTGAGATTTTTAAAGTATTATCTCCTGTCCTGGTTTCAGTGCCTATGTAGTCTTTGTATGCGTGATTCTTTGTCTAACGCATTCTGGCACTCTTCATCGAACCAATCATTTCTCTTGTGCCAGGCTTGATGTCCAATCATCTGGTCTTAGTAGCCACTTCCTTTTTCATCCAGACCTCGTTGTTTGTCTTTATGGATGAGTCTGATAAGATAGGATCCTGATAATTGTCAAGGATCTCCATTAAATGTCTGGCCACAGACGTTGTTTTGAGCCTTTCGGTGTCAAATTGTTTTGACTGGGCTGGTCTTCGCTGATATGCCTTTTACATAGTCATTGATAGGTTAATTTGACCAAGTAATGATCTGAGTTACAATTGGCTCCTCGGTGTGTACGGACGTCAAGTATGCTCGAGGCTCACCGCTATTGGATCAGAACATGGTCAATCCCGGTTTCGTGTGTTGCCATCCGATGATACCCAGGTCATTTTATGAATGCGTCGATGTTAGAAGCATGTCAAACGTATGACTAGATTTCTGCTACATGCAAAGTCAATCAGGCTCTGGCCGTTGTCATTTGTATCCAGTCGTTCCCTGATGAGATAGCTTATTGCCAACCTTAGCGTTGAAATCGCCCAGAATTATTTTTATGTCGTTTGTAGCAATGAGGCAGCCAGTCTTTTCAGGTGATTGCAGAACATTTCCTTCGTTTCATCGTCCTTTTCTTCGATCGGGGCGTGAACATTAATCAGCCAGATTTCGAAAAATGTCATTTTTATACGGATTACATACATTTGTTCATTTATTGCCTTAAAATCAATGACGTGTGATTTGAAATATCTATCCACAATGAAGGCCACTCTGAATTCTCGTTTTCTGGTAGGCTTCTTACTTTTGATATTGTGTGCGATCTCCAGCGTTTCCAGTACAGCTCATTTCCTGGATTGTCAGCATTTTTAATTTATATTGGCTGGCCTATTGCAAAAGATCCTTAAGAGCGCCAGGGTAATTGAGTAATATGACATTCTAGGATCCAATGGCATAGTCCTTTTTTGTCTGCGAGGCCATTGCCGTGAGTTCAGTTCATTCCGAGGCCCATCTGTAGGTTTCAAAACACTTCAAGATTTTAGAGGGATCCCAAATCCATTTTGTTACAATATAAAAAAAATTGTTGGAAAGAAAAGAAACCCGACTTCGAAATGCCCTAAAAAGGATGAAATAAAATTTATGGAAGCGGTACCATATCAGTTTTACCCTGTTTCTGTTGTAATGGTGAACGTATTGGAAGTTTATATGCCGAAACGGGAAAATTGATTTGGTATCGCTTCCATAAAATTTATTTCATACTTTTCAGGGGATTTTGAAGTCGGTTTCCTTCTATTTTTTTTTTTTGTTACGAACGATTATTAAAATTCAATTTCTTGACACAATGTATCATATTGAAGTGTTAATATCTCCAGAGGCCTTGGAAAGATTACAATTCCGTACCGATGCGTTTTATTTCAATACTCGTATGTTGATATGTTGATATGAAATCTCTACAATCAAAACCCTTACTCTGGTCGATTAGTCATGCTGAACATTGGAGTGAAAGTCAGAAAGTTTTAAGTTTCAACGGTAAAGTCCTTAACCGTTAATTTAATTTCTTGTCCTTCAAATTTGACCTAATATGCAGTAAGACGTACAATTTGCTGAAAACAGGACTCTACTATCTACCTCCGTTCTAAAGTTATGCGCGAACCTACATAAAAAAAATTAAAGAAAAATAAAATAAAAAAATATATATATATATATATATATATATATATATATATATATATATATATATATATATATACGTGATGAATTGATAACCTTCTTTTCTTTTTTTTTGGTGGTAGGGAGGTGAATGCTGTTTCGGCACAGAGTGTGGGACTCTCATTTGCGGCCTCCCCTGTCAACCTGAGAACCCACCGTTTGACACATTACTTCAGGTCAGGTCTCGTTTTGTTACGCCGTGGGGCACCTTCTAGCTGGTGAGTCCTTTTCCTAGCGGGAGGGGAGAGGGAAAGAGGAAATGCCAGAAGAGCGATCCCCCAGCCCCAGCGCCCCCTACTGTTGTGAGTCCCTTTTATATTTTAGGACTGCCCGAGCATAATGTGCCACCTGGTTCCATTTGTCAACCTATTCGAGCATCACCGCAACTATATTATCCGGGGTGAGTTCCTCCGTCTCCCTGTAGAGTTTTCTTCGCAGCCTGACTCATTTTATATACGCAAAAGATGTGTGACAGGCATTGTCCTCCTCTTCTGGGCAAAACCGACAATCGGGAGACCGTGACTTACCGATCTTGTGCAGGTAAGACTGAAAACACCCATGCCCGCTCAAAAGCTGGGTTAGATAGGAGTCAGCCTTACCATGCCTTCGATTTAGCCACGGTCTCACATCCGGGATGGGGCACGCAGTCCACCTTCCCTTCGTGCAATTCACCCAAGACTGCTACCAATCGTTGACCGAGCGTTGTCTCTCCTCGCGAACAACCATCTCCCTCGCATCCTCGTTTCGCCACAGGTAAATAGCGCGGCGCTCTCTAGCAAGGAGGGCGACAGGTATCACGCCTGCAATAACTCTCACCGCCGTGTCAGAGACTGTTGGATACGAAGATGCAATTCTCAGTGCTCCTCTTCTCTGTACCTGTGCCAAACGTTTTCGGTATACCTCCTTGCTGAGATCTTCACCCCAAACCTCTGCTCCGTACAGTAGCACTGACCCTACAGCACTCATCAAGAGGCGTCTTCTTCATGGGCTAGGTCCCCCTACGTTGGCCATAAGACGACTCAGAGCCAATATTCCCGAAGAAGCCTTCTCGGCCGTTGCCCTGATTTGCTCAGAGAAACTCATCTTCAAGTCGATCAGTAGCCCCAGGTACTTCACCGCTGACTTCGATTCGATTCGTAAGTTGTCAATACTGATCATCCTTACTCTAGGGATTCTTGTTTTTGTGAAGATGACCAGTTCGGTTTTCTCCAGTGCTAAACTGACCCCGCGAGCAGTCATCCAGTCCCCCACTCGGCGCATGAGCATACCTAGCTTAAGTTGCGCTTGTTCAACGGTGCATCCAGCGAAACCTTCTTTTCTTTGGAATCGGTGAAAAATCACTCATAGGATAGCAAATATTATTTACATGTGTTCATAGCTTATTTCATGCAGTTCCAGTTTTCAAAATTTGTTACGCTTCTATTGGAAAACTGTCTAAAATAATAAGATTTAAATGTCAAGCCTTGAAAAAATATTAATTCTTTAAGTTACGAACTTCAATTATAACAAAATTGGTATTTATAATAAGTAAAAATATTGAAAATGCTGATGGTTGTCATGTCACACCTTATTTCATGCACTTAAACTTGGATCTAAATTAAAAAAACAAACATTAAATCTTATACAGAACTCAGTACTTTCGTAAGTCTATTTGGGATTCTACGTCTAGTATTGGTTGCATAAAGACGGGTTTTTAATCGCTCCTTTCAAAAGTTTTCAAAAATTTAATTAATGATTTTAACGTTAGCGCAAAGTTAATTATTATTGGAAAAAGCTTATATCGTGGAAGCAATCGACCGAAATATTATTTTAATTCTATACATCAAGAAAAGCAAATAATCCAAAGACAACTACGGGTTTACTGGTATGGAGGAGCTCCATGGCTTCCCACCGTTTAGAGAGAGCGGGGTGACATCAAATACAAAATTGGCGGCAATAGCCAACAAAAGAAAACAAAATCAGGAAAGCTCCACAGATGGTGGATGCAAAATAGAACTAATCGAAGGCGAAAAAGATCTTCTCAGAATCCAAAAAGAAAATCATGAACTAGGGCTATGACTACAGTCTCTTGAAGATTTAGTCAAGAAAAGGATAAAGACTCTAATCCGCGGCCAAAAAAAACAAATAAATAAAGAAATAAAGGTGAATAAAAACTACAAACTAAACGATTTCAGAAGAAACTTTAAGTTCTAGTGGCACTAACGATACCCAAAACTATTTCGCAGTGCTGGGCGGATTAACTGAAGAAATGGAATTTGAAGAAAGGATCGAAGGTAATTTTAAAAATATAGTGAAATAAATTAAAAAATAAAAATCAAGAATAGAAACCAACTTGCAGTTTTGTTGATTGCTCCGATAAAGCCAGCAACAGAACGAGCTTCGCCAATAAATTTATTTAGACAAAACGGAACATATACAGGCGCAAATAAACATAGCAATTTCGAAATTAAGAGAACAAATGTAGAAAAATTAACTATTAAAACGGAGTCACTGGTTTATTTCAAGTCAAACAAAAATGCGCGGTATTCTGGGGAGGTTTCACACATCATTTATACTCCAAAAAGTAAAACAAACCGACCTTTTTGTTGTAGGGTCTGGATTGTGAAGAAGATACGGTCGATCTTCTTCAGGTGCTCAAGGAAGCTTCAGTCGGAAAACTTTTTTGAGGAGACCACCGGCTACCGAAATTAAGAATGAATTTACCGCTTTATTTGGTACAAATTTCTAACAAATGCAGTCCAAATGCACTTCAACAGACAAGGTACTTAAATTTCAGAGTGGTAATGTGTGGATGCCATCAGAAAAGAGAAGTCAACCAGTGTTACTGGTGTCAAAGACTTCGTCATTTGGCTGCCAACTACGTCATGCATTTTTGGTGCAAATCGACTCAGACCTTGCCTAAAGAAAAATTATAATGCGTTAACTGCGGTGTTTTTGTTCATCCTGCATCATATTGAGGATGTTCCCGGTATCAAGATACAAAAGTTAAATTTATTCCAAAACAACCACAAGTACACCATAGTGTGATACCTTCCGAACTAGTCAAGCCCAGTGTGTCATTTGCACTTGCTGCTAGAGTACCAGCAGATAATGCTGTAAATAATGTTAGATATGTAATTAGCAATGATGAGATGCGTCCTAAAATTTTCCATCAACTTCATTCTTAAGCAGAGAACAAGTCACCGTACGGCATGAATTTTGAATTCATAAGAAACGATGTGATAAATTGTGATGGGGGAAGTGGCACCGGGATATGCCCGTTATTAAATTTTTACTGCCAACTGGTTGAAATACTGTCAAGTTCAAGGAGTAGCTAGATTTCTTGTTTGAAATACTTAAACACTGACATACATCGTAGCTTAATGTCAATAATAATCCGGCATGAATTTTGAATTCGTAAGAAACGATGTGATAAATTGTGATGGGGGAAGTGGCACCGGGATATGCCCGTTATTAAATTTTTACTGCCAACTGGTTGAAATACTGTCAAGTTCAAGGAGTAGCTAGATTTCTTGTTTGAAATACTTAAACACTGACATACATCGTAGCTTAATGTCAATAATAATCCGAGACGTATATTCCTGAAATCATGGATAACAGAGAACCAAATTGAATACAGGTGCAATCTATATGGGTCGGAGCTCCCAACATACCCTAGAAAAACTCATATTTAGACCTCTGCATTGCTGACGCAAGACTTGAATCAAGATTTAATAGTCCTCAACGGAAACTGCAGTTTGTTACGGGTGAACATTGAGACTCCTTAGCGTTGCTCATCCGAACACTATCATACGCGATTTCGTAAGAGTTTAACCTACGCAATACCGAGCCGCACTTTATTAATTTTTTTTTCTGGTAATCCGATGATGTAACTATCAACAAGTAATTTAAATTTCCATTCACAAAAGGATTACTGATTAAATTACGAACAGAAAGCCACATAGTAATTTAGCTTTGTAACTTAATGTAAGTAAACTCATGTAGCTAGGTCGCTTCCGATTCACACGCCACAATTATGGACTACGCAACCAGCAGCAAGCGGCGAAGGCATCAAGCACCAACGCGAGCTCGAAGACAAAATGCGAAATACACACGGTAGCGGAAACATTCGTCATCCAATCAACATATGCGGCAAAACATGTAATCAGGCAACGCAATTGCATCCTCATAAGACTTTGTCCTCTGATCCTGTTTTATTCCAATGCAATGTTTGCGCACTCAAGTGTGAGGTATGTTGAAAGATATTTACCCGGCAGACTGAATTGAATAAACATAGAGCTCTACACTTAAATACTGCTGTATTTCAGTACAATGATTGTGGCAGATATCATAAAACATTAAAAACTTTAAAGACACATCGTATCGTACATAGCGAGCCTAATAGGCGCAATTGCAACTTCGGCGGTAAATTATTCGATAATGCCCACAATGCTAAGAGACATGAAAAGTTACATTCGAATCCCAATTAAAATTTGGTGAAATTTCTAAGCAATCGGAAAAGTTAAAAGAATATCAAATCCTACATTGTGGCCAGGAAAGTTTGTGAGACCTTAGGTGAATATTTTACAACATGAAGGTTCCAACGAAGCAATATTAAAATATAAATTCCAATGAAAACCGCAATTACATCCGATTAAAATGGTTGTTTTCATCATTCACGCTACATTGTAGTGTAAATTGCCAATTTGGGGGTTGTTGCAATTCTCATCTTAATACAAAATAATTTCACTATAAGGCTATATAAAAGACCTTACCATAACATCAACAATACCTCTATTGACTGATAAAAATAAAACATACAAATGAGTATGATAAAATAAGGAAATTATTGGGAAAAAAAAAATTTTTAAGCATACAAGCAAGAAAATTCTTATTTCAGCTAAATCAATTAAAGATTCTGATGATTGTTATCATCGAAACATGATCAGTAGCCGAAGACGACACAGCAGACAAGCAAACGACAAGTGATGCTGCACTCGTATCGTTGGCCGAAGTAAATGATAGAGCAAACCGTGAATAAACAATAACAGACAATGGAGATAAAGTCAATGCGTTCAGCGCATAGTACATTCGATTCCCCATAGGATCGCCACCAAGTGGAATGTATGTTGAGTGGAATCAATTGAGGGGAATTACTCGCTTCAAAAGAGCAAAAGTCACTCAAAACAAGTTTTTTCCGGTGGATGGAAGGGCAAAAACGTTAACCGGGGAGTTTATTTAAGCCGGAAAGATTGACGTGGTCTTTTTTTTCTTCTTTCTTTTTGGGCGGTAAATATTTTGGATGTGCAAGCAACGGTGGAGCGGCAAAAAGCAAAGTTATCATCGAAACATCATCAGTGAGTTTATTTAAGCCGGAAAGATTGGCGAGGTCGTTCTTCTTCCCTTTGAGCGATGAAGATTTTGGATGTGCGAGCAACGGTGGAGCTGCGAAAAGTCAACAAATATCGAGTGAAACGTGAACAGATGCCCGGCCAACATTGTGGAAAGAAAAGGAACAAGTGTCCAGCGGGAAGTGAATGAGCTGGCAGTGGGAAGAACTTCATTACAAACGTCGACGAGACGGCGGTGGGAGTCTCGAGCGAACGGAAGCGAGGGGCTCTTTTCAAGGTTAGGAAGTAAAAGTAAGTGGCTTTTTGTTCGATCTTTCCTTCCTCATATCGCTGACCAAATTTTAAACCTTTTTTTTCTGTTGTGAGGAGTGCGGCTCGGGAATTTTTTTCCCGGAGCAGTGACCAGGTAGGAAGATCTGGGAGAATTAACTGTGGTGGTAGTGTTTAGTGAGGGTAGTGAGCGTGAGTGTCGTCGCAACCCTATCTCGGTTTTCGGTGTTAGGCGTGATTTCAGTTGCTGGATGTGGGGAATTAAGAGTTTTGCGTGGCGATGTTATCTTCAACTCGCCCTGAGTGGTAGGGTCCTTGGAAGGGGATCCTCGCGGCTTAGTGTTCAAGCGATAGTTTTCACTCCGACCGTCGTCTTCTCGTTCGGACGACCCCTTGGGAGGCTCGGAAAGCGGGCGAGTGGCGCCCACACCCGTCTTCGGGTGAGCTAGGTTGGGACGGTGGAGCCTCCGCTAGAGTAGCCGCAATAAAGCGGCGGCCATTAGCGGGGAACTAGGGAACTCGTCCGTTTATATTTTCGCCCTTGGGAATTCGCGGGTAATAAGGTGCTTCTCCCTCCTTGACTCAATCGTAATGGAAATCAATTATCAAAGGGATGATGTCTTCCTCATTTCACTTCGACATGAAATTCAATGGTTGAATTTCAAAAAAACGGATTGAGGTAAGTTTCAAAAGAAGTTTTATTGGGCTTACCAGAAACAATGTTCTCTTTTTGATAATGATGATGCTTGCTTAATGGTTCCTTATGGCAAAAATCTAACTAACTGTGAAATAGATCTCTATTTGTCGAAGTTAGAAAAACTGTCATTGAAAACCATTGAGAAAGTAGTTCCCAAGATTAAGGATCAAAATAATATAGATGGATATGAAACACCAACCATTGCAAGGTTAAAAATTGAATAGCCTCCTTTTCACATGCATCAACAACATTTATCGGTGATTTTTGGACTGCAATTATTCCTAGTTGGCTTTGTTGAAATAAAACCTACAGAATATCCTGAACTTAATCTGTTCAAACTTTAGGAGTGGAGCCAGCAATCAATTAGTGGAAAAACTGGGAGGTATGAGCCCACAGGACCCAGATAGCATTTCTAGAAAATGAATTGCTTATTCCGTAAGCAGTCCCAAGTGAAGGTACCGAAACTTGAAGTCGCTTGTTGTGAGATAAATCTTTTCTATAGATCTGAAATTAAAATTGATAGTCTGACCCCGGTCTTTTGCAAACTGTATGGCCAACGAGGCAGAATGATTTCACGAGCTCCTAATCATTATGTTAAGTCATTGATTAATAGTATGTACGCATAAGTTCAGTTAGTAAACAACAATTTTGTTTACCTTTGCAACCACAACTTATTTGTGGACGAGGATAACGGAGAAATCAAGTAATTTGAAAACTATACCAACGAAATCAACAAATGTACGAAACAAATGTTGGGTTCCATAATAAAAATGCTTAGATCTCAAGACGTCCTACTAAGATCATTGGCAAACAACATGAGTCCGGAGAGACGAGTTGTTAATAAGCACAATGACGATGTTCAGCAAATATATAGCCGCGCAAATCAGATTGTGGAATTTCACTTCGACCCAGAGAACAGAAAATCATCACCCAGAGGCCTTAACTGTCAACACCAGTTTTGCAGGCATAAAATCAAGGGAAAATGTCCAGAAAAAGTGCAATAATACAGAAACAAAGCACAAAAAACACTTTAGCGGTTGCAATTGACAACCCAGCAAGTCAAATCCGAATCAATACACGGATAAACATAAATCAGCGCCCCGAAAGCCATGCTGGCAGTGCGGTGCCATGCACTTCGTAGCTGTCTGCACATACAAACAGCATCGGTACAGGGTATGCAACAAAGTGGGGCACAAAGAAGGGCACAGCGGCTGCAGTAGTACCCCAAACAGTAAACAGGGAAGTATCCATGATGATAGAAGACATTTGCTACGCTCAGTTTTTTCAGTAAGCGACGTGATAGTAGTGTACAAAATTCCAGTGAAAATGCAGGTGGACATAGCCTCAGGTATTACGATTGTATCCAGATTAGTTTGGCAGCAGATTGGTAAACGTTCATTAACTCAAACTATGCAATCAGCAACAAGTGCATCTGGGCAGTAGCTTAAATTAGTTGCAGACTTTCAATTCAAGATGGAATTCAATCGCACTGTATTGTCAGGGAAATGTTTTGTAGCAAATCACAACAATCTGAATCTATTTGGAATAAATTGGATCGACAAATTTCACATTTGGGATCTGCCACTCAGTTCCATATGTAAGAACGCGTCCATCAACAGCATCAGTATAGAGCAACAGCTAACATCATTAGTTTCAACCTTTCCAGAAGTCTTTAGAGATAGTCGTGGACTGAGCATAAAAATGCAAGTCATCTTGCACATCAAATCTAATAAAAAGTCACTATTCAGAGTAAAATGACCAGTAGCAGTACCATATGAATGACGAACTGGTCCATCTCGTAAATCGCGTAAGGAAAATATGTTTAGACTACTCAACAGGTCTTAACAACGGTTTAAGGTCCCATTAATTGCCGCTACCACTACCCGACGACATTTTTCTAAGTTGGCCAAAGGCAAAATTTTCAGCCAAGTAGACTAATTTGATGCTTTTCTTCAAATATAAGTCGATGATTCCTCACGAGAGTTACTCACAATCAGCACGAATCGTGGGTTGTACCAATTCAAATGATTACCAACGGGTGTCAAAGCAGCTTCAGGTGCATTCCAGCAGATTATGAGCACTATGTTGGCAGGCTTGGAAGGAGAAGCAGCGTACATGCATAATTTACTCATTTGTGGCAGAACAGAAGCAGAACATCAGAATCTACTATACCAAACACTCCAGCATAGACAAGACTTCAGGTTCACAATTCAAATCAATAAATGCATTTTTTTCATTAAGTCAATCAAGTATCTGGGGCGAAAAATCGACCAATATGGGATGCGTCCACATGCAGCTAAAGTGGAAGCAATCACAACCATGCCTGTCATACCTGGGAGCAGTCAACTATTAAAGGTATGCATAAGCTTAGGCACCCATCTACCTAAAAAAGACGCCAAATGGAACTGGACAGATTATTGTCAAGAATTATTTGAAGATTTCAAACAAATTCTTAAGTCTGACCTTATGATCACTCATTATGATCCAAATGAGCAGATAGTGGTCGCTGGGGATGTTTGAGAAACAGTTATTGGTGCTTATATATATAATCGATTTAAAGATGGTTCAGTAAAAGCAATAAGTCATGCATGCCGATCACTTACAAAAGCCGAGTACTCAAATGGCGAGGAATGTATATTTCATCAACCATAATCGCGAACAAAACTCCTCACATAGAGAGGTAGACATTCAAAAAAAATTTGTCACCATTCGTGGTCGAACAGGATATCATTGGAAAGGCCTTAATGAGATGTTTTCAGAACAAGTCTTAAAATTACCTTATCAGTACCGGGGGGGCAAGAGGAGGGAAAATGTATGAAATTTACCAACCCCCTCTCGCGATTGGACACGTTTCATCCGAAAAAACTGAAACAAATCATGAATGTAGGCCTTTATGAGCGCAATAACCAACGAATACGTGAGAAGTCGAAATTCATTCAACTTTGTTAGTAATAGTATGATTCATCAATTTTACATTTTCATTAATAAAACCGTAACGATTGCCTTAAATAGAATAAAATTTGATACACGCATTGCTCTTTATAAGGTTAAAACGCACAGAGAGTTTCAAAGAGATGGAATAATACTGACCGAAGTTATAGCGGTTTGAATTTTAATGTATTACTACGCAAAAGAATGCGCTATTTAACAACATGCGCTTTTTACCGATTCAGACATTACAGGTTTGCTAGGATTTGCATGAAAGTTTCCGGAATGATAGGTATCATTACTATCTTTGAGGATTTGTTCAACTTGTGACATCAGTAATCGTATAACCATATGGCGGCTGCTTTAAATGAGGAAGTTGAATAAATTTGTCTTATTTTTCCCTAACATGAACATTTAAAGCACATGCTATTAACACTTGATTGAGTTTATTAATGAATGGCTGAAGATGAATTTCTACAATTTACAGGTGAAACAAGTTGAGTAAGTAGGAAAGTGCTCCTGCTAAAAGGACTTTCTAACCATCCATCGTCCCTCGATTACTTGAACTATCCAACTCCCTACAATTCCATACAATTTAAATGACTATAATTCACTTGATTATAATTTGATTTCCACGAAATTTCGTGAGCATGAGGCTATTATATCAATCTAAATAACTTTAAAATTTCAAGAAGTTGTACGGCGCCGTTTTGATCCTCGGAGAAAAATCTAAAATTCGCAAATCATACTATTATTATCTGACTTGAGTGAGTTTTGATTTGTGAGGTATGTGTTGCCCTTGTGAAATATTTTTTTCAGATTTTGCGGCGCAAAGGTATTCAATCGCGAAAAAGGTGGGACACCCATTTTTTGGCCATTTTGCTTCTCCTTGGAGCCGTGATGCATAAAATGACCTTTCATTTCATCCCCTTCTCGACTACATTAAAAAAAAAAACAAAAATTGAAATACTCGCTGTTTCTGACCTTTTCACATAATTTGAGCTTTGTAGCTTTTGTAGTTTCTGAAATGAAGTTCTTTGAAAGCGAGCATACGAGTATACTTATTGTGCATGTCATGAACGTTTTTCTATAAATAAATCATTCTACTTATCTGCACATTGTATATTAATCACAAAACCCTTTTGACATGAGCATAGTTCTGTCTACCCAACTTGTTAACATTTAGGACTGCCCTAGCTTAAAATGCCAAATGGTATTATTTGACAACCGATTCAAGCATCTCTTCAATTAGACTATCCGGGGAAAGCTATTCTGTATTCTTGCAGAGGTCAAAGTGAGTGGCCAAGCATTACCTTTCTCTCCCGCGCGATTGTAAGTTTTGCAAGAGGAGAAGAAGACGATGCCCGATGCATATTTTTTGCATGCGACAAATGGGACAACCTGCCTATATGCATCGGGCATCGTCTTCTTCTCCTTTTGCAAAACTTACAATCGCGCGGGAGATGAAGGTAATGCTTGGCCACTCACTTTTAGGTAAATTTACATCATATATATATATATATATATATATATATATATATATATATATATATATATATATATATATATATATATATATATATATATATATGTATATATATATATATATATATATATATATATATATATATATATATATATATATATATATATATATGGGATATAACGAAATTTGTGACCACGCCGGAGGTTGCAATTTTGCTTCGATTTTCACCAAATTTTCAGGAAAGGTGTATTGGGTAATTATTACGGTTAATTTCGTGAACCAGCTATATCGGCTGGGCAAAAACAAAATGGCGGCCATTTTAGACGAAAAATCGTGATTTCTGTTCTGACCAAAGTATAGCTCCGATTTGGATGAAATTTAGTACAAAGGTTCATTGATGTATTTGATGAATCTCACAATAAAAAATTCAAAGTCGGTGTGGCAGAAACAAAATGGCGGCCGCTCAAATGTCGAAAAACGTGCAAAATATTGTTGTTGTAATAGTGGTCAAAGCTTTCAACAGATTTTCATGAAATCCGGTAGTTTGATAGAAATTATAAGCATACAAAGAATTACATAAAAAAACTGGAGGTCAGGTTGCAAAAAACAAAATGGCGGCCAGTTGAAGGTCAAAATTTCAAAGGCTTTTAAAAGTCGCAATTTTGATCCGAAATACATGAAACTTGGTTTCGGGATAGACATTACTTAGGCCTATAGTCTTTGATATTTTGGTGATCATGCATGTGCAAATTTCAAATTGGCGGCGGTTTAAATATGCGTTTTTTTCATGTCTTTGTGGCCCTCTAGCGGTCAGACTTTCCAGCGGATTTCAATGAAACTTGAGATTATGGATCGCTGTACTATGTTCTTGTATTTTGCAGGAAATTATTAAAATTGAATGAAAAATAAAAAAGTCGAAAATTTAAAGCCTAATATTTTTAGCTGCCATTTTCTTCAAAAATTGAATTATTTTGCCCTGTCTAGAGTGAAACTCCTATTTGAACGAGATAGTACATTAATTGATGAGGTCCTAGCATATAAAGATTTAAAATAATCCAAAATTAAATGCATGCATTCAAAATGGCGGCCCCCAAAGGTCTGAAGTCAAGCGCAATTCGCTATTTTAGTGCCAACTGAAATAATGAATATTTTTCATGGAAACGTTTTAAATGACTTAACTTGAAAGAATTTATAAACCAGATCATTTTTAAGATATTGTAAAATATTTTTAACAATCCCCTAAATAATTATAAAATCGCGACTTGTCCGTCCGTCCGCCCGTTTGTTCGTGCGTCATAACAAGTTTTCTCGCAAACCACATGAGCTAGGATGAGGAAATTTTCTACGTAGGTCAAAAGTGGTGCCTCTTGAAATTTGCAGTGCAAGAAAATATTTTAAGGTATTTAAGGGGGGTCTCCCCATACAGGCGGGTCTCCCCATACAGGGGGGTGGCATACAATTTTTTTTATTTCTGTAGCCCTCTAGCAGCCAAGATTCTCAACAGATTCCGTTGAAACTTGAAATTATAAGTTATTAAGGCAAGTTAATTTAGTTATGCAAATCGAATGACAAATAAAACAGTCGAAAATTTACAGCTTAATATTTTAAGCAGCAGATTTCAATAAAAATCGAAATGACGGCCCTCATAGTTCAGAAAAAAAATGAAAATGTATATATTAATGGCAACGCAAGTGCTGATTAAACTTTTATGGAAATCTTTTGAAATTAACTATTTGAGCTATTTAAGCCTTTGTGTGGTTACCACTGTGAACTGTGTGAACAGCAAATGCGAGAAGGGCGAAACCGGTATTTATATGTTTACAACAATTTATGATTCGCCGATTTTCAATATGTAATCCATACGTGTGCAACTCAATTTAATTAGCAAAATATTTGCGCCCCGATAAAAGGTCTCTAAAAACGAACGTGGCCAGATTTTTTTTATGTTAATAAATACCCATGTGGTATCAAGAAAATTGCAGAAAGAAGTTTAGTAGTAGGCAAGCCAAATTCTTTTTCGAAACTTTACGCTACATACGAGAAATTTACCTTTCTGGCTGGTGCTGCCAACGGGAATTTTTTTGAGTTTGTTTGTATGTATTTCAAACTGACCTAAACACTACAATTTTCTCGGGGTTGTCACAAATATTTAAAAAAGGGTGTTTTATTGAATCAGAATGGTTTTTTGGGTACCTTTCTTCCTAAAATTTTACAATAAAGACCCTTGTGTTAACATTCCATAGAAAATGGACTATAGTCAAGCAAGAAATTAACTGCCATTTTCATTGGAGCTATGAGATACCTTGATGTTAGGGAATTCCTTATCTAGCGGGATGAAGATTGTGGGAAAATAATCATCCATGCATAGCATTAATTTTTGTCTTTAAGGATCTTAATATGTCAATATGGTTCCACATATCACCCGATTTAAGTATTTACCTGATTAGACTATTTTGGGAAAGCCAGCCATTCTGTTTCTTGGTAGGGATCCTACGCAAAACCAGAAATTGAGCCGAAGTGATTTTTAAATCTTGTGCAAGTTAGACTGAAAACACCCATGCCTGCTCAAAAGCTGGATCAGGTAGAAGTGGGTCTCGTCGTGCTTTCAATTGAGCTACGGTTTCAATTCAGGGATGCGGCGCACCGTCCATATTTTCTTCATCATTGAGTAAGCATTATCTCAATCACGTGCAACGGCCTCCCCCATTTTTATTTCGACGCAGGTAGATAGCGCAGTGCTCTCTAGTAACAAGGGTGATAGGTATCATAACTGCGATGATTAGCATCACCCAATCAGAGACTGTCGGATGCGAAGATGCAATTGACAGTGCTCCTCTTCCCTGTACCAGTGCGAAAAGTCTTCGGTGGACCTCCATGCTTTCTACGTCACCCCGTATTTCTGTTCGATACAGTAGCGCCGAATACACGGATGTAATAAATTTTGCGTCAGGCAGAAAGCCCATCATAAGCTTGAACTGCTTTATTTATGGTAAAAACGTTTCCTTTGGCTAAAATATTTCTTTATTTTTCCAAATATATACAATATGCAATTACCAATAAAAAATATACGTGCAATATGCAATGCATATTCATTCAAGAAAAATCAATTTTGTAATTGATAACTCTCGACAAACGTTGTGGTAAATTCAAGAAGCATGTTTAAGTTCTCAGATATCACAACAATATTGAGCACATGCTAAATTGTTACAATTAAATTTTTAAAAAAGTGTGACTGCCCGTAATGAGTAATAGATATTTAAGGTGTCAAGTGTCTTTTGGCTCGGGTAAGAAGTTATCGCTTGTAAATTAACTCCGATCAACTAAATGAATTTACAATATGCATATGGATAATCAAAATATAGAAGTTTTGAGTCACACAAATGTAAGTGACCTATGATAAGAATTATGTCGTAAGAATTAGTATTTGAGCGAATGTTTTACGCTGAATAAGGGGGAATTCCTAAGTTATAACTGCTAGTTTCAATTCGCTGTGTCTCGCGGCGTATTTTTGGAATCATCTCATATTGTTGCAAGGAATATATCTTTGCAATATTGAACGGCTTTATTTTGGTAACAGCGGCGTGGTGATCCAAATGAACTCGCTTTTGTCAACCTGCGGCTCTGCCGCTGAGCTAGGTAATTTTTATTCTTTCCTTTTTGACTAAAACACTCACCTCTGCTTATATCCTTCATCAGAAGAAGTTCCCAAAGACCCTGAACATTATATGGCGATCCTGCCTAACAACGAATCGGTGTTTGAGGATTTGATAACGTTTGAACAGCAGGATTTTGATGCGATTTTTGAAAGGTATATTTTTTAATGGTAATTGCATATTGCATATATGTACTACACAAGTATTTCAGAAGCAACAAGCTTCCTTTTTCAGTGGAATATTTACTAACTTACAAACTATTTCTGCAGCTCTATTAATTTAGAAAGCTTTAATTGCATTTTAAAAAGTTCAACAATTTTGAGTCGTAATTACTTTAATCTAAATTCAGTCTAAGGTTACCAGGTATCTTTTGAATATTTATAGTTTCAAAAATATCTAAATTGCTTGGTTTGTTAATTCGTATAAGTAATTCCAAATTACCTATATTTATTTTATGACCGGTTTCGATTACATGTTGCGCTACTGCCGATTTGATACAACGATTTACCTCCGTCCGCTTTCTGCTCCCCTTAGGTGTTCCTTCATCGTAACTCCTATTAGCCGCTTAGATTGTCCTTTTAAACATTCTGGACATGTAATTTTGTATATACCGCTTGATTCATATTGTTCAATTGAGTGTTTTGGTGTTTCTAGTATCGCTCCAATTGTTGCGTGTTTACTTGAGCCTACTAAATTTATTTTATGCTTCTTCATCATCTTCCTTAATTCATTAAATCTTGCTAATGTAGTGAGGCTAATCGTTCTCATCGCTTTTCGCTCAATGCTTTGTTGCTGCTAGTATATCGTTGTTAATTGGTTTTCTCGTATTCTGTTTGCTTTTTAGGGTTTCGTAAAATAATTTTACACAACCCTACTAGAATCGCGTCCTGTCTGTCCGTCTGTCCGTCTGTCTGCCGTCCGTCCGTCCGTCCGTGTGTCACAGCAGTTTTTCTCGGAAACTACTTAAGCTAGAAACATCAAATTTGCGTGTAGGTGTAAAGTGGTGATCTCTTTAAAGTTCAACTACAAAAAAATTTTATAAGGTATTTAAGGGGGGTCTCCCCATATAGGGGAGTGACCACCCGAAAAAAAAAATTTCATTGAAGATAGCTGATATGAATATCAAATGAAAGGTCTTGATGAGAACTTTTCAAAACAGGTCTTTGTATGGCAAAGGTTGCTTCGAGGGGCGCACAGGGAGGGGAAATATACGAAAAATTTGTGTCCCCCCCCCCACCCCACTCGCGATTGGACACCTTTCATCCGAAAAATCTGAAAAAAATCACGAATGTAGGCCTTGATGAGTACAACAACAACAAATACGTGAGAAGTCGCAATTTACTCAACTTTGTTAGTCATAGTATGATTTATCGATTTTATGTTTTCTTGAATAAAATCTTAACGCTACCCTTAACCCGCCACTGGTGACGCATATGTCTGAGAGACCGGGTTCGGCGAAAAAATCAAATCATTTTGTTAGTCGTCATCGATTTGAACTGGGATCTCTGTTACCTGCCGCATTTTATGTATTGCATCATAATTCAAACTTCTAGTAGCCACACGATCGCACACGTTAGAGTTTATGTGCTAGCCCGGTGCAGAGGACCGGGGACACCGATTACGTGAGTTAATAGTGCGGTTTGTTTTACAGTCGATTTTAAAACTTAAGATTAATTTGCATCTTACTTTCACTAATATTTAAACGATTTCTTGTGATTTCGAGTGAAGGTCAGCATTTTGCATAGTTTTAATGAATTTTCTAAGAAATGTCGTATTTCAGCATGTCTTATGAAAGTCAGCAGCGCCGTCTTGAAGCGCTTCTGCACGAATTTTTCGAATCTGATGAGAACAGATCACTATCGTCATCAGAGAGTGAAGCAGGAAGCGAAAACGAATCTGCCAACTCTGCACCGCAAGAAACTCCGAATTCGGATAGCGAAGAAGACTTGAGTGATCGAGAGTCCTGTGAAAGCAACAATTCGTCTTTTTATACAGGAAAAGATAATTGCACGAAATGGAGCAAACAACCTCATCGCCAATCTACTCGGGCAAGATCATTTAATATTATAAGGCAGTTACCAGGACCAAAGCGAGTTGTATCAGGTGAAACTGATATTATTAGAATTTGGAAGCACTTCTTTGACGACTCTATGCTGGAGATAGTTGTCCTATATACCAACCAATACCTTGACAAAATCAAAAATAATTACACCCGGGAAACGTACGCCAGACATACAGATTATAATGAACTACTTTGCTTGATTGGCTTGCTGTTTTTGGCAGGAGTTCAAAAATCGAATCATCTGAATGTGGAAGTGCTGTTTCGAACAGACGGTAGCTCGGTGGAAATATTTCGGCTTTCTATATCTTCCCAACGATTTCAGTTTCTGTTGCGGGCTCTGAGATTCGATGATGGAACTACGAGGCAGCAAAGACAGGCGCTTGATAAGATTTGCCATATAAGACAACTATTTGAAAAATTTCTGAAAAATTGCCAAGCTAATTATACGTTATCAGCTTTTGTGACTGTCGATGAAAAGTTGGAAGCTTTTCGAGGGAAGTGTTCATTCAGGCAATATATCCCAAGTAAGCCCAATCCTTACGGCATCAAGGTTCAAGCCCTTTGTGACGCAAAAATGTTTTATACATTTAACATGGAGATTTATCCCGGAAAACAGTCAAAAGAGGGCCCATACAATCTCGACAATTCCGGCTTGGCTGTTGTACAAAGATTATGTGAACCAATTTTCAATACTGGGCGGAATGTGACAACGGATAATTGGTACACTAGCGTACCATTAGCTGAAGCACTGCTCCAGAAAGGTTTAACCACTGTAGGAACAGTTAAAAAGAATAAAAAGGAAATTCCTGCTGATTTCAATGTTTTGCGCTGTCGAAATGTCAAGTCAAACATGTTTGCTTTCCGCGATAACATGGTTTTGGTTTCCCACGTTCCAAAGTTGAAAAAAAATGTTTTGCTAATAAGTACAACGCACAACGATGTGAAAGTCGATGCTGAAACTCAGAAACCTGAGATAATTTTGAATTACAATGATACTAAGGGTGGTGTTGACGTCGTAGACCACTTATGTGCAAATTACAACTGCGCCCGAGCAACAAGACGCTGGCCTATGGTAGTCTTCTATGCCATGCTCAATGTAAGTACAATAAACTGTCAGGTGGTACACACAGCTAACAATCAGAATTCAAAGCTCCAACGCCGTAATTTCATCGAACATTTGGCCATGAAACTTATAGAGCCTCGTATAAGAGAACGACAAATGGAATTAAACTTGCCACGATCAATAAGACAAAGACTGTCAGAAATTTCGAAGATTGAGGATATGGCTGCGACGGCAGGTCCTTCAAGAAATGGACGCAGCCATGATTGCGGATGGAAGAAAAATAGGAAAACAAAATACGCGTGCCACAAATGCAAAAAATTTTTATGCCTTGAGCACGTAGTGCCTTTTTGTCAAAGTTGTTCAACTGAAAAGCAGTGATTTTGAAAGCTATTTTATTTTGTTTTTTTGCTACATGGATATAGGTTTTATTTAGTTCCTTTTACCAAAGACAAGCGAAGACTGATTTTGTTAGAATTATGTACTGGTATTCTTCTTTTTTTTAAGCTTAAAAAAAATATTATGTAAAATATGTAAGTTTCTAGTATTCTCAGTTGAAATGCTTGAATAACTATGAATCATTAAATACATGGACAAAAGTTAAAAAAATACGTTTGCATTATATTCAAAGTATATTTATACTTATAAATAATCCGAAAATGAACAAAAGCTTCTGTATAACTATTCGGCCGAAAATCCCGGTGTACAGGACCGGCGTCACCAATTATGTAAGATAATTTCACGTCACCACTGGCGGGTTAAATTCAATGAAATTCCAAACACAGATGACTATTTGTAAGATTGATCTATCCTGAAAGTTTCATTAAGATTGAATTATACTTAGCGAAGTTATAGCGGTTTGAATTTTCCTGTATTACTATGGAACAATATGCGCTGCATTTATTACTATGGCAACATATGGCTATGGAACAACATGCGCTTTTTACCGACTCAGACACTACAGTTTTGCTGGGATTTGCATGAAAATTTCAGGAATGATAAGTGTCATGTATATCTTTGAGAACCGGCGCAGCTAGTGGTATCAGTAATCGTAAAACAAAATAGTGGCTGTTTTAAATGCGAAGATTGAATAATTTTGAGTTCTTTTTTCCCTACTTCAACGTTTAAGGTGCATGCTTTGAGCACTTGATTCAATTTAATGAATGACAGAAGATGAGTACCTACAATTAATACTCATAAGTGAAACAAGTCAAGGAGACGGGAGAGAGCTCCTAGCAAACATGCTTTGTAACCGTTCTAGGATTCGAAAAAATTGACCATTAATCGATGATAACAGTACAGGAGAGTGGCCGCTGAAAAAAAAATTCATCAAACGTAGCCGATATGAGTATGAAATGAAGTTTTCATGGGAGCTTTTCAAAACGGTTCTTAAACTGTCAGTTTTTGCTTCAGTGGGGCACAGGGGGGAAATACATGAAAAATGTGTTTCCTCCCTCGCGAATGGACATCTGAAAGAATTATCAAGGGCGATATTTATGAGTATAACAATACCAAAAACCTCAGAAGCCGAAATTCGTTCAACTTTGTTAATAATAGTATGATCTTCGAATTTTATATTTTCTCTAATAAAATCATCTTTGACATGTTTCTTGATATTATTCCATCTGGTGACTGCATTTTGTAAATTGAATACAAAACCCTTCTGACATGAGCGTAGGTCTATTTACCCAACGTGTTTAGGCTCACATTTGGATCTTTTTCCTGAGAATTTGGGGGCTGTGGGCAATACGTATGGGGGAGAGTTTCCATCAGGCCATTTCACAGATGGAAAAACGCTATCAGGTAGGATGTTGGCCGATTACTGACCATCTATGAGTTAAATTTGACAGAAAATTCTAAATTGTAAAATAAAATTATTTTTAATAGCAATCATCGATCAAAGTAAAAAATATGTATATGTTAAAATAATTTTACAAAACCCTACTAAAATCGCGACTTGTCTGTCCGTCCGTCTGTCCGTGTGTCACAGCAGTTTTTCCCGCAAAGTACTTAAGCTAGAAACACCAAATTTTACACACAGGTGTAAAGTGGTGCTCGCTTGAAAGTTCAGCTACAAAATAAAAATTATGAGGTATTTAAGGGGGGTCTCCCCATATAGGGGAGTGGCTCCCGAAAAAAAAATTTCATCAAAGGTAGTCAATATGGGTATCATATGAAAGGTCTAAACGAGAACTTTTCAAAACAGGTCTTAGATTGACATTTTTTGCTTCAGGGGGCCCACACGATTGGACACCTGTTAACCGAAAAATCTAAAAAAAATCATAGAGGTAGATGTTAATCAGTACAATAAACTTTGTTAATAATAGTATGATTTTTGAATTTCACATTTTCTCCAATAAAATCGGGCAATTACGCTTAAGCTCAACGAAAATCAATATTTGAGTAGTTACATATAAGGACCTATAACCCTGCAAGTTTGATGAAAATTGAATGATATTCGCGGAAGTTATAGCCATTTGAAATTTCTGCAATTACAGCAACAATAACACACGGTTTTGGTATTTTATGGATTTCCCATCGGTTCATACACTGCAATTTTGATGTGATTTGTTGGTTTGGTACAAAATGGGAACCGTTGAAAATGGAGAAACAATGAGTTTTCATTTAAATGTGCACATCTCTTTGACATTTTTCTTGACTTTATTTATTGCTGGTGACCGTATTTCGGAAAGGTTGGGTATAAAACCCTTCTGACATGACCGTAGGCCTGTTAACCCAACTTGTTTATTCAGTATGGCTTCTACTTTTTTTTACCGTATCCATTTACTTCCGCAACTTCAAAAATTCTACTTAACTCTTCATTATACTTGTTTTTATTAAATGGATACATCACCAGACGGTGCACTATACACTCAAGCAGAAAGAAGAGAGATAATGAACAAGTTGAAGTAGCAGGAGGATGCTCCTGCCAGGAGGTCATTGTAAACCAATTAGTAAATCAAACAATATATTCTGCATATCAAAAAAAGACTTATATACAGATTCCAGAAATTTAGTTCGAAAAATTATTATGGTTATTATGATTTTAAATTCGCCACTATTATGTTTAAGTGTTTTGACCCCGTCGCTTGATAAGTCACGATATTACATCAATATTACAAACCATCTCTAAAATTTTTATCAAAATTCCTAAATATTTGTAGTATCTTGGTCCGTTGCAAGCGTGTATCGCCTTAGTATCACGTGTTAATGTTGTAATTGATAAATATTCATTCGGCTGTAACTTAGCTGTTTACTGTCCAATTATTGTAAAAATTTTCAAACCATATACAATTACTTTTAGAAAACTTAAATTATAGTTTTTGGGAAATTTAAGGGTCTCATCTTGATTTTATAGGCACTTCTTAGGTATTTGTTGTCCTTGTGAAGGCAACATTGTCAGTTCAAGTACTGTTTTGAAAAGCTCTTATAAAGAACTTTCATTTGATATTCATATCGGCTACCTTTGATGAATTTTTTTTTCAGCGGCCACTCCCCTGTACTGTTATCATCGATTCATGGACATTTTTTTCAAATCCTAGAATGGTTACAAAGCCCTTTTGCTAGGAGCTCTCTCCTGCCTCCTCAACTTGTTTCACCTATTAATTGTAGGTACTCATCTTCAGTCATTCATTGAATTGAATCAAGTATGCATGCGCCTTAAACGTTGAAGTTGGGGCAAAATAATTCAAAAGATTCAATCTTCGCATTTAAAACAGCCACTATTTTGCTTTACGATTACTAATACCGCTAGCTGAGCCAATACTCAAAGATTTTCATGATACCTATCATTCCTGAAATTTTCATGCAAATCCTAGCAAAGCTGTAGTGTCTAAGTCGGTAAAAAGTGCATTTTGTTCCATAGCAATGCTCGCATGTTCTTTCCATAGTAATTAATACAGCGCATATTTTTCCATAGTTATACAGGAAAATTCAAATCGCTATAAATTCGTTGAATACCATTCGATCTTTATGAAACTTTCAGGTTAGATTAATCTTATAAATAGTCATCTGTGTACTGTGATTTAAGGGCACAATTTAGATTTTATTCAAGAAAACATAAAAACGATAAATCATACTATTGCTAACAAAGTAGAGTGAATTTCGACTTCTCATGTATTTATTGTTGTTGTACTCATAAAGGCCTACATTTATGATTTTTTCCAGATTTTTCGGGTCAAAGGTGGCGGGGGGACACAAAGTTTTCGTACATTTCCCCTTCCCCTGCACCCCTGAAAGCAACATTTGTAATTTTTAGACCTGTTTTGGAAAGTTCTCATTAAGACCTCCTTTTTGATGCCCATACTGCCTACATGCGATGAAAACTTTTTTTTCAGGGGCAACTCCCCTATATGGGGAGACCCCCTTAAAGACTTTATAAATTTTTTTTCGTGGCGAAACTTTGAAGACTTCACTTTGCACCTACTTACAAAATCTTATGTTTATAGCTTAGGTAGTTTGCGAGAAAAAATGGTGTGACACACGGACAGCCGGACAGACAGGACGCGACTTTAGTAGGGTATTGTAAAATGATCTTCCAATACCCTTAAAAGCATTCTTGAATCTTGAGATAGTAAGAGTTGGAAGCGGGCTTGAATTTGGTATGCACCCCAAATTTGTGGCATTAAAAAGAATTTCACCAGAGACGTCAAATCATCCAGAAAATCAAACAAGTTGGGTGAACAGACCTACGCTCATGTCAGAAGGGTTTTGTATTCAATTTTCAAGATGCAGTCACCTGATTGAATAAAGTCAAGAAGCATGTCAATGACGATTTTATTGGAGAAACTATGAAATTCGAAGATCATACTATTATTAACAAAGTTGAACGAATTTTGACTTCTGAGGTTTTTGTTATTGTTATACTCATAAATATCTCCCTTGATAATTATTTCAGATGTCCATTCGCGAGGGAGGAAACACATTTTTCATGTATTTTCCCCTGTGCCCCACTGAAGCAAAAACTGACAGTTTAAGAACTGTTTTGAAAAGCTCCCATGAAAACTTTCATTTAATACTCATATCGGCTACGTTTGATGAATTTTTTTCCAGGGGCCACTCTCCTGTACTGTTATCATCGATTAATAGCCAATTTTTTCGAATCTTAGAGTTGTTACAAAGCCCTTTTGTTAGAAGCTCCCTCCCGCCTCCTTGACTAGTTTCACTTATGAGTATTAATTGTAGGTACTCAGCTTAAGTCATTCATTAAATTGAATCAAGTGTTCAAAGCATGCGCCTTAAACGTTGAAGTTGGGAAAAAATAACTCAAAATTACTCAATCTTCGCATTTAAAACAGCCACTATTTTGTTTTACGATTACTGATACCACTAGCTGAACTGATTCTCAAAGTCATTCATAACACCTATCATTCCTGAAATTTTCATGCAAATCCTAGCAAAACTGTAGTGTCTGAGTCGGTGAAAAGCGCATGTTGTTCTATAGCCATATGTTGCCATAGTAATACATGCAGCGCATATTGTTCCATAGTAATACAGGAAAATTCAAACCACTATAACTTCGCTAAATATGATGCAATCTTTATGAAACTTGCAGAGTCAATCAATCTTATAAATAGACATTTGTGTACTGAATTTCATTGAATTTAAGGGTACCGTTAAGATTTTATTCAAGAAAACATAAAATCGATAAATCATACTATTACTAACAAAGTTGAGTGAATTGCGACTTCGAACGTATTTGTTGTTGTTGTGCTCGTCAAGGCCTACATTCGTGATTTTTTTCAGATTTTTCGGATCACAGGTGTCCAATCGCGAGGGGGGGGGACACAAATTTTTCGTGTATTTCCCCTCCCTGTGCGCCCCTCGAAGCAAACTTTGCCAAACTAAGACCTGTTTTGGAAAGTTCTTATCAAGACCTTTCATTTGATACCCATATCGGCTACCTTCAATGAAATTTTTTTTTCGGGGGGTCACTCCCCTACATGGGGAGACCCCCCTTAAAAACCTTATAAAATTTTTTAGTAGTTGAACTTTGAAGAGATCACCACTTTACACCTACATACAAAATTTGATGGTTCTAGCTTAAGTAGTTTCCGAGAAAAACTGCTGTGACACACGGACGGACGGGCGGACGGACGGACAGACAGACGGACAGACAGGACGCGATTTTAGAAGGGTTTTGTAAAATTATTTTACAAAACCCTAAAAATGGTTACATTTGAGTGTATGGTGCACCGTCTGATGATGTATCTTTTAAATAAAAACAAGTATAATGAAGAGTTAAGTAGAATTTTTGAAGTTGTGGAAGTAAATGGATACGGTAATAAAGTAGTAAGGGCCATACTGAATAAAAAAGCAAACAGAATACGAGAAAACCAATTAACAACGATATACTAGCAGCAACAAAGCATTGAGCGAAAAGCGATGAGAACGATTAGCATCACTACATCAGCGAGATTCAATAAATTAAGAAAGATGATGAAGAAGCATAAAATAAATTTAGTAGGCTCAAGTAAACACGCAACAATTTGAGCGATACTTAGAACGCCGAAACACCCAATTGAACAAGATGAATCAAGCGGTATATACAAAATTACATGTCCAGAATGTTCAAAAATTTACAAAAGACAAACTAAGCGGCTAATAGGAGTAAGGCTGCAGGAGCGCCAAAGGGAAGTAGTGAACGGACGGAAGCTGGAAAATTGTTGTATCGAATTGGCAATAGGGCAACATGTAATCGAAACCGGTTATAAAATAAATGAAGGTAATTTGGAATTACTTGAACGAATTAACAAACCAAGCCATTTAGATTTTTATGGAACTATAAATATTCAAAAGATACCTGGAAACCATAGGTTATATTTGGCTTTAGGAAATTTCGACTTATTAAAAATTGTTGAACTTATTAAAATGTAATTGAAGTCCTGTAATCAAATGTAATTAAAGCTTTCTAAATAGAGCTGCAGAAATAGTTTGTAAGTCAGTAAATATTCCACTGAAGAAGTAAGCGTGTTGCTTCTGAAAGACTTGTATTTGGAAAAATATAGAAATATTTTAGCCAAGGGAAACGTTTTTAACCATTAAATAAAGATTAAATAAAGGCTAAAAAAATCGTGCTGGGAAGAAAGGAAAAACAAGTTGGGTAGACAGACCTATGCTCATGTCAGAAGGGTTTTGTACTCAACTTACAAAATGCAGTAACCAGCAACGAATAAAATCAAGAAACATGTCAAAGACGATTTTATTGGAGAAAATGTGAAATTCGAGGATCATACTATTATTAACAAAGTTGAAAGAATTTTGACTTCTGAGGTATTTGTTTTAGTTATACCCATAGATATCTCCCTTGATAATTTTTCCAGATTTTTTAGAAACACATTTTTCATGTATTGAATTTAAAGGTACCGTTTAGATTTTATTCAAGAAAACATAAAATCGATAAATCATACTATTACTAACAAAGTTGAGCTAATTTCGACTTCTCATGTATTTGTTGTTGTTGTACTCATAAAGGCCTACATTCATAATTTTTTTCAGAATTTTCGGATGGAAGGTGTCCAATCGCGAGGGGGGGGGGGGGGGTACGCGAAAAGTTCGTACGTTTCCCCTTCCCCTGCCCTCCTCGGTACTCATAAGGCAATTTTAAGACTTGTTTTGAAAAGATCTCATTAAGACCTTTCCAATGACACCCTACTCGACTACCAATGCTGAAAATTTTTTTTGAGGGGTCATCTCCCTATATGGGGAGACCCCCCTTAAACCCCTTTGAAAAATTTTTCAACCTTTGAACTTTCAAGAGGTCACCACTTCTGACCTTTTCACAAAGTTTCATGCCTGTAGCCTCTATAGTTTCGGAGAAAAAGTGCTGTGACATACAGACGGACGGACGGACGGACGGACGGACGGACGGACAGACGGACACAGGTCGTGATTGCAATAGGGTTTTGTATTTTAGTACAAAACCCTAATAAATTCAAATGCTTTCTTCACAAAAGAGTGTAAGCATTCCCCGATTGCTGCACACATAACCAAATAGACCATGTTCTCATGAAAAAATGATCAATTACCAGCATTTTCGATAAACTTTTCTTCCACAGTGCATACTCAGGATCGGAAATTACTTATGCAAGACTAAACTCTGATGCCATATCTCGATTTGTAGCGTTTTAAATTAGGGACATAGCAATTTCGTACCTTTATATGAACGCACTCTCAAACTTTTTCAATGAACTGTTAATGCCACAACGTTATTTGAAGTCAATATTTTCATCATAGTTAAGTTGACGGACCAGCACAGTTCGGTGATTGCAACTTTAAGAACTCTTACTCAAATTGTTGGCCTTAGTAATCGTTCCATCCGACAGGCTGTGCGTGCTATAGTGGATAAATTCGAGTCTGAATTTTCAATATTGGACGTTTTAGTGCCAAAAAGACGTTGTTTTGCTCGAAGTGAAGGAAATATTGCAGCCGTTATTGCATCGATTCAAAATGAGCCAAATCAGTTGATTGCACGTCGTTCTCAAGAATTGGGCATCGCTCAAACGACACTGTGGCGTATTTTGCAAAATGACCTTGACCTGTATGGTCACAAGATTTTAACTCAAGAACTAAAGCCGCTTGATTATACAAAACGCTGAAACTTCTCAAATTGGGCTCCAGCATAGCTTGACGAAAATGAAGAATTTCATCGAAAAATCATCTTCAGCGATGAAGCTCATATCTTGCTCAATGGCTTTGTTAATAAGCAAAATATTACATGTGCTTCTTGAGACACCGTTGCATCTGCGAAAAATTACTGTATGGTGCGGTTTTCATGCCAGATGTGCGATTGAGCCATATTTTTTTCGTAGGTGGAAACGACCGTCATGTTACCATCAATGGAGAGCACTATTGTCTTATGTTGGAAGATTATTTGTGGCCAGAATTTGATAAACTTGACATCAACGATATTTGGTTTCAATAAGACGGTGCCACTCACCACACAGCATACCTCACAATCGATTTATTGAAAATTGTTATGTGCTTAATGGAAAACCCTTTACCAAACCAAATCCACTGTTAGCAAAATACGATCTACCTAAGTTGAATGTCAACTTGGTGAAGTCTACATATACTCGTATATCGTCAGAAGATACACTAGTAAAGGTTTAATGATGTTTCCAGTGAATGTATCAAAGTTTATTAGCAACACAATAATCATATTCAAATGGAAAGTCTGAAGAAATCAAAGGTTACATATAATTTTCTAATTCTTTATTTGGACTGTTAGTTTATTATACAAAATATTATAACTACAACTGCCGAGTGTCAAGAACTTCAATTCAAGCTCTTTAAACATCAGTTAACACCAAGGATCCAAGTATCCAGTATGCCCTAGTCCAGTTGCTGGTTCATAGCCATACTCTAAGCCATACAAACCTCCATGGCCTAGCGTACTCGGTAGTCCCAAATCATATCCACCATATAATGGAGCATATTTATAATCATGCAATCCTTTCCAGCCGAGGCTATTTCTATAGTTCAATGTCCTTAAACCTCCATTCCAGCCCAAAGATCCGCTTGCGTAGTTTAATCCGTAAGGGCTCCAACCTGTTTTAAATCCATTGTTCGCTAATATTTCTGACGCCGAAATAACTGCAAGGAGACTCAGTCCGAGTAGACAAATAAAAACTTTCATGTCTTTTAATAAATGGAAATCTACAAGTTAACTTCGTATGAAAATGTAATTCTGGTTGTTACAAGTTTGAAGCTTTTCCTTTATATACCTTTATCCATAATAGGAACTGAGAAATATTTTACAAATGTTCCTAATTAACACCAGCTCAAAATAATTTTCCACCGTATATTAGCTGAAACTTCATTTCAATTCATATCTTCTAAGGACATGTGAATTCAAGCGATCATCGAACATATGTATTTCCTAGATTTGTTCTTTGCGACTAATTAAAGAAGTAGTAAAGAATCTCATTATAAAATCAACTATAATAATTAAAATATCTAATTAGTTGCTAGCAATAAAACATTCTGTTCAAAGCGTGTTTCTTACTATCAAACTACCATCATTCTCGTTTCAACCCTGTTAACGGTTCGCAAGAGAACACATGTTATGTGCATATATTCTTGGTTCCATAATGGCACCTAAAGCTTCAAATTTAGCCGGAATCAGACTAAAGCTAATCGCATTGGGGAAGTATATTCAAATTTTATATTCAATTATTACTATGAGAAAATAGTAATTGTTAGTGTATGCAAATAAGGTATAATAACATTCGAGAAAAGTGATAAGTTGGCGGAGTTTCCCAAATTATGCAGATGCGTGTAGACTAGCTTGCAGATATTGAATACAATTTGAATAATGCGTGCGGACAGGTAGGCTGGTCGGAAAACACACATGACGTAACGAAAGACGACCAGAGTCAAGGTTACATTTTGGTAGCGAATGAGTAATCACTTTACCGCTGCCATTGATCTTGAAAGCGAAACCGTAATAGCGAAAATTGAGGAAAGACGGTAATTTATGTTTTTGTTATAGCTTTGTTTACACACAAGTCACTCAACTGGAGATCGTATGAATTTGGTGATTCCTATTGAAGAAACTGATATTAAATGAAAACAGCTTTGTAAGCTTCAACATAAAGAAAAACAGCTAGAGAAAAAGTCGAATAAAAAATTCGATCGAGGCTAGTTTATTGTTTTATTTTGCTGTTTCGCAATTATTCAAATAAACGTTAAATTACATTAATTAAATAAGTATTCATTGGATTATGCTTCAAATCAACACCGACCAGTTTATAATCAGTGAACGGTCGGGTTTTTGTTAATGTTACAAAAAAAACGTTAAATAAAAGTTCTAGAATAGCAAAGAGAAATAAGCATCCTTCTATTATTCAGGTTTTTTTTTTGTTATTCTTGTTACAGAAGTTTTATAAGTGCTAGATTCAGTTTCTACATCACTTATGACCTACTTCTGCTAAAATTTTTTTTATCACTCATGGTCAACACCAATTTCTAAATCGATTGCATGTTTATCGAAACGCAGAATCTATTCAGAGCCTCATTGTCCAAGTACCACAAAAACTAGTATTGTTTAAAATTATAGCCTGGGCTGTGTATTGATTAATATACTATACCATAGCTCAAAAATTATTACCATATGCATGGATATTATCAGCATCAATTGCTCTTATGGGAATTAGAACCAGGGAAGACCCCAAAAACTTTACGCAAGCATTTTCTAGTTATTTTAGCTTTAATTTGATTGTATTTGCCTCTTTGTTTTATTCACACAGTCAATAAACGTTTGTCATCGTAAAAAATGTTCCATTTATACGTTATACGCATGCTAGCTATGTTGTCAGTTGCTTTAGGTTGTTCAGTTGTCTCAACGAATATCTTTTGGTTATCCGTTATTCCTCTAAATGATTCACGTGACCAGCCTATTGCAGCTTCCAGAGTCGTACTAACGTTATTACCAATTTCCTTGTTGTCCCACCCATATATTGTTGCTACTCCTACTGAGGCTTCTCCGACCCAATTAAATCACCCAAAGACGGGCATGGGCACCACATGTTTGATTCTCCGAGCCTTCCAAGGGGTCGTCCGAACGAGAAGACGACCGTTTATAGCGAAATTATCAATTGTGCTTGCCGTCACCTAGCCGCGAAGATCATCTTCCAAGAATCCTACCATGCAGAACGAGTTAGAATATTACACCGTCACACAAAGTTCGTAGTTTCCCATACCAGGGCAACCGAAATTACGCCCTCCTTATCTCCTAACACCGACAACCTGAGATAGAGCTGAAACGACACTAACGTTCACTGCATCTGCCGACCACTACACCCTTAATTAATTTTCCCAGATCTTCCTGCCTGGTCACCTTCCCGCAAAAATAACTCCCGAGCCACAACTTTCACAGCTGAAAACGAAAAGGAAGGGAAATCTAATGTTATCTTTACTCGACTTCTGAGTAATATTTTATGTTCTATATCAAACTCGTCTGAAATAAATTTTCCTCGGATAAAATAAATTTAAGCCACTTACATTTGTTTAATCCCTACTCTAGCAAGGGGCCCCTTTTTTCCGGTTTGTAATATCACCACCGTTGGGTCTCAGTTGTCTAGTCCTAATTTATCGCTCCAAAATCCAGACTTCGTTTCCTCTTCAAGAAAACTTCCTTTTCCTTCTAGGTTAAATTTCTCGAGAGGAATTGCGGAGAGCATCATATATATATATATATATATATATATATATATATATATATATATATATATATATATATATATATATATATATATATATGTATATATATATGTATATATATATACATATATATATATATATATATATATATATATATATATATATATATATATATATATATATATATGTATATATATATATATATATATATATATATATATATATTTAGATATATATATATATATATATATATATATATATATATATATATATATATATATATATATATATATATATATATATATATATATATATATATATATATGGGATATAACGAAATTTGTGACCACGCTAGAGGTTGCAATTTTGCTCCGATTTTCACCAAATTTTCAGGAAAGGTGTATGAAATAAATATCTCAGTTAAGTTTGTGAACCAGCTATATCAGCAGGGCAAAAACAAAATGGCGGCCATTTTAGACGAAAAATCGTGATTTCTGTTCTGACCAAAGTATAGCTCCGATTTAGATGAAATTTGGTACAAAGGTTCACTGATGTATTTGATGAATCTCGCAATAAAAAATCCAAAGTCGGTACGGCAGAAACAAAATGGCGGCCGCTCAAAGGTCAGAAAACGTGCAAAATTTTGTTGTTGTAATAGAGGTCAAAGCTTTCTACAGATTTTCATGAAGTTTGGCATTTAGATAGGAATTATGAGTACCTAAAGTACTGCGTGAAAAATTTGGAGGTCAGGGCACAAAAAACGAAATGGCGGCCAGTTGAAACTCAAAACTTCAAAGGCTTCTAAAAGTCGCAATTTTAACCTGATATGTATGAAACTGGGTTTCAAGATAGGCATTACTTAGATATTCAGTTTTTAATATTTTAGTGATCATGTGCAAATTTCAAAATGGCAGCGTTTTAAATATGCGTTTTTTTCAGGTTTTTGTGGCCCTCTAGCGGTCACATTTTCCAGCCGATTTTGATGAAACTTGAGATTATGGATCTCTGTACTATGTTCTTAAATTATGCATTATTAAAATTGAATGAAAAATAAAAAAGTCGAAAATTTAAAACCCAATATTTTTAAGCTGCCATTTTCACTAAAAATTGAATTATTTTGCCCTGTTGTTGCGAATTCCGGCGTCCCAACTTCCTCCCATTCGCAACTTCAAATTGCCGCCGTAACATTGTCACTTTCCTTTAGGCACTCCTACCTTTTCCTGTGTGTATTTATTTATTTTTATTAACATTTTTCCTATTTCCCTTTAATTTTTATGTCCACATCATCACAATCCTATCCTTTCCCTGATTTCCAATTAGAACACCCTTGTAATATAATAAGAAGTTTAATCTTCCCACTAACAACACTCCCTACATTAATTCCCACTAACAAAATTTCATTCTATTCATTCCTAATTCCTTCCTTCATACTAACAAATTCTATCCTCTAGTTCCCATTAACAAATTTTATTTTTCTTACTAACGAAAATTAATTCACGTTTCCCTACTAACAAAATTCAATCTCATGCCCAGATACATCGTTGAAGTTGCAATAGCATAGCTCCATTGGTTACGTCGCGAGTTCTCGACCGTGGGACTGCTGGAACCCTGAGTTCAAGTTCCCCCGGGCGCACGGAAGTATTCTTTTTGGGGTATCGGCAAAATCAATAGTTTTCGTAATGTATATGTGACACTTTACATTCAATCAAGCGATTCTTGGGGATGTAAATTGCCATATATGCAAGTCAATGGATACTATCGTGATTGTCGATACGGGAACAAAAAATGTGTGGGTAGCGGAATCGAAGTGTAATGAACTTCGATTACGTTACCCAGATGCGGCAGCGGTAATTTAGAAAAGGGATTGCGGAATCGGATTTGGAAAGGTGAAATGCGGGATTAAGTTGTGAGGAATTGGGCAGTGGAGATTGGACTTGGATAGAAAAGGGATTGAAGTTAATATTTGGCTTGTGAAGGAGAGTGGAATTCTTTGGCAGCTTCGGGGAAAGTTTTTTTTTGTGAAAATTCGGCGAATAAAAGTTGTTTGGAGTTTAGTGAAGTAATTAAACAAATTAAACTGAAATTGAATTTTGAGAGTGGAAAAAAAATAGTTGCGTTGGATACAAGATGAAGAGTGAATGAAAGATTTGTGTAGCAGAACGGTTTTGGCCTAGTGTATGTTGTACAGAAGAAATATTAATTAGTGGGTACGAAAAGTGGAGGAAAAAAACTAAAAACAATCATTAAATCGTGTGAATTGTACCAAGTGATTGAGTTGATCACCTTCTGATCTTACAGTGAAGAAAGAAATTGTGAATTTTCACGTGTGGAATCAAAAGTTTGTATCAAAAAAAGATTGTTCTTGCAATAAGTGAGAATCCCTTAGTGGATTTAAATTTAACAACCAACGGAAATATTGAATAACTTACCTGGAAGAAAAAGTAAATGAAATTATCGATATAAACTAAGGCGGTAATTAACGGAAATACATGGGCGGATTTAATATTAGGATGAAGCTTATCTGTAACTAATGAGTTTTAAGTTAAAATCAATTAAATTTGCAGTGACCCCACCTCTCGTTTTCGGTGTCCTTCGTCGAGCGCTCGAGGATCCACAGAAAAAGAAAAGAGTAAGTAAATACAATGATTAATATTTTTCCTTGTTTTTTTTTTATCTATTACCTATTTTTCCAGTTTATTGTAATTTGCTATTCTTTCATTAATATCTTATTTAATTTATTTGCATAATAAAAATATTTAGGGGTCTGTTTGTTTTTGATTGGTATCTCTTAATTGTTGAATTTGCTGTGTAAATTACTTTTTTTAATTAAATAAAACGGCCATGTCTCGTTAAGACAACAAACTTTCATTTCTCAATATGACCTTCCCTTTCCCGTCCTTTACCCTATGTGCTAGTATTTATATGTAAGGTGGCTCAGCACGAGCAGAGGGTGTCCCGAAAGACCCACGACACGACTGAGCGCTAGCCGGCCTCAGTATGCCACCCCGGGCTACACACCCTTCTGCTAAATATTTAATGTCTGCAACTGCGGTGACTTCCGTGGTTGCTACACTGTCTAGAGTGAAACTCCTATTTGAACGAGATAGTACATTAATTGATGAGGTCCTAGCATACAAAGATTTAAAATAATCCAAAACTAAATGCATGCATTCAAAATTGCGGCCCCCAAAGGTCTGAAGTCAAGCGCAATTCGCTATTTTAGTGCCAACTGAAATAATGAATATTTTTCATGGAAACGTTTTAAATGACTTTACTTGAAAGAATTTATAAGCCAGATCATTTTTAAGATATTGTAAAATATTTTTAACAATCCCCTGAAAAATTATAAAATCGCGACTTGTCTGTTTGTCCGTCCGTGCGCCCGTTTGTTCGTGCGTCATAACAAGTTTTCTCGCAAACCACATGAGCTAGGATGAGGAAATTTTCTACGTAGGTCAAAAGTGGTGCCTCTTGAAATTTGCAGTGCAAGAAAATATTTTAAGGTATTTAAGGGGGGTCTTCCCATACAGGCGGGTCTCCCCATACAGGGGGGTGGCATACAATTTTTTTTATTTCTGTAGCCCTCTAGCAGCCAAGATTCTCAGCAGATTCCGTTGAAACTTGAAATTATAAGTTATTAAGGCAAGTTAATTTAATTTAATTATGCAAATCGGATGACAAATAAAAAATTCGTAAATTTACAGCTTAATATTTTTAACAGCGGTTTCAATAGAAATTCAAAATGAGGGTCTCTGATGGTTCAGAAAAGATTCGAAAATGTAGATATTAATGGCAATGCAAGTACTGACTAAACTTTTATGGAAATCTTTTGAAATTAACTATTTGAGCTATTTAAGCCAAAAAGTTATCACCTTTGTTTGATTACCACTGTCAAATGTATAAACAGCAAATGTGAGAAGGGCGAAACGAGTATAAATATGTTTATAACAATTTATTACCCGCCGATTTTCAATATGTGATCCATACGTGTGCAACTCAATTTAATTAGCAAAATATTTGCGCCTCTATGAAGGATCTCCAAAAACGAACGGCGGCAGATCCTTTCTGTTAATAAATACCCACGTAGTGCTACAAAAATTGCAATAAGAAGACCAGTAGTAGATAAGCCAATTTCTTTTTCGAAACATTACGCTACATACGAGAAATTTACCTTTCCGGCTGGTGCTGCCAACGGGGATTTTTTTTCTTGAGCTGGGGGCTAATATTTCCCATTTTACCTCATCTCCGCTGGTAGTTTTATCGCCGTATTAACGTGTGGAGTGCCGTGCGTTTATATATATATATATACATATACCAGTTCCACGTAATTTAGGTCGTCGAATCTCTCTTCAGGAATGTCGCGATTCTGTACATTTAGATTTCCGTGGCTTATATTGGTGAATTTGTGCAAAAAAGTGAATGGCGTGTTTCGTCACGATAGGAAATCGTTTGTTCCTCACAGAGTGATCGGTCACAAAGTCCTCACTTATGGACGCTTAACTTAGAGTTATTCCCCATCGCAAATCATTCCTGCCTTGAGAAAATGTTGTCACTGATTGACGGACTTCGGAAATATACGCCTTGACATGCTAGGTACCTATTTTCTGGTGAATTGAGTTCTTTGGGTTCAACGTTTCTCGCTGCTACTACTTTTAATTTACGTTTTGCCTCGAGTTGGCGTTCCTTGTACTTTGCTTGCCACCAATGAAGTGTTAAACTCGCAAGTGTCTTCCTTCTGTACGCGTGCCATTGCTGCCTCAGCAGCATCTCTGGCTTCGTTATTCGGCTCGTTCCTCTTTGTTGGCATGTATGCATCTCTGCTGGATCTGCATGTGTGTGAAGATGTTTGCGGCGGTTGAGCCTTAAGTTTGTGTCGTTAGCCGGAAGCTCAGTGGCTGCACATCTGATAGGAATACCAGCTTTAACGACAGCCTCCCGTTTAGATCCGCACTGAAGTCGTTTTCCTGTAAGATTCGATAGCATTCAGACTCGAATTTAAATTAATCGAATTATATACTGCATCCAAACTTATTGGGAGGCTATGTCACAAAGTAAAATCAATAAATACACAGGTATTATGAAGCCTTGAGTTGGAAAATGATGTAAATGCCCCCAAATTATCGCGCATATCACGAACACCTCTTGTCGCATGGCGAAAACAACGACTTAAATTCGGATTTCCTCCCATCGTTGCATGTTATTTTGTTTGCAACGCGATTCTGATTACTTCGAGGGGTTATATTGTATTCATTCCAATCCCCGGCTGCTGTGAGACCCGTTTATCTTGACTTCTTCAAGTTCGGGAACAAAAAGAAGTCACACCGAGCCAAATCTGGTGATTACGGTGGATGGCGTAGAAGTTTGTACCCCAATATGACGAATTTGCGCGTGGCGGCAACGGAGGTTTGAGCCGGTGCATTGCCATGGTGGAGGAGTACCTTTTTTGCGCCAAATGGGACCTTGTTTCTGCAATTCAATATCAAATCGTCCCAATAATTCGGCATAGTAGAGCTCTCTGCCTGTTTTGCCCTTCTACAGGTAGTTGATACACACCACACCTTGAGAGTCCCAGCAAATTGTAGCCATTATCTTTCCGGCTGATAGATCAGTCTTTGCCTTCTTTGGAGCACATTGGCCGGGTACAGCTCACCGTTTTGGCTGCTCTTTGGGCTGTGGTGTATATCAATGGAGCCATTTTGCGTCAATGGTCACAATACGATGCAGAAACTCCTTCGCTTAAACAATGTCAAACACTCGTCTGAAGTCGCCTCGTGATTGCATTTTTCTTTTGGAGTAAGCAGACGTGACACCCATTTTACCAGCTACTTTCTCATGCCCGAGATTTCATGGAAAATACGGACAGCGCAGTTTTTTGAGATGTCCATCGTTTCAGCTATCTGGCGTGCCTATAATCGGTGGTCTGCTAATACGAGCTCATGGATTTTTTCACGTTGTCGTCCGTGGTAACCGTTGGATGCGGCTCATCAAAAACCAACGTGCAACCACGTTGAAACTAATTCGGTCTCCGTCCCAAGAATCGAGTCAGCGTAGACAGCATCTAAGCGCTTTTTGATGTCGCTGCGTGATTTTCCAACCAAAAATAACAATCGAACCACCGATCGATAATACACATTCTACACTTTTCTTAAATACTATATGTGGACTCGCTTGCTTTCAGACGTGGTCAAAACAAAAGTGCGTGTCAAATTTTGCCACAATTTTGAAAGTAGCTATCTATAAAAATGTTCAGTAAGATAGTGTATCTTTCTTGCAAAAGGGAGCCCATCGGGCGATGAGGTTAAGTCTTATCGTTACGCTATCGTAGCTTGTTGTTTGCTTGATAGGATAGAAGCCTGCTAGTTTTAGAGTGTCCCCATGAAATTTTTTGCAACAGACACTGTTTGAAGCCTGCTTATTTGCAGTTTATGAAGAGAACTGATGTTGGCTGAATACATCTTTGATATATGAAATTTTTGACGAAACGGAGGTCACAACGATTGTAAGACTGCGGATGCTGCAATAGGCTGGCCACGTGAATCGTATGGACGCACAACGGATACCCAAAAAGGTTTTCGTTGGGAGAACTGAAGGCCGAAGACCAGCGGGGAAACCGAGGAAACACTGGTCTGATACGGTCGATGAAGATAGTTCATTGCTGATCGGAAAGCAAAATTAGAGGACGCGGTCAATGGACCGAGCTAGTTGGAGGCGCTATTTGCAGGAAGCGAAGGCCCGAGATGGGCTGAAATGCTTAGAAAAAGAAGATATGAGATTGATAGATTAATTTGGTCGAGTGATGATCCGATCAAACGTAAAGTATGCTCAAAGCCTATCTTCGTTTTTTTAGGTTATTGTTAAAATCATTTTACATTACCCTACTAAAATCGCGTCCTGTCTGTCCGTCTGTCCGTCCGTCCGTGTGTCACACAACTTTTTCTCGGAAACTACATAAGCTAGAAACATAAGATTTTGTAAGTAGGCGCGCAGTGACGCCCTCTTCAAAGTTTCAACATGAAAATTTTTTTATAAGGTCTTTAAGGGGGATGTCCTCATATAGGGGAGTTGCCCCCTGAAAAAAAAAATTTCATCGCATGTAAGCAATATGTGTATCAAATGAAAGGTCTCAATCAGAACTTTTCAAAATAGGTCTAAAAATGACAAATTTTGCTTTGAGGGGTGCTGGGGAAGGGGAAATGTAAGAAAATTTTGTGTCCCCCCCTCGCGATTGGACACCTTTGATCCGAAAAATCTGAAAAAAATCATGAATGTAGGCCTTCATGAGTACAACAACAACAAATACGTGAAAAGTCGAAATTCACTCAACTTTGTTAGTAATAGTATGATTTATCGATTTTATGTTTTCTTGAATAAAATCTTAACGGTGCCCTTAAATTGAATAAAATTCAGTACACAGATGATTATTTATAAGATTAATATGTCCTAAAAGTTTTATAAAGATCGAATGGCATTTAATGAAGTTATAGCGATTTGAATTTTCTTGTATTACTATGGAACAATATGCGCTGTATTACTATGGAAACATATGGCTATGGAACAACATGCGCTTTTTACCGACTCAGATACTACAGCTTTGTTAGGATTTGCATGAAAATTTCAGGAATGACAAGTATCATGAATTTCTTTGAGAATTGGCTCAGCTAGCTTAATTAGTAATGGTAAAGCAAAATAGTGGCTGTTTTAAATGCGAAGGTTTAATAATTTTGATGTATTCTGCCCCAACTTCAACGTTTAAGGCGCATGCTTTCAATACTTGATTCAATTTAATGAATGTCTGAAGAGGAGTACCTACAATTAATACTCATATGTGAAACAAGTCGAGAAGGTACGAGAGAGCTCCTAGTAAATGGGCTTTGTAACCATTCTAAGATTCGAAAAAATAGGCCATGAATCGATGATTACAGTACAAGGGAGTGGCCGCTGAACAAAACTTTCATCAAAGGTAGCTGATATGAATATCAAATGAAAGTTCTTTATAAGAGCTTTTCAAAATAGTACTTAAACTGACAATTCTTCCTTCACAAGGGCAACAAATACCTTATAAGTCAAAATTTGATCAACTTTGTTAATAAAAGTTCATTTTATAAATTTTGCTTTTTTGTCTATAAAATCAAGATGGGACCCTTGAATTTCCCAAAATCTACAAATTAAGTTTTCTAAACAATAAACAGCTAAGTTACAGCTGATTGAATATCTAACAATTACAACAACATTAACACGTGATACTAGGGAGATACACGCTTGCAACGGACATAGACACTACAAATATGTAGGGATTTTGATAAAAATTTTAGAACTGGTTTGTAATATTCATGTGTTATCACGACTAATCAAGCACCGGGGTCAAAACACTTGAAACAAAATAGTGGCGAGTTTAAAATCATAATAACCATAATAATTATTCGAACTGAATTTATGGAATTTGTATATTAGTCATGTTTTGACATGCAGGATATATCGTTTGATTTACTAATTGTTTTACAATACCCTTCTGGCAGGAGCATCCTCCTGCTACTTCAACTTGTTCATCTTGCCATCTGGTGATAACTAGGTAATTTTATGTATGAGTCAATCTCAGAAGCAAGTCGAACGTATGGCCAGATTACTGTTGCATACAAAGTCAATCAGGCGCTGGCCGTTGTCATTTGTTACGTCATAGAGCCCTCCAGTTGTTCCCTAATGAGATAGCTGATTGCCAACCTTAGCGTTGAAAATGTCCAGAATTATTTTGATTTTAATAATCTTTCCAGGTTAATCTAAATGCCCCTTTGGTTTTGTACTAAAATAACAAATATTTTTGATTTCACGACCTGTGTCCATCTATCCGTCCATCTGTTTGTTATTCAATGTAGTTTTTCCCCAAAACTATGGAAGTTACAACCATGAAGCTTTGTGAATAAGTCTGAAATTGTGACTTTTTGAAATTTTTGGGATGAAAAATTTTTCAGAGACTTTCAAGGGAATCTCCCCATGGAGGGAGGCGACGCTTTTAAAAAAAAATGTTTATCATTGGTGGTCGAGCAGGGTATCATTTAATAGGTCTGGATGACATCTTTTCAAAAGAGGTCTTCAAATACCTTATCAATAACAAAAGAGGCTGGGGAAAGGAGAATGGATAGAATTTTCGCATGCCTACCTCACAATTGGAGAACTTTGATCCAAAAAATAATGTAAATTAGTATTTATAAGTACAACAACAAGAAATATGTTGCGTGCCGAACTTTGACTAACTTTATTAGTAAAAGTATGGCCGTAGATGGGGTCCGGGTCCCGTTTGAGAAAGAAGAAGGGAACCTCTTGTTTCCCCAAACCA
Organism: Odontomyia ornata; assembly: GCA_963969285.1. NCBI lineage: Eukaryota > Metazoa > Arthropoda > Insecta > Diptera > Stratiomyidae > Odontomyia > Odontomyia ornata. The sequence continues at coordinate 313,356,856 of OZ017739.1, forward strand.
CAGCTTACATTGTTACTCAACCTAAGCCCCACGATTAAATGGCAGTAAATGTTCTCGGGGTCACAAATTAGGTTTACTGGTTCTCCAACGATATTAAATGCTGGAAAATGCTAATAACTGTAAAAACATCTACAGTTCTATTACTAAATCCTACTTACACCTTCTTTGTGGGGACGTTAGAGCGTGAAGGAGAGCCTTCTACGCCTGATAAGAAATCGAAGCAATAACCATGCCGCCGGAACAAAGGTTGGCCTACGCACTAACTCTACGTTCGTGTAAAACTCTTCAATATTCCGAAACCTGCAATACGGCCTCAATAAAGATTGGACTCACTACCTCGCAAACGGAGAAAGACTATAGAGTTAGATCATGGAATGTCAGATCACTCAACTACCTCGGCGTGTTAAGGACTTTTTGGAACAGGTCCGTCAATATACATTAAAATACTGGCAATTCAGTTGACGAACTGAACTGGAAATTAGATTCGAGACATGAGATTGCGTATTTCATTCAAAAGTGGGAAGCATAGTGGAAAATGAGAATTTGGAGAGGCCTTTGCTTTATATAGCCAGTTCAAATCGTACGTTGTTGATTTTAAGGCAGTCAATGAACGGTTGTATGCGATCCATATAAAAGCAAAATTCTTCAAAATCTGGCTGATTAATGTATGCCCCGATGAAAGAAAAGGGGGAAAAAATGAAGGAAACGTGCTACAATCACCTGAAAAAGTAGTTGACTCATTGCCTACAAACGAAACAAAAACATTCTGGGTGATTTCAACGCAAAGGTTTGCAAAAAGCAATCTCATCGAGAAACGCCTTGAGGATATAGCCTCCACGATGAAACAAGTGACAACGACCAGCACCTGATTGACTTTGTGTGCACCAGAAATCTATTCATACGTTTGACTTTCTTCCCACATCGACGCATTCATAAGATAACCTGGGTATAACCAGATGGCAACACACAAAACCAGATCGACTATGTTCTGATCCAACAACGTTATACCTCAAGAATACTTGATGTCCATACATACCGGGGGCTAATTCAGTATCATTACTTAATCAAACTTATCTATCGATGTTGTATGTAAAAGGCATATTCGGCAAAGACCAGCCCGCTACAAAAATTTGACATGGAAAGACTCCACATGGCGTCTGTGGGCAAAAATTTTACAGAGACCTTCAACAACCAGCTGGCTCCCATCGTATCAGATGCATCGCTGAAAGCTATTAAGACCGTGGCAAAACATACAATCGAACATCGAGTCCGATATAAGAGAAATGATTGGTTCGATAATGAGTGCCATAATGCGTTGCACATAAAGAATCAGAAGTGCAAGGAAAAGGTTGGTAGAAATACCAGGACGAAGAGAGAGCATTATGAAAATCTCAGAAGAGTAACGAATAAGTTGATTAGAATAAGGAAAGAAAATACTTTGATGACTTACTGAGAAACATTGGTCAAAACATAGCGAGCAGCCAAGGATACAAAGCCGTGAAGGGCGTAAAATATGGCTATCGTGATGGCATTGGCAATATTATCGCTGATAAAACCAAGACTAAGGAAAGATGGGCATCATATTCCAAGAGCCTGCTTAATTTTCTGCACAGCTTCAGAACAGCAGAGCCCTTTCGACGTCTGTGAAGAGCTATCAACGTCTACACCTACTTTGGATGAAGATTGTTCTACTATCAAAGCCCAAAAGAAAAATAAAGCGATGAGATTGCAATAAAGCTCATCAAATATGGTGGCAGCTGTGTTTATAAAGCTATTCACAAAGTCGTCTAGCATATTTGACAACAACAACATATGCCAAAAGAGTGGAACCAATCAATTAAACTCCCTATCCACAAAAAAACGTGACAGTGCGAAAATAATCGAGGCATGTCACTACTTTGTACGGCGTAAAAAAAATTTTCAAAAATCTTAGAGAATGAAACTGGATCATACACAAACAGTATTACTGGAAAGTTTCAAGGTAGTTTTAAAATAGATAGATCAAAAATAGACCAATTGTTCACAGCCAAGCAGTTATTTGTAAAATGCTGGGAGTTTAACATAGCAGTAAACCAAATTTTCGTTGACTTTAAGCAAGCATACGACAGTATCGATCGTAACGTACTGTACCAAGTAATACTTGGCTTTGGCATCCCAGCCAAATGAGTCCGTCTTATCAAAATGAAAATAAAATAAAGCTCATGACGCAGTCGAAACAAAACATTACACTCGGCGAATTCAGTATTGAAGGAACGAAGAAAACGTTCTACAATCACATGAAAAGACTAGTCGATTCATTACCTATAAACGACACTAAAATAATCCTGGGTGATTTTGTCGCTAAGCTTAACAATGAGATATCTCTTCGAGGAACAACTGGAGGGTATAGCCTCCATGATGAAACAAATGAAAATACGTTCAACTTGCTTCCCTCATGCATGCTGTACATAAAATAATCTAGGTATCCCCGGATGGCATCATATAAAATCAAATCGACCATGTTCAGATCCAACAACGATAGGGATCGAGCATACTTGACCTCCGTGTATATTGAGGAGCTAGTTGCAACTCAGATTATTACTCGATCAAATTAGCCTAACGATATCGCATGTCATAGATGCATTTGACGATGACCAGCCCGCCACATAAATTTGATATAGTAAGGCTCAAATTAGCATTTGGGGCCAAAAATTTCACGGAGATCCTTGACGACCAGCTGGCTTGCATCTTATCAGACAATCACTGAAAACAAGCAACGAGCTTTGGGTGGAAAGAAAAGCAGCAATTAAGACTGTGGTAGAACAGACGATTGGACAGCAAGCCCGGCGTCTGATCACTTTCCTCAAGTCACTCAGCACCTACACTTTTCTGTCGACTCAAATCTCAGTAAGATGTCACCTCTAAACATCAAATTCGCTATCAAATACAGGGTGTGTACGGTATTTGAGGACATGCATAAATGTAACTATTACTTCGCGTTTTTTTTCCTTTTCAAATAAGAAATGGCGGACTACAACATCACTCAAGAAATAAAGAGACATGCTTTCATCGTCGCTATATGTGCAAACCATACAGATTTAAAGATCTCTAATTTCCTTAACTGTGCCGGTTTATTCGTGCATAAGGCTCGCCGTGAATCGATAAAATCAGGAGGCGATACAGAATCGGTTGCAAAACGCTAAAAACACGAACAACATCTGACACTGTCCGATCTGCAGAATTTTTAGAGCAAGTGCAAGCGACCATAGACGAGGACCCTTCAAATTCAATGAGGGTTCTTGCGAGTGAGGTTAATGTTTCTGAGCGCCTTATTCTTAGAGTTGTCCACGAAGACCTTCGGTATAGATCTTATGTGATGCGCAGAGGACAGTTCATGTCGAAACGAATACGGGAACAGAAAGTTCTCCGATCAAAACGTCTTTTAAACAAAATCAAACACCCTGAGGCGCCCAAAAAGTTATGATTTTTTCCGACAAAAAAAATTTTGACCAAGATCAAAAGACCAATCGCAGAAATGACAGATGGCATGTTCAAATCCTACAAAGGTTCCTGTTGTTATGCATTCAAAATTTCCAGCCACTGTTATGGTTTTAGGTGTTGTTAGCAACGAAGGACGTGTTATGCCACCACACTCTTTTACTCAAGGATTTTGAGTGAACTCTGCTCATACATCGAGGGTTTGGAGACGGTAGTGAAACCCTGGATAGACAATGTAAGCGGAGGCAGACCATACATTTTTCAACAAGACTCAGCTCCTTCACCTAAAGCGATGGCGACACAAGATTGGATAGCCGAAAATGTTCATGACCACGTAACACCTAACCTATGGCCACCTAGTTCCCCAGACCTTAATTTTTTGGATTATTATGTATGGAGCGTAGTTGAGCGTGAGACCAATAAGCGTCCTCATAACACCACTTCTTCGCCAAAGACTGCTATTAATGCCATTATGGTCAATATGAACAGGAAGCATTTGATTCGGGCATTTCATCGTTTCCGGACCCGGATCGAAGAAGTTATCGCTGCTAATGGCGATTTTATTGAATGATTTTATAGCCATATATTAATTTAACGGTGTATAAAAAATTTCTGAAGCCATTAAATTTTGTTAAAAATACAAGCTAATTAATTTTACTCTCAAGTTGTCCTCAAATACCGTACGCACCCTGTAATGCACTCTGATGTGGCTGCACAAGATAATAAAGTAGTTCTGGGCCTCATAAACAAGCCGTTGATAATTTACGTTGATTATTTTATGTCTGGTAAGAATCTTTTCAAACGAAAACAATAAAATTCCTCCTGCAATTTTTTGCCTTAGAATGTGTGCATTAGACTAGTATAAATAAGAGCTTACTTTCAAAGGTAAGGCATCAGTGTCTCAAAGTTGCTGAAGACAAAAACATTCTCGCAATCAAAATGAAAGTCGTTCTCTGCTTGTTGGCTCTTATTGTAGCCGTTTCCGCTACCGCAATCGGCTGGACTGGTGGCCACGGTGGCTGGGGTGGACAAGGATTAGGATACGGTGCAGGAAACTGGGGAGGAAATACTGGCGGATGGGGAGGACATGGTGGATGGGGCCGTGGAGGTGGCAGCTGGGGACATGGTGGCGGATGGGGTAGCGGTGGTTTGGGCCATGGTGGGTGGTCAGGACACTGGTAGGGCCACGTCCTATAATCCATTGTTTGCATTTGAACAAAAATAAAAGAAAATATTGGCAAAACTGATCGTTTTTCATTTTCAAAGGATTACGACTGGTCTGTGTTGAGTGCTTATACTATATTTGTAAATCCTTGCTTTTAAAGTGTTTAACAATTCAATAGCTGTTGTAGAACTTATAGGTACACAAATTAAGAATGATTTCTTAATTTGCATGGGAATAATTCTCAAGAAGGATCCTGGTGTTTTTCTACCTCTATACGTAACACGAGAAAGCAATTGTTGTGATGTTGAAATTTTGCTATCGATGTATTGTCAATCGATCCAAAAAGTTTTAGTCTCTCCTCAGAAACTCTTAAGCAATTGCTTAAGTGTGGCTTTTCAATTAATTATTACCATTCAAGCCAAAACTTTACTACCGTTAACGCAACTATAGTTAAGACTGCTTAAAAATTAATGCAAAATACTGATGCTATTTAGCTTCTTTATTTACTTTTGAGATTTTGTCAAGCCCAAATTTTGATTGCAGTGACGATTTAAATGCACCTATAAGACGTGATGCTCTCGTATTCATTGAAAATTGTAATTGAATTTATGTAAGCGCACGTTTTCAAATTATTTTGGGTCTGAAAAGTATTCAGTCCAATTGTAAAAAAAAATTGAATAAAGTTTTTTTTTATGCTAAATCTTAAAAATCTTAATATATGTATATCAATAAAAGTATTTAAAGAATTTCAAAAAAAACAAAGGTCAATTCACTACAAAGGCACGCTGCCAATTTTTAATCTGAAATAACAAGTAATGTGGTAGTTTTTGGGACATATTACAAGGTCAACTGCTTCCTCTAAAGGTCGTTTCCAGGAACAGCCCCTCTTTTACCGCCTACATGGGCCTTGAAGAACAGTGCCGCAAATTCATGATGTTCCTTTTGGTCTGAGCAATGATGCTAATATTCAGTTAACTTTCACGACAGCAGCGGTATCAAATCGTTATGCAGCAATCACAACAATCACTAAACATGGCAATTAACGATACTGCTTCCAATGGAAGTAGCATATTGTAGTAATTTTGAGGAATATAAATGTCCCTAAATGACTGTAGCGATGGTCTGCTGCTTCGGCAAATGAAGATGTTGGTGCTCGCCGGAATTGGCCTTGTCTGAGGACGCGTGAATGCACTGCCAGGCTAGCATTTAACAATTCAATAGCTGTTGTATAATTTATAGGTACACAAATTAAGAATGATTTCATAATTTGCTTGGGAATAATTATATCGTACCAAAATGGAAATAAAATAAAGCTCATGACTCAGTCGAGGAAAAATACCTCAACTAAACAAAATGTAACACTTAGCGAATACAACAACGAAAATATTGGCGATTTTTTGTATTCAGGCGCAGAAATAATGGAGACGGGTAGTGGACGAGATAAAATACGCGTATGGACAAACAACGGATACCCAAGAAGGTATTCCTTGGGAGAATTGAAGGCTGGAGACTAGTGAGGAAACCGAATAAACGCTGGTCTGACTTGGTCGACCAAGACAGTTCATCGCTGCTCTGATTTTGAAATTGGAGGACGCGGTAAATGGGCCAAGACAGTTGTAGTCACTTGTTGCGGGAAGCGGAGGCCCAAGAGGGGCTGTAGTGCTACAAAGAAGATGAACTCGCATTCACTTTAGTCATAACAATTTGAAAGCTCTCAGCGGTAGCAATTTGAAAGCTCTCCGAGTACAACAAATTAATGTACATCAGGCTTTCCGCCGAACCAGACTCTCATCCTTTAATTGGATTTTTTAGTTTCCAGATAAAATGAATAGTTAGAAATATCTTTAAGATTTCATCCAGTCTATAGTTGTTAATGATATTGCGACAAAAAGCAGCCAGTTACAATGATATAGTAATGATTTTTCTTTTATAACGAGTATGTGTTTGTTGTAGATGTCGTTTAAGGTTATCTTGAGTTTTTTCATTATTGGTATCTGCATATCGTAGGCTGAGTATAAAACCCTTCTGACATAATGGTTCTGTCTACCCAGCTGGTTTATAATATTTTAGACTTGGCGCTTATAAGCTCATGGAATGTACCGGTTTGAGGACTGTTTCAATTGACTGATGAACTCATTGGCAAAAACAAACAAATCGATTCAAGTCATGCCAAATCGATTAAAGCCATAAAAATAGAAGTATTTATATATTTATAACATGTAAAAAGAATGTTTGTGGAAAGTGTATGCAAACAATAACATATACTTGCCAAGTTGCACTGAATAAATAAGTAAAATGGAAAAATATGTATTTTTTTATTCATAGAATATTAAGCACCCTGCCAGATTTGATCATAATTTTGTTTTTTTTTTTTTTCGTAGTACTACTGCCCCTTTTGGGCCTTCGCTTAGAGATAGTTAGAGTATCTCATTGTCATGATCGAATGTATCGGCACTCCACAAGGTGATATGATCACTATCACGCTTTGGCCATGTGTTCATTTGTCCACCCAGCAGCGATATGTTCTGATTTTAAGCCAGGGCGTATCATAACTGAACAGGCTTATAATTCGTCCGAAGGATCACTTGAACTAAATCTCGATGACCCCAACGAAACTCGAACCAGAGACTTTCGGCTTACGGGCTTAGTGCTCTAACCACTAAGCCATGCGGACTACTTTGATTATAATTAGTTATCTCATTTTAATATCGAATTATTTTTTGTTTTTTTTTTCTTTGATAGAAAATTATGCTTTCCTTAATCTGTCAATTTAACGGATGTTCATGTAAATAGTTGTATATGTAAGAAACGTCCGTAAACTGAGTGTTATAATCAGTTCGATTTCTACTAAGAGTACCTTCACCTCACAAATCAGATTTTTATCGGTACAGAGAAGTAAATTTTAACAGAAACTTTAAAAAAATAGAAATATTGCCCATGCATAAGTTTTGCAAGTTAGGTTCCAAAATAAATGAGACGTTTATCATAAAATTTTTTGGTGGCGCCATCTAGGAATGAAATTGTGCGTTGGAAAGTTACATCCCTCCCTGACTTCCAGTGAAAGTTTGGTGGCATTCGGTGAAGTCATTGCGTCTAAAGTGACAGTTTATTTGTGTCATTGGTACAAAAATGAGTTTCAAACAAAAAGCTAACATCAAATTTTGTTTTAAAATCGGAAGAGCGTTTACCGAAACATTTGAATTTATGAAAAAAGTTTATAGCGATGATTGTCTATCTCGTGCTAGAGTTCATGAGTGGTTTACACGTTTCAGAGATGTTCGTGAGGACATAAATGACGATGAATATATGGGCCGCCCAAAATCAGCGATCACCAAAAATTTTATCGAGATTGTGCGTGAATTTATCAAAGATGAGCCAAAATCATCATTGAAATTCATATAATCGGAATTGAATATCTAAAAAACATTGATTGATGACATTTTAACCGCTCATTTGGGCTCACGAAAGGACTGTGCACGTAATTATCCAAAATAAACGAGACTTTTGTCATAAAAATCCACTCTTGTGACTGATTTTTTGACTAGAAATCACATTTTAATCATCAATCACTCACCTTATTTGCCTGATATGCCTCCTTTTGACTTGTAACTATTCGAGAAACCGCAAATGAAAATGCTTTGCGTTTGAATAAATAAACTCGAATTTATCAGAGCAAAGCTCTTGTCGTTTCTATTTTCGCTCAGTCTCGTTTATTTTGGAAAGCACCTTGTATATGTGATGATCAAAATTAGAACTGTGAAGTAATTCCCAGAATTCCAGTAAGAAAGTATTTTATGTAACTCACCACGAATACCAACGAGAAGTAATGGGACTACAATATTATGAATTTAAGGGTGAAGTTTGATTCCCTGAAAATGGGACATTAAATGCCGATAACTGCCGAGTACTGTAAATACATCTACAGCCCTGCTACTAGATACTACTTATACCTACTTTCTGGGGACGTAAAGTTAAGGTGTGTTTCCTGCCCATTATAATGGAACCGAAGTAATAACTATGCCGCCGGAATCGAGGTTGGGCGAAAGGCTAACTCCCTGTCCCTGGAAAACCCTACATTGTTTCAAAACCTGCAACAAAGGCTTCGAATAGATTGAACAACCTCTCAAATGCAAAAATGACTATAGCATCGGATCCTGGAAAGTTACACCACTCAACTACCCTGGGCGCTGTTATGGACGTTTTGCAAGCGGCTAGTCAATATGAAATCAACATACTGGCGATCCAGGAAACGAACTGGACTGGAAATGTCATTCAAGATATGAGAAAGCATACAATATTTAAAAGTGGGTACCCTACTGGAAAACGAGAATTCGGAGCGGCTTTTATTGTGGGTAGAGTGTTCAAATTGCACGTTATTGATTCTAATGAACAATTGTGTGCTCAATGAACAATTGTGTGCAATCTGTACAAAAGTAAAATTCTTCAAAATTTGGCTGATAAATGTTCACGCCCCAACCGAAGAAAAGGACGTAGCAATGAAAGAAACGTTCTGCAATCACCTGGAACAACATGTCCACTCATTGCCTACAAACGACACAAAAATAATCTTGGGTGAATCGATGAGATATCTCATCGAGGAACAACTGGAGGGTAGAGCCTCCACGATGAAACAAATGATAATACGCTCACACGTTCAATTTACTTTTCTCATCGATGCATACCTAAAATGTCCTGGGTATCGCTGGATAAAATCATATAAAATTTAATCGACCATGATCTGATCTAATAACGATAGGGATCGATTGAGAAGCTAATTGTGACTCAGATCATAACTTGATCAAATTAACCTATCGATGTCGCATGTCAAAGGCGCATTTGGCGAAGGTCAGCCCGCTACATAAATTTGATATAGAAAGGCTCCAAACAGCGTTTGTGGGCAAAAATTTCACGGAGACCCTTGACAATCAGCTGGCTCCGATTTTATCAGACACATCGCTTAAAACAAGCAACGAGCTTTGGGTGGAAGTAAAAGTGGCAATTAAGACTGTGGCAGAAATGACTGGTCCAATGATGAGCGCCAGAATGCGTTAGATAAAAGATCAGGCGTGCAAAGAATAGTTAGGTTGTAATATCAGCAAGAAGATAGAGCACTTTGCAAATCTCAGAAGAGTAGCAAATAAGATAATTAGAACTAAGAATTAAAAATACTATGATAACTTGTTGAGAAGTATAGATGTAAGTCTAGCGAGCAACAGTACCAGACAAGCATACAACAAGCATACAATAAGCTTAAAATTAAATTCTGTCAGGATGACATCAGCAATACCATCGCTAATAAAACAAGATTTAAAGAAAGATGAGCATCATATTTCAAGAAAATCCGGAATTCTCCGCACAGCTCTAGAACATCGGAGCCTATAGATGCTCCCAGAGATCTTCCAGTGGTTATACCATCAAGGCCCAAAGGATACTACAGCGCCGGGTGTTGATAAGATTTCAGTGAAGCTCATTAAATATGGTGGCAGTAGTTTTCAGAAAGCTATTCACAAAGTATATTTGGGCGCCAAAATAATGAGAACTATTAATAAAAGAGATAAAATATTGTATTCAGTTTTGACTGATCTTAAAGACCAGCTGCATACACAGGAAAAAAAACCTCAAGTACTTATAAACACATGTGATAAGGCGAGTGTTATGTTTTGGCGGTGAAACCTGGGCCCTAACCCAAGCATCCGCAAACATATTGAACGCCTTCAAAAAATGGGTCCTGTAGTGTTATAGGTATATAAAAGTCCGTATAGGACTGCAGCGATGGCCTGCTGCCTCGACGGAAGAGGTTGGTAACATCCATCGAGATTGGCCTTGTTTGAGGATGCGTGAATGCGTTGCCAGGTTAGCGTTGCGGTGTCGTGGGGCGGGTTCTTTTCACCAACACAAGGAACCACTATAAAAAAATTTCGCATTCACGAATTAAAATGGGTCGAGTGCCGATCGACTGATGTCAAGACCGAGGTAACTTACTAAGGGTTGAAATTTCTTGGTCAAAGAAAAAATTGGGCCTGGAAAAACGGACGGACTTGAGAGACTTCGTCATTACTGACGATACTTATGGCCCACAAATAAGAGTGAGGCATCCAGGTACAAGGTGTACCCCCTCGCTCCTTCCCAACCGGATCAAGATCCAAACGTAGACGTTGTTATATGGCAACGTCTCATTTGAGTGAAAAACTCATATAAACATAATTTTCACGAATTTTTCCATCAAATGAGGAATATAAACGTGACCAATTTATGTTATAGTATTATGCGATGGAGTGACATTACACTATACCATAAAAGGGCGCGTAAGCAGAAGGCCACTCTGCCCGCGCAAGAGCCCCTATGACGCAATAAAAGGAAAGAGCGCGCCAGATGGCTAGCTCACTTCACTGGAGAGCCTGCCATAGTTGCCGGTCCAATACCCGGTCAGGTTTAACAAAAAGGAAACACCGAATGTAGCTCGTTAATTACACATTTCTTTTATTGTGATTCTTATTAGATTGTGTGCCTACTGTTGTTCATTTTAATATCATTCATTGATGACAATTACTATCATTTACGTTACAGGCTACAAAACAACTGGGGTATCAATAGAATTTTGCCCAGCTTGGCTAGATTATTTGCAATTACAGAATTCAATTAATCGTTTTCTATTGAGCTGATGCGTTTGTTTGCTGCTTATTGTTTTTTTCAATTAAAACTCGTACCACTATTCTGTATGCTATTTTTTCTTCAAAAATAAACAAGAAAACTTTCCTTCTACTCCTAACTTGTCTTTCCCAGAAACTTATGTTATCAAAAACAAAAATTAAAAATCTTGTATTCAAGTGTAAAATTTTAAATAATGAGATTTATAAATAGTTCTTCAAAACAGTTAAAAAAATATAATTTTTGAAAAATTTAATAATGGAAAGAAAAATATAAAAGAAAATGAAAGGGTACTCACCGGCATCCTCGGCGGGCGCTCATTGACGATGTGGTGACCAAAATTGATCTAGTACTAAAATTCTTCTGATTGTATTAATATTTCTAATAAGAGTCATCATCATCAAATGAAACTGCATTTCGAAAGTAAAATTCAGTTAACTGGGCCAAATGAGCTACTTATTATTAAAATGTAAACGGAATAGATGAACAAAGTTGATTTAAATTCGTTTCCAATGAAACTATAATATTTTCGAGTTTAATATTCCAGCTGAACTTTTGGTCACATTTATAAAATTTCAAACTTTGGCGCCAAATACGTCTACAATGTTTTACCATTTCCACAACGCCCTTGTTCTTGGTATAAAATACTGTTGACTTTTGCTGGTGGCAATCTTATACTCTTTGATGGGAGCTGCACTCTCACTGTCGATGGGGGTGTATCCAGGATGTTATCTTGCGTGTAGCCCCTCCATTTCTTATTGCTCTGAGGACAGCACAACAATCAGCGATACATTAAATGGGACGCACTAACTAGCATTCAATTTTCTTATTTCAGCAATATTGACGTTACGAGTGTCGTAAAACTTTTTCCTAGCTCAAAAGCATGCTCTAGGAAATGCGATCACAAGTCAAACACAAGATTATTTCACGCAACATCACCTGGAGGCGGTTATCTCGTATCAACTAATTCTGCGGTAAGCCCCACGATATAAAATATGTCGAGGATACATACTAGAGCTCTAGCAAACCGGCTGCGGCTGTGATTGCACACAAAATGCTCGAAAAAACAATGTAAGCGTACACGGGTACACGCAATTAACATATTTTCTACGTCAGGGTCGCGTCCGGTACGATTCCACTTCATTTGAACGTTTTTCGACCTTCCCACATACCGTACGAAAATCTAAAACGCATTTCCAACCATGCAATTCATAGTGCTGTTAGTGACTAACTGGCTGAGTGATTTTTCTCGGGAGTTTCTTCGGCAAGTGTGGAAAACTTTCAAATGCCGTTGATTTTGATTTTTTCTCCAACTCTTTTGGTAAATTAATCCTTTTCGAAATATTGGCCTAGATTTTTCTAACTCCGCAAAAGTTTCTCACTCACACACAAGTCCCTTAAGCTTTCTTTTTTTAACAACCCTCTTTTAACTGACTAAAACTTAATTTATGACTCCGTCTGCTATCACACTGCACCAAACTACTACTACTCCGTATAGCAGTCAAGTAATTTTACAAACGGTTCGGTGTATCTGATACACAAGAACACGCCACCACTCGTCAGAAAACAAAAAGTTTATAATTTGATTTTCACTATTTTTCTAGTAACTGTCTTCAATTCAGTTGAGTTCTTTTTTATAATCGGGAATCAAGGGAATCCCATTCAATCAGAGTGTAGCTGCAGCCTCATCTGGAATTCCTATCGACTCCACTACTTCATTGAGCCAAAGGCAAGCAGTAGGATTTTAATCGTTTCGTTCAGTACTGTGTAGCGTCGGACACAATATAATTAAAAAATATTGGAAACTCTAAAAAGCATTGAGCCTTTTCTGTATCATTTTTTGATTGAATATTTCTTTTATTTAAATTATTCCATTCTTTGTAGAACATCTTTGGTTTATCGGCGATCTTTTCATTAACGATGTTCTCCAAAAACCGAAGCAAATGGTAGTCTGATGGTGCAAGGTATGAACTATATGGTGAATGTATCAAAACCCCCCAGCCAAGCTCTGATAATTTTTGCTGGGTCATCAAAGATGTGTGTGGTCTGACATTGTCATGATGGAAGACAACGCTCTTTCTATTGATCAATTCTGGGCGGTTTTTAAGGGTTTTGTAAAACAATTTTACAAAACCCTACTAGTTTTGCGACCAGTCTGTCCGTCTGTCCGTGTGTCACAGCACTTTTTCTCGCAAACTACATAAGCTAGAAACATCAAATTTGGTATGCAGGTGTAAAGTGGTGTTCTCTTCAAAGTTCAACTACAAAAATGTGTATAAGGTTATTTAAGGGGGGGTCTCCCCATATAGGGGAGAGGCCCCCGAAAAAAAAAATTTCATCAAAGGTAGCTGATATGGATATCAAATTAAAGGTCTTGATGAGAACTTTTTTTCTTAATTTGAGACTTTTTGTTTCGAGGGACGCACAGGGAGGGGAAATACACGAAAAATATGTGCCCCCCCCTCGCGATTGTCACCTCTGATACGAAAAATCTGAAAAAATTATGGTAGTAGATGTTTATGACTATAACAACAACAAATACCTTAGAAGTCGAAATTCACTCAACTTTGTTAATAACAGTATGATATTCGAGTTTCACATTTTTCCCAATAAAATAAAATTTACGTAGTCCTACTAAGGGTTCTCAAACTTTGTAAGTTTGATGAAAATCGAATGATATACACGGAAGTTATAGCCGTTTGAAATTTCTCCAATTACAGCAACAATAACACATGATTTTGGTATTTTATGGACTTTCTATCGAATCAGTCACTGCAGTTTTGACTTGATCTTCTTGAAATTTCCCAATAGGGTCAAAAAACATTAATATTTTTGAGAATTCATGATTTGAGTGATTTTCGTCGATTTTCAACAAAATGGTGACCGTTGAAAGTAGAAAAACAATGGAATTTCCTTTGAATGTGCACATCTCTTTGACATATTTCTTGACGTTATTCATTGCTGGTGACTGCATTTCTGAGGTGTTGGGTACAAAACCCTTCTGACATGAGCGTAGGTCCACTTACTCAACTTGTTTTGAATTGCTTGTTGCAATCTGGTTGATTGCTGACAGTATTACAGGGTTATCCATTTCGTAGTTGGGAAAGTATAACCCTGCCATTTGACATTCGACAAAACTAAATGTCATCCAAAGTTTTTTTTTTAGTTAAAGATTTGCCATTTAGAAATATGGATCGTTTAGCAGTCGAGAAACGCGTTGAAATTATTAAATTTTACTATAAAAATGGTGATTCTCCTGTATCAACATTTAGGGCTTTACGAGTCGATTACGGTCGACATAATCGACTTACATAGCAAACAATTTCAAATACAGTGAAAAAAATTGAAGAGACTGGATTGGTTATTGATATTGCAAGGCCTATGCATCCTCGCAACATTCTTTCAGCTGAAAATATCGCTTTCGTTGTTCAAAGTGTGGAGGAAGACCCGCATTTGTCGATTCCTCGACGTGCTCAACATTTGGACTTGTCTTACGGCTCATTGTGGCGGATTGTGCATTTCGATTTGCATCTCTATCCGTACAATATCCAACTCACACAAGAACTTAAGCCTCTAGACCATACACAACGCAGAATGTATGAGAATTGGGTGATTGAACCACAAGCCATTGGTAACGATTTTTCGAACAAAATTTTTTTGAGTGATGAGGCTCATTTCTCGCTCAGTGGTTATGTAAATAAACAGAATTGCTGCATGTGGGGCTCTCGAAATCCTCAGGTGATCGCAGAAAGGTCTTTGCATCCAGAAAAAATGACTGTTTGGTGTGCATTATGGTCTCGTGGTGTTATTGGCCCGTATTTTTTTTGAAAACGATTAAGGAAGAGCCATTACAGTCAACTCTGACCGCTATGGACGGATGTTAACCGATTATTTTTTGAGAGAAATTGAAGATTATGATCTGGAGAACATGTGATTCTAACAGGACGGAGCCACAAGCCACACAACACAGGCTAATCGAGCACTTTTGCAAAAGAAATTTCCAGGACGCGTAATTTCGAGATTTAGTGATGTCAATTGGCCCGCAAGATCCTGCGACCTAACATCTTTGGATTTCTTTTTACGGGGCTATGCGAAAGATCGTGTTTACGCAAACAGTCCTCAAAATCTTGGGTAATTGAAAACCAATATTCGTGAAGTTATGGCCGAGATATTGCCGGAAATGTGCCAAAAAGTCATTGTAAATTACTTCAAAAGGATTGAAGCCTGTAAGAGGTCCCGTGGAAAACGTTTAAATGATATTGTGTTTCACGTATAATGGCAACGTTTATATTGAGTAAAAAATTTTGTTTCCATTTGAATATTTTATGTGTTTTCTTTAGCGTGAAATGGATAACCCTAAATAATTTAGTGTTTGGCCAGGTTCTTGCACCTCATGCTCAACAATTCCCTTCCAATCCCACCATACACACAGCATAACCTTATTTGGCGTCAATCCTGGCTTTGAAGTCGCTTGTGATGATTCAGTTTTTTTTGACCATAATCTTTTTCGAATGATATTCTCGTATATTACCCCTTTTTCATCGCCCGTAATGATTTGCTTCAAAAATGGCTCGATTTCGTTGCGTTTTATTTGCATCTCGCTTCCACTCTAAGTGATGACTTGCACTACAGACTGTACGCGCGTCCTAGTCGGTCTAATAACACTCTCGAGGTTCCGTACGCCCGGACAGATTTATATTTTCAGTGAATTATGCCGCGAGTCATCAGAAAGCATAACAACCTCGAGCTTGGTTCTCTATCCATGTCCTACTTTGTTTTTAAAAATAAACTAAAGACGTTACTTTTTGTGAATAGTGATTACTGTTCGCTTATGACTCAATGTTTCAAACTTTCATCTAGATTCTAATTTTTTTTCGTAGATGTTTTAATTAACTTTTTTCTGCTTGATTTTGTTTTAGAAAAGCTTTTTAATTTAAACTTTATTTAATTGTCTAAGGATTTAAATAAATAAATATGTTTGTTATCCGTTCGCATTCTACATGCAATGAAGTGATGCGTATTTTTCAATTTTTCTGACAGATGTTACCCTCCTTATTTAGAAATCGTTAACTTCCAACAACACAAGTAAGCTTTTCAAATTTTTAGGAGTACTGGCACAAATTTCACCCTCAATTGGTATCTTTAGACACTTGAATCTCGCTCGGCTGCTGGATTCCGACTCCCCGTTATTGCTGGTCGTCGCCATGCTGGACTCCTCACAACGGCATTTGACGAACCTTCCATCCATTTTCGATTGCACTGCGAGAGTGCAATTCGTGGATAAGCTCCGTTCTAAAGGGGGTTGCCATGACTAAATTTCAATTGCAAATTTAAATGATTATAATATTATTTTAAATTTACTATTGAAATTTGGATCAGTATTATGGTGATTTTCGAGCAGTTTGCTTAGGCGACTGCTCAATTACTACAGTCCTATGGTGAATAATTGGAGTAAAGCTAGACGGGGGCCAATGGTGAATCCGATACAACCATGAGCTGTTGGAAATTTATGACAATCCGGAGGTCTATTGTAAGACTTCGAAAGCTACACTGGGCTGGCCACGTGGAGAACTTATTCGTTAGGAGAACTGTAGGGCGAAGACCAGTGAACAAACCGAAGAAACGCTGGTCTGACTCGGTCGACGAAGGTATTTCATCCTTGCTTGGATTTTGAAATTGGAGGACGCGGCCAATGAACCGAGATAGTTGGAAGCGCTATTTGCAGGAAGCAAAAGCCCGAGAGGGGCTGTAGTACTGCAAAGAAGAAGAAGGGTCAAGTTTATAAGGCATTGAGATATGCATTCATACAATACAATTCATTTGTATATTGCACTGAAATACTTGTTCTAAAATTTCTTTGCTCTTTCTCTCTCACTTCTATTACATGTATATCAGATCACTGCATTATCATTACTTTGTGTTCTTTTTTAAAAGGAATGAGTTGCACTGAATATACCGCTTGAGCAAGACACGCTGGTTTTTACTTCTGTAAATCTAACTAACCTCAACAACAATCCACCTGAATGGTAGTGATGATGTAATCTGTTTAACCACATTGTGTTTGTATGTATGTTTGTATTTATTATTTTTTAATTTTAAAATAGTAAATAAACAATTATTATTAAATTACCACAATATTTGTTTTTGAGAGTGTAGATTACGTATCGCATCCATAATTCTAGTTCAAATTAGCATGATGAATAAAAATATGTTATAAGCTTGAATGAATAAGTTTTATTTGTTCGTAGTGAAGAAGCTCAGGATCCAATCCAAGCCCATGACCTATTGTTTAAAAAAATCGGTTAGCTGAAAATATGAAGTATTGGAAGAATCAACACTTTTTGTTGTCCTTAATAGTCTCCTTCTGTGGCGAAAATAAAGCGGCAAAATAATATGACAGTAATTAACATCCGAAAATCAGCCGGTGAATCTAAAAAAAGTGTTGTATGTACCTGATATTCGTGCAAATTTTATTTCAATGTCAAAAACAACAGCGAAAAACATGAAAATGAGCTTTCGAACGCAAGTTGTGTTTAATAAAATGAAAAAAATCTGTGTTTTTAGCAGCGAAAAGGGTCGGTGATTTGTTAGTTGCACAAATGATGCAAAGTACACGAATAGAAATGCGATAAATAGTGCGTTGAATCATGATTATTTGAAGTGGCATAGTCGGTATGGTCATCTAAATAGAAAAAGTATTTGTGTTTAAAAAAGATGACAGTGAAACCGTTTACAAAATTTTCGGAAAATCGTTGTCAAAAGCCACTAGAACTTATTCATAATGATATATGTGGTCCAATAAGACAAAATTCGATTGGTGGAGCAACATATTTTGCCACTTTCATAGACGATTGCACCAGAATGTTGTTTGTTGCATTTTTGAAGCAAAAAAGTGAAATACTTAGTGTGCTAAAAACATTTAAGCAAATCGCAGAGAACCAGATGGGGTGTCAAATAAAAATTGTTTCACAGCGATAATGCAAAAGAGTATTTCAGTCGTGATTTCACAGAATATCTCAATCAGCATGGTATCCGCCTGCAATTAAGTGCTGAATACCCACCACAGCAAAATGGTGTGGCTGAGCGTGCAAATCACACACTGATCGAAATGGCTCAGTGTATGTTACCGGAGTCGTATTGGGCGGAGGCTGTAAATACGGCATGTTATTTACGAAACTGAGCGCCTACCAGATTACTTGAAAAAATTACACATTTTCAAGCTTGGCATAATGCTAAATAAGCGGACAAGCAAGTCGAAATTTGATCCAAAAGGAATACCAGTTATATTTGTAGGATATAGCGAAGCAGCGAAGGCTTACCGGCTTTATGAACCCAATTCACTGAAAATGTACAAAAGCAGAAAACAAATGTGATACAAATGAGGATAACGATTATCAGCTAGTTATTTTCGATAATGAACCCGAAGAAGAAAATGTGGAAAGTGAAACATTCGAGGCGATGGGAGAGACTTCTAGTAGTAAGATTATATCACCAAAGAAACCCGTGGACAATGATAAAGTTAACGAAAGCGATCAAGACGAAAATGAACAAGATAAAGAAAAACCAATTGCGAAATCTATAATAAAGGAGGTTGACCCACAATTATCAGGACGGATAAACCAGGTAAACCGCACCTATTTGAACCGGAAAACAAAATTCAATTAACTTGACGGATGTAGATCAAGCAAAAAACCCTCTCGCTGTGGAAAAAGTCAATCAAGCAGAATATGATGGCATCATAAAGAATCATACCTAGGATTTGGTAAATTTGCCGAAAGGATGGAAGCCCATAATATGTAAATGGGCATTCCATATTAAGACCGACAAAAAAGGAAAAATAGCTCGCTACAAGTCAAGACTTATGGCAAAAGGGTGTAGTCCAAAAATGTGAATATTGATTACAAGGACACTTATCATCGGTAGCACGTTATTCGACAGTAAGATGTGTCCTCGCGTTGGCTGCTGAATTTAATTTGTTGTTGCATCAAGTGGATGTAACTGCTGCATATCTAAACGGCAAACTCGAGGAGGAGATATAGATTGGAGCAGCTTAAAACTTTTATTGATAAAAGATATCCGGAGCGAATATGCAAGTTAAAGAAAGCTCTTTACGGATTAAGACAGTCCGGACACAAATGGAACAAGAAGTTGGATGAGACATCGAAGAAAATCATTCAATCTAAAGCGAACACTTGCGCCTATATTATGAATAGAGCTGAAAAAACGAACATAATTGTTGCTTATGTCGATGATATGCTGATCGCAAGCTCTCATTAGGATGATTTAAACTACATCAAAAGAAGTTTATCATTTGTTTTCAATATAATTGACCAAGGACCTGCAGAATACTTTCTAGGAATTGAAATATGCAGAACTGAAGAACGAGGAGATATAACAACTAACGAAGAACAATTCATCGAAAACCTCCTTCAGGAGAATCGGTTGTTGAAATGTAACTCGACACCAACGCCACTCAACCAAGGAACAATCTTAAAATCTTGCAGCGACTGCACAAACTGTGAAAAGGCTGACGTAAAAATGTATCAGTCAATAATCGAATCTCTTATGTACCTGGCACTGATGACGTGACCGGACATATTACATTACATGGTAAAGCTATTGCAATTCAATCAGGATCCACATTCAACGCATTTGAAGTCTGCGAGGAATATTTTGAAATATTTAAACCCCACTATAGAGTTAAAAATCGTTTATTCTAACACAGGTCAGTCTTTGATGGGATACGCTGATTGCTTTATGGAGACAATCAGAATGCCTTACAACTTGTGAAGAATCCTGTTTACCATGCGCGCACAAAGCATATTGATGTTCGCGTTCATCACATCAGGCAAATGTTCAATGAGGGCATTACAGACGTCAAATACTTACTTGTTGCTGATATTCTGCAGTCAGAAAAATGGCAGTATTTCAATCAAAGCTCATACTTTTTTGTTGCTTTGGTTTTTGGAAATTTTCTTCAGTTCAAATTATTTTAACAATGAATGGAGATAATTTACAAGCTTTGAAGTCATATAGTAAAGAAATTGGTTTTAATTTGAGTACATATTCTTCTTAGATGGCTATAAACAAAATATTTAACTTGAGTTTATTTGTCTTTTGTTCAGTGGCAGTTTTCTTTGAAAGCAAGGTATAACAAAACAAAAAGCATAGCAAATAAAAAAAAGTTGGCTCGTCAGCATTCATTTTATCCCGCGTAAAGAGATTTGTTTACATAGCGCTGGGCAAATCCAGGATCGCAAGTTGCACGTCATTCATGTTCATGTTTTGCGCATCGCTATATGTAGTTTAATTTTGTTCGTCATGAGTGAAAACGCGTTGATTTCAGCCGAATCAAACATTTTACTTGTTATCTTTGGTGAAGTGGTTCTTGTGAAAAAACAATATTCCAGTATGGTAGCTCAACACCTGTAGTGATCAGTGACACAATTAACTACCCGCAAGAAAATTTTGGGGTCTGTTAATTTTGCTTAAAAGAGAGTCATTTTATTTCATCCTGAAAGGTGAGTTTCATTTCATAATTTGTGAATTTATCTTAATACGTATGACGTTCTTTATTTTGCATTCCACACAAGAAGTTGTGTTTTGTAACCGATAAACTCGGGTTGTTTTGTTCGTTGATTCTCGGAATTGTGATAATTTGAAGTGCGTCTTAATATTCTCCGGGTAGAAACTCTAACTTTTGTGACTTGTGGCAATTTTCTTTAGTCTTCCTATTCCACGATTAAGTGTCCAGCAAATTTTTTATCAAAATGCTGATTGGGGCTACGACACTATACACCATACAACTAGTGTATATAGCTGTATACACTGAGTATATGATGTATATTTTCGTAGTCTAAATCAGCTTTAAGAGAATATATTTGGGCATGAAGATACCCAGACCGTGTGGCACACTAGTTTTTTCTTTAAATTGTAGTTATTTGCTGCGTCCTACATTTTCTCAAATTCAAAAGGTTATGTTCAGTGCACTATTTATGTTCAGTGCAGTGTTCGGTGTTTTTATGTTCAGTGTGCTATTTGTTGGACGCTTTCAATTTTTTTTAATATAAAAACATACAAAATAACATACAAAATAACAACAACAATTTTTATTTGTTTCACAAATGGGAAAAAACTAATTGGGAATATTTTTAAGAGTTTGGCTTTAGTTCTGATAACTTAAAGTATTTAAAGCCAATTTATTTGGACAGTATTCTGCCAAGATCATCGTTTGGGCCTACAGTTGTGTTTGAATATCACCTTGAACAGTGGCAGAAAAGTTTCTTGCTTAAAATCCTTTTTTGACTACACTATAAAATCTCAAGCCAATATCGATTCATTATATATATATAATTGAAAATATATTTCTACTTTGCAAGGAAAAGTCTTTTATTTCAGTATTAAGCAGCGATTAACACTTGCATGTCAAAGTCACAGAACGTAGAGGGTTGAAGTTGATAGGGAGCGGTCAAGCTCAGGAAAAGTCAAGACAGAGTTGAATAAAGGCGCGAAATTCAAATTATGATTTTAACATTCTCCCTGAATTCAAGCCTTATTTCATTAATTACATAATAACATACACGATAAAGATAAATGATTATTTATAACAATGAGTTATGCAAGTACGTGCCAAGTTTAGACCTTATAAAATGAAATTTATCTTTTGACAATCCTTTTGTGAATATATTGGCAAACTGAGAGCTACTTCTTACAAACTTTAATACGATTATTTTTAGAAAATATTTAAGTGATATTTAATGTCAATGTGTTTGCACCTCTTGTGAAAGTTTATATTTATAATAACACTGATGGCACTTTGATTGTCTAAACGAAGACATATTGAGTCCTGTTTATATTCACCAATATCACTTAGCAATTGTTTCATCCACATTGCTTCTTTAGTGGCGGCACAAGCTGCCATGAATTCAGCTTCAGTTGTCGACAGAGCCACAGTTTGTTGTCTTTGACTCGACCAAGTCACGGCTGCCCCGTCCTTGAAGAAAACATAGCCAGTGACGGAACAGCGTGTGTCCAGATCGTTTGCATAGTCAGAATCGCTGTAGCCAGTAACTTCAAAAGCTTCTGGTGTATGTGAGTAGCATAGTCCATATTTTTTAGAATCTTTTAAATATTTAAAGATCCATTTGACTGCGTTCCAGTAACTTCGGTTGTAGGAATTGTAGTAATCTAAGAACTATGGCTCTAAAAGCAGCGCTGACACAGGCACACAGCACGAACGCAATTTAATAAGGATTCAGTCGATTCAGTCACCTTCCCCATCGCAACACTCGTTTTTTTTTGCGCATGAAAAATAAGTGAAAAATTTCTTTTGTACTTAACACCCGGGAAACAAAATTCTAAAACGGTTTAATATTTCTACTGTGTAGTGATTTTATTTCAATACCTTTTGAAAATAATTTAACTAATTGCGGTGTAACGCGGCATGCAAATGCTTAGAACGAAACGGTTAACCCCTTAAATTATATGACCGATAAAATCATTGTATCATTTCAACCCCACAAAATTTGTCAAATTCCACCCATTCCAACCATAATAGTAATTAAAAATTATTTCGTTTGTCGGTAATTAACGCGTGCCTGTCTTTTTTCTTTCGATTTATTTCCTCCTTAATTACGCCTAATAATCATAAACATAAATTGCTTTCAATTGAAAACTTAATCGAATCTACAAAAAAGACGATTTGGAATTTTAAAAAGAAACAACCGAAACGAGTGTGCATTATCACCACCGCGGATTCACACATAGATGGCAATTCTATTTCCACATTGTGGCGTCCACCTGCTCACCGCAAGGAGCGCATCAAGCAGTTAGTGAATTAGTGAATTTGACAACTCATGTCAACGAGACGCGCACTTCGTTCGCAACCTCCGACGGGAACAAAATCTGCTTGCATCAGCCGCACGGTCGATTTTTAAGAAATTGTGACTGAAAAAGTGTTATCGTCATTCTTCGTACCAATTGAAAGTTCTTTCAGTTTTGCAGTAAATTAATCGCATAAATGGCAAACCGATAAAAAAAAAACGTGCAATCGATTGCTCTACGGGTGGAGCTAGTAATGGCTGTCGGAAAAGATTTTGTTTAAAGCGTTCAAACTAGCGGCCGGAAAATTTTCACCTCTGTAAACCAAAATCTTACAACGATTAGTGTATTTGACCCGCTCGTGCGTCAGTGATATCATTTCTTTTTCCGTCTCGCGAAGCATTCGTTTGTTTTATAGAACTTGTACTTTTACTGCGCAGAGTACATGGAAAAATAACAGTGAATAATGGCGAAAATTAATGCAGCGGAAAACAGGAAAGGTCGTTCGCCTTGGAGTAGGTTATGATGGAGTGTGGATGCATTGGGTGTTGTGAGTGAGAATGAACCCTCTGCTGGACAAACCTTATCATCTAGCTGGACTCCTACATCACAGAGCCAATGAAAATTATTCGTGGTGGATTGCTAGTTAAGATTAGAGAAGTACACACTTCTAGTGATATGCCGTAAACAATTGCAGCGACAGCAATTCTATGCGATATTGAAGGAACCACGACTTCTATTCAATTTGTGAAGAGCGGCGAGCTGGATTGGACGAGACCCGACCGATTGTCAAGTTGTGAAAGGTTATGAAAGATGAGAAGGTGCCGAATTACAGATTTTCGGATACTGTAGTTTATCTGTCAGTTTAGAATATTTCACTCGAGTGGAATTATTTCGAATATTTTTTTTAAAGTATATTTTAATGCTAGCAAACATAAATTGTGCGTTGTCTTATACGGAACACGGTGAAGTGTGAAAGTAATTTTAAACCATTCGTGCATGTGTCTAGAGGAACAAAACTACTTATGAATTTCTCCGCGCCTAAACGTCAAAGCAATTTATCGATGAAATAGGAAGCAGTAGAATAAGTAGCAGCGAGCCTTAACACGTTCGAAGACAATACGGTTGTGATATTCAAAGAAGTTTGCATGTATTTACACTTTGATAGCCGAATTTTTATAGGATTTTATACACAAGTACCTCCAATTAGTCAACGAGCGCTCGTCGTCGAGGGAAAGGTATTGTAAGTACCATTTTAATTTAAATTTTTATTATCTACCGATTCATTGTGAACTAAATATCTTTTAATTATTTATAAAATTATATATTTATTAATATTTATATTTGAAAAAAAAATAATTCTTGTATAAATGCAAATGGGAAAATTGCTTTAATTCGGCATATTCAGATTTTTTGAATATCGCAACACGTCACGAACAATACATTAAAACACTATTGCATTGGTATACAGAGAAACAATAGAAGTTTACTCAATTACATTTCAAGTCATCAGACTTTTCTTGAGTGTTTTATGTTACACAGATTCCTTTTGATTTTGAATCTATTGAAGAGTTTTGTTGGTTGATTGATCTTTATTCTTTCCCAACTATGAAGCCATCAAAGCAAGTCTGTTTTCTTTTGGCTCCAACCATCTCTGCATATTTCTTTTGATACTGTTTCACTTTTGAATCTACAGTAATTGACATGCTTAATATAATTGTCAAAAACACTTCACAACCTATAAGCTATTAACACTTTCATCATGTGTATGCAAACTATCGTTTGTATGTATTCAGCTTAGAATTCAACGCGATTGAACGTATTAGCATAATTAAATCCAAATCAAATCGCGCATCATTCTGAAACATTGGATTTTGGTTGTATTTTTTTTTTTGATACTGAACCCAGACTGGTTATGTTTGTTGAAATTATCAACAGAGCATTAAATCCAAGGAAATAAAAATTTCTTTAATAGAGCAGCTTGCCCACTTGATTCGGAAGGGTATTTTAAATTTGTGCGCTTGTAAAACAATCAATAGATACGATTGTGAAATGTTCCGCAGTTGGCATTTTATTTAAAAATATGCTTCGAACCATTTTTTCAAATTCCACCATATATCTGACATCAACATTCAATTTTGGTTTTTTTTGTGGTTTTCATTGAACAACCTTCAATTTATGGACGGTTCAACATTGAATTTTTTTTGTGTTTGATACAGAAATTATACTCGGTTAATTTGAACTAACATGCATAGTGGTAATTTATTATTCATAAAAATACAATTTACTCAACACATAACTATAAAAATCATTGAAATGAAACAAGTATGTTAAAAGTTTTTCGACGTTTTGTTAATATAATATTATTTTCATATTTTGATTCACATTAATATAAACAACAAAAGAGAAGGAAAAGAAACAGAAACATGCTGCTAAGGCTACTAGATTGTATGGATTAGTAAATATTATCAAGTCCAAAATTATTGATGAGAAATCAAATTAAAACTGAGCAAACCATTTCAAAACCGGGAAAATTCCATTTGCCTACTTTTGCCTGTAATTAATTTTCAATGGATATTGTCATGCTCTTTTCTTTTGAATCGAAATTTAATTCAAATAAAATGAATTGTTAAACGTAAAATCGGTCTTTTCCCTTCCGGTCTTTTCCAATCGGGTATAGGACCCGGTACGGTGGCAGGCTTCCACCCCAAAATATGAGTCAGCCACCGGGTACTTAATAATTTTTCTGTTTCAGGTGACATTATGGGTTGAGTGGCCCAAGCCAAGTGCCTTTTTATGGCATAGAGTTATGCAATTCAATTGTATAATTCTATGACATAAATTGGTCACCGGGGTACTCCCCTTCTGATGGGAAAGTTCATATAATTCAAGTTGTATGAGTTTTCCACTCAGAAGAGGAATACCTGGCCACTTCAACGATTTAACATTGGATTTATTCCGGTTGGGTGGGCATGAAGGGGCTCCACCACCACCCGGTTGCCCCTCTTTCATTTGTGGGCCCTGAATGTATTTGGGTAAAGACGAGGTTACCCCAAGTTCGCCTTTCTTCTCAGGTTTCTCTTGTTCTAGTAACAAGTATGTCTCCTTCGTGGAGGTTATCTACAATGTTGCGACTTCGGTCGTCTTCTTTGATCCCTGCAAGCAATTCGTGAATGCGAAATGTTTTGTAGTGAGTCCTCGTGCCGGGGAAACGAACCCGCCCCACGACACCGCAATGCTCGCCTGCCAGCGCATTCACGCGTCTCCGGACGAGGGCATTCTCGGCAGGAACCAACACCTTCCTCTGCCGAGGCAGCAGAACATCGCTGCGGTCCTTCACGGACTTTATGAAAACCCATTATTCACTACAGAATTGAGAAATCTGCTCACCAAACTGACAGCGAACATTATGTTGGGCCGACTCACTGTAGCCAGATGCATAAGAGTGCCCACAGCTTCTCTGTATGGAACCTTCTTCTCATACTCTCCATCTCCCTTCTGTAGCTTCATGTGACGGTCGACTGGAACAGTATTAGGATTAGCATTATTCATTTCAAATCTGTTTAGTATTTGTTCTATGCATTTAGTCTGATGTCTGAATATGCAGTTACTAAATCTTTCTATTTGCATTCCCACAAAATTACTTGGAGTTACCAACATTTTAATCTCAAATATGTTTTTCAATTCTCTTATAAATTCATTCAATGCTGATTCATCACTTGAGAATAGGAGACCATCATCAACATAGAGACACAGATAGCACTTTTTCTTATTGACTTGACCAATGTACACACATTGATCGACTTTACTATTTACAAAACCAAATCTTTTCAGTGTAGAGTCAAATTTGGCATTCCAGCAGCAAGGGGCTTGTTTTAACCCGTATAGTGACTTGTTCAGTTTACGTACCATATTTTCGCCATGGTGCAACCCTTCTGGTGGAGTCATAAATATGGTCTCTTCAAGTTCCCCATATAAGAAAGCCGTCTTGACGTCTAGTTGCATGATTTTGAGATTATTTCGTACAGCTATAGATAGTAACAATCGTATTGAATCATACCTGACTGTTGGAGCAAAAGTTTCTTGGTAATCAATACCTACAGTTTGTGCATATCCTTTTGCACATAGACGTGATTTATAACGTGGACCAGTTGGTTCTTCTTTTATACGGAATACCTATTTGCATCCAATTGCTTTGGCATTTAAGGGTTTTTCTACCAATTTCCATGTGTTGTTCTTCTGTAGAGCATTCTGTTCTTCAGTGATAGATTTTCTCCATATTTCTTTGTTTACGGATTTTAAAGCTTCGGTGTCAGTTTTGCTGACTGGAGGACTATCAAGATCAATGCTGGTGTCCGGAATGTATTCACTGTCTGAAGTAGACGGGTTTTCGCGTACAGTGTCATTAGTACTTGTAGTTGAATCCATCTCTGATTCAGAGTTGTTACTATTAACTTCTTCTTTATTTGTTTCAGGTTTCTTCTCAAATATTTCTACAGGAATATAGTCCCTCTTCACGGTACATTCAAGGATGTAGCATCTCGACTGTTTACCACTTTTCTTGTATTTGGTATTATGAATCGGTAGCCTTTGGTATGATTGCAGTATCCAATAAAGATCATCTTTTGTGCCTTTGGATACCATTTTTTGCGTTTCTCTTTGGGCAAGTCTACCATAGCTTCACATCCCAATATACGCATATGGTTCACCTTTGGCTTTTCACCAGACCACATTTCTTCTGGCGTTTTAAAAGATAAGGACTTCGTTGGAGAACGATTGATTGCATGTGCCGCTGTATGTATGGCATCAGTCCAGTACATCTTGGGTAGATTGGCGTTTAGGAGCATACACTTTGCTCTCTCTACTAGAGTTCTGTTCATGCGTTCTATTGTCCTATTTTTTTCAGGTGTATACGGTGTGGTCGTTTGATGTACGATGCCAGCGCCTTTTAAATAATCTGAGAATTCCTTGTTGACGTATTCCAAGCCGTTGTCTGTCCGCAGGATTTTTATACGAGCACCCAGCTGGTTTCAACTTCATTTTTGAATTCCTTGAACTTCTTCAGAGCGTCAGACTTGTTTCGGAGAAAGTACACGAACACCTTCTTTGAAGAGTCGTCAAGAAATGTTATAAAATATCGGGCACCGCCCATAGTCTGCATTTTCATTGGCCCACCTACGTCGGAGAGAACCGTTTCAAGAAGATTTCTAGCCTTTAAGCCTTCACTTTTGAAAGGTAGTCTTGTTTGCTTGCCTTCTGTACATTGTAATGATTCCCAATATATCATACATAAGTTGCATAACACAAACTCAATGTAATGATTCATTCATGCAAAACTCAAATTGTATTCATACAAATTACATAATGAATGTAAACTCAATCATAACAAATACATTTCGTCTCATATTCCAATCCCATGGCAAAGTCATAAATTACTTTCATGAGCCATTGCATTGGAATATGAAACCAATATATATCACAAAGACAAATGTGACGAAGAACGTATGTAACATAATACCTACCTCATTACTCAACGTTCAATTTCTTTCACTTTTACTTTTCTTCCGCATTCGAATTGCCATGTGCATACTAGTGACCTAGTCATATGCACTTTGATACGATGGAATTTATGACCCAGAAAATAGGTCATAAATTGCATTCGTACATATGGATTGATATGATGAGTATAATGAATGGGAATGCGACGTGTTAATGACCACACAAATTGAACATTGAATAATGAGGGCGTGAGAAGTAGATTTAAGAATAGATTGGGTATAAAAGGAAAATGAATGTATCGATTCGGGATCAGTAAATTCTGACCCGTCCTATAATAAAGGTTTCGGCCAAAGTAAATCTTAGGCTGGTTTTTATTAAAAGACAGATTAAGGGATTTATTGTTCAAAATACTTTGGCTGGTTTATTCGGCCAAACTTAGTTTAGCTTGCAGCATAGAAGTTCGTTACTTCGGTGCTACGTCAAATTTGGCCAGATACAAATCGGGCTAGACGACGGTAAATATTAATCAAATAAATTAAATCCTAAAAGGACTAACACGATAACATGTTACACATTTGATTGCAGGTGCTTTTGTTGAGAAAACGACATGGTCAGTGTTTTCTGTCATCTTCCGTAGACTATTAAAATTCAGGTGTCCCATTCATTGGTGCCACAGGTAAAAGTCTGGTTCCTCGACATCAGACATAGCCTTTCCCTGGCATATTCAGCCGGTACATGTTGTTGATGACACTTGCTGTTGCTACTATCTCATTTCTTCTGTTCATAATAACACAGCCGGTTCTGTCAAACTTAACTTGGCCACCACTGTGAATAATTTGACTTACGGACAATAAATGTGTTGCGAGTACGGGAACACATAATGCTTTTGTAAAAAGCACCTTCTTGTTTTGACCTTCGTCGTCATAAACATCTAAGCTCATTTCTCCTGAGCATTGCATGGGTAGTACTTTGTTGTCTGCGACTCTAATTTTCTATATGGCAGGAGCCGTCACATTTTCAAGCATATTCTTATGTCTTGACATGTCTGAGGATGAACCGAAATCCACGTACCAGGCGTCATCTTGGCTGGATGTTGCCACAAACACAGCAGCATAGGAAAAACTGCTTGTTTTTTGTTGAATATCCTTCGTCTTGGATTTGCATTCAGAGCTTTTATGGCCATACTTGTTACAAGAGTAGCACCTCGGACCCTCAGTTTGCTTCTTATAATTGTTTTTAAATTTCTTAGTGACTGAGAACACTGTTGAGTCACTTTCTGTTTGTCTAACGTTTTGCAATAGTTTTTCACAGAGTCTGAGGTTATCTTCAGGCCTGAGTTTTCAATAGCAATTATCATTGGTTGATAGGATTCTGGTAGACTGGAGAGCAGCAGTGTACCCAGCCATTCGTCGTCTACTTGGAAACCAATGTTTCTGAGCTTGTAAGCAGTGCACATAATTTTGCTCACATATTCCTCTACGTTTTGACATGCAGTAAGCGAGGTATTACAGAGACTACGCAGCAGCCCAACACGGCGTGTCAGCCCAGGGTCATCAAATACTTTCGATAACTTGTCCCATACTTGCTGTGCAGTGCTAGCCTCTTGTATGAGCACATAATTTATTAGGTAAACTAATAGAATTATCTCAGTGTTTGCCCTTGTATCTCGTTTTGTGTCTACTTCAACACCTGTGGCGGGTTCTATGCAGTCCCACAGCTTCTCATGCTGTAGATATGTTTTTACAGCAAATCGCCAGGTTGCATAGCTATTTCGACCGTTTAACTTTTCAATTAATGCCAATTGATTATTTGCTGCTGTTTTTAAGAACTCTTAGTCCAGTTATCACGAGAAAACAGAGAAAACACTTTGCAATTGTTAAATCAGAAGTCACGTTTTTGCATTTTAGGTTGTGTTCACTATTTATCACTGTGATGTTTATTCCACTGAAAGTTTTTGCACTGATTCTATTTTTGGGCTTTGCTGGGCTTTACTGGGCCCATAACCTGATGAAATAATTTAAAATATATTTCTACTTTGCAAGGAAAAGTCTTTTATTTCAGTATTAAGGCGCGATTAACACTTGCATGTCAAAGTCACAGAACGTAGAGAGTTGAAGTTGATAGGAAGCGGTCAAGCTCAGAAAAAGTCAAGACAGAGTTGAATAAAGGCGCGAAATTCAAATTATGATTTTAACAGATGTCATTATTGATTGTCTTCAAATATTATGAAAGCAACATAGAATATCAATATTAGTCAATATATTGATACTGGCTTGTCTTTCAAGATTGGTGTGTTCACGTACATATATGTCAAAATATATTTAATTTCTATTTGCAGGGAATTCAGTTGAACTCTGCTTCAAATTCACCGACTATTCATTCTGCATCCACGGAGTCTGTGTGCTCTAATACAAAAGAAGGAATTTCTGACAACGAGGTATATGTTATAACGATTTATTAAATTTAGGAATATATTCTTTCCTATGTATCAGTTTGCAATCGAACAAATTTTAGATCAATCCACATCTGAGAAACAGTTATTAACATTTTATAAGGAAAACCGAATTCTAAATCCAAAGTACAGAAAAATTCTAGTCTGTTTAGTAATTATTAAGCGAAAAAGATAATCCTGCGCCTAAAACGTTTGACCGTATCGTAAACGAAATCATCAAATTTTTTCAGTCCAAAGAAAAAGCAAGTGTGAATCACTTTATCAGCATAGATTATACAATCATATATTTTCTTTTAGGACATATATTTTATTCAGAAAAAACGCAGGAAGCCCGGAGAAAATTTGTATTCAAAATATCACGCGTCTCTTCATGATTTGGGGCAAGATGGCCTGCTTTGCAAAAATAAAATTGGTAATGCAAATCTTAATACTGATAAACCAGAAAGCATAGAATGCTACAAGGAAGGTAAAATACTGAATTCAGCATTAAATTAAGGCTAAAACACATACATGAACTTGAATTAAACTTTCAGCTTCAAATTTTTGGCTCAAATATAATATTGAACCACTTGATGAAATACAAACCTAGTGGAAGGAAACATTTTCTATCAGAAAAAACTGTTTGGATAAAACTTGCAACATATCTGAAGTTGTTGAGGAATAGCCTCTTTATTAACAATCATTTGGGCATATTCGGGTAGGTTTTCACTGTATTTTTTCTGTGTCTTACCTTTCTTGATTAGATCGAATCAGATTTTTGTCAAATATATCCTGGAAACAAGCACATGCTGTTCGAGAAATGGAACGATTTCAGCATAAGCGCCATGAAATTGATGCGGAAGAGGATAACGAATCGAGGGTCATTAGATATTTTAGAAAGATTTCATGGTGGGAAGTACAGAACAGGTGATTACACCTAGTTTGTGAGCACTTATAAGAAAAACTAATTGCTTTTTCATATGATTTATTAAGTGTCAGAGATGTAATCGTATGCGTATTGCTACACTGCTTATTAATCTTGGCAAATCGAAAATTTGAGGTCAGCACAAAAAAATTAAGGAAATTTTCGACTGTTGATTCACGAAATACGTTTTTAATTATAAGTCCAACACACAGTGATCTCCAAAAGACAATTAAAAACTTAGTTGATAATAACTTTCGTTTCAATGGAACAATTTAACCTCTCATTTGTGCTATAGGTAACGATGCGCTCGTTTGTAATGAATTTTATGAGTATTGTTTCAAAAACTTTTACAAACTGGACAATTTTGTTAAATATGTAGAAATTTGTTTCAAAACATTCCATGTTTTACATTTAAAGTATCCAGATGAATGTAAATTAATTAATTTGGACTTTTTTCTAACACTATTTTTATGGAATACATTTGAATATTGTTGAGAAATCTAGCTCGTTATCAGGATTTATTACCGACATAAAACATATCAAAACTTAGCTTTGATAAAGGTATAGAACCTTACATTTAATTTCTTGAATTCAAAATGTATCGGTTGAATTGTTTTGTGGGTGACAAAGTATTTAACGGCTGTGAAATTTTTTTTCAAACACTTGAAATATTTCCATATGATACTTCCCGAGCAAATTAATAAGTGCGTGTTTGTTTCATGCAACCAATCGTTCAGTTCCTTCAAATTATTTTGCAAGCACACAAGAAATGAAAGCAAAAAATATTTTAAAAGTGATAGTACCCTCAAATCAATAACAAGTGAATCTAACGATAATTTTGCGCCTCATTCAAGTAACTTTACCATAAATATTCCCAACAATATCTTACAATCAAATAGTTCCACTTTGAATAGTAATTCCTCTGATAGTCGTTTGAAAAATTTGAGAACAGAGTCCTTGGAATTTACTCTCAAGCATTATTCAAAAAATAATTTGACAAGAAAAGACGCTCTGTATTTGCAAGAAAATATTACAAAAATAATAAGACAAGGCATTAAGAACGAAATACAAACTGTACTAAGTAATTTGACTTCTGAAATTGTCGATAAAGCACGCAATATTCTAAATGAAATCGTTCAATTTTGCGAGAATCCTTTCGCAGAATTTGATACTAAATATAAGTTCTCCAACAAAATTGAAGAAAAGAATATATTTCAAAAAGCACAAATTATTTTTCTCAACAATTCTGTATCAACCCTGATGTTCAATAATGTCAATACTCTTGACGTCAATTTGACCAAGGTGTTTTGCTTCCGATAAAATTTCATTTAAGAAAATATTTTGCATGTCCTGGTGTTTTCCAAGCGTTTGTAGAGAATGAGAAAATAACTCGTGAAAAAACTACATTCACCCATTTTTTAAATGGGGACCGCTGGAAAGAAAAGCGAATACTACTCGAAGGCAAAAAAGTCATTCCACACTTCCCCTACTTTGATGATTTTGAAACAAACAACCCACTTGCTCCCCACAGTTCTTCATTGTTAGGTAGTTACTATTCATTTCCATCTGCTCCTATTTATCTCAAACACAAACTAAAAAATATATTTGTAGCCGGTATTTTCAACTCGAATGATGTGAAACATTTTGGCAATGATAGAAGTTTCTTCAAATTAATAGAAATTTTAAACGATATGGAAGAAAACGGGATTATATTTTGTTTTAGGCTGGATAACAGGTAATAATTTAGCTTTGAATTATGTCCTGGGATTTTCGCGCTTCTTTTCTGCGCAATACCTCTACCGATTTTGCAAAAGTAGAAAGACAAAAAGTAAATTTGAATTTAAAGAAAACCCAGATATCATTCGAAACAGAAATAATTATGATGAAAATTTAAAGACAAACAATGTGGAACAAACAGGAATTAGAAAAAACTCAATTTTTAATAGTAGAGGAAGTGCAGTATATTTGGAATACTGCAGCTAATTTGGAATTGTCAAATATATCTATAAATATACAAGCCATCTGCGTTCTGTCGCATAAACATGATATGACATGATAAATGAAATGCTTGAAAACAAAAGAATACGTGCCAGTCTGGTTTTGACTGCTGACAGCTGCATGTGAGCCAAACGACTACCTGGAAAACATTTTCGGTAAGGGTGCAGTCTTTGATAATTAGTAAATATAGTATGTGAATTCGTTAGTATTTAGTTTAGACTGTTAAGTGATGGTTTATGGTTTAGTCTTCAATTTGTGATTATTTTAAGTATGAAACAAGTTGGATAAACAGACCTACGCTCATGTCAGAAGGGTTTTGTATCCAATTTACAAAATGCAGTCACCAGATCGAATCAAATCAAGAAACATGTCAAAGACGATTTTATTGGAGAAAGTATGAAAAACGAGGATCATACTATTTTTGTTATTGTTACGCTCATAAATATCTCCCTTGATAATTATTTCAGATGTCCATTCGCGAGGGAGGAAACACATTTTTCATGTATTGCCCCCCTGTGCCCCCACTGAAGCAAAAACTGACAGTTTGAGAACTGTTTTGAAAAGCTCCCATGAAAACTTTCATTTCATACTCATATCGGCTACGTTTGATGAATTTTTTTTTCAGGGCCACTCTCCCGTACTGTTACCGATTAATTGCCAATTTTTTCGAATCCTAGAATGGTTACAAAACCCTTTTGCTAGGAGCTCTCTCCCGCCTTCTTGACTTGTTTCACTTATGAGGATTAATTGTAGGTACTCATCTACAGTCATTCATTAAATTGAATCAAGTGTTTAAAGCATGCACCTTAAACGCTGAAGTTGGGAAAAAATGACTCAAAATAATTCAATCTTCGCATTTAAAACAGCCACTATTTTGTTTTACAATTACTGATACCACTAGCTGAACCCATTCTCAAAGATATACATGACACTTATCATTCCTGAAATTCTCATGCAAATCCTAGCAAAACTGTAGTGTCTGAGTCGGTAAAAAGCGCATGTTGTTTCATAGCCATATGTTGCCATAGTAATACATGCAGCGCATATTGTTCCACAGTAATATAGGAAAATTCAAACCGCTATAACTTCGCTAAATATGATTCAATCTTTATGAAACTTTCAGAATATATCAATTTTATAAATACTCAATAGTGTACTGAATTTCATTGAATTTAAGGGTACCGTTAAGATTTTATTCAAGAAATCATAAAATCGATAAATCATACTATTACTAACAAAGTTAAGTGAATTACGACTTCTCACGTATTTGTTGGTGTTGTACTCACCAAGGCCTACATTTCTGATTTTTTTCAGATTTTTCGGATCACAGGTGTCCAATCGCGAGGGGGGGGGGACACAAATTTTTCGTGTATTTCCCCTCCCTGTGCACCCCTCGAAGCGAACTTTGCCAAACTAAGACCTGTTTTGAAAAGTTCTTATCAAGACTTTTCATTTGATACCCATATCGGCTACCTTCAATGAAATTTTTTTTTCGGGGGGTCACTCCCCTATATGGGGAGACTCCCCTTAAATACCTCATTAAATTTTTTTGTAGTTGAACTTTGAAGAGAGCACCACTTTACACCTATTTACAAAATTTGATGCTTCTAGCTTAAGTAGTTTCCGAGAAAAACTGCTGTGACACACGGACGGACGGACGGACGGACGGACAGACAGACGGACAGACGGACAGACAGGACGCGATTTTAGAAGGGTTTTGTAAAATTATTTTACAAAACCCTAAAAAGTGGCATCATGTTTTCAGTAAGGTTCACATGTTGCTAATTTGGAATACTGAAAGTGAACATAATTTGGATTATTCCAAATTTGGTGCAAGTTATTTGTTGGTAAGTAATTCTTTTATTATTTCTGTTCTAGAAATGTCAACAAGTAACAAATACACGAAGAGGAAGAAGTGGGACAGTGAGAAAATGTCTGCTGCAATTATTGCTGTTCGTGGAAAAAGAATGGGATACTTAAAGGCAGCTAAACTTTTCAATGTACCCCGAACAACACTCTTTCGGATGGTCAATGAAAAGGACTCATCGATTGAGTCGATAATAAATAAACCTATTGGCCGAAGACCAGTTTTCAGTGAAGGCATGGAAAAACTGCTAGTTGAGTACATTTTAGCAATGGAAAGCAAATTTTACGGACTCACTAGAATGGATCTACGACGCTTGGCCTATCAATTAGCCCTAAAAAACAATATTAAAAATTCTTTTAAAGAAAGTTTTGCCGGGAGAAACTCGTTAAAGGGATTTTTGAAACGTAATCAGCAAGTTTTATCCATAAGACAACCGAATGGTACTTCTCAAGCAAGAGCCAACGGATTCACCAAAGAAAGGATGGATGAGTTTTACGATAATCTGGAAAGAATTCAGACCAATAGATCTTTTCCTGCGGCACGCATCTTTAATGTTGTTGAGAGCGGTCTCTCTATAGTCCGGAGCAAAATACCGAAAATTATAGGACGGAAAGGAAAAAAACAAATTGGTGCAACGACGTCAGCTGAAAGGGGATCCTTAATAACTATAGTTATTTGCATGAGTCCAGCAGGAATATTTGTTCCACCAATGATAATTTTTCCGCGTAAAAATATGTCGGAAGCTTTAATGAGAGGTGCTCCAGTTGGCTCTACAGGAAGAGCGCACCCTTCTGGTTGGATTCAAATAAACCTCTTTACGCAATGGTTTCGACACTTTGCGGAATATGTCCAACCAACGGAAGCTTCACCGGTGCTTCTGATTCTTGATGGACACTACAGCCATACGAAGAATATAGAGGTTATTGATCTTGCCAAACAACATTATGTAACGATCCTGTCACTGCCACCTCATTGTACGCCCAAAGTACAACCACTGGATCGAACGTTTATGGGTCCCTTGAAAGCGTATTATAGCGAAGAAGTTCGTATTTTCTTGAGACAAAATAATAGATCTGTAACACCATATGACGTTGTTGAGCTGTTTGGAAAAGCCTATTTAAAATGTCAAACTGGAGAGATTGCAGCAAATGGTTTTAAAGTTGGTGGAATATATCCGTTCAATCGAAACATGTTTACTGCAGCTGATTACATAGCTGCTGCTGTGGATTTTGAAGAACAAGGTAAAAACCCTCCAATCATTCCGACAACGCCTCCCACAATAGTTGAATATAGTCCTCAGCGACTGAACAGTTTCGATGAAACTGAACTAGGGCTGTCTGCTACTACGACTGAACACCACCCTCTTATTACTCCCTTTCAAATTTCTCCCGTGCCATCAGTCGTAAAAAGATGCAGCAATAGAGGGCGTAAACCAGGAAGATCGGCAATAATTTCAAGTTCTCCATACAAGAAGGACCTCAAAAGAGCGCAGTTAAAGAAATCTGGTAAAGAAAACAAACCACATGAAAAAGGAACTAAGAAAAAGGGTAAAAAATATCAAAAAAGCGACTCAGGAGAAACAGAACAGAAAGTGAATCGTCAGATTCGAGTCTTGGTGCTATCTCTGGAAATAAGACTGACTTCTCTGACGATATAGCAATAATGACTGAAGCTGCAGTGCCTACTGACGAAGATGCTGAGTGTTTTTTCTGCAACGGAAAAAACAGTAGTGACAAGGAAGGCGAAGAATGGATACAATGTCTAATGTGTGAACTGTGGGTTCACGGTGCTTGCGGTGGCTATGAAACCGGTGTATATATCTGTGATTATTGTAAGAATTAACTAAGAACTGTAATTTTCAATGCACAAAGATATATGATTTATGTGACTAATTAAAAGAAAATGAAGGCTATTTTGTTAAATTTCATGTTCGAACTTTATATAAATATAAACCTGTTACTACAAATTTCGTTTAACTGTGGTAAAGAAAAGTCATCTTTCAGTTAAAGTGTATATTTTATTTCAGCATAACAGGTGAAGGTACTTTGGAATACTGTATTCCAAATTACCCGCACCATAAGTAAGTTTACGTTTTCTGAAGTTTTTAGTTTAGTTTCTATTTTGAGTTAGTTCCTAGCCTTTGTTTTGTTTGACTATTTATATTCAATAAATAAACTACTTTTTCATTCTTATAATACTCGTTTCAATTGACAGACCCGTTTCCACTTCGACTTATTCCTGAAAAACGAATTGGTATTCCAAATATGCTGCACTTCCTCTATAAATGGTTTTCATATTACTGACAATTATTCAGTGGACGTCCTTCCTGATGTCTTAGAATGTGTTTTGAAATATGATTTATGTAACATAATTTTACTTTACATTAAAAATAAAACATTTGGTTTGGAAATGTTAAATATTCGCAAATAATGCTTTAATTATGGTGAATCTGAAACTGGAAACCTTTCTCATCCGGTGCAGTTTGACAACATGAAATTAACAGCCAGGGAAATGCTAACTTTTGCGCATTTTTTTCCTTTGCTGATTACAGATCTGATTCCGGAACATGATTTATTGTGTAAATTCGTCACTAACCTAATTGAGCTTTTAGATTTGGTACTTTTAACAAAATACAGGTATACCGATTTAGAAATAACGAGTCTAGAGCAGCACATTTTTATCGCAACAAAGAATACACGAAAATATTTGCTGATACTCTGAAACCCAAGCATCATTTTTTGAATTATTATAGCCAAATTATCAGGCATTTAAAATAATTAAATATTAAAGTCACTCGGCAAGGTTTTAGTTTTCTGTGAGGAGCTTCAGGTCTTGAGTTCAAGAAACATTTTTTGTCTTATGTAATTGGCGAAGAGAAAAGTTTTTATTTGCTGGAAATCAAAAATATCAAGTTTCCTTCTATTCATCTATATACAGAGAATGGTCAGAAGTTTCTGAGACCCAAGGTTTTCTTTAGTTCTTTAGTCAAACCTTATCAAATGTATTAAATATTACATTCAAACGAATAAGCATGTCGCTAAGTTGCACACCCTTAATTGTTTTATGTAAAATGTTTATCTTATAAACGAGGAAAAGTTTCATCTGAATGTATATAAATCAAATTTAAAAGGAAATTAAATGTTTTTGAACTTGATACATTTTATTTGATTCAAACAACGGGGAAATATGGACTAAGTATAACATGACCCATATTTAAATAAAAATCTATTCAACTTGAGAAAACAAAGTTTTTAATTGAAAAACTAAGTTCTTTGAATTCAGAAAATATGTTCATCCAATATTAGAAAAAATAGTCCGCATAGCTTAGTGGTTAGAGCACTAAACCCGTAAGCCGAAGGTCTCTGGTTCAAGTTTCGTTGGCGTCAACGAGACTTAGTTCGAGTGGTTCTTCGGACGGGCTATAAGCCTGTTCAGTTATGCTGGTTTAAAATCAGAACGTATCGCAGCTGGGTGGACGGATACACGGCCAAAGCGTGATAATGATCATATCACCTTCTGGAATGCCGATACATTAGATCATGACAGTGAGATACTCTAACTATCTCTAAGCGAAGGCCCGAAAAGGGCAGTAGTACTACGAAAAAAAAAAATATTAGAAAAATCTTACTTCATATTACTTCAAAGTAAGCAAATCTACTTCTATCATTCGAAAAAAAAAATTTTTTGCGCCATATCGTTATCAATTTTCTTTGAAGCAATGTACTTTTTTTTCAGCAGAGGGAAATATTTTTCTGAGTGACGAAAGTAGTCGCCAAGAACAATCATCAAAAATTCTTTAAGTTACTTGGATTATCATAAATACGAATCAAATTTTTTTGGTGCATTGTTAACTTAATTTTTGTGTATTATGAATTCTGAAAAATTATGAAATGTTACTTTAAATTGTTACGATGGAAAGAGCAATAGATCGACATTGTATTGTTGGAGACTGTTGAAATACATTTACATAACACTATACAAATGCAATACTAGTTCTAAAATTTCTTTGCTCTTTCTCTCTCACTTCTATTACATGTATATCAGATCACTGCATTATCATTACTTTGTATTGTTTTGTAAAAGGTATGAGTCGCACTGAATATACCGCTTGAGCAAGACACGCTGATTTTTAGGGTTTTGTAAAATAATTTTACAAAACCCTATTAGTTACGCGACCAGTCTGTCCGTCTGTCTGTCCGTCCGTCCATGTGTCACAGCAGTTTTTCTCGAAAACTACTTAAGCTAGAAACATCAAATTTCGTGTGTAGGTGTAAAGTGGTGCTCTATTCAAAGTGTAATTACAAAAAAATTTTTATAAGGTATCTAAGGGGGGTCTGCCCATATAGGAGAGTGACCCCCCGAAAAAAAATTCATTGAAGGTAGCCGATATGGGTATCAAACGAAAGGTCTTGATGAGAACTTTCCAAAACAGGTTTCAGTTTGGCAAAATTTGCTTCGATGGGCGCACAGGGAGGGGAAATACACGAAAAATGTATGTCCCCCCCCCCTCGCGATTGGACACCTGTGATCCGGAAAATAAAAATAAAATCAGGAATGTAGGCCTTGGTGAGTACAACAACAATAAATACGTTAGAAGTCACAATTCACTGAACTTTGTTAGTAATGGTATGATTTATCGATTTTATGTTTTCTTGAATAAAATCTTAACGGTACCCTTAAACTCAATGAAATTCAGTACGTAGATGATCTATCCTGAAAGTTTCATGAAGACTGAATTATATTTAGCAAAGTTATAGCGGTTTGAATTTTCCTGTATTACTATGGAACAATATGCGCTGCATTTATTACTATGGCAAAATATGGCTATGAAACAACATGCGCTTTTTACCGACTCAGACACTACAGTTTTGCTAGGATTTGCATGAAAATTTCAGGAATGATAGGTGTCATGAATATCTTTGAGAATTGGTTCAGCTAGCGGTATCAGTAATCGTAAAACAAAATGGTGGCTGTTTTAAATGCGAAGATTGAATAATTTTGAGTTATTTTTTCCCAACTTCAACGTTTAAGGTGCATGCTTCGAAAACTTGATTCAATTTAATGAATGACTGAATATGAGTACCTACAATTAATGCTCATAAGTGAAACAAGTCAAGGAGGTGGGAGAGAGCTCCTAGCAAAAGGGTCTTGTAACCATTCTAGGATTCGAAAAAATTGGCCATTAATCGATGATAACAGTACAGAAGCAAGGGAGATATTTATGAGTATAACAATACCAAAAACCTCAGAAGTCGAAACTCGTTCAACTTTGTTAATAATAAAATAATCTTCGTATTTCATATTTTCTCCAATAAAATCGTCTTTGACATGTTTCTTGATTTGATTCGATCTGGTGACTGCATTTTGTAAATGCAATACAAAACCCTTCTGACATGAGCGTAGGTCTGTTTATCCAACTTGTTACTTCTGTAAATCTAACTATCCTCAACAACAATCCACCTGAACGGTGGCGATGATGTAATCTGTTTATCTACATTGTGTTTGTATGTATGTTTGTATTTATTATTTTTTAATTTTAAAATAGTAAATAAACAATTATTATTAAATTACCACAATATTTGTTTTTGAGAGTGTAGATTTCGTATTGCATCCATAATTCTAGTTCAAATTAGCATGATGAATAAAAATATGTTATAGGCTTGAATGAATAAGTTTTATTTGTTCGTAGTGAAGAAGCTCAGGATCCAATTCAAGCCCATAACCTATTGTTTAAAAAAATCGGTTAGCTGAAAATATGAAGTATTGGAAGAACCAACACTTTTTGTTGTCCTTAATAGTCTCCTTCAGTGGCGAAAATAAAGCGGCAAAATAATATGACAGTAATGCATGGCACAGTTCTTCAATCCATTTTGAATCTTCAAAATTTGAGTCCTCACAACTGTCATGCTATTAAATCAATTCAATTAATCAAAAGAAACCTCCGTTTTGAGGAAAACAGAATATTTTATTTACAGTTTATTTAGAAATAAAGAACATTTTATTTGCAATTTATCAGGAATTCATATTTGTTTTAAGTTAAAAAACTGCCAGGGTTTCACCGAGATCTTTACCATCCACCACGGCCCCATCCACCATGACCCCAGCCACCATTTCCCCAGCCTCCAATTCCGCGACCCCAAGCACCATTGCCTACCCAGCCTCTACCATATCCTGCACCTCCCCAGACTCCTTGTCCGCCCCAGGCTCCTTGTCCACCCCAGCCTCCATGTCCACCCCAGCCTCCTTGGCCAGCCCAGCCAACTGCTCCAGCGGAAACAGCCACGATGAGAGCCAACAAGCAAAGAACTACTTTCATGGTGTTAATGTTTTATCTTCGATTTCGATAGAATACTGATGCTTCGACTGGAAAATTCCGCGACTATTTATACTAATCTAACGTTATAGAGCAACAAGCATTAGACTATCCTTCCACCTCATAAAATCAGCCCCATTTCGAATAGATCATACCCATATTCACGCACCAATTACCATAGTTGCGTCACAACTCCGATGATGATTTATTCTTGGTTCAATTTAAAAGCAACGAATAAAACATTGATCGTTAATCATAACCGCTAAGACTTGTGAGTATCACAGCAACTTATCGCTGTAATGAATAAAAGAATTAGAATTTACAAGCGCAATCAAAAGCTTTCCATAAATGTTGTAATTGAAGTGCTCTTTCAAAGTATCTTACTCAAGCTTGCACTCGTGGATGCTTAATTAAAACTCTTACTAAGCTTTCATTAATTATAAGTTAGAAATAATTTATTGAAACAGTGACCTTGTTAAATTCGGCAATTGTCTTTGATTCTTTGGTTTGAACATAATCAGAAAATATTTAAATGCGAATGTTCAATCAAATAATCAATGACTGCTCAAATCATGAGAATATTATCTTAGGGTAATCAATTTTCTTGCCTTAAGCGTCGAGC
Organism: Odontomyia ornata; assembly: GCA_963969285.1. Taxonomy (NCBI): domain Eukaryota; kingdom Metazoa; phylum Arthropoda; class Insecta; order Diptera; family Stratiomyidae; genus Odontomyia; species Odontomyia ornata. Next base: position 313,399,621 of record OZ017739.1, read on the forward strand.
CATTTTAATTTGTTAATATATTCCAATTAGGATGGTTCATTAAAAACGCTTTTTATTTTAATTACAAAGCATGGTAAACACTTCTTACTTTCTTGTAATGTTTACAAACAAATTAAATTTTGTGTAACGAGCAGGATTGGATAATGCATGCAGTCTGTCTGTCTCAAAGTAGAAGTGCAAGCTCCATCGATTCATTTTATCGGCGTCTGATCACTTTTCCTCAAGTCACTCAGCACCTACACTTTTTTGTCGACTCAAAGGTCAGTAAGATGTCACCTCTGAACATCAAATTCGCTATCAAATACATATAATGCACTCTGATATGGCTGCACAAGATAATAAAGTAGTTCTGGGCCTCATAAACAAGCCGTTGATAATTTACGTTGAGTATTTTAAGTCTGGTAAGAATCTTTTCAAACGAAAACAATAAAATTCCTCCTGCAATTTTTTAACTTCGAATCTATTTGCTGAAGAGAATGTGCATTAGACTAGTATAAATAAGAGCTTACTTTCAAAGGTAAGGCATCAGTGTCTCAAAGTTGCTGAAGACAAAAACATTCTCGCAATCAAAATGAAAGTCGTTATTTGCTTGTTGGCTCTTATTGTAGCCGTTTCCGCTACCGCAATTGGCTGGACTGGCGGCCACGGTGGCTGGGGTGGACAAGGAATAGGATCCGGCTTAGGAAACTGGGGAGGAAATGCTGGCGGATGGGGAGGACAGGGTGGATGGGGCCGTGGAGGTGGCGGCTGGGGACATGGTGGCGGATGGGGTAGTGGTGGTTTGGGCCATGGTGGGTGGTCAGGACACTGGTAGGGCCACGTCCTATAATCCATTGTTTGCATTTGAACAAAAATAAAAGAAAATATTGGCAAAATTGATCGTTTTTCATTTTCAAAGGAGTACAACTGGTCTGTGTTGAGTGCTTATATTATATTCGTAAATCCTTGTTTTTAAAGTGTTTAACAATTCAATAGCTGTTATATAATTTATAGGTACACAAATTAAGAATGATTTCATAATTTGCATGGAAATAATTCTCAAGAAGGATCCTGGTGTTGTTTTTACCCCTATAGGTACGAGTAACACGAGAAAGCAATTGTTGTGTTGTTGAAAATTGCTATCGATTTATTGTCGATCGATCCAAAAAGTCTCCGTCTCTCCTCAGAAGCTCTTAAAAAACGCTTAAGTGAGGCTTTTCAATAAATTATTGCCATTCAAGCCAAAACTTAACTACAGTCAACGCAACTATAATTAAAACTGCTTAAAAATTAATGCAAAATGCTGATGCTATTTAGCTACTTTTGAGATTTAGTCAAGCCCAAATTTTGATTGCAGTGACGATTTAAATGCACCGATAAGACGTGATGCTCTCGTATTAATTGTTAATTGTAATTGAATTTAAGTAAGCCCCGAACGTTTTCAAATTATTTTGGGTCTAAAAAATATTCAGTCTAATTGCTAAAAAAAATTGAATAAAGTTTTTTTTATGCGAAATCTTAAAAATCTAAATATACGAGTATGTATATAAATAAAAGTATTTAAAGAATTTCAAAAAAAAACAAAGATCAATTCACTACAAAGGCACGCTGCCAATTTTTAATCTGAAATAACAAGTAATGTAGTAGTGTTTGGGGCTTGCTACAAGGTCAACTGCTTCCTCTATGTTAAAGGTCGTTTTCAGGAACAGCCCCTCTCTTACCACCTATACGGGCCTTGAAGGATAGTGCAAAATCATGATTTTCCGTTTGGTCTGAGCAACGATGCTAATATTCATTTAACTTTCACGACAGCAGCAGAATGAAATCGTTATGCAGCAACCACAACAGCAACTGAACATGGCAATTAACGATACTGCCTCCAATGCAAGTAGCATACTTTAGAGATTTTAAGGAATCTAAATGTCCGTAAAAAACCGTAGCGATGGTTTGCTGCCTCGACAAGCAAAGATGTTGGTGCTCGGCGGAATCGGCCTTGTCTGAAGAAACGTGAATGCGCTGGCAGGCTAGCATTGCAGTGTCGTGGGGTGGGTTCTTTTCCCCAGCACCCCAGTCACGAATTCAACGATCGAATGACTTGGTTCGACGTTGTCCAGGCTGAGGTAACCTACTGAAGGGATGGACTACTCATACAAAGCAACACCCTGAGCCTGGAGAAAACGCGCTAGAGTCGAGAGGATTTCGTCTTTACCATTTATTACTTACGACCCCCAAATAATAGTGGGGCACTCAGGTGGAAGGGGTGCCCCCTCGGATCCCCCCATCCGGATCAGTTTTAATAGTACCATGTCCGATAACATGTCGCCATCGGACTTCAGTCATGACAAACTTACATTTCTGGACATTGATGGTGAGTCTTGCCTCGTTGATATGCAGGGTTACTTTTTGCAACAGTAGAAGATGTTGGTCAAACATTTTTATGATGAGTAGAAGGTCATCCAGGTAAACAAAAACTTGGTGTTTCAGACGAGGTGTCCATCAGACTGGCCATCGTTTGCGGGGCATTACACAGGCTAAAAGGCATCGTGATGAACTGGTATTGTGAACCGGCACTGTGAAAGCGGCTTTACCCCTCGATTTTTCATCGAGTGAAATTTGCCAGAAGGCATCCTTCAAGTCGAGAGTCATAATGTAGTTTGCTTTCTGCAGTCATCCCAATATTTCATCGATGAGCGGAAGAAATTAAGCGTCTTTAATGGTAACTGCATTGACTTTCTGGGCATCTAGACAAGGACGGGCTGGTTTTATCACTAAGGTAACCGCTGAGGACAGGCACTTTGAGATTCCTCAATAGCTTCCAACCTAGCATCCTGTCCAACTAGTGTTCACTAGCTTTTCCATGGCCTGTGAGATGGCATAGTGTCTCAACCTTATTGGCTTGCTATTGCTAACGTCAATAACATGTGAGGCCAGAGTAGTAGGGCCAAGACCATGCAAGGCGTAAGATGGAAAAGCAGCGATGGATGCTTGCAATCATTGTCGCTGGTAAGAAATTAATTCGTCTCTGTCAGGCTTAGAAGTAAGTTCATGGACGTATCTTCTGCTAAAGTATGAATCCAAGAATAAATCTATGGCTGAACCAAATTGTAGGACAAAATTGACGCCGAGGTACACATTCTAAATCACTGAGAGGATGATGAAAGATGTAACATCCTTAGTTTGACCTCTAAACGTGATGGGTTTTGTCAATCTACGCTTGATAGGATGTTCGGTGACATCAGTGGTGCTGATGTCCGAGCACAAAGTTTTACCTACGTAGAGTGTTGATGGAGTACCTCTGAGCCGAGGCTCGGAGAAGGCAGCTGATACGTGCGCCTATGTCAATTAACACGACAGTGGTTTTGCCCAACGCTTTGATTGGTGCATAAGATCTGATGTCATTCTTGGAAACATTCAAGATGCTATCTACATTCAGGATTTGGTGGCAGATGCGCAATCTTCTACGGAAGCTAATTCAATGACGAGTTGACCATTTTGCCTTATACTGGCGTGGGGTGACCTCTTCTGAAGCAAAAATCCACCCTCTTGCTGTATGATATCCATGAAGCCTAATGTGATATAGTTTCAACGCACAAATCCGTAGCTGTCGGGGTTTTTCAAGCAGTATTGAGATGGTCACTTCAAAAAAGTGTATGGAGAGGCCTCCGGAAGAGGTGTGTGATCAGCAGCATTATGGACCAGCAAAAGGGACGGTGTGTTTTTATCTAGGGCGTTTCCTGGCAAAGAACTCGTTAAAGTGGAATTGTCAGTAGACGAGACGGAGTGAAGTTCCGTTACTGGGTCTATCTCGATTGCTGCTGGCTGTCATGGGTACTTGCTTGCAAGTTTTTTTGCGTTTTTTGGTCTAATCCGGCACATGTGTATCTGGCTTACCACAACGGAAACAAAAGATTCTTGTCTCTAACGGGCATGCGGTAAAGCGATGTCACGTCTGCCGGCAGTTCTAACACGTAGTGAGTCGTGTCTTAGATGCCAGTTTATGACCATGCTCTTTGTCCAGCTTCATGGGTGATGGAGAGATGGTCTCCGAAGTGCTGTCCATTATGGGTGATATGAGATAAGTTGGCGCAGGTAGGGTAGGCTCGTTGTGTTTGGGCTCAGCTACTGTGCATCGTTCCGGTTGTTCCCTTCTTTCTTTGGGGTGTAAATGGCTTGGAATATTACATGGTTTGCAGCTCCTTCGCTGAGCTGCAAAGCACATGTACATTATGGTGAAGAGCAAAGACAAATCATACTTGTAACTACATCCTGGTTCCTTGCCACAAGAAATTAAGGAACTCTCAATCCAGCATGGGGCTTAATAATCGTTCCAATAAGCAACATTTATTTATTTATTTATTCCATCTTACAGACTAAACAATCTAATAACAAGGTGGAATGAAAAGAACAATTACAGCAATATTAAATGAAAAAGAATAATAAAATGTCGATAATTAAAAGTTAAACTATTAGTAAGTCTCTTAGTTTTTTCGTTATGCCATATGCTAGAACTGATTTATATTTCTAATCACCAATCTTAAGAATCGAACAAAATCATAATAATCTCGAACTTGGTCCTTTCTCCTCTTCTTACATAGCATTTAAGAACAAATTGGGTAAACAGACCTACGCTCATGTCAGAAGGGTTTTGTATTCAATTTACAAAATGCAGTCACCAGATCGAATCAAATCAAGAAACATGTCAAAGACGATTTTATTGGAGAAAATATGAAATGCGAAGATCATACTATTTTTAACAAAGTTCAATGAATTTCGACTTTTGAGGTTTTTGGTATTGTTATACTCATAAATATCTCCCTTGATAATTATTTCAGATGTCCATTCGCGACGGAGGAAACACATTTTTCATGTATTTCCCCCCTGTGCCCCCACTGAAGCAAAAACTGACAGTTTAACAACTGTTTTGAAAAGCTCCCATGAAAACCATCATTTCATACTCATATCGGCTACATTTGATGAATTTTTTTTTTCAGGGGCCACTCTCCTGTGCTGAAATCATCGATTCATGGCCAATTTTTTCGAATCCTAGAATGGTTACAAAACCCTGTTGCTAGGAGCTCTCTCCCACCTCCTTGACTAGTTTCACTTATGAGCATTAATTGTAGGTACTCATCTTCAGTCATTCATTCAATTGAATTAAGTGTTCAAAGCATGCACCTTAAACGTTGAAGTTGGGAAAAAATAACTCAAAATTATTCAATCTTCGCATTTAAAACAGCCACTATCTTGTTTTACGATTACTGATACTACTAGCTGAACCGATTCTCAAAGATATACATGACACCTATCATTCCTGAAATTTTCATGCAGATCCTAGCAAAACTGTAGTGTTTGAGTCAGTAAAAAGCGCATGTTGTTCCATAGCCATATGTTGCCATAGTAATACATGCAGCGCATATTGTTCCATAGTAATACAGGAAAATTCAAACCGCTATAACTTCGCTAAATATGATTCAATCTTTATGAAACTTTCAGAATAGATCAATCTTATAAATAGTCATTTGTGTCATAGAATTTAAGGGTACCGTTAAGATTTTATTCAAGAAAATATAAAATCGATAAATCATACTATTACTAACAAAGTTGAGTGAATTGCGACTTTTCACATATTTGTTGTTGTTGTACGCACCAAGGCCTACATCCTTGATTTTTTTCAGATTTTTCGGATCACAGGTGTCCAATCGCGAGGGGGGGGGGGACACAAATTTTTCGTGTATTTCCCCTCCCTGTGCGACCCTCGAAGCAAATTTTGCCAAACTAGGACCTGTTTTGAAAAGTTCTAATTTCATTTGATACCCATATCGGCTACCTCCAATGAAATTTTTTTTTCGGGGGGTCACTCTCCTATATGGGGAGACCCCCTTAAATACCTTATAAAATTTTTTTGTAATTTAACTTTGAAGAGATTACCACTTTACACCTACACACAAAATTTGATGTTTCTAGCTTAAGTAGTTTCCGAGAAAAACTGCTGTGACACACGGACGGACGGACGGACGGACAGACGGACAGACGGACAGACGGACAGACGGACAGACGGACAGACGAACAGACTGGTCGCGAAACTAGTAGGGTAAAATTATTTTACAAAACCCTAAAAACGCCCAAAAACGGAACCTTGTGGAACGCCAGATGAAGGATAAAATGGACTAGACGTAGTACCAGAGAGACTTACTCAACACGGACGACACGATAGATAAGATGACATCCAAGATAGAAGAGCACCCGAGATGCCAAGAGCTTCAAGCTTACGACAAAGAAGTAAATGATTCGCAGTGTCAAAGGCATTGGAGAAATCTGTGTAGATCACATCAACTTGCAGTTGGTTATCCAAAGCCCTTGCAATACTGTTTGTCAACTCCATTAAATTAGAGGTAGTGGAGTATCCTTTGAGAAAGCCATGCTGCTCTGGAGCAATAATAGGAGCTAATGAGTTTGAGAGTCGATTACGAACCAACCGTTCAAGTAACTTTGGAAAGCAGGACAGTAAGGAAATAGGGCGATAATTGGAAACTGACATAGGATCACCACTTTTAAAAATAGGCACAATATTAGCTGTTTTCCAAGGGTTTGGGAAAGTACCAGTACTCAAACTTAGATTGAAAAGGAGAGATAAAGGTAAACTAAGCAATGAGGCTAACGACTTTACAAATATGTTTGGCAAACCATCCGGCCCAGGGCTGATATTAAGATCAAGAGCATTGATCAAAGCTTCGACTTCAGATGCACTCGTACCAATAAAGGAAATTGGGAAGGGAAGATGATTAGGTAAGACAACAGGATGCACAACTGCGGAGGGAGAAGAAAAAGTTGAAGAGAAAAATTGGGGAAATGAGTCAGTAACTTCTTGAGGAGGCCTCTGCACCATTCCAACGGACCTTACTAGGAATGGAAGAAGAGGATTTCAGCGACCTTTTATAATTAAAAAGGCTTTGTATTATTAGCCACAAGAGAGCTATCCAGACTGCTGAAATAAGTCTTCAGAGCATATCTGATCTCTTTTTTGGCAATAGCATGCAGCCTGCTAAAATTTTATCTTGCTTCAATAGTGCCGAGTATTTTAAAGACACGATGTGCCTTATCTTTTGCTCGTAGGGTACTAAGCACTCGTTTTGTAAGCCAAGGCTTATGATTTACTTTACGGAATGTCTGGAGAGGCGTATAACAGCGAATAAGATTATAAATATATATGTAAAATTTATCCAAAGCAGCCTCACAACTTAGTCCTCTAAAGAAATCAAGCCAGTTGACTGAAAGTAATTCTGTATTAATAGCTTCATAATTAGCTTTAAAAAAGTTAAGTTTTAGAGTAGGATGAGGTTTGTTAAATTTAATTTCATTGACTATAAGATCTATAGATAAAGGAGGATGGTGCCGATCAGAAGGAACATACGGATGTAAGGCTTTAGATACAGATAAGTAGCCAACTGGAACATTTGATAGAACAAGGTCCAGGAGACGACCATTAGGATTGCGTATATGGTTAAATTGAGAAAAGGAGCAATGAGATAGGAAAGATGACAGGGTTATAGAAAAAGGGTCAACTTACAAGATTGGTGGAGTAGTATAATTTTTTCACTCTATGTATGGTAAGTTAAAATCCCCACAAACTAATATTTTGGCGTGAGGATGTCGCAAAACTAGATAAGAGGATAGATCATCAAAAAACGTCTCATAAACAGTTAAAGGTGAATTACAAGGAATATAAATTGACAAAATCAAGAACTCTGTATTACGAGGGAGAGAAATTTTGATAATAAAACATTCTAAAGTAGGAGGAAAACCGAAATCAGAACAAAGAGAACTAGGTAGAGCTTTGCTACTGCAACCAAAACTCCACCACCATCAGCCTTATTAGTAGCAATCAGGTCACGGCCAAATCTATAAACAATATGATCAGGAAACATTTCACTGCTCAAAATGTTTCCACTCAGCCCGGTCTCGGAGAAGCAAATAATAGAATCATTACTAACTTGATAAGAAATCCTCGTATATTTAGGTAAAAAATAGAGATACACATTTTATTAGGAGAAGAGAAGTTACATTGAAGAGTGTTGAGGTTTGAAAGAGATTCATTGAGGTTTAAAGAGGACACAGTTGAAAAAAACATTATGATTATCAGAATATTCATCAAGATTACTTGTGACTAGAGCTTTGGGATTTCGTTTATTGCCCGCCGAAAATTTCTTCATCTAGATTCAAACGGCTTAACAAGTACACCAGCAGGCCAGTAATTCGAATTCAGGACGATATCAGTCTTTGGAGAAATCACCAATTTAAATGAGGCAACTACTTTGTCCGTTAAATTTTCCTTAGTCAATTTATGACAACCAAAGGCTTTAACGGATGATCCAAACTTTTTGTTGACATAACGCTTTAGGTCCTCAACAGAAGTTTCGTACGCCACTCTAGATATGAAGATATTCTTCAAAGGTATAGAAGCACGAATGACAGGAGAATCGAGCTCTGTTGAGGAACGAGGTCACTCGATTTCTGATGCTGAATTGGAGGCGGTATTTTCTTTGGAATCTCTCCCCGACTGTTGGATGAAGAACCAGGTGGGCTGATGATAAGTAAATCAGATTGTTGATTAAGAGAAAGTGGCCTCAACACCGAGTTCTTCTTAGGGACGATCGATTGACCAGATTCCGCTGTTTCCACATAATTGCAGCAATCCGGCTGTAGTAATAACGCTGGCTGTATCTGCATATCTTGTTGAGCAGCTAGTGATGTATTAGGTACATTTAAATTGTCAGCTTCCGAAACCATTGGTTGCTGGTTAATAGATAGCAGCTTCAACAACGACTTACTTCTAGTAACAATTGAGAGACTAGACCCAATCGATTCTGCAGAATTGTGGTAGTCTGGCTGCAATAGTAACGCTGGTTGATACTGCATATCGTGGTGAGAATTGACGTTCAGGCTGTCACTTAAGCACAAGGTGGAAAGTTCACCTTGAGAGGAGACATTGGATAATTTTACCTGCGGTTTACTTTTTGTCGGTATTGATGAAGCTGGATCCGACACTGAACGCACAGCCTTTTCAATCAAACTAGATGATGGATTGAAAGATGAGAAATCCGCAAATTGTAACAAGGAGTCGACTTCAGAACAAGCAGAAGACCACTTGCCTAGCAGGGATTTTAGCTCGTCGGTTAAGGAAGTGATAATCTTCCTTGCAGTTTGGAGTCGAGAGACATACGCAGATACTGAGAAACGCCTACATGATGCACAATACCAATGGACTCCATTATCCACTTTTTCAATAAGATCTGCTGCAGTGCCCTTCAGGTTGATGCACGCCGCGTGGAAAGGAAGTTCACAGAACCCAAAACACACAATCATGGGGGATCTGCCACTAATAACGACACATTTTAAAGAGCTACAAGACATTGTGATGAGTTTTTGGGTATTATTTAATTTTATCATTATTGTTATTTTCTTTCATAATTATTAATATTATTTATTTTTAATTTTTTTTATACTTTATGTATGTTTTTTTTTATTTCTTTTATTTTTATTTTTGATTTCTTTATTTATTTATTGTCTAATTCTTTAATGCTGATTAGCTTAATTCTTTGAAAAAGAAAAAAAAGTATCTTTGTCCAGAGTATAAAATAAAGCACAATTAGTTTGTCGGAAATAGGATGTGTCTACACTATAAAATTTTAAATTAGAGCTGCGCAGTAGTCATCTGCTGTCTCCAGAGCTCGTTGGTGTCTACTCCGTAGTCTTGGTTTCTCGACTGGTGTGGGTTTCTGCAATGCGGCATGCCTCAAAGATTCCCACCCGTATGTTGAAAATATGTCAATGAAGCGCCAGAACCATCGGAGAGCTCTTTTAGTAAACACCATTTGGGCGCAGTGAGCAACCAGTATCATGTTTCCTTACGAGTTCAACGACGTTATGTTTTCTACCTTTTGTAAGAAAGCACATAAAGTCGTAGGGTCATCCTAGCCCGAAAACACCAACTTCTAGCTAGCTTTCATATGTGCCACGTTAGTGGTGGAATAGTGCACGGGGAGCGACTGCGTTTGCAGCTGGACAGTCTCGGCACCGTCTCATCTTGGCGCGTTGACCTTCCCATTTAACGAGTTTCTGGTTGAGTTGATGCCGGAAGATCCCAGATATACCAGGGCATTGATTCATATATGGTCTGTCTGTTCAAACATCTGTCGATCAGGATTCCAGCACGCATGTTATTCCATTGCTGCGGGTGTGAAGTTGGGACACTTACTCTGGGCCTATATTTGGGGGCATTTGTGCTCATCCTTCCACTGATCCTTGGAGATGCTGAGTCACTAGCTAATTTTGGCAGGATAGAAGGATGGGCCTATGATTGTGGGACAGATAGCTTTTCCAATTGTTGCCTCATTTGCTCCATAATGGCAGCCATTGTCTGTTTTACGACGCCGTCTTGGAAGTCAATGGTGATATCCCACTAGTGGTAGTGCTCCTGCTTCATCTGTGTCGCTGAGCGTACCTATTGGGTTCGATTTGCTGAGCCCACTTTTAGGCACTGCTCCACAAGTGTTGGGAGGTTGTTCTGACTTGGCGGTTTTAGGTTCTAGAGGTTGACGGCAAAAAACGAGTCATTCGTTCGTTGAATTCGTGAATGCGAAATTTTTTTGGAGTAGTCCCTTGTGCTGGGACAAAGAACCCACCCCACGACGCCACAATGTTAGCCTACCAGTGCATTCACGCATCCTCAGACAAGGTCAATTCCGGCGAGCACCAACATCTTCGCTTGCCGAGGCAGCAGACCATCACTGCAGTTTTTTACGGAGATTTACATTCCATGAAATTACTACAATATGCATATCAACGCTGTTACAAAAATCAAGGCTTGCCTACTACTGGTTCAAAAACAAAAAGATATGAATATATCGATGTACCTCTTTAAAAAAAGTGAACAGACTGAAAAGCAAAACAAGTCAAAGGAGCAGGAGAGTAGTGTTGCCAAAGGTATTTTGTTAACCAACTCAAACTATGTATTCTGAATATCAAAACTTGGCTCATATATACATACCACTAATAAACTCATCGCCATTTGACCTTCAATGTGTTGCCGTCATTTTTTGAGCAGTCATGATAAAATTTCAATACTTCTAGCCTTTTTTAAAATTCTTCTAAAGTTCCTACATGTCTTCAGTGTATACGTCCGCTCCCCAGTATCAGGTGTTATTATAGTCGTTAAATATTCAATTGGTTATAACTTAGCTTTTAGGTAAATTTCTCGAGAGAAATTTACCTATTGCGGAGAGCATCATATATATATATATATATATATATATATATATATATATATATATATATATATATATATATATATGGGATATAACGAAATTTGTGACCACGATAGAGGTCGCAATTTTGCTTCGATTTTCACCAAATTTTCAGGAAAGGTGTATTGGGTAATTATCTCGGTTAAGTTCGTGAACCAGCTATATCGGCCGGGCAAAAACAAAATGGCGGCCATTTTAGACGAAAAATCGTGATTTCTGTTCTGACCAAAGTATAGCTCTGATTTGGATGAAATTTGGTACAAAGGTTCATTGCTGTATGTGATGAATCTCACAATAAAAAATCCAAAGTCGGTACGGCAGAAACAAAATGGCGGCCGCTCAAATGTCGAAAAACGTGCAAAATTTTGTTGTTGTAATAGTGGTCAAAGCTTTCGACAGATTTTCATGAAATTTGATAACTTGATAGAAATTATAGGTATCTAAAGAATTACGTGAAAAAATTGGAGGTCAGGTTGCAAAAACCAAAATGGCGGCCAGTTAAAAGTCAAAATTTCAAAGGCTTTTTAAAGTCGCAATTTTAATCCGACATATACGAAATTCGGTCACGAGATAGACATTATTTAGGCCTACAGTCTTTGATATTTTAGTGATCATGCATGAGCAAATTTCAAAATGGCGGCCGTTTAAATATGCGTTTTTTTCAGGTTTTTGTGGCCCTCTAGCGGTCACATTTTCCAGCGGATTTTGATGAAACTTGAGATTATGGATCTCTGTACTATGTTCTTGTATTATGCAGGAAATTATTAAAATTGAATGAAAAATAAAAAAGTCGAAAATTTAAAGCCTAATAGTTTTAGCTGCCATTTTCTTTAAAAATTGAATTATTTTGCCCTGTCTAGAGTGAAACTTCTATTTGAACGAGATAGTACATTGATTGATGAGTTCCTAGCATACAAAGATTTAAAATAATCCAAAATAAAATGCATGCATTCAAAATGGCGGCCCCCAAAGGTCAGAAGGCAAGCGCAATTCGCTATTTTAGTGCCAACTGAAATAATGAATATTTTTCATGATAACGTTTTAAATGACTTTACTTGATAGAATTTATAAACCAGACCATTTTTAAGATATTGTAAAATCTTTTTAACAATCCCCTAAAAAAATTATAAAATCGCGACTTGTCTGTCTGTCCGTCCGTTTGTTCGTGCGTCAAAACAAGTTTTCTCGCAAACCACATGAGCTAGAATGAGGAAATTTTCTACGTAGGTCAAAAGTGGTGCCTCTTAAAATTTGCAGTGCAAGAAAATATTTTAAGGTATTTTAAGGGGGGTCTCCCCATACAGGGGGGTGGCATACAATTTTTTTTATTTCTGCAGCAGCCAAGATTCTCAACAGATTCCGTTGAAACTTGAAATTATAAGTTATTAACGCAAGTTAATTTAATTTAATTATGCAAATCGAATAACAAATGAAAAATTCGAAAATTTACAGCTTAATATTTTTAGCAGCCGATTTCAATAAAAATTGAAATGACGGCCCTCATAGTTCAGAAAAAAATTGAAAATGTATATATTAATGGCAACGCAAGTGCTGATTAAACTTTCATGGAAATCTTTTGAAATTAACTATTCGAGCTATTTAAGCCTTTGTGTGGTTACCACTGTGAACTGTGTAAACAGCAAATGTGAGAAGGGCGAAACCGGTATTTATATGTTTACAACAATTTCTGATCCGCCGATTTTCAATATGTAATCCATACGTATGCAACTCAATTTAATTAGCAAAATATTTGCGCCCCGATAAAAGGTCTCTAAGAACGAACGTGGCCAGATTTTTTTTATGTTAATAAATACCCATGTGGTACTACGAAAATTGCAGAAAGAAGTTGAGTAGTAGGCAAGCCAAATTTTTTTTCGAAGCTTTATGCTACATACGAGAAATTTACCTTTCCGGCTGGTGCTGCCAACGGGGATTTTTTTAGATCAATTGTTGTGAACATTTGAGAGCATTTGTATCTGCTATCAAAAAGCATATTATCGAGCTTTGGGCCGATTTCAGTGCTTTCTTTTAATTTTGTAGGCAAAAACGCAAAATTCATACAATGTACTATTATCAACCCTTAATTGTAGTTGTGGGTCCAGTGGACCCATGTTAAATCTTTGAACACGTGTAAAAACACGGCATGTGCCTCACCGCGTCCCATTCCGTTCTGACGGTGCGCCGAAGCGGGTTGAGTAAAATGGCCATGCTTCGCTCGCCACTACGAAAACCGAATATTGGTGTGCGTGCCACTATAGTTACGTAACTTTTTTAGTTTTTGTTGATTATTAATTTCACCATTTTTAGGTCTTTGTAAAAATTGTTTTTAAAAGACCTACTAGTTTCGTGACCTGTCTGTCCGTCTGTCTGGCCGTCCGTCTGTCCGTCTGTCCGTCCGTCCGTCTGTCCGTGCGTCACAACTGATTTCCTCCGAAACTATGGAAGCTAGAATGCTCAAACTTTGTGAAAAGGTCAGAAGTGATAGTCTCTTGAAAGCTAAGGTCTTACCAAAAATTTAGAAATTTTTAAGGGGTGTCCCCCCTTATAACGAATTAGCCCTTAACATTTTTTTTTAATCAAAGGTAGCTAAGTGGGATATGAAACAAAAGGTCTTGATTAGAACTATTAGAATTTATGAATTTATGAATTAGGGAGTCCAGGGGAACGCGAAATGTACTAAAAATTTGTGTCCGCCCCCCCTCGCGATTGGACACCTTTGAGTCGAAAAATTTGAAAATTATCACGAATGTGGGCCTTTATGACTACAAGGGCAACAAATACCTCAGAAATCGAAATTCACTCAACTTTGTTGCGAATAGTATGATTTGTAAATTTGACATTTTCGCCCATAAAATCAAAATGGTACCTTTAAACTACTTGAAATTTTGCAAGTATATTAGCTAACATAAGATAAAAATGTCCGCGAAATTTGATTGATATCGAATCATAATCAGGCGAGTTATAGCCGTTTCAATTGTATGGAATTACAACAACAATAACACGTGTTTATGATTGATACATATTTAGAATCAACCTAGGCACTTTTATTTTCTTTCAATTTTCATGAAAATTTAAAGAATAGTGTTTAACATAAATGTTTTCAATCGGCCGACCTTTCAGAAAAATCATTTAAGCTAGACCAAAATGGCGGCTGCACTGTGCTTATGAAAGAAACTACGCATCTTTTGCATAAATTTGAACGATTTTATATCCAAGTATGGGATGCATAATTCAAGTTATGGATTCACGCTATTAGAAAATTTGTTTCTAACCCTAGGATGTTTACAAAGACCTTCTGGTAGGAGCACTTTCCTGCTTACTCAACTTCTTTTCAGTTGTTTGTGATGGCAAACCGAAAGAATATTTCAACAAATAGACATTATATAATAGAGCAGTGGTTGAACGAATCAGATAGTGATGAAGATGAAATCGGTAGAAATTCATCCACATGCTCCGACCACTCATTCAGAAAATGAGTTTCTGAGTTAATGGTAACGAGTGATCATGACGCAAACTCTGAATTGCTCGAAAGCGAAGGCACTTATTCTGCTAAATATTTTTATGAAAAAAACAAATAGATTCAAGTAGGCGAAAACGCCACCTGTATGAAACACCCATATCAGGAGCCATAATATTATCAGATTGCCATGTACTATATCTCTATCAACACCTCTTGATTCGTTCAACCCAAATGATGCAATTTAGATAATTTTTGATGCAGATATAAAAAACAAAATGCTTTTGTGGACAAACAAATTAGCAGAGATTAAACGAAGTACCAGTCAGCAAATCGCACAGAATTGAGAGAATGCACTCTATAGGAGCTGGACGACTTGTCAAGACTTCTCCTCTACTCTGCAGTATTCAAGTCGAATAATGAGGCCATAATATCGTTACTCGCTACTGATGGATTCATTGCGATTTTATATATTTCATTTTGATAATCCAGATGATAGAGTAGACCGAAAAAGAACTGACCCGAGTTGCATAGTGACAGAGATTATCAATATCTTCAATGAAAATGCCCAAGCAAAATACTATATCAGGACTGATGCTACTATTGATGAGATGTTGCTTGATTTTAGGGGACGCTGATCCTTCAAAATATAAATTCCAAGCAAACCCTACAGATACGGGTTGAAAATGCAAGGTCTGGTAGATTCTCAAACACACTACATGCTGAATACGTATTTGTACTGTGGAAAAAATTCCAACGACTTGACATTGACAGAAGAAGAGAGAACATACAGTCTGTTAAGTAAGAGCGTCTCCATCATAATTTTGAAATAGTTTATTTAACAAGAGTTTTTGATTTATACATACATTCAATACATTTTGAGGTAACGCGTTTTTAGTTTACCAGTGAGTCCAATCACCACCAGCATCAATTATTGCATGGCATCTCCGAAGCATACTTTCCACTAAATTTTCGGCGTATTCAAGGAGAAGCGCCTTCCAAATGAGTCGAATTTGTCGGGAGAGCTGCTTCAAAGTGTAAACACGTTTTTCATGGAGCCGTTTTCAGTAGAATTTGCTTCAATTTCGCTTGCCCTTGACGTAAGGACAAGGCAGGATTGCGCGAAAACAAAGCCATAATTCACTTTTCGTCCTCTTTGGTCACTTTTGCTACCGAACAACGATTTGGAAGGTCATTGACAATTTTTACTCTTTAAATCGTTGAACCCACTTCTTGACAAACGATACAGACTTTTTAATGTATTTAGTCGCCACTACATAGTTCATTTTTGGTCCTTTAGGGTGGGTGAAAAGGAACACGGCCTAGAAACGCTTTGCATAAATGGCACTCATCGCGATTTTAGTGTTTTCTCGATGGAAAATTGACTTCAACTGAAATTTTTTTTTCAAAGTGCAAAAGACAGTGGTTTTCTCTTCCGACCAAAAAAAATTTTTGAAGTCGATATCACTAAGCGATCGCAAGCAGTACTGGACACGCTCTTACTTAGTAGACTGTATCTAATACCTGTCCAAGCTTGTCTGTGATTATGTCAGCCTACTTTGAACTCCAACCGCAACATCACTACAGACAATTGGTACACATCGATGGAACTCATCAACGTTATGAAATCCAAAGATCTTACTGTCGTTGAAACTATGAAGAAAAGAAAGAAGAGAATTCATAAAGAGTTTTTGCCTCACAAGGATCATCACTTTCCGGGCTTACAAATGACACGACCATTGTGAGTTACGTGCTGAAGAAGATCAAGTCTGTCATTCTTGTTTCTTTCATATATCATGACAACGTTGTAGATGAATCTACTAACAAACCTGACATTATTCTTTATTATAACAGCATAAAAGGTGGTGTTGATTCTGTCTATTAAATGTGTTTGGTTTACGAGGTGTGACAATTAAGTAATGAGACTTATTATATTGCCGTACTTGAGGTAAACCTTCGACCTTGAAATTCCCTTCCCCTTCCCTGGCATTCTTCTTTTCTCCGCTGATGTAGCTATCATCGCACTAGCTTGTTTAGTTTACTTGCTGTGTCGGGTTGAGTAGACATGTGTTGATGGTGCCCGTCACGAAAATGGAGAAACGAAATCAAGAGCAACATGTCACGATAAAATTTTGCACCAGATTGGGGGAACCAACTTTGAAAACGTACTCTGAAATTGTAAAAGTACATGGCAATAGTGTACTTAGTCATACCCAGGTGTTTCGATGGTATAAAGAGTTTAAGGTGGGACGAGAAAGCGTGGAAGACGAAGCGCGGAGCGGAGGACCAGTCGAGATGCGGACTGATACGAATGCAAAGCATGTGCCTGCCCTAATCTGTGTAACAAACCGTAAATCAAGTCCACTACCGCCAAGTACTCGAAAGATTGCGAAAACGAGACATCGCTCGTAACTGGATCCTTCATTGCGACAACGCGCCGTGCCACAGCGGCCGTATTGCAACAGCCGCCTTATTCGCCCGATGTGGCAACTTGCGACTTTTTTTGTTCCCTAGAACAAAATCGGTGCTCAAAGATACCCATTTTGAGGCGATTACGGATATCCCGGCGTCCGTGATGAGGGTACTTGCGGACATCCCAGTCGAAGCATTCCTGAAATGTAACGAAGCATGGAAATTTAATACAAATAAAAACTTCAAATTGAAATTTAAAATATTTAATAATAATAGTAGATCGTAGGCAGGTGCACTTTTTTATTAATTAATTAGGTTATGTTACCAGTTAAATTCATACACAGTTTTATGGTGTATTTTTACATACCTGTATTATGTGTAAATCTACCGTCAGTAACTTTGTGTAGCAAAATTTATCGAGTTGATGGTAAACATGGGTAAGGAATGAAGTTTGCTTCTCTTATTATTTCAGTTGACAACTTTGTAATTTGTTTTTCAATTGTTGACTTATTTGCTCCACAGCAAAAAATAAATGAGCTTTAAGTCTTAAAATCCAACATTTGAATGAACAAAGAAAATCTTTCAAATAAACTCTTCCAAACATAAGATTCTGATTTAATATGAGCAATTTTCGATTCAAACTTAAATTGTGCTATGATAATCATTGGAAATAAAAGCTTTTGAAATTTATAATAATAGAGTATCCATTAAAACATAAGCTCCAGCAAAAAAGACGAACGATCATTTCCGGTAAACAAAACATGTTGGGTAGTCAGAACTACGTTCATGTCAAAAGGGTTTTGTATTTAACGTACAATATATGGATAAATAGAATGATTTCATTCAAGAAAAAGTTTAATGATATGCACAGCAAATACTTTTATGCTTTAAAACAACTCCATTTCAAGCAGCCGACATTTTTTTCCAATATAATCGAAATCATCGAAATTTACCTATTGCAGAGAGAACCTTATATATGTATATGTATATATATATATATATATATATATATATATATATATATATTTATATATATATATATGTTTATATACGAGGTGTGACAATTAAGTAATGAGACTGATGTTATTGCCCAGCTTGTGGTAACCTGCGACCTTGAAATTTCATTTCCCTTCTGCGGCATCCTTCCCCTCTCCATTGATATACTTATCATTGCTCCAGCTTGTTTATGTTTGCCTTGGAACTGAGTATGAACCCTGAAACAGTCAGACAATTTTAACCGGCGATTTTGGGATGAAAACGTTGTGCGCGAAGGTGTTTCCAAAGAACCTTTCTGAGGACCCAACATCAATGGTCAAAGGAACCCATTTTGAGTCGATTGGCACGAGCCAATCGATATGCAACTGCTCTAACGTGATCCGACGATTGGCCAATACCATTTTCTCCACTTCATTAATTTTTTCGTCTGTTGTTGAAGTGCTCGGGCGTCCGGCACGCTCTTCGTCGTTCACATCTTCTCGGCCTTCTAAAAACATTTTGTACCACCGATAAACATTGCTTTGGTCCAAGGTAGCTTCTCCATATGCCACAGTCAACATTCGGAATGCATCCGCGCACTTAATTTCGTTTTTCACACAAAATTTGATACACGTTCTTTGATCCATTTTTTTGAATAAGTAAAAATCGAAGACGATTGAAAACACGTGCAAGTAAAGCAGCTATCACTAATTAAGTGAGCATTGAAAATAGCCGAGCTTGTCGGCATAAGTGACAGACATGAGTACCAACATAACGCCACAAAAAAATCGAAATTCGAATATACGTAACCCGCGAAAATTCAAAATTCGTGATACTTTTTGAACACACCTCGTATGCATATATATAAAAAAATATACAGGGTGTTGGTGCAACATGATAACAGACTTTTTGGTGCCAGCTTTGCAAGAACTTCAAGGCAATACCTCGAGGATGTGGTTTCAACAGGATGGGGCCACATGTCATACGGCTAGGGTATCCATAGAGCTGCTGAAAAATGTTTTTCCCGGAAAACTCATCTCGAAAAGGGGGGATATTGAATGGCCCCCACGTAGCCCCGGTCTCTCTCCATGCGATTATTTTCTATGGGGCTACCTCAAATCGGTAGTTTACGAGAATAATCCGACCAATTTAGAGCAGCTGAAGAGGAATATTATTCAGGAAAGTAACAAAACACCGAGAACAACTTTTCAACGAGTTTTCCAAAATTTGCGACTTCGGTTCCAAGAGTGCCAAGCAGCCGAGGGAAGCCATTTGGACAACATAATTTTTAAGTCTTAAAAATTCCTATGCTTCTACTTTTTAACAATACAAATATATTGGTGTTATGTTTCGTAGTTTTTTTTTAAATCGAATATTTAAACCGCCAACACCCTTATGGCCAACCCTGTATATGTTGTTGAGTTCCTGACACCCTGACCACCCATCACGGCCTGATCCGACAAAATCAACGCTCAGCTATTTGAGGTTAATTCACCGTAGCAATTAGCTCATTTGTAATCAATTCGATTGATTTATCAATTGATCAATCATTTTAACTCAATTGACCGATCGATTGATCAATCATTCACTGTTCCCTGTAAGAACAATTGAATTTGCCTTTCGCCGGCATATCACCCGAATTCAATAATTTTATTCAATTCAAATATTTCAATTCAATTCAATATTCATGAATCCTAAATTTTGCCATACACCGTAATTCGAATTGCTCTTTTCATTTCCCAGCCAAATTACTGACCCATGCTCATTCAGCCAGTGCATTTGTCCTTGAAAAGGATCCGTAATCGAAGAGATTGGATTAAATTTCATAGACAAAGGCAGGCATGCCAGCAAAGAGACGCAAACTCAGCGTTCTTTTAGGGCGTGTTTTTTTCTGGTCAGCAAATCGCGTTGGCAGTTTGAACGTGGGTGAAAGGCTCGGCGAATTGATCATTTCAGTCGAATAAGTTTGTTGAAAGCGTAAAGTAGGATATTTGTAAAACGTAATCTGCATCACCATTTGTAAAGGTTTCAGTTTTGTATTGTAACAATTAAGGTGTAGTTGAATTTGCCGAACACCAATAAAATCAGATTGATTCAATTTTTTCTTAATTATAAAGAAGCTTCTTTGAGATATTAATGAACGGAATTTTATCAAGGGAAAAAATAAGCTGCCAGGACAAAAGAGATACGTGCTGGTTTAAAATGAGAGTGTATCGCAGCTGGGCGGACGGACACACGGCCAAAGTGTGATAACGATCATATCACCTTGTGGAGTACCGATACATTAGATCATGACAATGAGATACTCTAACTATCTCTAAGCGAATACCCGAAAGGGGCTGTGGAGCTACGAAGAAGAATAAGAAGGAAAAAGAGTCCTGACAACAACATATATATTTATATTATATATATATATATATATATATATATATATATATATATATACATATATATATATATATATATATATATATATATATATATATATATATATATATATATATACATATATATATATATATATATATACATATATATATATATATATATATATATATATATATATATGCATCGAATATAACGAAATTCGTGACCACGCTAGAGGTTGCAATTTTGCTTCGATTTTCACCAAATTTTCAGGAAAGGTGTACTGAGTAAATATCTCTGTTAAGCACGTAAACAGCTATATCAGCCAGGCGAAAAACAAAATGGTGGTCATTTTATACAAAAAAAAACATCTTTCTGTTCTGAGCAAAGTATAGCTCCAATTTGGATGAAATTTGGTACAAATGTGTACTTATATATGCGATTAATCTCACAATAAAAAATTTAAAGTCGGAATGGCTGAAACGAAATGCCGGCCGCTCAAAGGTCGGAAAACGTACAAAATTT
This sequence comes from Odontomyia ornata, assembly GCA_963969285.1. NCBI lineage: Eukaryota > Metazoa > Arthropoda > Insecta > Diptera > Stratiomyidae > Odontomyia > Odontomyia ornata. Next base: position 313,420,639 of record OZ017739.1, read on the forward strand.
TGTTGTTGTAATTGTGCTCAAAGCTTTAAACAGATGTTCATAGAACTCGGCAGCTGGATAGAAACTATAAGTGCCTAAAGAATTATGTAAAAAAATTGGAGGTAATGTCGCAAAAAACAAAATGGCGGCCAGTTGAAGCTCAAAACTTCAAAGGCTTGTAAAAGCCTCATAGAAACTACTTAGGTCTACAGACTGTATAAACAGCAAATGTGAGAATGGCGAAACATGTATTTATATGTTTATAACAATTTATTATCCGCCGATTTTCAATATGTGATCCATACGTGTGCAACTCACTTTAATTAGCAAAATAAAGGGGTTTCCAGTAAGAGGTGTTATTTTGAATAGCCGCTATTTTGGTGGATGTCACTTTTGAAGCTGTCATTTTTTAGTATTTGACAAGTAAAAATTACGCCATTTATTAAATGAAACGATAAATGCTTCAACAACGTATTGAAATTATTAAAATTCACTATAAGAATGGTGAAAATTTGGCAGAGATAGTTCGTAAAACTCGAACATTTTTGGGTCGTCGTGAAGCACCTTGTCGAACCGCAATACAGAAATTGGTGGAAAAATTCGAGCTATTGGGACAATTTAGTGACGTGGAGAATAAAATCCGTGCACGTCACTCAAGAACAGCCGAGAATACTGCTGCTGCTGCCAAAAGTGTTGAAGAAAACCCAGGTTTGCACATACCTCGTTCTTCTTTGGAATAAGGCATTCCACAAACGTTATTACACCGTATTTTGCATAAAGACTTGGCTCTTAAGGCTTATAAAGTTCAGTTAATATAAGAACTTAAGCCAGGCAATCATCAACAACGTCGTGTCTTTGCTGATTGGGTCCTTGAAATGCAGTGATGAGGCCCAGTTCCACCTCGGTGGTCTCGTCAACAAGCAGAATTATCGCATCTGAGGCTCAAAAAACCCAAGAGTTATTGTTGAAAAGCCTCTCTACCTTCAACGTGTGACTGTTTGGGGCGATTTATGGTCCGGTGGAGTCGTTGGACCTTACTTTTTCGCAATTAAGACTAGAACAACAGTTACGGTGAGTGGATTGCGCTACTGAGAGATGATTAATGATTTTTTATGGCCGGAATCATTGATTTGTAGCCCCACTAGTTTGGCCTCGCTGTTAAGTTTCAGGAAGAGTTATTTGGCACATGACCGTGACAAAATGTTGACGTCGTCCACATAGACTACTTGGCTCGGCTTGTATAATATTTTACCTCGTGTACCGACAGGTAGCTTTCTTATGACGTATTCCAGAGTCGAATTGAATAGCAATGGGCCTAGCGCATCTCCCTGCTCTTGTTCGATATTTGTGTCAAAGGCAACGGTGAGTTGGCTATTGACGCAGACTTAGGAAGTTGTCGACGTTATTGTCATTTTGGTCAGACGGATACATTTCGCTGGGATGTCAAAGCAAAGCATTATTTGGAACAGTACATAACGATAAATACGGTCATATGCTTGCTTGAAGTCAACGAAAATTTGGTGTACGTCTATGTTGAACTCTCTTTTGTCGATCTACCTGCTGTAAAGCCACATTGATACTCCCCAGTAAAAATATTGTCGTATGATCAAATTAAATTTTCTAAGATCTTTGAAACTATTTCGTATGCCGTACAAAGCAGTGATATGCCTCTATAGTTTTTGCATTGTAGCTTGTCACTTTTTTTGTTAAAAGTGAATATAATTGATCTGCTCCACTCTTCTGGGATATGTTCTTGTTGCCCATTTTGCTGGCTTGTTTTATGGATGGCTTTTTGAACGCCACTGTCACCGTATTCAACGAGCTCCACTAGGAATCTCATCGATGCCCAGTGCTTCATTTTTCTTTTGGGGTTCGCAAGTGGTACAAACTTCATCCAGATTAGGTGGGGTCAATGGAAGCTCTCCGGGAATATCTATAAATTTCAGTGTTTTGAAGCTGCGCAGAGGATGAAAGAGGTCATTGAAATATGATGCTCATTTTTTCTTAGCCTTGTTTTCATCAGCGATGATATTGTCAGTATCATTACGACAGAGCGTGGCATTGGGATGATTTTTACTTCTTTGTATGCTTGTATTGTGTTATAACTCGCTAGACTTACATTTATGCTTCTCAATTGGTTGTCACAGTGTTTGCTCTTCTTAGTTCTAATTGTGTGAGCCGCTAGTCTTCTGAGATTTTCATAATTTTTTCTCTTCGTCCTGGTTTTTCTATCCTTCTTCTCAGCCATTTGAACAATTCATACACTTTTAAGCGTGATTGTCATCATCCATGTGAGTCCATAGTGTGGTTCTTTGAAGAGAATTTCAGTACCCAGCGCTAAACCCCTGCAGCCAAATATTTTTTCCTTGACAATTTTTCAAATTAACAAAATTCCGTTGGCACCACAGCCAGAAAGGCAAATTTCTCATTGGCATCATAAGCTTTTAAAACATATAATTATTTTATTGGCTCCACTACTTAAGGACAAGTAAAAGTAGCAACAGAGCCCTCCTACCTGAAGGGGTTTCTAAATAATTAGTAAATCAAACAACGTCTTCTGAATATCAAATTTTGACTCACACGTCTTTTCCATGAATTGAGCTCGGAAAAATAATATATTGTTATTAGAGTCTCATGCTGAAATACAAAAACATATTAAAATCATGACCTGTGTCCATCTATCCGTCCATCTGTCCGTCCGTATGTCCGTCCATCCGTCCATATGTCGCAGCAGTTTTTCTCCGAAACTCTAGCAGCTACAGCCATGAAACTTTGTGGGAAGATCAGAAGTGATGACTTCTTACATCCGTTGGAGTGCAAATGTACAAAATATCTGCGTACTACTTCCTCGTGATTGGACACTTTTCATCCGCAAATATGAAAAAAATCAATAAAGTAGGCCTTTATGAATACAACAACAATAAATACGTCAGAAGGTGAAATTAGATCAACTTCATTTGTAATAGTATGATTTATCAAGTTTAGATTTTCTTGAATAAAATCATAACGGTACCCTTAGATACAATAAAGTTTTATGCACAAATTGCTATGTATTTACAAGAGTAACATGTTCTGAAAATTTCAAAAAGATCGAGTAGTGTTTTTTTTGTGGTAGAGAGGTGAATGCCCATTTACGCACAGAGTATGGGACTCCCATGTTCGCAAAAGGTGACTGGACTACCCACTCAAAACCTCCCCTGGCAACCTGAGAACCTAGCCTGGAATCTTTTCACAAATTACTTTGCGAGGCGCCTTCAAGCTGGGGGATCCCTCTTCTAGTGGGAGGGGAGAGGGGAAGAGGAATTGCTAGAAAAGCGATCCCCCAGCCCTACCACCCCCAGCTACTGTGAGTCCCTTTTATGTTTTAGGACTGCCCGAACATAATTTGCCACCTGGTTCCATTTGTCAACCGATTTGAGCATGACCACGATTACATTATCCGGGGTGAGCTCTCCCGTCCCCCTGTGGAGGGCACTTCGTAGCTTGTCCCATTTTTTGCACGCAAAAAATGTGTGGCAGGCATTTTCTTCCTCTCCTGGGCAATACCGACAATTGGGGGACCGTGACTTACCAATCTTGTGCAGGCAAGACTGAAAATACCCATGCCCGCTCAAAAGCTGGGTCAGGTAGAAGTCAGTCTCACCATGCCACCGATTTAGCCACAGTCTCACATCTGGGATGAGGCACGCAGTCCACCTCCCCTTCTCGCAATTTACCCAAGACTGCTGCCAATCGTTGAGTGAGCGCTGTCTCCCTTCGCAGGCAATAGTCTCCCTCGCATCCTCAGTTTGATGCAGATAGCAAGGAAGCCGATAGTTATCACGCCTGCAATAACTCTCACCGCCGAATCAAAGACTGTCGGATACGAAGATGCAATCCTCAGTGCTCCTCTTTTCTGCACCTGTGCCAGGCGTTTTCGGTAAGCCTCATTGCTGACAGCGCCGCTCCATACCTCTGCTCCGTACAATACCACTAACCCTACATCACTCATCAAGAAGCGTCTTCTTGACGGGCTGCGTCCCCCTACGCTGGCTATTAGTCGACTCAGAGCCGATACTCCTCAAGCAGCGTTCTCAGCCGTTGCCCTGGTTTGCTCAGAGAAACTCATCTTCAAGTTGATCAGTAGCCCGAGGTACTTCACTACTGGCTTCGATTTAACTTGTATGTCTCCAATATAGATCATCCCTACTCTAGGGATTCTCTTTTTTGTCAAGATGACCACTTCGTTTTTCTTCAGTGCTTAACTGAATCCACGAGCAGTCATTCAGTCCCTCATTTGCCGCATTAGCATACCTAGCCTAAGTTGCGCTTGTTCAACGGTACGTCCAGCAACCAGAGATGTAGCATCATCCGAATAGCCGATCCATCTGGCATATACAGTCTCAGTAGCCCATTGTAAGACACGTTCCACAGGTCTGGACCAAGGATAATCCCTGGGCAACACCCGATATAATTGCCATCTTTCGTGGGCCCTGTGTTGTGTCTTAGAGCAGGCTTCGATCCTTTAGGGAGTCCCACAAAAGCCGTATTAGATGTTCTGGAACTTGAAAGGGATTTTCAAGCGTACCCAGAATATCCACCCATCTAGCGGAGTTGAAGGCGTTCCTGACGTCAAGTGTCACCAACAGGACGATCCGTCACCTATGGGCCTCTGCCTTTTGAACCGCGCTCACCACTTCTGCGATCGTATTGATAGTAGAACATCCTGTTCTTAGGCCGTACTGCCGAGGAGATAGGTCCCCAGCAGCACGAATCGCGTCAGTGAGTCTTCCCTTGATGAGTTTCTCTAGCACTTTCCCAGCCGTGTCTACCATGCATAACGGGCGGTATGCAGACGGTGATTTAAAATTTCCCTTCTCCTTGCTGATCAGTACGAGCCTCCCGGGAAAACTCCGTCCCGTAGGCAAGCGTTGAATGTGCTGAGGAGCAAGTCAGGTCAATGATAGTGTTTAAAGAAGTTGTAGAAGTTTGATTTTCCTATATTATAATGCAACAATATGCGCTATTTTACTATAGAGTCATATGGCTACGGAACATTATGCGTTTTTTACCGATCAAGATGCTCCGCATTTGCTAGGATTTGGATAAAAAGTTTCAGGAATGATTGCCATGGAATCTACCATCTTTGAGGAAATGTTTAACTAGTGATATCAGTAATTGTAAAACAAATTGGCGGCTGTTTTAAATGAAAAGATTGAATAAATTTGATTTCTTTTTCTCTAACTTCAACATTTAAGATACACGCTATTAACACTTGCTTGAATTCATTTATGAAAAGCTAAAGATGACCGTTTTTAACTTAGAGGTGAAAGAAGTCCTGTAAGTAGGAGAGTGCTCCTACCAGCAATCGATGACTTGAATTATTTATCCAATTTTTGCATAAGAAACCATTCAAATTATCCAAAGGTGCAGAGTTTCGTTCATGTACATAACAGGTGCTATTTTGTTTCAGCTTAAATAATTTTACTGAATGCTCAGCCAAATTAAACACTTTTACTTTTATTTTCATGGAAACATGAAGTATGTAATTGTGTGTGGCGGCGCAGCCACCAAACATATCGACGACAATAATGTTGCACTCGTCAACCAACAAACGTACTTGTGCGCGAAAATATCTTATCACGCGTAACTATATTGCTGTTCAATGCTGACAACGCACGTTCATTGATCAACCAAATATACATGCTTTTGCGCAATAATATTTTATCAGTATTTTTCATCCATAAAAGACTTCGACAAGAATATCGTAATTGGTTACCGAGATTTGTTAATTTGTTGACTTGTTATTGAAACACGTTTGTTATCGAAAATTAAGTATATATTTTTATATATGATTATGCTCGGCATTTTATACACACCACGAGAGTCAATGGAGCTTCAAGGTCCACAAACAACATCACCGCAGATGATCCACGAATGGGCCATACCCAAACACCAGCCATCAAAGGAGAAGTGACCAATACGCTGGCAGTCAACTCTGAGCTGCAGATTCAAAGCTCGAAGATCAAATTGCTTCTTATATTGGTACTGACCATCAATGCCATCTCTGTAGCCTACAAGCTTTATCTAAGCCACGTCAGAGGCGTTAAACGTTGCGCAGCTTCAACCAACGCCTGAAATGGTGACACAAGCACAATCAACACCAGTGCTTACTCCACAGGCCAGACATGCGCCAAAGGAGGATTCAGACGATACAAAAGGGATGGTATGCATCATATTTGGAGTCCCACCTCTGTGAAGAAGGACGTGGAGCTTTGGTTTACCAAGGTGGCCGCAAATTTTGCCAAGAACCGCTTCCGCAACGATTCAACCAAATTCAATTTGCTGGTGGCACATCTTGGACTTAGGGCGATGCAGTAGGTGTGCAACGTTGTGATAAACCAACCAGTGGATAATAAATACAGCGCCCTAAAAAGCGCCCAGTTGGCCGTCTGCGCTAACTCGGCTTGGCAGGAGACCAGCGCCCATCACAGCTCCGCAACCGGATGTCCACGTTCACCAACGGAAACGTACCCGGCTCCTTGTTACAGCAGGTGTGGCTCAACCGCCTTGATGTCACGCTGAGGAGCATCCTATCAGCCAATGACGCCCCACTTTTGGATCTCGAAACGATCGCTGATGACGGGGCAGTCAATGGCAGCGATTGCGAATGATGATGATCCGCGACACAGCATTTCACCAACGCTGCAACTCACTAGTGAGCTGAGCATCTTTCTTCCAAAGTACGTGACCTCAGAGACTGGATAATGAAGATAGAGGATGTACTCCATGCTCTAGGGAATAGACAGCAATCAATCTCGTGGCACGATGCACGTCGAACATAGCCTATGCAACAACAGGAATCACCAACATGCCACATCAGAACGACAGATGAACAGCCCTGCTGGTACCATGAACATTATGGGCTACAAGCAAAAAAATATCGGCCACCTTTCTAAAAGCAAAAAAAAACTAACCACTTATTATCTACACGTAGCAGTCGCCCATCGCACGATCCAAAGATTAAGTGCTTTCCTGATGGAAACAGGTACAGACGTTTCTGTTATATCACCAACCATCCAGGATCGACGCTCCTCTGATGCTGTCTCGAGTTTAATCACCACCAGTGATTCCCGAATTTGCACATTTGGTAAACGGAAAGTGAAATTGAAATTGGGACTCGCAACGCCATTCAAGTGAACCTTCACGATAGCTGATGTTTGTTCGCTGATGGTCGGAGCCGACCTCATCAAATATTATTGCCTCCTTATTGACATGAAAGGGAGGCGGCTCATTAAATGTACAGGCCTGAAAACTAGTATCACCCATATTAATAAGCAGCTGCCCAAAGCCAATCAACTTCTATCAGATCTTCTTAGTTTCCGGACCGTTTTCACCTCGGGGTAATATCAAAACATAAAATTTTTTTATTTCCTTTTTTGGGTGAATTATACGTTTTATTTCCTCATTCGCGCGTTTCAGAAGGTACTTCCTTCCTTCCTCAGTGAGCAAATTAATTTGTGAATTAGTAATTCATCAATTGAAATATATTCTTGGGATGGTGAACTTTACGCGCAGCTAAACACCAATATGCGTTGCTGCAGCTAATAGTGGGAAACCGCAAACACGACCAAGTACCACTCAATTGGACAGATGAAGCAGTGGCCGCATTCCATCAGTCTAAATTGGACTTGGGGAGGGCCCTGACTTTGGGTCATCCCGATTCCAACGCCATATTGTCTCTCTGCGTTTACACCTCAGATAACGGTGTCGGAGCTGTACTACAGCAAGCAAGGGATGGAACGACATCACAGCTTGGACTCTTCTTCAGGAAGCTAACAGGCGCTGAACGGAAGTACAACACGTAGGATCGGGAACTGTTATAGCTAACAGGCAATTCAACACTTCAGACACATGGTCAAAGGCAGAGTGTTTACCGTTTTCACCGACCACAAACCCCTGCAGTTTGCACTCCAGCAGCGCTCCAAACAAAAATCAAGAATGGTAGCTGGACTTTATAACTCAGTTTTCCACGGATCCAACACATATCGGGCCGAGAGAATATCATTACTGACTATCTTTCAAGTGTAAATATAATTGAATCCATTGACTTTGCCACTATTGCTCTGGCTCAGAAGGACAACCCTCAGCTTCAAGCTTTATTAAGTAGCAGCAACAAGCCCGTTGGAGGGAAACAACAAAGAGAGGACGATTCCTCCCTTACATCACACTGTGGCATCACCTCAAAAAGGATAATACCATTTATCCCACGAAAATTCCACGAAATAGTCATGCAGAACTTTCATGGTCTGTCCCACCCAGGCACTCGAGCAACCAGGAAGATGATCACCGAACGCTATTTCTGGCCCTCGATGAACTCCGACATCAACAAGTTCGTCTGGACCTGCCTGCCCTGTCAACAAAATCACCCGGCACACGAAGTCACTACTGCAAAAATAAAGCCTACCTGATGTGAGATTTAAGAATATAAATATCGATCTCAATGAACCACTTTCACCAAGGGAAGGATTCCGGTACTGCCTCACTATCGTGGGCAGATTCTGTTGTTGGCTTGGAGCGATCACAATCGAAACTATCACGGCAACAGCAGTCGCGGAGGCTGATTTGGAGTCCCTGTGAGCATCACAACCGACCTAGGCAGATAGCTTGAGAGCCAGGTATTCAGGGAGCTATCCAGATTGCTAGGAAAACACACCAGCGAACGATACCTTATCATCTGGCTTCTAATGGCATTGTGGGACGGTGGCATCACACGGTCGAAACCACGATCCACTGCCGCAATTCACTGCAATGGACAAAATCACTATCAATTGTGCTATTTGAATTGCGTTCAACGCTGGAGCAAGATATTGAGTCCACGCCAGCTGACATGGTCTACGGCACAACTCTACGGCTACTGCGAAATTTTTCAGCTCATCCCAGGCTCTAGCGTGAATGACTCCAACTTTGTGAAGTACCTGCGCATGAGGAAGGCTTCGTTAACCCAAAACAATAGAGCACATTACAACACCGAAGACACACAACAGGAGCCTAGCAGATAGCACAATCGTCTTTGTTCGAAACGACATAGTCAAGGCCTCATTCACATCATATTACGACTACCCGTATCCAGTATTGGCATGCAGGGACAAGTACTACTAGGATGAGGGTTTCGGGTCATTGATCGGAATGTCCTTCAGGATGTCGGTACAAGCCTTTCGGATGCCCTCTACAGACGCAAAGCGTTTCTTTTCATGGCCAAATACAATTTTTCGAATAGGTTGAAGTCACAGGGAGCCATATCAGGCAAATAATGTGAGTGATTGATGGTTAAAATGCGATTTCTAGTCAAAAAATCAATTACAAGAGTGGATTGATTTTTAGTCATCAGTTAACTTGTGCTGAACAAAATGTGCACAGACCTTTCGTAACGCCAAATGATCAGTTAAAATGCAATAAATCGATGTTTTGGATATATTCAACTCCGGTTCCATGAATTTCAACGATGATTTCGGCTCATTTTTGATAAATTCACGCAAAATTTCAATGGAGTTTTCGGTGATTACTAGTTTTGGACTGCCCGTATGTTCATCGTCATTTATGTCCTCACGGCCATATCTGAAACGTGTAAACCACTCAAGAACCCTGGCACAAGACAGACAATCATCGCCATATACTTTTTTCATCAATTCAAATGTTTCGGTAAACGTTTTACCGATTTTGAAACAAAATTTCATATTAGCTCTTTGTTCGAAACTCATTTTTGTACCGATGGCACAAACATACAGTCACTTTAGACGAAATAACTTCGCTTCCACTGAACCGAATGTCACCAAACTTTCACTAAAAGTCAGGGAGGGATGTAGCTTTCCAATCTTAATGGCGCAACCAAAACAAGTTTTTTTTGGCCTTGTAATTCCATACAATTAAAATAGCGATAAATTATTTGATTATGATTTGATTTCCATGAAATCCCGTACCTATGAAGTTTTTATGTTAACATACATAATTGTGAAATTTTCAGAATTTTAAAGGTACAGTTTTGATTATTGGGGGAAAATGTACAATGTACATATCATACTTTACAGTGTTGAGTGAATTTTGATTCGTGGGATATTTGTTGCCTTTGAACTCGGAAGGATCTACCCTCGAATCTTTTTTCAGATTTTTGCAAGGAGGGAACACAAATATTGTGCGTACATTTTGCTCCGCATTGGACCCCCAGATACAAAAACTGACCATTTTTCAGATTCGGAAAGTTGATATCCTACTCGCCTATATTTGAAGAAAAAAAATTTTAAGGGCCACTTTGTTACGAGGGGGCCGCCCTTAACAAATCTTTAATTATTTGATAAGAACTAAGTTTTGACAGACTACCACTTTTGATATTTTCACAAAGTTTGAGCTTTAAATAGTTATATACGATTTTTCTACTAAATGGGCTTTTCATCGAATCAGAATTTCAGCAATATTGATACAAAACGTTTGCTGCTTAAAATGGAGTTCTTTTAAACCAAGAATATATTTTTTGTGCATGTCATAAAAGTTTTTCTTGAATTAAATCATTAATACCTGCATATTGTGGGTTTAGTACAAAACTTTTTTGACATGAGCGTAATTCTGTCTACCCAACTAGTTTTTATACTAGGTAGAATAATGACGATTAGTTTTCTTTATTTTACTGTGTACATGCGAACGATATTTTATTTTCTTTTCATATTAGTGCGTACACGAATTTAGATTCTTACTTACTCTAAGAATAAAATTTTGGTCAAATTCGTGAATTTGAAATCCTTCAACAGACAGAAAATTCAATCCAATTTAGGTCACAAGTAATCTTCCAACATAACACAAAAGCGCTCTTCATTGACGGTAACGTGACGGCCATTTTCATCTACGAAAAAACGACTCTTTTACACCTCCCGCATGAAAACCGCACCAAACAATTTTTGGCGGATACAACGGTATCTCAAGAAGTACATGTGGGCTGACCAAAAAAGCATACTTTGTTTATTAGCAACACCATTGAGCCAGAAATGAGCTTTATCGTTGAGGATGATTTTTCGCTCTTAAAGTTACAACCACCGACTCAAAATTTCGGTAGTAATTTTTAATAACATCCAAACGTTGCTGGTTCGTGAACACTCCCACGATGAAAATATCGACTTTAACTAACGTTTTGACTTTGAAAGTATATCAAAAAAGTTTAATTCATATAAAGATACGAAATTTTTATGTCTCTAATGTAAAACCCTATACTTGAGGTATATAACATTGCCTTCAATTTTCGATCTTTTATTTATTCATCAAATTTAAGACACTTTGGTGACGTATCCTTCATGTGGTCATGCCTCTTCTGAATAAAAAACAAGTTGGGTAGACAGACCTACGCTCATGTCAGAAGGGTTTTGTACACAATTTTCCCGAGATGTAGCCACCAGCACCGGATAAAGACAAGAAACGTAGAAAAGAGACGTGCGCGTTTATAAGAAAATTCATTGTTTCTCAATTTTCAACGGTCGCCATTTTATTTGCAAATTAACAAAAATCACTCAAATCATGAATTCCCGATAAAATATATGTTATTGATCTTGTTTAAAAATTTTAAGAAGATCAAATCAAAACTGCAGTGTTTGGTTCGATGAATTGTCAATAAATTACCAAAATTGTGTGTTATTGCTGTTGTAGTTGGAGAAATTTCAAATGGCTATAATTTCCGTGTACATCATTTGATTTTCATTAAACTTACAGAGTATAAGGATATTTTATAAAACTACTTGAATATCGAATTTCATTAAGTGTAAGGGTTACACATACGATTTGATTGGGGAAAATGTGAAATTTGCAGATCATACAGGGTAATCCATTTCGTGGTAGGAAAGTATAACCCGGCCATTTCACATCTGTCAGAATTAAATATCATTCAAATCGTGTTTTTTTAGTTGGAGGTTTGCCACTTAGAAATATGGATCGTTTGACAGTCGAAGAACGCGTTAAAATTATTAAATTTTATTATAAAAATGGCGATTCTGCTGTATCAACACTTAGGGCTTTACGAGCCGATTACGGTCGACATAATTGACCTACACAGCAAACAATTCCGAACACAGTGAGAAAATTTGAAGAGGCTGGATTGGTTTTTTATATTGCAAGGCCTGTGCATCATCGCAACATTCGTTCTGCTGAAAATATCGCTGTCATTGCTCAAAGTGTGGAGGAAGACACGAATTTGTCGATTCCTCGACGTACTCAACATTTGGGCTTGTCTTACGGCTCATTGTGGCGGATTTCGCATTTGGATTTGCATCTCTATCCGTACAAAATACAACTCAATCAAGAACTTAAGCCTCAAGACCATACACACCGCAGAATGTATGCGAATTGGGTGATTGAACAACAAGCCATTGATAACGATTTTTCGAACAAAATTTTCTTTAGTGATGAGGCTAATTTTTCCCCTCAGTGGTTACGTAAACAAACAGAATTGTCGCATATGGGGCTCTCAAAATCCTCAAATGATTGCAGAAAGGCCTTTGCATCTGGAAAAAGTGACCGTTTGGTGTGCATTATGGTCTGGTGGTGTTATTGGCCCGTATTTTTTTGAAAACGATCAAGGAAGAGCCAATTCTGACCGCTATGGACGGATGTTAACCGATTATTTTTGAAGAAAAATTGAAGATAATGATCTGGGGAACATGTGGTTCCAACAGAACAGAGCCACAAGCCACACAACACAGGCTAATCGAACACTTTTGCAAGAGAAATTTCCAAGACGCGTAATTTCGAGATTGAGTGATGTCAATTGGCCCGCAAGATCCTGCGACGTAACACCTTTGGACTTCTTTTTATGGAGCTATGCGAAAGATTAAGCTTACGCGAACAATCCTCAAAATCTGGAGCAATTGAAAACCAAAATTCGTGAAGTTATGGCCGAGATATTGCCGGAAATGTGCCGAAAATTCATTGAAAATTACCTTAAAAAGATTGAGGCCTGTAAGAGGTCCCGAGGGGGGGCATTTGAATGATTCTGTGTTTTACGTATAATCAGTTCAATCTTTATATTGAATAAAAAATTTCGTTTCTATCTGAATATTTTATATGTTTTCTTTGGATTTGCTTTCCCAAGCGTAAAATGGATAGCCCTATACTATTATGAATAAGGTTGAGCTTATTTTGAATTCTAAGGTATTTGTTGTTGTTGTCCTCAGAAACACTTCCCTTCATAATTTTTTTTCAGATTTTTCGGATCACAGGTGTCCAATCGCGAGGAGGGACACACGTTTTTTGTGTATTTCCTCTCCCTGTGCGCCCTTTGAAGCAAAAAATGTCTGTTTAAAACCTATTTTGAACGACGTTTCATTTAATATCCATATCGACTACCTTTGATTTTTTTTTTTTTTTTTTTGGAGGCCACTTCTCTTTATAGGGAGGCATTAAATACCTTAAAAAAATTTTTGTAGTAGACTTTTGAAGAGAGCGCCATTTACACTTACATACAAAATTTGGGGTTTCTAGTTTAAGTAGTTTCCGACACACGGGCGGACGGACAGACAGGACGCAATTTTAATAGGGCTTTGTAAAATTATTTTACAAACCCCTAATTACGTTAACACTAATTTGACGGTAAAATTTATTTATTTTGTACAGATAATGGTAAAGCCCAGTAGCCAGGCATGTTTTGGTTAGAATGTGTCAATTAACACATTGAAAATGGTAAGAAACTTTTTTACACATAATATGTGATATTTATTAAAAATTATATATTTTTTCAAAATTTGTTGATATTGTACACAAAATTCCACTTCCAAACAACAGTTAACGCACTTTTATTCACCAGTAGTTGTGAACACCACAGCTTTGATGATCCCATTAACCTCTGCCCCAACTACCTGCGAAACTTCCCCTGGTACCAAGCCCCCGTCCACCACCGGATCCTCCCCAGCCACCTCCATATCCGCCATAACCTCTCCTGTAGCCGCCGTAGCCACCACCGTATCCACCGTAACTGCCAACAGCAGCACTAACTGCAACGATAATTGCGAACAAGCAAAAAATTATTTTCATTATATTTTTCCTAGCTTTGAATAAAGTTCAAACTGATGTTCTCAATAAAAACCTCTCCTATTTATATGAATTTAACTGACGACCTATCAATCTGCAAAAATTAAGCCACCAGGAAGAATTAAAAAGTCCATGAAATAATCATAAAATGTTTATTGTAGAAAGTCTTTACAGAAATGCAAATTTCCGGGTTATTCCCGAAAATCATTGGTAAATAAGAATTTAATATTGATCAAAACAGAATGTAAATCAAATAAAAAATTAAAAAAGGTTTATTGATTCAAATAAAAGTATTCCAGCGGCATGATTTCTCACTGCAACGATTCAACAGCAATCTGTTACCTTAATTCAAAAGCGGCATTGATGACACGCTTGTTATTTTGGAGTGCTTCCAATACCAAAGATCTTTCAAGTCATAATTACCAGCAATTCAATTTAAGCGGTGGAAGATCCTAAAATCAATGTTGACCAGCTTGGTCGTGGAAGTGCACTTTATCTACCCTTCTAATCTAAAATGGCTCAAAATCAAAAAAGATCTAGTATAAGGAAAAAAATGAATCAACGAATAAAACTGTGTAGATGTTTCGAATTGATTAATCTTCTTTTCAACGTTTTATAATATAAGTGAGCAATTAACAATAATTCTTTATCAACAATTTTATACAGTCAATCTTATGTTATACGATATTTACAAATAACAAAGTCATTTAACATTATTTTCTAGTGCACTTAGTTTGCATTTTCTTTTACTTCTGAGATGCTTTTTTCGCTGAATCAGCCAATTTTCTGCAGAAACACAAACTTATTCCACTCTACTATCAATACCGTTTTTAGTATATTTTAATTTCATTCAGAATATTTTTAAATATTGTCGCGTGTTATGGTTCGCGGCCGATAACTTTAACATTGCGGGAAAGTGAAAAGCACTGTCTTTTAAATTAAGTTAAAAGAGTTTATTTACTAAAAATGCACAATCGTTAATTTCACTATTTCACAAATCGCATTTTGATGTCACTTTCACTTGTCTTTAAATTTCTATTACAACTGTCTTCACTAACAATCAATATCGCTTTTCCTTCGCACTCCACACTACTGCAGTTTTACTATCGCGATTCTACTACCCCCCATTCATTCAGCTCGGCTCTAGATAGGGTCTCTAGTTATTCAATCCATTTCTCGTACATTGGCGAATGTTCTGACGAGAACTACCTGGAATATTCGAGCAATTCTGAATGGCCGCAGTGACGTCATTTTCAGATATTGATAATGCTTGGTGGGTTCTTGTGCTTTCGAGTACATTCGTTTATTGATCATGATGTTCTTAATAGCTTGGAAAACAATTGCGACAGTAGCTCGCAGAATTATTTTCACATGTAACACTGCCCCCACCTCAGTTCTTTTCACCCGAAAGATGTGTCGCCAGTTCGAGTCAAGTCTCCCTGGATGTAATATGGGGCAAGACGGTCCAGGTGCACGATTTTCATTTTGGCTCTCGGCCTACGGTGTTCCTGTATGCGATATACGACGTCATTGATTTGCTTTGTAACTCGGTATAGTCCTTCCCAATTAAGCTGCAATTTTGGAGACTTATCCCTCCACCGTTGTGCGTTAGATAGCCACCACAAGTCATCTTGCTGGAAGCCAGTAGAGTTTGCCTTTAGATCATACTTGGTCTTCATGCGGTCAGTAGCCGATTCGAGGTGCTTTTGCACTGTCCGATGTATCTGGTTCAACCTTTGTCTTAGCTCAATTACGTACTCCGAGATCGTCTTGGGTTTCTCAGGGGGTGTTCTAAACTTTATATCAGCCGGCAAACAAACAATTTTTCCTAAAATGATTTTGGCTGGGGCTTGGCTCGTCGATGCATATTCGGCAGCTCTGTACGCCAACAAAAAAAAGTGGGATATGTTGGTCCCAGTCCTTTTGGTTCTCGTCAACCATCTTGGCCATGAGTTTATTGAGTGTGCCGTTGAAAAGTTCGATCATTTCATCGGATTGGGGCTACAACGGTGATGTCTTCGTTTTCCGTGTGCCTTGCAGCAGCTAGCCCAAGACATTGAGCGACTGGTACTTTTGGCTTGCCCAACGTACGACCCCGAATATCGAGACGACGCAGCAACAGAAGCATTTATCAGTGCATTAAAGGACCAGGAACTGCAACAAGCCGTGCGTTTAGGTCAAAAGCAAACGGTTAAGAATGCATTGGGTTGAAGTATGAACTTTGAGGCAGCGAAAAATGCGACTCGTAGCACTGCCCGGGTTCGCGAGGTTGTGACAGACAAGTGCAGGTGTGAGTGCGTGGAAATTGAGTGAGACCCGAAGGTAAATGGCACGCCTAGATGCTGGAATTGCGGAGCGAAGGGGCGGCTGCAAAGAGACTGCAAGCAGCAAAGAAAAATGAGCTATTGTCCAGAACGTGCAGCTAAGAGAAGATCTAGACCGAATCAGGAGCCCAGAATGGAAGCCCTTCAAACTGAGGGGTCGGGAAACATGCAAGAGCCAACTTCGTGGGGCAGAGGTTGGCTAGGAGGATCGACGTCCCCAGCACCACCATCACCGTGCCAAGACTACATCGTGGAGAAGCGGACTTATGCCTTCCGGGTCAAGTTGACGGAGAACATTGCACCATAAAAATTGAAACTGGTGCAACCCGATCGATTTCCTCACTACGGAAAGCTACGGGAGAAACTGCTTCTGCCCATGGAGAGGGTAACCACCAGATACAGTTGGGAGACCTTGCGTTCCGACATGATTTTCTGGTCGCGAACATTATGGATGACTACATTCTCGGAATGGATTTCCTGCGACCACATGGAATCAAGTTGGATTTGGGCAAACGGGCTTTGAAACGGCAGAATGTCGAAGTATTGATGGAGGATCCCAGCGTCCAAATTCCCAAGATGAATGTAGAGTATGTACCGACCCTGATGTACCGAATTCTTCCGAGAGCATTGTATGGGCCAAGCTTCATGGTGGTTCTGGAAACCACCGATCATATGTGTTAGAGCCAACGAAGACGTCCGCCTTGCGCAGTTTGATTGTAGGACGAAGCCTTGTAAGATCTATATGGAACGGATACGTGCCGGTTAGAGTCCTTGACACCGCAGGCTCAACCACTAGCATCAAAACGGGAGAAATCATCGGCAGCTGCTATCCTGTTCCCACCATCACCTCTTTGGATGCCACTCACGACCATTGTAAAAAGGGGCAAGATACAGACAAAACCCAGATGGAGCTGTACTCTCCCAGCAGATCGGTGGTGAAGAAAGAGTCCTCTCTTATTACAGTCGAGTTCTCTCAAAAAGTGGGAGGAACTACTGCGTGACCAAAAAGGAGCTATTGGCTATAATAGAGGCAACCAAGCAGTTTCACAAGTACCTATATGGCCAGAAACTTATTCTTCGAACAGACCACGCATCGCTGAGATGGCTACTTAATTTCAAAAACCCCGAAAGACAAGTTGCGAGATGGATCGAAAGATTGCAGTCATACGATTACGAAATTATTCATCAGAAGGGTGGAGTTCATGGAAATGCTGACGCCCTGTCTCATCGTCCATGTCCAGCTAACTGCAAGCATTGCCTTTGGATTGAGGAAAAGGGTCGACTGTTGATCTGCGAGTGAAAACGGCCGAATTTGATGCAGGTTGATCATTGGAGGAGATTCGAAACGCCCAGCTTGCCGATGAAGACATCGGACCATTGCTCGCATGGAAGGAGACAACTGGGCGACCTGAGTGGTAGGACATTTTGATGCATGGCGCAACCCTGAAAAGTTATTGGGAACAATGGAACTCCCTTCAGGTGGAGGGTGGCGTTCTCAAGCGGAAATGGAGAGCGGCGGATGGCAGCTCCCATAGGATGCAAACCATACTTTCTAAAAGCCGAATCCACGATGTGTTGAGGGAAATGCACGAAGGGTCCTCGGGAGGCCACCTTCGTGTTAACAAGACCTTAGCGAAATTGTGGGAAAGGTTCCACTGGCTCGAGAAGACTAGAGAACTGGTATCGCAGATGCACAATTTGCGCTTCCGTGAAAGGTTCAAAGCGACAACTGAAAGAACAAATGCAAACCTACAACATGGGTGTCCTTTTTGAAAAGATTGCTGTTGACATCGCAGGACAGTTTCCTGAATACAAATGGAGTAATTGATACACGCTGGTTGTGGCCGATTATTTCAGCAAGTGGCCCAAGGTCTACCCGATTCCCTACCAGGAAGCAACTACTGTAGCCGAACGCCTAGTGTTAAATTGGGTCAGTAGGAACAGCGTACCTTGTGAACAACATTCAGATCACGGCCGAAACTTTGAGTCACTGGTTTTGCTAGACTTCTGCATCCGATGCCGTAGCTGTGGCCGATAAATCTGCTTCAGATGATCGTCTCCATAACGCATATCCAGCGCATACATTATAGCAGCCGGGTTTGAGTGTAACTCCACGGGGATAGTCTGCAAAGGCTCGGCAGCTGGGCCTTTTCGAGCAAAAATCAATGCAGTTGGTCGTTCCTGCTCATTCCAGTCATTTATCCGACTGGCAGCTTCAAACCGGGTTTTGTAAATAATCCAGGCCAATGTCCCGTTGAATATTGGTACTTGTACATTCCTGGATGTGCTTTGCGCTGCGGTTATAAGCGGGGCTGGTGAGGTGGTTACTACTGTCTTCGCTGATTCCAATTCCTTTTACATGTTTTCCATCTTATGGTTGATTCTCTCCTCGACCTGGTAAACCTTTTCCTCGACGCATTAAATTTATTTGTTCAGACTTCCGAGCTCCACATTTATTTCGGTCGACTGTTTTTGCAAATCTGCTTTCAAATCGGTTGACTGTTTATGTAAATATGCCCTGACTTTGAATGCTTGTTGGTCTAGCTTTGATGATTGCTCCTTTAGCTGCGCTGATTGATGATTTAACTTCGCAGTTAAACTGGATGGCTGTCGTCGCTGCTCTTGCTGCATCAGCAACAATATTTGCATCAGCAGATTTTCTGGTTCCTTTGGTTTTGATACTTCTGCTTCTCCTCCTTCTGCGCCTGTTTCCGCATCTGAGGGCTCTCCCAAATCCAGATGACGCCTTCCGATTTGATCACGTCACGCAAGTGTGCAATCAGTGTGGCTTTTGTACCTTGCGTAGCCAGATTTCACTGTTCCAACTCTTCCTTAATCTCCGGCATGGTCAATTCATTAATTTTTAATTGTGGTCTTCGTGACATTTTGATAGTTTTGTCTATTTTACCACCAGTTTCCACGTTAAATTTTACTATTGTGCACTTGAAAAATGCTCAAATTTTCACTTTCAAATTTTGTTCTCACTTCAAGACACCACTGTCGCATGTCATGGTTCACGGCCGATAATTTTAACGTTCCGGGAAAGTAAAATGCACTGCTTTTTAAATTAAGTTAAAAGAGTTTATTTCCTGTGAATGCACTTGTCTTTAAATATCTATTACAACTGTCTTCACTAACAATCAATATCGCTTTTCTTTCGCACTCCACACTACTGCAGTTTTACTATCGCGGTTTTTCTATTCCCCCATTCATTCAGCTCGGCTTTATATAGGGTCTCTAGTCATTCAATACATTTTGCGTACATTGGCAAATGTTCTGACGAGAACTACCTTGAATATTCGAGCAATTCTGAATGGCCGCAGTGACGTCACTTTCAAATATTGATCATGCCTGGTGGGTTCTTGTGCTTTCGAGTTCATTCATTAATTGATCTTGTGGTTCTTAATAGTTGCGAAAACAATTGTGACAGTAGCTCGCAGAATTATTTGCACGTGTAACAATATGTTTTTGATATACAAAATCCTACTCAAATTGGAGCTTATCTGTCTGTCGCTGCGTGCATTACAGCAAGTTTTCTTGGAAACTATAGAAGCCATAAAGTTTGGTGCTGAAAATATCGCGAAATTTTTTAAGTGCCGTCTATCATGTACAGATATAACCCTTAAGAAAATTGTTTGCAAAAGGTACTCAATATGGATTTTATAAATTCATGCGTTTGATGAGAAAAAATTTAGCAACAAATTGAAGTCGAACGACCAAGTTGACTTCAATTTAAAACTAATCTACCTAAAGTCAATCAAGATTTGGCTTTGAAAATTATAAGTGAACAGAAACCAACGTAGGATTACCTTTTTATTGGTTTAAATAACTTTTATAATTATAATTCTCACCAAACGAACCATTCTAACCAACAAATATACAACTAATTATGGGTGTAAAACAAAGAAAAATTTAAGAGTGCTTTGAGTATCAAGTCACTACTCTAAACCTTGTTACTGGAATTTGATTGTTTGGATAAAATTTACAAAAAGTAAAAGCAGAGTTGGAGATAAATTCCTGATATTTGAATCATTAGATAAAATGCGGATGTAACCGATGGCGACCTGGATATTTGGATGAAATTACCTGAGCAAATGAAACATTGTCCCATTTTAGCTGTTTATCGTAATGAAGGGAGTAGTCAACCATAATTATACAACCATCCCAAGTAAATGTATTAGAGCGAAACATTTGTTGAAGTTCATCACTATAACTAGCCTTCAATTTTATTTTTAAATGAAACGTAGTGGCGTTAAGACAACGGATTGCAAATATTTATATTTCAGTAAATTCAGTAAATCCACTCACATCACCAGCGGGCGCCTGGCAAGGATGTAGGTGAGCACCCCATTGGTCTTCTTTTTATTAATGATTTTTTTTTATATTTATATTGAAATTATTTCAAATTATATTCTTTTTCCTGAATTATAATTGAACGATTATGACATGAAAATATCAAATACAGTAAATTCTGCATCATGTTAAACGGAGTAAACTATATATTTCTTACCTTTTCGTTGATCCAATTCATTTAATTTTTCCGATCATTGCACATGTTATAATTTATCCTGCAAAATGAAATAGTAATAAGAATAGAATTAAAAGGAAAAACATTAAAGAAAAGAAAGTAAAATGCTATGGATATAAGAAGACAATCTTCTTTTCCCTATAAGAAGATTTATTTACAAAAAGTTGTTACAAAATTTAATTTACGAAGGTTTAGGTGCGTCGACGTCGAGTGAGCGAATGAATGACTGAGGGTGATCGCTGTGTGTTGTTCGCTTATATTTCCTGTAATTGCTGATACGGCATCCGCAACGATAGCTCCACAGTTGCTTATTGCGTTGGTTACAATATCTGCTGACGAGCATCCGTTCTATCGTCGCATATCGTCAGCGCAATGCTATCCAGGTGTAACATAGTTGCACCCATTTATCACGTGGACATGGGATCGTGGGATTTCCCAGTCAGCGATGTTCCAATCAAGCGCAACATTGTCGCGCATGTTGACAGCAGTGCAATGCACTTCGTGAATGATGCTGCCTAACCCAGGGCGCACACGTTTGTAGGCTGGGTAAGTTGGTGGCCCGCCACAGTACTTCCCCTGCAGCGGCGGAGCCGCGGTATGGTTACGTTAGGCCGCAAATCGTACCGGTATACAAACTTCTCGCCCAATCCTCGTTGTCGTTGTGCGCGTGGTCGTAGGTTGCTTGTCCGTTGAAAAGAATGCGGGTTTTAACCTGTTGATGGATATGGCTGTTGGTCGTCCATTCACGTCAACCGAAGTACTTGCCCTTCCGTTTTAGTACCGGGTACAGACCGTCGTAAGGTGGCGTCAGTGGGGCCTTGACCTTGTCATTCCTGATGAAGACGTGCTTGCTGTTAGGTAGATCCTTATTTACGAAGACGTCATCTGAGTTATGGTGTGCCGTATTGCACGGGGTTAACTTTGACATCCTCGCTCGAAGATCCGTTAGGAAGCCTGAATCATTCGAAAAATTTTCCGGGTAGACGAAGTGTCGTTCCGTAGACCATATCGGCAGGCGTCGAACCGATGTCTTCCTTCAGCGTTGATCGTAGTCCGAGTAGTACCATTGGTAGCGCCTTGGTCCATTGAGGTGAGTCGTGGCAGCGGATCGCGGTTTTGACCGTGTGATGCAACCGCTCTACTATTCCGTTGGACGCTGAGTGATATGGGGTTGTTCGCAAGTGCGTGATTCCTAGTATTTTCGTCAGGTCCTTGAAATTTTGGCTTTCGAACTGTCTACCCAAGTCGGTTGTGATGCGTGCAGGGACTACAAAATGGCTGATCCATGATCAGAGCTTCCGCCACCGCTGTTGCCGTGATTGTCTCGATTGAAATTGCTTCGGGCGAACGGGAAAACCTATCCACAACAGTGAGGCAGTATCGGAATCCTTCGCTTGGTGGCATTGGCCCGATGAGGTCAATGTTGATGTGCTCGAACCTAGCATCGGGCAAGCTGTATCTCTGCAACGGTGATTCGGTGTGACGAGTGATTTGGTTGAACTGGCATGGTAGACAAGTTCGAACGAACTTGTTGATGTTGCTGTTCATTAAAGGCCAGAAATATCGCTCGGTAATCAACTTCCTGGTTGCTCGGATGCCTGGGTGTGAGAGCCCGTGAATGTTTTGCGTAACCGTCGCTCGAAACCTCTGCGCGATGAAAGGGCGAATCCTCTCTGATATCACAACGCAGTGCAGAGTCTAGGAGGAGTCATCTAGTCTCTGCTGTCTCCATTCAAGTGGCTGGTCACGGGTATTCATTAGCGCTTGAAGCTCAGGATCATCCTTCTGTGCTAGGGCGATAGTGTGAAAGTCGATCTTTTGAATTATATTTACCCTCGAAAGATAATCAGCGACGGTGTTAACTCGGCCTCGGACGTGTCGTATATCCGTAGTGAACTGGGATATGAAGTCCAGCTGGCGTTGTTGTCTCGGCGATGCTTTTTCCGAGTGTAGGGGGAGTGCAAACTGCAGCGGCTTGTGGTCGGTGAAGAAGATGAACAATCTGCCTTCAACCATGTGTCGGAAGTGCTTAATTGCTTCGTAAATGGCCAAAAGTTCCCTGTCGTACGTACTGTACTTTTGTTTGGCGTCAGTCAGCTTCCTTGAGAAAAACCCAAGTGGTGTTGCACTTCCTTCTTTTGTATGTTGCAGTATGGCTCCGATACCGTTGTCTGAAGCACCATCAGAAAGAGACCATATAGCGTTGGAGTCCGGGTGAGCGAGGGCTGGTGCTCTCCCCAAATCCGCCTTTGATTGCTCGAATGTTTGATCACGTTTGCAGTTGCCTGTGATCAGCCGCAATAGGGCCCGCTGGTGTTGAGCTGCATGTGGAAGAAAACGGCGGTAGAAGTTGATCATCCCTAAGAAGGACTTCAGCTGGTGTACGGTCTTCGGCCTCGGGGTTGCGGAAGTTCCCTCCGTTTTCTCAGGCAAAGGCTTCAATCCGTGGTTGTTGATGTCGTGTCTCAAGAGCCTGACTTCCTTCTTTTCGAACTGGCACTTAGGAATGATGACAATCAGGCCAAACTTGACAAGCCGATCCAGCACTTGCTTTACGTGAACCAGGTGTGCCTGTTGGCTGGGAGAGAAGATCAGTATATCGTCGAGGTAAACAAATACGTTGTCCAAGCCACGAAGCACTTCGTGCATGAAGCGCTGAAACGTCTGACCTGCGTTGCAAAGTCCGAATGTCATGTACATGAATTCGTACAATCCGAACGGTGTAATGATGGCAGTCTTCGGAATGTCGCTTGGTTCTACGGGGATTTGGTGGCACGCCTTCTGTAAATCGATCACGGAAAAAAAACGTCATTCCATGGAAAGCTGCAGTACAATCCTGAAGAAATCCGATGGGATAGCGGTCCGGGATTGTATGGTTGTTGAGCGCACGGTAGTCTCCGCATGGTCGCCAATCTCCGTTCGACTTTTTCACCATATGCAAAGGGCTACTCCATGCGCTTTTTGATGGGCGGCGAATTCCGAGTTGGATGAGGTGATCAAATTCGGCTTTGGCGGCAGCCAGCTTGTCAGGTGGAAGTCTCCGTGTCTTAGCGTTGACCGGCGGTCCCTTGGTTAGGATTTGATGCGTGGTTTAGCACTTGGTGTTTGGTTGTTGGTGGTCCTCCGAGAGGTTAATGTATTCCAACAGCAGTGATCGCAGCTCGTTACTTACATTACCCGGGAGCAAGTCAGCTTTGGGCGGTTTCTTGTCGACGTGCGCGATGATTATTTTGAGGCGCGAACGTTCAATAAGCCGTCTCCCCTTCAAGTCGACGAGGAGGCTATAGTGTTCGATGAAGTCGGCCCCAATGACTGGAGAACTTACGTCGGCTATTATGAAAGTCCACGTAAACGGCGTTGAAAATCCCAAGTTCAGTTTCACTGATCTTTTGCCGAATGTTTGAATCCTTGAACCGTTAGCTGCCACTAATTTGGATGAGGCGTCGGGAGAACAAAAATCTCGGATGGTTGGTGGTATTACTGAGAAATCTGCGCTGACGGGCGCTGGTCACCAAGCTCGATTTTACAAAGTAGCTTCTGAATACGCTGTTGGGCCGAGTCAGCGTAGACGGTCAACATCGCGTTTTTCAGGGCGCTGTATTTGTTGTCAGAGTGGGGCTCGTGACTACGTTACGCACCTGTTGCATCGCCTTCATGTCTAGGTTCGCCACGAGGAGGTTGAGCTTGGTGGTGTCGTCTGTTACTTGGCTGGAAGCGAAATTTGCATCCACCTGGGCAAACCAAAGCTCCACGTCATCCTGTCACAAAGGTGGAACTCTGAACGCAACGCGTGCCATCCTTTCCGTGTCGTGAGCTTCTTCCTTCGGTACGGTCCCGTCTTGTGGAACGAACGTGGGCGTTGCTGTCGCTGGTGAAACCATTTCAGGCGTTGGTCGTGACTGCGCGACGTTTTACATTGCGGACGTGGCTCCTGTACAGCTTGTAGGCGAGGCTGATGGAGTTGATGGTTAGCACCAGCACTAGCAGCAACTCGATTTTTGAGCTCTGAATTTACAGCTTCGAGTTCACAACCAGCGTGTTGGTCACGTCTCCCTTGATGGTCGGTGGTTGTGTATTGCCCATTCGCTACTGTTGTGGAACGTAAACGTAGAGCGTGACGCAGGTCCAATGTCGACTATGAAGCGTAGTTCGATGGTCAGGATCGCCAACAATAGCTCCACGGTTGCTTATCGCGTTGGCTACAATATCTGCTGACGAGCATCCGTTCTATTGTCGCATATCGTCAGCGCAATGCTATCCAGGCGCAACATAGTTGCACCCATTGGGCTCTTTCAGACGCAGCGTTAAAAGTAAGCGTTAAACAGGTTATATGGGCAAGAAGATCGAGAGGCATTGAGGGGACCTGATGGTAAAAACAGGCCAAATTTTTTTAAGGGTGAACGAGCGTAACACAGATACACAAACGCATTTCGTTGATCATTTGGTGGGGGAAATTTTATACAAACGCCGGTAATCATTCCGAATTGAACATTTGGTGAAGGAGGGAGTCGTAAACGATGCCTTTCTTTAATTTGCGTGCAAAAATGGATGCGCGGACGCGAGAAGCTACGCGTTATTTAATAAATTTATAAAAGCGGAGGCCATGTTCAATTTCAGGAAACAACACGAGGAATATCACGATTACAATAAAGTTAAATTGCCTATTATGAATCCATAGAAAATTAAAAGTACGCATAATCTACATAGAATCATTATAATATGCAAGTTTGCAACACATCAAGACAAATATGTGACTAAAAATGATATTCAAATTTGGAATATATTTTTGAGAAAGCGGAAAAACACGGAGGATTCAAATAAATCCAATATAAGTTTGAATCGACAAACTTTAACAATCATAAAATACATTTTTCATTCCAGTTTTTATTGTCTCGTGAACAATTCAAGGCTAAAACATCAATTCTCAATCGCTTATCTCTCTGTCTTCGCTCTCATGTTGTCCGCACGAGGTTTAACGATCAAATGATCCTTTTGACACATACACTCGCAAGACGTGTATCGTATACAAAAATAGGTTGACTGAACTATGCAACGTGTAAACATAAGGGCGTAAGCGCGAAACCTGTTTGGATATGGGTTTTTACCATTCCCGTGTGAAAGAGCCCATTCATTGCGTGAACATGGGATCGTGGATTTCCCAGTCAGCGATGTTCCAATCAAGCGCAACATAGTCGCGCATGTTGACAGCTGTGCAACGGACTTCGTGAATGATGCTGCCTAACCCAGGGCGCACACGTATGCACGCTGGGTGCGTTGGTGGTCCGCCATAAGCGATTGGATGTGGATTAATTGTTGGGATTGAATGAAGTTTTGATTGGGATAGAAAAATAGATTTGTTATAAAGACTGATAAAGATGGAAATAATAATGTTTGGCTAGTTAAATTTAAACTTTGGTCTTTCCATTTCGTTTAACCTGACCAGTTGAAGGACCCACAACGATGGCAGGCTCCTCCTTTAACATGGGCTAGCCATCGTGCGTACTCCTCATTTTTTTTTGTTTAACAAAGGCTTTTGCCGGGCAAAGTGGCCTTCCGCTCGCGTGTCCTTTTATAGTAAAGAGTTATGCGATTTGATCACATAATTCTATAATATAAATTGGCCACGTCTATATTTCTCATTTGTTGGGAAAATTCATACAAATGAAATTTGTATGAGTTTTCCACTCAAATGGAAAATATACATGGTAACGTCTACGTTTGGATCTTGATCCGGTTGCGAGGGTGCCAGGAGGCACCACCTCCATCTGGATGCCCCGCTCTTATTTATGGTCCATAAGAATCGTCGGTAACGATGAAGACTCCCTTAAGTCCGTCTGTTTACCCCAGGTGCAGTTCGTCCTTTGCGTCAGCAATTTCAGATCCTTAGTTGGTTACCTCCTTTTCGGCTTCAGTCGACTTTTATTGGACCCCAGAAATCCGTGGATGCGAAATTCTTTCGTAGAGAGTCCTTGTGCTTGAGGAAAGAAACCGGCCCACGACACTGCAACGTTAGCCTGCCAGCGCATTCACACATCCGCAGACATGGCCAATCTAGTCGGATCTTAATATCCTCTTCCACCGAGGCAGCAAACCATCGCCGCAGTCCTTCACGGGCATTCTAGTACACCCATTTCACTACAAATGGGTTCCTATGTTTATAGCTTTCCTTGCAGTATGCGTTTTTTGGTTCGCTATTGCCACTTTCAATTTCTTATCATGATCGACACATGCCCCTTCATACGAGTCGTGCTTCATTAGAAGAAGTTGAGGACCGAGTCCAAGTTGTTGGTCTAGAAAACCAAACGTTAGTGATATTCATTACTTTCATTTTACCAGCACTAAGTTTTTGCCATATTTCAGAAAGCTACTTGATTGCAGTTAAAACTCATTATTGTACATAAGAATATCTTTTGTTCCAGGATCAGATAAATCTTCTTCTCAACAGCTTAGTCAACTTAGTAGTGAGGATAGGCTTTGGTAGATTTATGTAGAAATAGACAGGAAAAGCGTTACCTTTCAAATGGGTAACGAACCACATTCTCAGAACTAGAAGTTGTTATGCGCATCTTGAAAATTATCGTAGAATATAGCAGAAATAAATTCAAGTGCAAAAAATCGACATATGCAGCACCCCCATCTAAGACCCCTTGTTTGAGCTTCAAATTTTTACACTTCTTTGGACCAGTAAGACTATTCTGTTGACGTTTTGTATTAATTGTTATTAACTTTAACAAGCTGTTTTGGAAAGTTTATCCAATAAACTCGCTGGAATGGCAAGAACTTTCTGGTTACAGACAACTTTTTAGATCCACGTATATTTGATTTATTTCATTAAAAAAATAGAATTGAATATCAAATCAAAAACTATATACTACGTCAACGTGGCTAAGAAGTTTAGAGGGACGAAGAACGTTAGGAAATTCCATTCCATTCAATAGATGTTAATAATCGAAAAAAACAATCAGTGAATAGTACGTATAAGAAGCCAGGTATTAGGGAATTTCCAAACTTAGCCCTATCTCGAAAATGTCATGCATTTTGTCCATAACTCAACGCTTAACTTAAAGTGGTATTGATAACCCGACAACAGCATTCATTTAATTTGATTTTTATCAGCTATTGTGCTATGGCTCATGATGAAAACATGTAGAAATCATAAATTATGTTCTTAAATTTATTTAATATTCTAACAATACCTCACAAACCAGTCTTATAACCCCCAGTCCTTTTTATTTACAGAAGATATCCTCCAAAGATAGTTACAGGTATTCGATCAGTCACATGCTTATTAATTACGTTTACAAATATGATCTCTAATTACCTTTAGAGGCCTACTGCGTACGACTTAACGATCTCAAAAAGTGATTCCATGGAAAAGTTTCCCGTTCTTTTTTTGTTAAATTTCTGGACTTTCTTAATTTGCGCTAATTAATTTGAGACAACTAATAATCCAATAGAAATGTCTTGTATTAGCATTTATGATTTTCATGATTCATGTATAAAAACCCAGGGAAACATGAAACCAACACAATAACAAATACTCAAATTTAACGCTAGGCCACATAATTAGCATCTTAAAGAACTTGTCTGTTCGACTTGTTACGTGGAACTCTAACCGCCAAGGCAAGACATCAACAAAAAAACAGCATTAGAAAAAAATTGCACATAGAATCATAAATTCACTATTGTCCGTTTCCATATAAATAGACGTTTCCGTCCCAGAAGCAAATATCAGTATCTTTCGGTCTCTTGAGATAAAAACATAAGCACAATGAAAGTAGTAATTTGCCTACTCGCCCTTATAGTTGCCGTGTCAGCTGGAGCCATTGGTGGCTGGGGTGGCGGCTACGGAGGTAGCTTGGGTGGATACGGTGGAGGCTGGAACCGTGGCTGGACTGGAGGATATGGAGGAGGCCGTGGATGGGGAGGATATGGTGGAGGCCGTGGATGGGGAGGATATGGTGGCGGATGGGGAGGATATGGAGGCAGCTGGGGTGGTCAAGGAGGCTACAACGGAGGATGGGGCCATGGAGGTCACTGGTGAACTGGGGCCTGATTTAGGATAAGCTGTACCTGCCATACGATGTAAAAATTAATGAAAATAAATGTACGCATTTTTTTAAATTTTGTGGCTTATTTTGTTGTATCACTTGCAAGTTTTCAGTTCCCGGATATCACTTCCTCAGAACCGGATATTATAAAAAAAAAACATTGGTGTGATAGTTAGTGATGCAATAGTTTAAATAATACAAGTATTTTATGGCTAACGATCAAAATCGCATGGAATGAAAATAGATTTAGGATTTGAAGATAATTTTAACATCAGTTTACGTAACCAACGTTATAAAAGTCCTCCTACGCAATAAAGAGCGGGAACTTTAATAGTTGCAAATACAATTTGGATAGTCAGTGTGAAAAATTTGTATTCATTCTAGGCTAGAAATTCACTTCCGAAAAAAAACTATTATAATATTTTGCCACAGTTACAAATGAATCAAAAATTGATTATTCGAGTATAATTTGCTTACAGGCCAATTTCAGCAGTGCCGGCGCTGGTTGTGAATGTACGTTTAATGATAAGATCTTTTCTATTTGATATGAAAATTATCTACTTTTTAAATTTCTGTGAAAAATAATTGTAGAAGTCTTGAGGATGCATACGCTCTAATACATTGAATGGAATTTCCATCGCTAAAATGGTGAATTTTGACACCAAATTAGGTCAACTTAACGCAAATTTAGAAAAAGTACTACAATGAATAGTAACTACACTGCAAAAGTGAGAAAGTCCTTTTTAGGGTTTTGTACTAAAATACAAAACCCTATCGCAATCACGACCTGTGTCCTTCTGTCCGTCCATCCATCCGTCCGTCTGTATGTCACAGCACTTTTTCTCCGAAACTATAGAGGCTACAGCCATGAAACTGTGGAAAGGTTAGAAGTGGTGACTTCTTGAAAGTTCAAGGGGGTAAAAATTTTTCAAAGGGGTTTAAGGGGGGTCTCCCCATATAGGGAGGTGACCCCTCAAAAAAAAATTTCACCATTGGTAGTCGAGTAGGGTGTTATTGGAAAGGTCTTAATGAGATCTTTTCAAAACAAGTCTTAAAATTGCCTTATGAGTACCGAGGGGGGCAGGGGAAGGGGAAATGTACGAACTTTTCGCGTACCCCCCCCCTCGCGATTGGACACCTTCCATCTGAAAAAAATCATGGATCTAGGCTTTTATGAGTGCAACAACAACAAATACATGAGAAGTCGAAATTCACTCAACTTTGTTAGTAATAGTATGATTTATCGATTTTATGTTTTCTTGAATAAAATCTAAACGGTACCCCTAAATTCAATAAAATTTAGCAAACAGATGACTAATAGATTGATCTTTTCTGAAAGTTTCATAAAGATTGAATAGTATTTGACGAAGTTATAGCGATTTGAATTTTCCTGTATTACTATGGAACAATATGCCCTATGGAAACAAATGGCTATGGAGCCATATGCGCTTTTTACCGACTTAGACACTACAGCTTTGCTAGGATTTGCATGAAAACTGCAGGAATGATAGGTATCATGGAAATGAGTACGTATGATTGAAACAAGTCGAAGAGGCAGGAGAGAGCTCCTAGCAAAAGGGCTTTGTAACCATTCTAGGATTCGAAAAAATAGACCATGAATCGATGATTACAGTACAGAGAAGTGGCCCCTGAAAAAAAATTTCATGAGAGCTAGCCGATATGAGTATCAACTGAAAGTTCTCTATGAGAGCTTTTCAAAACAGCTCTTAAACTGACCGTTTTTGCTTCAGTGGAGGCACAGGGGGAAATGCATGAAAAATGTGTTTCCTCCCTCGCGAATGGACATCCGTGATCTAAAAAATCTGAAAAAATTATCAAGGGAGATATTTACGGGTATAACTATAACAAATACCTCAGAAGTCAAAATTCTTTCAACTTTGTTAATAATAGTATGATCCTCGAATTTCACATTTTCTCCAATAAAATCGTCTTTGACCTGTTTCTTGATTTTATTTGATGCTGGTTACTGCATTTTGTAAGTAGAGTACAAAACCCTCCTGACATGAGCATAGGTGTGTCTACCCAACTTATTTGAACTTGCAGGCCATGACTATTGTGGGATTTTTAAATTTTAGTGTTTTGCACAATTTGAACATCAATGAAGATTTTACTTAAAAGTGCGATTCCTTCATGAAAAAACGCAAATCACACAACATTATTTTATTATATTTATTTTCCCAAACGAGAAAACCTCAGTCGCTCGTGGAAAACTTTCTAGTAGATATGGTTGATATTTGTTCCATGTTTTGGAGTAAATATAAATGATCGTTCTATATCAAGAAAATATTCATAAGAAAATGCGACGCTGTCGTTTTTCGTGACCTTCACGCCCGAGTTAGGTGGGAGATGTGTTGCCAGTGTTACCAACAAGTGATGTATAAAATTTGCTAAACTGCAGCGAAAATTTGGCAAAATTATGCCAACGGTTGTTAAATTAATGCCGAAAATTGTGCTAAAATTTTATTTAACTTTGATTGTTTATCAACAAACTTAATTCAGACTAAGTACATGTTTTAATCGACTATGTTGTGGAATAAAATGTCAATGTCTTCATCTTCATCTGCAAGTAATGTGGAAGTAGAAGTGCCAGGCTCAGTGTTAAACCGGTAACGCTCTAAATATGGATCGTAGTAGTCTTTGCGTATAGACGTCTTTTAAATCACTCCTGTCAAACGTTTTCAAAAATTAAATTAATTTTCTTAAAACGTTAGTCCGAAGTTAATTGTTATTGGAAAAATCTTATATTGTCGAAGTAATCGACTCAGGAAATTTCTATCGAATATTTTTACTTCGATTAGTAACGAAAAAAAATTACCAAAGAAAACTTCGCCGCTGGTATGGAGGAGCCCGACGGCTTCCCACTGTTGGGGCAACCTGGGGAAATGACGAATACGAAACTGGCGATAATCACCAAAAGAAAACATAACGAAGAAAACTCCGCAGATGGAGGGTGCAAGCTGCAAATAATAGCGGACAATCAACAAATGGCCAAATTGCAAAAAGAAAATGATGAACTAAGACAAGAGATACAGTCCCTCAAGGATCTCTTCAAGAAAGGGATGAAGCCTCAAAAGACGCAGCCGCAAAATCAATGGCAACAGGTAACAAAGCCTAAGAAAAGTACAAAGCAAGCAATTCCAGAAGAAGTTCTAAGTGCTGGTGGCACCAACGAGAGCCAAAACTATTCTGCAAAGTTGGAGGGATTAACCGAAGATATGGAAATTGAAGAAAACATCGGAGGATTTTAATCAAGATAATGAATTAAATTTTATTCAATATTTAAAGAACAAAAATAAGGAGAAAAAACCAGCCCGGAGTTGTGCTGGTTCCTCTGAAAAAGCTTCCAACAAGATAGAAAAAGTTCCGCCAATCAACGTGTTTGGACAAAGCGGGAAAGATATGGTTCGGCTTTTGGCAGCCGAAAATAAACTGGCCTATTTCGAAATCAAAAGAGTTAATGCCGAAAAATTAACTATAAGGACGAAATTACTGGTCGATTTCAAGTCAGTCAAAGATGCGCTGATTTCTGGGGAGGTTCCACACTTCACCTATACCCCAAAAAGTGAAAAGATTAAGACCTTCTTGTTGAAGGGTTTGGACAGCGGAGAGGATACGGTCGATCTTCTTCAGGTGCTCAAGGAAGCTGCACCAGATATTGATTTTGTTTCAGTCAAAGCCTTTGCGACAAGAAGATCGACCATAGAAAGGAAGAATTTACCACTTTACCTGGTACAAATTGCAAATAAGAGCAGTCCAAGTGCGCTTCAACAAATAAGGTACTTGCATTTCAGAGTGGTGAGGTAGGAACGCCTCCAGAAAAGAGAACGCCTCCAGAAGAGAAGTGTTACCGGTGTCAAAGTTTTGGACATTCGGCTGCCAATTGTGCCATGCACTATCGTTGCGTTAAATGCAAAGACGTTCATGCTCCCGGTGAGTGCAAATTGGCTAAGACGGAGCCTAAAGAAAAATTATACTGCGTTAACTGCAGTGTTTTTGGTCACCCAGCATCATATCGAAGATGCTCCCGATATCAAGATGCAAGAGTTAAATTTGCTCCAAAGCAACCACAAGTACACCGTTATATCATACCTTCCAACTTCGTCAAGCCCGGAGGACCAGCAGAAAATGCTGGAAATAATGTAAATAATGTAAGTGGCAATAATGAGCTGCTTCTCAAAATTTACCAGCAACTCCATTCTTTATCGGAGAGAATCGACAAACAAGATTCAAAAATTAACTTTGCTTTTCAGCGTTTAGGTCTTTCAAATGCCTAACAATAACTTGTCATCCAGTCATATTCTCATGGATAGGCTTCGCCTCATATCGATCAACGTCAACTCTATGGTTGCTATACATCGACGTGATTATCTCCTTGAAATTATTGTTAAGCAAAAGCCTGACATCATATATCTCACTGAAACCCACCTCAATTCATGGCATTCCATGGAGTTCAAAGATTTTGCATTCGTAAGAAATGATAGGGTAATAGGTGATGGGGGAGGTGGCACCGGGATATTGGCTAGAAGACCCTATTGTTTCCAAAATATTGAAAATCGAATTCAAAAACTTTGAATTTCTTGAAGTGTCTGTCATCAAAATTTCACTGCCAGGTGGGGATAACTTCTTCGTTATCTCTGCCTATGCAGCTGGCCAAAATGTTCTCAAGTTCATGGAGGAATTCGATTCCTTGTTTGAAATACTCGAAATGAACAGGCTGCATAATTATTATATTTTTGCCGGTGACCTGAATGCCAAGCATACATCATGGCTGAACTCCACAAATAATCCAAGAGGTGTATTCCTGAAATCATGGATAACAGAGAACCAAATTGAATACAGGTGTAATCTATATGGGTCGGAGTTCCCAACATACCCTAGGACAAATTCATATTTGGAACTCTGCATTGCTGACTTGATTTCAGCTATAATAGTCCTCAACGGAAACTGCAGGTGCTTCCTTACGATAGTGACCATAACGCAATCGTAATGGAAATCAATCATCAAAGGGATGATTTCTTCCTCATTCCAGTTCAACATGAAAACCATCGGTTGAATTTAAAACAACAGACTGGGGAAAGTTTCAAAAGAAGTTTAATCGGGAGTACCAGAGGCAATGTCCCCCTTCTGATGATGGGATGCTTGCTCAATAGTTCCTAATAACAAAAATTTAACTGATGATGAAATAGACCTCTATTTATCGAAGTTAGAGAAGCTGACGTTGGAAACGATTGAGAAAGTAGTTCCCAAGATAAAACATCGAAAAAATATGGAAGGATATGAAACACCAACCATCGCAAGGTTGAAAAGATTGAAAAGCCTTCTTCTCACACGCGTCAACAATATTTATCGACGATTTTTGGATTACAACCATCCCTCGTTGGCTTTGTTGAAATTACATCTGAAGAATGTCCGGAACTTAATCCGGTCATACTTCAGGAGTGAGGTCAGCAATCAATGGGCGGAAAAATTGAGGGGTATTAGCCCACAGGACCCAGACGGCGTGTTCACGAAAGTGAATGGCATATTCCGCAAGAAGTCTCGAGTGAAGGTATCGAATCTTGAAGTCACTGGTGATGAGATAAATCTTCTCGATAGGGCTGGTATCGAAATTGATAGTACGACTCCGGATAGAAATGGAAACAGGATTATTTGTGAAGGATTGGATAAACTTGCCCTGATTGGAACACATTTTGAATTGGTTCATCTACCAAAACCTGAGAGAGGGAACGAAATTTTTTCAGAGGTCGTTGAAGCAAAAGTTTCCGACTTCAAATCAAGCCTGAACGGCCAATCAATTCTTCATTTCAATGAAACATTAACATCTGACCTCATACCGAACTTGAATCTTATTGATTATTTTGTCAGCTATGAAGACATGTGTTTCATATTTCGCAGGATAAACAACAAGAAATCATGTGGTACTGATGGTATTCCAAATGTAGTTCTCCGACATTTGCCTGAGGTTGCTATTAGGAACTATTGCATATTGTTCAACAACATGTTGAGCAATTCATATTTCCCCAATGAGTGGAAAAAGGCTAAGGTATTTCCGATCTTGAAGAAAGGAAAAGAATCTTCATGCCCCAAAAGCTATCGCCCAATCAGCTTGCTGCCTAACATCAGCAAGGTGTTTGAAGTGATACTCAATAGAGCATTAAACACCCACATTGAGGAAAATGAGTTGATGCCGAATTGCCAATTTGGTTTTCGTACCAGGCATTCGACCACACATGCAATAACGAAAGTAACCTCAGACATCTGTTGGAAACTAAATGATAAACAATGTGTTGGAGCATGTCTCATTGATATGGAAAAGCCTTCGATACGGTATGGTTAGATGGACTAGTTTTTAAACTCCTTCAGGACAAGTTCCCCAGACACCTTGTCGCCATGATGTGTAATATGTTATACGGGAAATCGTTTGTTGTAACTGATGGAAATCCGACAACAATGCGCGAGTTCAAGGTCTTGAATGGTCTACAGCAGGGAATAGTTACTGCGCCTCTGCTTTTCTCAATATTCATTCGCAAGCTATTGAACGGCTTTGATTTTAACGTCTCGCCAACGCGATCATTGGTAGCGTTTGCTGATGATCTGATCATCTAAACGGCAGACCGAAAAGCCACAATAGTTCAGAGCAATCTCCAAAAAATGTTCAATGATGTACAGCTGTACACTGACAATTGGCGAATGAAAATCAATGCGCAGAAGTGTGAAACAATCTTGTTTCGGACAACGCTGCAGGGGGTCAGTCAAGACCTGAAACGTAATTGGAAAGATTTCTACATCATGGCTGGCGAGGTTAGTTCAGAACGAGTTCCACATAAATCCTGTGTTCGATACCTCGGTGTTCATCTCGATCAGTATCTGTACTATACTGAACATGTGAAAATTATGCTCAGTAAGGCACTTAAAATAGTCATGGCCCTACGAAAGCTCTTCCATTCCAAATACATTGATCAAAAGGTCAAAATTATCTGTTACAAGGCCCTGGTTAGACCAATTTTGACATATGGATGTCAGATCTGGTACAACCAGAGTGCTACTACTAT
Organism: Odontomyia ornata; assembly: GCA_963969285.1. Taxonomy (NCBI): domain Eukaryota; kingdom Metazoa; phylum Arthropoda; class Insecta; order Diptera; family Stratiomyidae; genus Odontomyia; species Odontomyia ornata. The sequence continues at coordinate 313,456,634 of OZ017739.1, forward strand.
GGAAAAATTAAGAGTTTTCGAGAGGAAATGTCTTCGTGCATGTACTGGTTTGTACAGAAAGCCTGAGACGGATTGGAAACATTATATATCGAATAGAAGAATTTATCAAACTGCTGAAGTAACCAGAGTCGATATCTTCATGTTGAAGCTTCTTCGGAATCATATCGCAAGATCTGTGACTGTGAGTGAAAACCCTTGGATTTCACAGCCGTTCCACCCTACAGACGGGTATATTGCGACTTGCCTCGCTACTGGCTTCATTCCTCCAGAAGCATTCGTGTATTTGGACATGAACCGATATGTTTTTGATTCTGACGGCGTCCCAGTCATATATCACATATATCGACGGGCCACCGATAAGAAGATAAAATATCCTCCGAATTTGAGTTCACGAGATCAACAGTTCCAATGGAGATACTCATTTGCTAGATTCGTTGAGGCTGATCGAGTTGAGACGGGGCAATCTAGGTATTGGTGGCTGAATGACAATGTCTAAATTATTCGTGTGTATTTTCAGTTTTGGTGTTTTTCGTTATTTAGTTTTTGAGTTTCAGCTCATTATTGCTACATTTAGTGTTGTTGTTTATTTTTGTATTATAAATTAGGTATAGGTTAGGTTTATATTATGTTTATTATATTAGGTTAGAGATAAGGTAAAACGCTTAGGTTAAGAACATTGTTATAGATTTTTTTTTAAGTATAAGATACAGTTTTTGATAGCATTTATTAGAATTAAGTTAAAACATATTAGTTGTAGGATCAAAGTTCACTGTAGTGTTAAGATTATAAATAATTTTAGAATAGGTTTGGTTGTTTTTTTCTCCTTTTTCCAATTAAATTTAAAAAATATGTAATAATCTTCATTGATTTGAATTTGCTATAGTTTTTTTTTTTTAAATGTGTAATGATAACGTACAAATTTAGAGAGCCATTTGGGCCATTAAGTTTTTTATTGTTATTGTTTGGAATTTGCTTTATATTCTTTTAAAATTTATAACGATTAGTATTAAATAAAGCGCTTTTGATTGATTGAGGTGGGCGACACAAATTTTTTGTACATTTTTCTCCCCCCTGCTTCCCACGTAGCTGACAACACTGTTTAAGAAAGCTCTCATTAATACCTTTCCTTTGATACCCCACATGCCTACCTTCGGTGATTTTTTTTCAAGCTTCCCACTCCGGTATTGGGCGGCCCCGCTTTAAACTCTTTGAACATTTTTTTGACAGCTGAACTTTCAAGAGGCAATCACTTCTGATATGCTTACCAGGTTTGGTTTCTGTAACTGTTATGATTTCGGAGAAAAACAGCTGTGACACACAGACGGACGGACATACGGGCAGAAAGACGGACAGACAAAATCGATTACAATAGGGTTTTGTATTTTAGTACAAAACCCTAAAAAAACAAAGGCTTGGAATTATTAGAAGTACGCTTTTTTTGGAGAAGCAATTTTCTTCTAGTTCCTATGCACTTTGGTATTAGATCCTTCTTCCTAGTAACCAAAATTGAATGTGCATGTAATCAAAGTAACCTGTTATCAGTGACGTGTAACCAAAAAAACTGAGGCCATTTCGCCACCTGCCATTTGAATTGAAGTTATCTACGCTTTGTTATATGTAGTACGATTTTATTTTAATTTGTTCAGGTCACTGAGTTTATTTTCAAAATTTGTATTATGAACATGAAATTAATAGTGATTCAAACATTTACCTACCATATACGTCTCCTATCTACGTACAGAATTTCCAAAATCATATGCTCAAGTTTAAATAAATTTTATTCATTTGAAGCAATTTAGTTTTTTGTTAGTTTAAAGTTGTTATGTACATATTTTTCTCATTTTTGTTGACTTGCCATTGTATTTATTTTCACGAATATTTACATTCAAATGTTTTAATCGAAAATATATTCTGCATCGATAAAACAATTCTTTGGCTTTCTTGTCCAAATCAACGTATGCAGATAAACTAATTAAATGTTGAATAGATCCTGATTTAATTGTGATACTATTTGCATTCATAGCTACAAAAATGGATTCTAACTTTTTAATTTCTGTCAAAAAACGCTCAGATGGCTTTATCAGGCCGCCTTCCGAAATTTCGTCTACCCAAGTAAAGGAATGGTGACTACTATCAAAATATTCGCTTCTGTTAGCATATCCACATTTCCTTATTATATAGCCAGCCAAATTTTCAAGAGCATCTAAATGTAGCTCATCGAATTCCTTGTCTTCATTGTCTCGCATATCGCAATCAATTTGACCCCTAGAGATTGGTTCGAGTAATGAATGGGTAATTACAGCCTCGTGTTGCTCTGAATAATTTAAATTTAAAGAAAAATCGCTATCCTTTCTACATTTGAAGACTGAAAAATTGTTTCATTTCTTCCTATTTATTGAAAAATGAAGTAAAATAACATTTTTAAGTGTTACAACATGCAAAATATTGGCTACAAGATGGAGGAAGGTTCTCAAACATCACGAACAAAGGAGATAGAAATTATAGAAGTAAATTACCAAGCAAATACGATCTTAGTCTATATTTGAATTGCAGAGCTGTCGGATGATCGTTTAGTCCTCCTTTGGATCTTATTGAACTAAAAAAATTTTCAAGCACGTCTTGATTCGATCGGTTTGTCAAAATGTACTGAAGACATTGTCTGCTTCTCAAATATACATACATATCTCTTAAGGATTTGTTGTTGATTAATATGCCTTTTTAAAAAGGAAGCAGGTGAAATTTATTCGGAACATCAATTCATCGACTTCTTTCAATATCCGCTCCTGCTCTTCTAATGCCAGACCATTTGCTTTTTTTCGATCCCTCATGTCAATTTCTGGAACTTTGGCATTGAATACATCGAACCAATCATTTATCAGCTTAATAAAGTCAGCACATTCAATCACATTATCGTTTTTGAGCCTGCCGCTCTGCATAAAGCGTTTTAAGCAGCAAGAAACACTATGTGATAAAAGTTGGGCTGCTAATCTTACGTTTTGTCTAGAAGCATTTTTTGGATTTAGGTGTGCATAAGTAATTTTGTGTGTAATATTTAAATCTGATTGATTTGATGCATCAAAAATTTCTTTGACTGGATTTATGTTGATTTACTTGCTATCCACAATTAATCCTGTATCCAGAAAATGATTCCGAACAAGTTTTAACAAATGGGGAGCATCCGCAAAACCAAATATTTGCCCTCCTGTATTTGTGGGTGTGCGAAGGATGTATTTTCAATATCTATTGAAAGTCGCTTCCAAAGTCCTTGATTACCAGGACCCATATCGGAGACTATTGCAGCTACAATGTATCCAGCATCATACAATACCGAAATTATATTATTCAAAATAGGAGCCATCATATTGCAGTCGTAGTTGTATAAAATAGGTTGTGTCCACTTTTTTATCAGTCCTCTAACCATCACAACGTAGTTTGATGGGCTTATAATGCTATCATTCCCCCGGTCATACTCAACTTCTGATTTTATTTTCATTTCGTCAAAAGATAAAATGCATAATCTGTCGTTTCTATTCAGGTTGGATTTTTCCATTAATTTGAGTACTCCCGTTAGAATTCCTAGCTGCACGTTAATTTTCATTGTCCACCTTCTTAGCGTTGACATTCCTGGTAAAGGAAAGCCTTTTTTGTACATATATCTGTAAGCCCGAGATCTAGCTGAGTGTAAACATATAGCAGATGAAATGTCATCAAGGCTCCATTTTATGCATTTTGATTCTTTCTTTAATTTTTTTATTTGGCCAGCAGTAAATATATGTTGTATTGAATTATGTTCTTCACGCTGTGCTTGGTATCTTTCCTTTTCACTTTTGAGGACATTATTTTCTTTTTGCACAACTTCTAGCTTTTTCTTTAGTATGAAATTTTCATTCTGGAGTTCGCACTCAAGACTTCCTCTAGAAAGTAATTAGAAGTTAATATTTTGCTGAAATCTTCTCATAGCGATTGTTTACTCTGTTTGACTTCCAGTTTCTACATATAATTGTGATGCAGGGCTCATGGCCGGACTTGGTTCTTTGTTTACAAGGCTATTAGTTCTAAATTTAACAACTCATGAATAATTTTAACATTAAAATTTCCTGTAATTTTGCATAAGTGGGTCTTCACTCAAATCTCAAACACTTAAGAACTATAGATTTTTCAAAAATAGCTACTTTGCGCAGGGGGCAGAAAGTTTTCATGATTATTATTTAAAAATTTAAAAATTGCCAACGGGTTTCTCCCTTCTTCTTACATTCGAATGTGATTTTCCTAATTTTTCTGCCAACCTTGACAAAATAAAAAGAAAGGCATTCGTCTATTCTTGTTAATCATAATCTTAACGTTTGGCAATTGAAAATATGCAAAATATGTAGAGGGATACCTTTGTAATTTAAATGTGACTTGAAGGAGATGGAGAAAAGGATTTTCTTCTTTATATATATATATATAAATTCTATGAAGGAGTGCGTCCCTGTTTCCGTTGAATTTAAATGTGACCTTTACTCCATCAACTAAAGTCCAATCATAAGTTAATATTCATAGCCTTGTGATTTAGGTAAGTTTTAATAACACTTATTGAAATTATTTTCCTCTGAAGGAAATCAACTATTTGTTACTGATTTGATGGATACCAATCGTTCGGAATTATTTTCTCGAGAAATTGGGGTGGAACCTCACTTATGAACATCTACCAAATCTCCTAATAGTCTAACAGAAATATATTTACACAGTTGATTCATTCAGAATTCTTTCAACTTCTTTTTTCCTAGAATTTCTGGATGCACGTTTTGTTCTCTTCGTGATAATTTTTTAACTGGCAGATAAAGTTTCGGCACCGCATGCAAAACTAATTTTTTTAGATACACATTCATTCAATAGTCTACTTTTTAAAATGTAACTATGATCATCAAAATGTATCGAGCAAATTCTTGCACATTTTACATTTAAATTATTTTTGTTACATGCAATAACCCAATCTTTACAAGCATCCAATTTCAGGAAGCTTTAAAACCGCCCAGTAAATTTGTTTTTGGATTTACGGTTATTGCTATTATTGCAACGACTTACACTACAATAAACCATTATGAATTATATTTTAACACACTGCGAACACAATAATAAGATACTTGTATGCAATTGCACATTCGACCAATTTTCGATCAAGCGAAAACCACGCAATGCAGTCGATCCCATGTAGTCGCTCATCGCTCATAGTGACGTCACAAAAGCTTAAAAAGGCGATGGAGCTTTTGTGAGTGAGCATACCTTGTTATTCTTTGTACCATGCCAACAAGTGATGTATAAAATATGCTAAACTGCAGCGAAAATTTGCCAAAATTATGCCAATGGTTATTAAATTAATGCCAAAAATTGTGCCAAAATATTATTTGATTTTGTCTGTTTATTAACAAACTTAATTCAGACTAAGTACATGTTATAATCGACTATGTTGTGAATAAAATGTCAATGTCTTCATCTTCATCTGCAACTGATGTGGAAGTAGAAGTGCCAGGCTTGGTGTTAAACCGGTAACTCTCCTTGGTACTTATAGAACGGAGTACGTTGTCCGGAACTATGTAAGAAAAGCGTCATTTTCCTACCCTCTTTAGGCCGAATCTGATATGTAAAATGGCATCTAAAGTTATTACCGAAAAATGGTTGCGAAGCTTTGTTTTGACAACATTCATTTGGCTGAAAATACGTTCAATATCCACATTAGAACGTGGTAATGATAATAATGGTATTGCTAACGATGATAAATCTGCAAAGGGGCTATTGCCTGCTACATCTTCATAATTAATTACTTCATTCCAAACTGTACAGTGGAAGATGTAGATTCCCATTGAATGTGCATTATGTTTCTTCATTGTTAGATGGACTACTTTTTAAACTCCTTCAGGACAGGCTCCCCAGACACCTTGTCGCCATAATGTGCATTATGTTTTACGGGAAATCGTTTGTTGTAACTGATGGAAATCTGATAACAATGCGCGAAGGTCTTGAATGGTCTACAGCAGGGAACAGTTACTGCGCCTCTGCTCTTCTCAATATTCATCCGCAAGCTATTGAACGGCTTTGATTTTAACGTCTCGCCAACGCTGTCATTGGTAGCGTTTGCTGGTGATTTCATCATCTATATGGCAGACCGAAAAGCAAAACTAGCTCAGAGCAATCAACATTGACAATTGGCGAATGGAAACCAATGCGCAAAAGAGCGCAACAATTTTGTTTCGGAGAACGCTGCAGGGACTCAATCAAGACCTGAAACGTAATTGGAAGGATTTCCACATCATGGCTGGTGAGCGTAGTTCAGAACGGGTTCCACATAAATCCTGTGTTCGATACCTTGGTGATCATCTCGATCAGTATCTGTACGGTACTGAACATATGAAAATCATGCTCAGTAAGGCACAAAATGTAGTTATGGCCCTACGAAGACTCTTTCACTCTAAATACATTGATCAAAAGTTCAAAATTATCTGTTACAAGACCCTGGTTAGACCAGTTTTGACATATGGATGTCAGATCTGGTACAACCAGAGTGCTAGTACTATGGAAAAATTAAGAGTTTTCGAGTGGAAATGTCTCGTGCATGAACTGGTTTGTACAGAAAGCCTGAGACGGATTGGAAACACTATATATCGAATAGAAGAATTTATCAAACTGCTCAAGTGACAAGAGTCGATATCTTCATATTGAAACATCTTCGGAATAATATCGCAAGATCTATAAATGTGAGTGGAAACCCCTAGATTTCACAGCTATTTCACCCTACAGATGGGTATATTGCGACTTGCCTCGCTACTGGCTTCATTCTTCCTGAAGCATTCGTGTATTTGGACATGAATCGATATGCTTTGGATTCTGATGGTGCCCCAGTCATATATCACATATATCGACGGGCCACCGATAAGAAGATAAAATAGCCCCAAATTTAAGTTCACGAAACCAACAATTCCAATGGAAATACTGATTTGCTAGATTCGTTGAAGCTGATCGATCTGAGAAGGGGCAATCTAGGTATTGGTAGCTGAATGACAATGTCTAAATTATTCGTGTTTTTTTCAGATTTTGTGTTTTTCATTACTTTGGTTTTGAATTTCAGCTCATTATTGCTACATTTAGTGTTGTTGTTTACTTGTGTTAAAAATTAGGGATAGGTTAGGTATGTGTTATGTTTACTTTATAACGTTTAGAGATAAGGTAAATTGCGTACGTTAGGAATATTGTGATAAAATTTTTTAGTATAAGATAAAATTTTTAATTGAATTTTTTAGTGGAAGATAAAGTTTTTATTTGAATTTTATTAGAGTTGGGTTATAACATATTTAGTGTAGGATCAAAGTTCACTGTTGTGTTTAGATTATAAATAATTTTGAATAGTGTAGGTAGGTTTTTTCTCCTTTTTCTTATCAAATCATAAAAGATATAATAATCTTAATTAATTTGGAATTACTATAGTTTTTTTGATAAAATGAGATTAACAGATAACGTATAAATTTAGAGAGCCATTTGAGCCATTAAATTTTTTATTGTTATTGCTTGGAATTTGCTTTATATTCTTTTAAAGTTTGTAGTGATTAGTACTGAATAAAGCGCTTTTGACTTTAACTTTGTTTCTCCATTAGGACATGAGTCGGTCTATTATAGATTCATTCGTTCGGAACTCTTTAGCAATATCAACTATAGAAAGTTAAACTACCTTTAAAGTTTCTTGCACAGAAAACAAAGATACTTTCTGCAGTATATTAAAATTAATTGGTAGTCTAGAACGCGGTTTTTGACAAGTTGCAGCGTGAAATCAATCCACCGCTGACGCAAAATACGTCCACATATAGATTGAACTAAACCACGCAAATCCTTGTATAGTTTTGTTGGGTCAACATTGTTGCTTTCAAATAGCTTATTCACTACTTGAACTTCATCCAAGACCGGCTTTAAATACAACAAGTATAAGTGATTCACAGGATCATTGTAAATTTCATAAAGTGTTTCTGCCATAAAGCAGTTATTATCGCGCCTGGAAACTTCAAACAGCAGTTTCAATTCTAGTGTTGCCTTCTTACCCAGGCCCGAGACCGGTAACACTACGTCACGTCGCAAACTAACCTCTTCGAGTAACCTCATCAGCACCATCTAGTGCTGTTTAAATCAAACAAATTTTCAAAGAAATTTTGACAGTGCATATGACTGTAGTTTGAAACTTCATCAGTACTATGTGTCAAAGACATTAGCGCGCAAATATATGTATTTCGTTCTCGTTTGTATCTTTTCGGTTAAATTTCATCTGAGAAATGGCATATTCAACAATCTGAAAAGCCTACTTTCAGCATACTGAGATGCTACTTTCAAGTTTTCTGGACAGCTATTTGTGGAAATTTTGGGGCTAATGAGCAGCTGTTACCAGTACGAGAAGTGAAGTCAGGTACGTTAATTGATTTCCTTATGGACCTGAGAAACAAGGCAACAATTCTAGCCATTGTTCCAAAATACGGTTGACCGCTGGTTCAACTGATATCCATCGGGTGTTGTACATTTGTGGAATTAGTAATGGGTTAGAGCCATAGGTATATACTTTTATAATGTAGCTGACAGTTTGAAGAGTGACTGAACCAATTGTAGGTTTCTCTTAAGAGGAATTCAATCGTACGAGGTAGTGTCTCTTCTGTCGTATAAGATAAAGCAAAACTAAAACCCAGTGATCATTGCCAGTGGCTTTTTTTTAGTAAGGCGTGCACTCCATTGTTAGTGCCGGCCATTACCGTAGCGTTATCTGTGCCGACACGTTTCAATTTTTTATATCAAAGTTGAGGGCAGACAATAATTCTTGAATGCCGCTGACGATGCTTTTGGTAGTGCTATCTTCAATCTCGACTAACCCTAAGAACGTAGATATTATAGTCTTCAAGGAACGGCTGAAATATCTTATTGATACTCCCAATATGGAAATGTCTGTAGACTCATCCAGTAAAAGACTATAATCATGATCTCCAAAATCTGACACTATTTCTTTTATGAAATGCGGCGCCAAAACATTTTTTATGATATTAGTACATTTTGTGCGATGTACTTGCAAGTCTCCGCTTTTGCTATCACCAAATCTGTTTATGCATAGCTCGGAAAAATGGTCAACAGCCATAATTGAACAATGTGCGCCCACAAACATAGCTAATGAAGTTTTTGCTCTTGCTCTCTCTGAATTTACATCACTTTTTTGGGAAACGTACGCTTATATATGCAGTTAAACTAATTAATAAGGTGTCATTCGCTAGAAACAAAAGACGGGAAGGGTAAGTAGATTTTGAAAGGATGTTTGCTCCCCTCACGTACAGTGAGTTTCAAAGTTTCCTTAGTTTTTAGATCAATGGTTTGCTTTTAGATTTTAGTTCAATGGGGCATGCAAACGAAAGCTATTCACAGGAAAGGGCGGGAATTTTAAAAATCGCAGCCGAAAACTCCAAATTTAAACCGAGCAGACACTATTACATTTTCAACTGATAATCAATTACTTTTTTGTACTATCAACAGGGCTATTCAGCGTATTGTTTGTGTTGTTTAGCTACCGATAATGTCAATTTTTAAAATTAGCGTCCTTTCAGGTAAACAAATTTCGTTGCCCAGACTCTAGCGAATTTATGCTTAAAAAAATATGCTGTATGCCAAACGCCGAAAAAATATGCTAAACAACATGAAAATATGCCAAACAACATGAAAATATGTGTAGCACATGCTATTTACATATTCACATAGTATCCACACCTTCCATCTACCCTGTGTTGCACACTTTCTGAATTTTCCCAGGGGCCAGTCTGCTGAGCCGGGGCACGTCAGCTGAGCCGGAGCACGTCAGCTGAGCCGAGGCAAAATAAAAAAATAAAAATAAAAAGCTAATAAATTTTCGACGCACGTATTCTTTTACGCATTTCAAAACATGGGAGTGTTGTCAGGTCCTAATAGGAAACTAAAAGATAGCATAGAACCAGAGAATATAGAATAAGAAGAAGCAGAATCGCGAACAAAATTTCTACACAAAAATTTTTATGCGACGGGTTCTGGTGTCAGAACCCACCAACCTTAAATTTTATCTCTTTGAGGGAGACAGAGCTTTTGGTCGAAAGCTCACGATGCATATTTGGCGGTATGCTAAAGGAATGTATCGCAACATTTCCAATGTTATCGATTGAGTGATTGTGAGTGATTATGGAAATTCTCAAGAAAATGCAAAAAAAAAATCTGGTCTACGGTGCAGTTTGGAGCATTGTAGAAAGTCTAGGAGAGTAGCGAACGTAAGGTTGTTCAATTTCCCAGCATATGATTCTCCAGTGGGAATATTATGGCGAGAAAATTGCAATTTTCAGTCAGGAACGTTTCATAAAAAATTGCGAATCTGCATACGTCATTTTCGTGACGAGCTTTTAGGACCAACCAGATTAAAGGAACTTGCGGTTCCAAAATTATTTTCTTCCCCGGTAACTGGAGATCACCAAATTGATTTCAATCTGTTAACGTCTCCTGGACGGAAATGACGAAGGTCTTCAGCAAATTCCATAAGTGGTTTTTGTGGGAGTTGCCAAAAACATATTTTGAATTAACAGTTTTATTTAAAAAGTGTTGTGAATCGAAAACCGAGTGTTCAAAATTAAAAATTGAATTATTATAAGATTAAAAAACAGAAACGAAATTTTCTGCGCAGCTACAAATATAATAAAAAGAATTTAAAAAACACGGCTAAAATGCCAATTGTATCTTTTATAGATTCTCAAAATATTAGTGATGAAACTAAAATTTTTTGTAAAATGATAATCAACGGCAAAAAAAGAAAATACAGCAATTATGAAAAATATTTGGTTCAGAATATTTTTTATATATGCCAATCAACACATAAATTTTTGAGAAACAATTTGAATATTAATTTACCGCATCCATCTACTGTATACAACTGGGTATCTATTAAAAAATTGCAAGTAGGTTTAAGCAATAATTTATTCGAATTTATTAAAAACAAGTGTCAATCATTCAACTAAATAGAAAAATATGTTGTCTTAATTTTTGATGAAATAGCAATAAGAAAAGGATTAGTATATAATGTTTCACATGATTTAATGGATGGACTAGAAGATATAGGTTTTAGCTGGAAAAACAATGTTGGAAAGCATGTATATGTTTTCATGGTAAGAGGACTTATCAGCAACTGGAAATGTGTGCTGAATTAGCTTGTTTCATAAAATGGAATGAAGAGTGACTGCTTGAAAGAAATCCTCAAAGAAAACGTAGAACCTCTTTCAAGTTGAAGTCTTAAGGTAAGAGTTTTAACATATGACCAGAGCTCAAATAACAGGAACTGTTATACTGATTTAGGCGTTTCACCTGAAAAACTATTTTGGCTTGTAGGTGGAAATTAAGTTATATGTCTTTTTTGATTTTCCTCATTTAATTAAATCCTTGAGGAATCTTCTTTTGAACACCATTTTTTGTACACCAGACGGTCGTGTAAAATGGGATTTCGTAAAAGAAGTATGGGAGCTTGAGCAAAAGAAAGTTACAAAAATGTGTACAAAGTTAACATTTCAACGCATTCATCTGAACTCTTTTGAAAAATGTGGGTAAATTTAGCTGCCCAGGTATTAAGTTGAACCGTAGGTGCTGCCATTTGCACTGCTGTTGAAACTAAACAGTTCAAAAGAAATTCAGATGAATAGTATCAACAGCTTCATTTGCGGAAAAGATAGATAAAATTATTGACTGTTTAAACAGTGGATCGTTAAAAAGTGCCAACATTTTCAAGCGTAGTTTAACATTGGACAATAAAGGCCAAAAGCACAGACTGGGAGCTTGATATGATGTGTATCCTATATACACATTGATGATCCCGGGAGAGAAGGATATTCCTGTATACCACTTACCTGCTACTTTATATTTGTCAATTAGATAATGGATAAGGTGTTCGTTTATTTAATGAGTTAAGCGTTATTTTATTTATAATGAAGACCATTTACCAATTGAATGATCTAAGTTCAGTTTGTTTAATGCCACCTCTCTGTGACTTCGCCTTATTGCAAATGTGTGTAACCAATTCGCTCCACTGAGGCGGTACGTTCTATTGCGAAGTCTTGTGCGTATATGTTTGATAATTAATACGGGTATGGATACACACCCACTTCTGCTAATCCATGATACGACGCAGTGCCCACAGATGCTTTGATAACAATTCGTAGCTTTTCGTATATGTATGTTGTCATTTACAGTACAAAGAGGGGAACGACGGAACACGGACCGAGTAATATATGGACTGCGGCTCCCGTAACAGAGGAGAAAACGGTTTATTTTCGTAATTGTATAGAGTAAACATTAACTGAGGTTTTGATGTTAATGAACGATATAGCGAAAGGAAATTCTGAAATTTTCTTTATAGTTACAAAACGATTATCACAAAATCCTCTTGAGAATCTTTTGAAACCAATGAAATCCTTCAGTTTCTGAATTGAATAGAATATTGTCTAAAAGAATGTCCTATAATATAATTAATTTCAGCAATAGTAGCAACTGTGGAGATGAAATAGATATTATGCTCTCAATAAATTCAAACAAATGTGAAGAAGATGGATTTTCTGTCTTTACTGAAATCGAAGACAAACAATTTTTGATCCAGCATAATAACGTGTCTCAGACTACAGATTTAGACTTTCTTGCTGCAAATACGTTTGCGAATCCTAAAATCCAACTTTTGCTTCCATTCATGAGGTATTTTATCGGCTAGCCCTCAAACTTAAAAACTGAATTGTGCAGCTTATGAAAAACCACAAAAACTGACGAAGTTTTGTCCTGCCCGTCAGAAATTTTTATCTTTGCAAAAAATTACAACGCAGCTTCATATGATTTCGGGAATTTAATTTCTCCATTTAATTATTTTTTAGGGCTTTGTAGTAAAATACAAAACCCTATTGCAATCACGACCTGTATCCGTCTGTCCGTCCGTCCGTCTGTATGTCACAGCACTTTTTCTCCGAAACTATAGAGGCTACAGAAACGAAACTTTTTTGCAAGGGTGCAAAAATTTTTCAAAGGGGTTTAAGGGGGTCTCTCCATAAAGGAAGGTGGCCCCTCAAATAAAATTTTCACCATTGGTAGTCGAGTAGGGTGTCATTGGAAAGGTCTTTATTAGAGCTTTTCAAAACAAATCTTAAAATTGCCTTATGAGTACCGAGGGGGGCAGGGGAAGGGGAAATGTGCGAACTTTTCGCGTAACCCCCTCGCGATTGGACACCTTTCATCCGAAAAATCTGGAAAAAAACATGAATGTAGGCTTTTATGAGTTTAATAACATCAAATACATGAGAAGTCGAGTTTCACTCAACTTTGTTAGTAATAGTATGATGTATCGATTTTATGTTTTCTTGAATAACATCTTAATGGTACCCTTAAATTCAATATAATTATGATTTATCGATGATTTATCGATTTTATGTTTTCTTGAATAAAGTCTTAACGGTACCCTTAATTCAATGTAATGACTATTTATAAGATTGATCTTTTCAGGAATTTTCGTGAAGATCGAATTGTATTTAACGAAGTTATAGCGATTTGAATTTTCCTGCATTACTATGGAACAATATGCGCTGTATTGCTATGGAAACATATGGCTATGGAACCATGTGCGCTTTTTACCGACTTGGACACAGCTTTGCTAGGATTGGCAAGAAAATTTCAGGAATGATAGGTATCATGAATATTTTTGAGAATCGGTTCAGTTAGTAGTATTAGTAATCGTAAAACAAAATAGAGGCTGTTTTAAATACGAAGATTGAATAATTTTGAGTTATTTTCCCCAACTTCAACGTTTAAGGTGGATGCTTTGAACACTTGATTCAATTTAATGAATGACTGAATGACCTACAATTAATACACATACGTGAAACAAGTCGAGAAGGTAGGAGAGAGCTCCTAGCAAAAGGGTTTTGTAACCATTCTAGGATTCGAAAACATAAGCCATGAATCGATGATTAAAGCATTGGTAAAAAGCCCCTGAAAAAAAATACATTAAAGTTAGCCGATATGAGTATCAAGTGAAAGTTTTTTATGAGAGCTTTTCAAAATAGTTCTTAAACTGATAGTTTTTGCTTCAGTGGGAGCAGGGGGGGGGGAATATATTTAAAATGTGATCCCCCCTCACGAATGGATACCTGCGATCTAAAAAATCGGAAAAAATTATCAAGGGAGATATTTATGGGTATAACAATAACAAATATCTCAGAAGTCAAAATTCGTTCAACTTTGTTAATAATAGTATGATCCTCGCATTTCACATTTTTTCCAATAAAATCGTCCTTGGCATGTTTCTTGATATTATTCGTTACTGGTTACTGCATTTTGTAAATTGAGTACCAAACCCTTCTGAGATGAGCGAAGGTCTGTCTACCCAACTTATTAACATTGGAATTGGATTTTGTAAATTTCTTGTTGGGGCAGGAGGAAGTAAGAAAAAACATACTCAAAGCCACCACAATGTGAAATTTGTCATAAGAAGGACGCCTGTAATTTTGACTCAGAATCACCCACACTTTGATGGTACTGAATTCCATAAAAAATATGTGTGAAATCACATTAAACAGAATGTTAAATTTCACTTTCAGTTTGTGTAATTTCACACGTTTCATTAACAAAACGCTTTGTTGTGGAGGACTGCTTATGCTTTCATTCGTCTTTATGTCTTGTCTGTTGGTCACTACCGGCCCGCACGAGATATTTTTGCTCCTTCTCAGTATCCCCTTTGCATTAATTTAGTTTCTTTTATTACCTTTGATTAATAAATTTTCTTTCATTGTTATTTCTTCTATTCATTTAAATCACTTCATTTTCTTGTTTATAATTTTTAATCTCATGAGCGTTTTGTTTTACTGGTTTGTTAATTAATTATATTGTATTTTGCATCTTTAATTCGTTTGATTTTTCATTAAAGTAATAATTAATAACTTATTTTATTTGAAATTTTAATAATTACTCCCACTTAATATTGCAATATCTCGTCTCAAAATTTCCCTGCATGTCTTTTATTGAACTATTAGAAAGGAAACGAAGGAAGTTAATCCAATTATTTAGGTTTCAGATTCTAGGCTTAGCAGGTAGTGAATTAATCAAAGATAGCAGCAGCAAAACTCCGCCATCGATGGTGCCAAGCCCGGTTGAGAAAGGAGGAGGGATCCCTTTGTTTCCTCCACTCCCAGCTTCCACGATTGCTTATCCTAAGTCCCATGACCAAATGGTATTAAATGCTCTCGCGGCCACACATTGGGCTTACTGGTTTCCCAATAATGGGACACTAAATGCCGAGAAATGGCAAGAACTGGTAATACAACTGCAGCTCTGCGACTAAATCCTACCTACACCTTCTTTTTGGTTACTTTAGAGGGTGAAAACGAATGGAGGTTCGGTGGTGAGCTAACTCCCCGTCCCAATAAGACCATCCATTTTTCGAAATCTGAAACAGACCCTCGAAATGAACTGGATATATGGCAACGATCTCATCTCGCAACCGAAAAATGACTATGGTATTAGATCTTAGAATACCAGATCACCGAACTATCCTGGCATTGTTAATGATCGTTTTAGAACAAGCCAGTAATACCTGTATAAATTAAACATACTGTCAATACAGGAAACGAATTGTACTGGAAAATGCGAATTAGTATCCCATCCAAATTAATCTATTTTACCGAAATGGCAATGACGTCGACGATCTTTCAAGTCCGCATCAATAATCAACTCGCCGATGAGCTAGCCAGATTGCCTTTCAATTTCGCTCCAAAGTACGTCATAAACAAGTTGGGTAAACAGACCTACGGTCATGTCAGAAGGGTTTTGTATTCAATTTACAAAATGCAGTCACCAGGTCGAATCAAATCAAGAAAAGATTATATTGGAGAAAATATGAAATTCGAAGATCATACTATTATTAACAAAGTTGAACGAATTTCGTGTTCTGAGATTTCTGTTGTTGTTATACTCATAAATATCTCCCTTGATAATTATTTCAGATATCCATTCGCTAGGGAGGAAACACATTTTTCATGTATTTCCCCCCTGTGCCCCCACTGAACAAAAACTGACAGTTTAACAACTGTTTTGAAAAGCTCCCATGAAAACTTTCATTTCATACTCATACCGGCTACGTTTGATGAATTTTTATTTTCAGGAGCCACTCTCCTGTACTGTTATCATCGATGAATGGCCAATTTTTTCGAATCCTAGAATGGTTACAAAGCCCTTTTGCTAGGAGCTCTCTCCCGCCTCCTTGACTTTTTTCGCTTATGAGTATCAATTGTAGGTACTCGTCTTCAGTCATTCATTAAATTGAATCAAGTGTTCAAAGCATGCACCGTAAACGTTGAAGTTGGGAAAAAATAACTCAAAATTATTCAATCTTCGCATTTAAAACAGCCACCATTTTGTTTTACGATTCCTGATACCACTACCTGAACCGATTCGCAAAGATATTCATGACACCTATCATTCCTGAAATTTTCATGCAAATCCTAGCAAAACTGTAGTGTCTGAGTCGGTAAAAAGCGCATGTTGTTCCATAGCCATATGTTGCCATAGTAATAAATGCAGCGCATATTGCTCCATAGTAATACAGGAAAATTCAAACCGCTATAACTTCGCTAAGTATGATTCAATCTTTATGAAACTTTCAGGATAGATCATCCTTATGAACAGTCATCTATGTACTGAATTTCATAGAATTTAAGGGTACCGTTAAGATTTTATTCAAGAAAACATAAAATCGATAAATCATACTATTACTAACAAAGTTGAGTGAATTGCGACTTCTCACGTATTTGTTGTTGTTGTACTCACCAAGGCCTACATTCGTGATTTTTTTCAGATTTTTCGGATCACAGGTGTCCAATCGCGAGGGGGGGGGACACAAATTTTTCGTGTATTTCCCCTCCCTGTGCGCCCCTCGAAGCAAACTTTGCCAAACAAAGACCTGTTTTGAAAAGTTCTCATCAAGACCTTTCATTTGATACCCATATCGGCCACCTTCAATGAAATTTTTTTTCGGGGGGTCACTTCCCTGTATGGGGAGACCCCCCTTAAATACCTTATAAAATTTTTTTTGTATTTGAACTTTGAAGAGAACACCACTTTACACCTACATACAAAATTATATGTTTCTAGCCTAAGTAGTTTCCGAGAAAAACTGCTGTGACACACGGACGGACGGACGGACGGACGGACGGACGGACGGACAGACGGACGGACGGACGGACGGACAGACATACGGACAGACGGACAGACAGGACGCGATTTTAGAAGGGTTTTGTAAAATTATTTTACAAAACCCTAAAAGCGACCTATCTATACAAGAAGCACATTTTTATACAAGTTGAGCCAAGTAGTAGCCTATGCAAACATGAACATTTTGTCGCAGTCGTTACAACCCCCAAAAAAGTATTCCTGAAGTTTGACAGTGGAGCGAAACTAGCAGGGCTACAAAATAATGAGAATAAAACAAAGGTCGGCACACAGTTGAAGAGAATACCTCAAATATATTTTTTTGTAGCCCTACAGCCCCTTTCGGGCCTTCGCTTAGAGGAAGTTAGAGCATCTCATTGTCATGATTGAAATGTATCGGTACTCCATAAGGTGTTTTATCATTATCACGCTTTGGCCGTGCGTCCATCCACCCAGCTGCAATACGTTCTAATTTTAAACCAGCACGTATCATAACTGAACAGGCTTATGGTCCGTCCGAAGAACCACTCAAACTATAGTAAATCTCGTTGACGTCAACGAGATTTGAACAAGAGACCTTTGACTTACGGGCTTATTGCTCTAACCACTAAGCTCCGCAGACTACATACCTCAAATATACACAATGTCAAACTTGGCGAATACAGTATCAAACCAGGCGAACATGTCACTTTACATACGTGGAAAGTTCTGTACAAAGCAAAATTAATGCAACAATTTCTCGATCATGCTTGTACTTAGAAGACGTATTGTTAACATCAAGTGAGAGCGAAAGCTAATCTCTGAAAATAATATGTAAATGGGACTGTGACGGCTTTCAGGAGTTAAGATACAAGCAAAGGTATAAAAATATCGATAATTTGGATGCCAATATATTTCTAAGCTCTTTTGTTCCACTTCAAATAGCTTGCGGAAAGGATGGCCAAAAAGTGACTAGGAAAAACCCTATCTAATTATCGCCCAGATATTGCCGACCAATAAGATTTTATTTTATAAAATAAAGTACGGATGTCTCTACGGAGGAAATTAATTACGTTCAAGAATCAACAAACTCTTTAATTCCTACCGAAATCAATATAAATGAAAGAAAACAAATTTTTCATCATATTTTTAAACTGATAATGATTGGCGGCAAGACTTGTAATGTAGCAACCAATACAAAATCAACTAGTCGGTGCTTTGTTTGTCAAGCAACATTAAAGGATTTTACCGATCTAAGCAAAAATGAACTAAGCTCTTTGGCTGTAAAATATGGACATTCTGTTTCACATGCAAAAATTCGTTTGTTTGAGAGCATTATGAAGGGTAGTCCCACCATAGTTCACAATGTTAATTGTGAGTAACACCTCAAAGTCAACTTTTTCGCCCAACTTAATTTCACATTTCTTTGTTTCAGTGTTTGACAAATTCAACCATGGAGAGGTACACAATTAGGCAGCACGTAAAGTTGTTGAAGCCTTTTACGAAAATGGGCGTTCAAACAAAATGCATTTCGTGATATTTTTGGATTTTTGGATTCTGCGCAAGTTTCAGCAAACTGGATATGTAGAATATGTGAAATCACCTATGCGTGCTCGCCCAGTTCGTTCTGCGGAAAACATTGCTGTTGTTTGCGAGAGTATGGCAGAAGAGCCCTCGAACCCCGACACACATCGTCATTGATGCGAATTGATTAAAGATTTGGATTTACACGCTTACAAGCTTCAATTGACTCAAAAGTTGAAGCCTACTGACAATTTCAAGCGTCAGTAAAACGACGAATGGTTGGTTAAACAGACAGAAGGGAATGGTGATATTACCAAGAAAACCATCTTCAGCGACGAGGCATACTTTCACCTCAGTGGATTTGTTAACAAGCAGAATTGCCGCATTTGGGCAAATGAGAATCCACGAATGATTGTTGGAAAGCCAATACATCCACAAAGAGTGACTGTTCGTGCGGTTTATGGGCTGGCGGCGTCATCGGGCCGTACTTCTTCGAAAATGAGGGCGGCCAAGCATTTACCGGGAATGGTGTTCGCTTTCACGAGACGATAATGGACTTCTTATTTCCAGGAACTGAGGTTATGGACCTGGACAATATGTGGTTCCAACAGGATGGTGCCACTTGCCACACAGCCAACAAAACAATTGCTCTTTTGTGCGAGAAGTTCATTGGCCATGTTATCTCACGTTGTGACAATGTTAATTGGCTGCCACGATCATGTGATTTGAGACCGTTGGACTTCTTTCTCTGGGGACATTTAAAAAAAGTGTACGGCAATAAGCCAAGAACAATTCAAAAGCTAAAGGATGAGATAATTCAGCACATTAAGGACATTGTACCTTAATTATTTCTCAGAGTCATTGAAAATATGGACCATCGGATAGAAGTATGCCACGATAGCCATGGCGAGCATTTAGGAAATATTTTCCTACACATAATTGTCATACATCCTTCTACTATAATAAAAAATATTAGCATAATTCCCTGTAAACTTTTTGTTTTATTTACAATTAACATCGTGCGCTTTAGTTGGACCACCCTTTACATATGGCTCATAAGTTGCCAGAACAGAAATAAAGAATACCAAGGAAAAAAGAAAACAACTTGGGGAAACAGACCTACGCTCATGTCAGAAGGGTTTTGTATTCAATTTACAAAATGCAGTCACCAGATAGAATCAAATCAAGAAAAATGTCAAAAAATTAGCCATTATTCGATGATAACAGTACACGAGAGTAGCCCCTGAAAAAAATTCATCAAACGTAGCCGATATGAGTATGAAATGAAAGTTTTCATGGAAGCTTTTCAAAATAGTTCTTAAACTGTCAGTTCATCAAACGTAGCCGATATGAGTATGAAATAAAAGTTTTCATGGGAGCTTTTCAAAACAGTTCTTAAACTGTCAGTTTTTGCTTCAGTGGGGGCACAGGGGGGAAATACATGAAAAATATGTTTCCTCCGTCGTGGATGGACATCTGAAATAATTATCAAGGGAGATATTTATGAGTATAACAATACCAAAAACTTCAGATGTCGAAATTAGTTCAACTTTGTTAATAATAGTATGATCTTCGTATTTCATATTTTCTCCAAGAAAATCGTCTTTGACATTTTTCTTGATTTGATTCGATCTGGTGACTGCATTTTGTAAATTGAATACAAAACCCTTCTGACATGAGCGTAGGTCTGTTCACCCAACACGTTTTTTCAGGGGCCACTCTCCTGTACTGTAATCATCGATTAATAGCGAATTTTTTCGAATCCTAGAATGGTTACAAAACCCTTTTGCTAGGAGCTCTCTCCCACCTCCTTGACTTGTTTCACTTATGCGCATTAATTGTAGGTACTCATCTTGAGTCATTTATTAAATTGAATCAAGTGTTCAAAGCATGCACCTTAAACGTTGAAGTTGGGAAAAAATAACTCAAAATTATTCAATCTTCGCATTTAAAGCGGCCACTATTTTGTTTTACGATTACTGATACCACTAGCTGAACTGATTCTCAAAGATATACATGACACCTATCATTCCTGAAATTTTCATGCAAATCCTAGCAAAACTGTAGTGTCTGAGTTGGTAAAAAGCGCATGTTGTTCCATAGCCATATGTTGCCATAGTAATAAATGCAGCGCATATTGTTCCATAGTAATACAGGAAAATTCAAACCACTATAACTTCGCTGAATATGATTCAATTTTTAAGAAACTTTCAGGATAGATCAATCTTATAAATAGACATGCTCATCAAATTTAAGGGTACCGTTAAGATTTTATTCAAGAAAACATAAAATCGAGAAATCATACTATTACTAACAAAGTTGAGTGAATTGCGACTTCTAACGTATTTGTTGTTGTTGTACTCACCAAGGCCTACATACCTGATTTTTTTAAGATTTTTCGGATCACAGGTGTCCAATCGCGAGGGGGGGGGGGCACAAATTTTTCGTGTATTTCCCCTCCCTGTGCGCCCCTTGAAGCAAATTTTGCCAAACTAAATTTTTTTTCGGGGGGTCACTCTCTCATATTAGGAGACCCCCCTTAAATACCTTATAAAATTTTTTTGTTGTTGAAATTTGAAAAGAGCACCATTTTACACCTACGCACAAAATTTGATGTTTCTAGCTTAAGTAGTTCCCGAGAAAAGGTGGTGTTACACACGGACGGACGGACAGACAGACGGACAGACAGGATGCGATTTTAGAAGGGTTTTGTAAAATTATTTTACAAAACCTTAAAAATACCCACACAGAAAATACAGAAAAGATTTAGAGAAGAAACGGGCTTACTAATAGACATGCCTAAAAGTAATTACGACAATACTAATGATAGCAACACGAGCCGAAGGTTTTTTGAAAAACCCCAACTGGCTGCTGAAATTACAGGTGTTGATTATCAGCTAATATACAGTTTGGAAGTAATATTAGAAACAATATCCAGTGGCTACGAAATAGACCCAAAAACTACGACGAGTACGCATTAGAAACAGCCAAATATGTGCAACTCTACCCGTGGTACCCCATGACACCTACGACGACAACATTTTAATTCATGGTGCTGCAATTATAGCAAAATCGTAAAGAAGCACAGGAGGTCTACAACAAGCACGAACAGAGAAAATTATACGCTGAATTTTTCTCGAGAAGAGAGTAATAGAGATATCTTATGATAGAATGTTGCTGAGCTCTGATCCATTCATCAGCAGTATTTCAGTCAATAACCGGAGAAACAAGAAAATATCGAAAGTATTTTGTCCAGAAACAATAAATATGCTCCTCTTTAGTAGACTAAGCTTAGAAGATACCCTTACTACAATTGAATCAGATAGCGAAGAATCAAGCTGATAATATTTTAAAAAATACTATGACATAACTCATAATTTTTCAATATTTTCATATTTTTAGAGTTTTGTAAAATAATTTTACAAAACCCTACTAGTTTCGCGACCCGTCTGTCCGTCTGTCCGTCCGTGTGTCACAGCAGTTTTCCTCAGAAACTACTTAAGCTAGAAACATCAAATTTTGTGTAGGTGTGAGGTGGTGATCTCTTCAAAGTGCAATTACAAAACAATTTTATAAGATATTTAAGTGGGGTCTCCCCATATAGGAGAGTGACCCCCCGAAAAAAAATACGATATGGGTATCAAACGAAAGGTCTTGATGAGAACTTTTCAAAACAGGTCTTAGTTTGGCAAAATTTGCTTCGAAGGGCGCACAGGGAGGGGAAATACACGAAAAATTTGTGTCCCCCCCTCGCCATCCGAAAAATCTGGAAAAAATCAGGAACGTAGGCCTTGGTGAGTACAACATCAACAAATATGTTAGAAGTCACAATTCACTCAACTTTGTTGGTAATAGTATGATTTCTCGATTTTATGTTTTCTTGAATAAAATCCCTTAAATTCGATGAACGTAAATGTCTATTTATAAGATTGATCTATTCTGAAAGTTTCATAAAGATTGAATCATATTTAGCGAAGTTATAGTGGTTTGAATTTCGCTGTATTACTATGGAACAATATGCGCTGCATTTATTACTATGGCAACATATGGCTATGGAACAACATGCGCTTTTTACCGACTCAGATACTACAGTTTTGCTAGGATTTGCATGAAAATTTCAGGAATGATAGGTGTCATGTATATCTTTGAGAATCGGGTCAGCTGGTGGTATCAGTAATCGTAAAACAAAATAGAGGCTGTTTTAAATGCGAAGATTGAATAATTTTGAGTTATTTTTTCCCAACTTCAACGTTTAAGGTGCATGCTTTGAACACTTGATTCAATTTAATGAATGACTGAAGATGAGTACCTACAATTAATTCTCATAAGTGAAACAAGTCAAGGAGGTGGGAGAGAGCTCCTAGCAAAAGGGTTTTGTAACCATTCTAGGATTCGAAAAAATTGGCCATTACTCGATGATAACAGTACAAGAGTGTGGCCCCTGAAAAAAAAAAATTCATCAAACGTAGCCGATATGAGTATGAAATAAAAGTTTTCATGGGAGCTTTTCAAAACAGTTCTTAAACTGTCAGTTTTTGCTTCAGTGGGGGCACAGGGGGGAAATACATGAAAAATGTGTTACCTCCGTCGCGGATGGACATCTGAAATAATAATCAAGGGAGATATTTATGAGTATAACAATACCAAAAACCTCAGAAATTGAAATTCGTTCAACTTTGTTAATAATAGTATGATCTTCGCATTTCATATTTTCTCCAATAAAATCGTCTTTGACATGTTTCTTGATTTGATTCGATCTGGTGACTGCACTTTGTAAATTGAATACAAAACCCTTCTGATATGAGCGTAGGTCTGTTCACCCAACTTGTTTTTTAGGGTATTGTAAAATCATTTTACAATACCCTACTAAAATCGCGTCCTGTCTGTCCGTCTGTCCGTCCGTCCGTCCGTCCGTAAGTCACACCACTTTTTCTCGCAAACTACATAAGCTAGAAACATGAAATTTTGTAAGTAGGTGCGAAGTGACGCCCTCTTAAAGTTTCAATACGCAAAAAAATGTATAAGGTCTTTAAGGGGGGTCTCCCCATATAGGGGAGTTGCCCCTAAAAACAAAAAGTTTTCATTGCATGTAGGCAATATGGGTATCAAATGAAAGGTCTTGATAACAACTTGTCAAAACAGGTCTTAAAATGACAAATTTTGCTTTGAGGGGTGCAGGGGAAGGGGAAATGTACGAAAATTTTGTGTCCCCCCCTCGCGATTGGACACCTTTGACCCGAAAAATCTGAAAAAAATCATGATTGTAGACCTTTATGAGTACAACAACAACAAATACATGAGAAGTCGAAATTCGCTCAACTTTGTTAGTAATAGTATGATTTATCGACTTTATGTTTTCTTGAATAAAATCTTAACGGTGCCCTTAAATCATGAAATTCAGTACACTAATGACTATTTATAAGATTAATTTGTCCTGAAAGTTTCATAAAGATCGAATGGTATTTAATGAAGTTATAGCGATTTGAATTTTCCTGTATTACTATGGAACAATATGCGCTGTACGAGTATTACTATGGAAACATATGGCTGTGGAACAATATGCGCTTTTTACCGACTGAGATACTACAGCTTTGCTAAGATTTGCATGAAAATTTCAGGAATGATAGGTAGCATGAATTTCTTAGACAATTGGCTCAGCTAGCGGTATTAGTAATCGTAAAGCAAAATAGTGGCTGTTTTAAATGCGAAGATTGAATAATTTTGATGTATTTTGCCCAACTTCAACGTTTAAGGCGCATGCTTTTAACACTTGGTTCAATTTAATGAATGCCTGAAGATGAGTATCTACAATCATTACTCATAGGTAAAATAAGTCGAGGAGGCAGGAGAGAGCTCCTAGTAAATGGGCTTTGTAACCATTCTAGGATTCGAATAAATAGGCCATGAATCGATGATTACAGTACATCAAAGGTAGCCGATATGAATATCAAATGAAATGTCTTTATAAGAGGTTTTCAAAAGAGTACTTAAATTGACAATTTTTCCTTCACAAGGGCAACAAATACCTTAGAAGTCGAAATTCGATCAACTTTGTTAATAGTAGTACATTTTATAAATTTTGCTTTTTTGTCTATAAAATCAAGAAGGGACCCTTGAATTTCCCACAATCTATAATTTAAGTTTTCTTAACAATAAACAGCTAAGTTACAGCCGATTGAATATCTAATAATTACAACAACATTATCACGTGATACTAGGGAGATACACGCTTGCAACGGACCTAGACACTACAAATATGTAGAAATTTTGATAAAAATTTTAGAAATGGTTTGTAATATTCATGTGTCATCATGAATAATCAAGCGACGGGGTCAAAACACTTGAACAAAATCGTGGCGAGCTTAAAATCATAATAACCATAATAATTTTCCGAACTGAATTTATAGAATCTGTATATTAGTCAAGTTTTAATATGCAGGAGATATTGTCTGATTAACTCATTGTTTTACAATACCCTTCTGGCAGGAGCATCCTCCTGCTACTTCAACTTGGTTTTGTATAAACTTATTCATATTGTAAATAGGGTTTTTTCATTAATTAACACATTTTTGACCGCACGCAAACACAAAATCGACATATGTGCTACGTGAATCGTATAGACGAACAACGGTTAACCTAAAAGATATTCGTCGGTAGGGCTGGAGGACGGTCACCAGTGGGGAAACCGAGGAAACGCTGGTCTGACTCGGTCGCCGAAGACAGTTTATCGCTGCTCGGATTTCAAATGGGAGGACGCGGTCAGTGGGCCGAGACAGTTGGTGGTGCTCTTTGCAGGAAGCAAAGGCCCGAGAGGAGTTGTTGTACTACTACATAGAAGAAAAAGGTATGTCTACAAAATCGTTTCACTCCGACGTGCTACGGAATTTTTTGTTTGTTTTTTCTCTCTTTTATGTATTTGTATAGTATTTATGGATTGATTTTTTTTTTTAATTTTTAATCACCCTTTATTTCTATAGCTCAAGCATTGAAAATAATCTTTCAAACAGTAATGTTAGTTTGACAGTTCAAATCCGAATTCGTTTGTGAAAATGGGTTGGCGTTTAGTCTTGAACGGCTATGTTTCTCATAGATTTAATTTAAATTCAAAATAAACATACCTGTTTATCGATCAATCGATGTCTACCATCGATGTGAATTTAGTGGTAGGTAGAATAAGAGGAGTTCTTGCACTGCTTAACAGTGAATCTGCTTTCAAAAGCTCTAATTGATGATTTCAATGATGCTATTGCCAAAATCTAGCCATTTCAAAGGAGTTTAATAGCATTTACTAATTTAATTGTTGAGCATCAAATTATTGGAGCCTTAAGACAATCTGCAGATTTCGAATAAAGCCCGGAGATTTATTGTATAACAAGTTGGGCAGACAGACCTATGCTCATGTCAGAAGGGTTTTGTACTCAACTTACAAAATGCAGTAACCAGCCACGAATAAAATCAAGAAACATGTCAAAGACGATTTAATTGGAGAAAATGTGAAATTCGAGGATCATACTATTATTAACAAAGTTGAACGAATTTTGACTTCTGAGGTATTTGTTATAGTTATACTCATAAATATCTCCTTTGATATTTTTTTCAGATTTTTTAGATCACTGGTGCCCATTCGCGAGGGAGGAAACACATTTTTCATGTATTTCCCCACCTGTGCACCCACTGAAGCAAAAACTGTCAGTTTAAGAACTGTTTTGAAAAGCTCTCATAGAGAACTTTCAGTTGATACTCATATCGGCTACTTTTCATGAAATTTTTTTCAGGGGCGACTCCTCTGTACTGTAATCACCGATTCATGGCCTATTTTTTCGAATCCTAGAATGGTTACAAAGCCCTTTTGCTAGGAGCTCTCTCTTGCCTCTTCGACTTGTTTCAATTGTATGTACTCATCTTCATGATACCTATCACCCCTGAAATTTTCATGCAAATTCTAGCAAAGCTGTAGTGTCTAAGTCGGTAAAAAGCGCATATGGCTCCATAGCAATATGTTTCCATAGTAATACAGGGCATACGAGTATTGCTCCATAGCAATACACGAAAATTCAAATCGCTATAACTTCGGTAAATACTATTCGATCTTTATGAAACTTTCTGAAAAGATCAATCTTATAAATAGTCATCTCTTTGCTAAATTTTATTGAGTTTAAGGGTACCGTTTAGATTTTATTCAAGAAAACACAAAATCGATAAATCATACTATTACTAACAAAGTTGAGTGAATTTCGACTTCTCATGTATTTGTTGTTGTTGTACTCATTAAGGCCTACATTCATGATTTTTTTCAGATTTTTCGGATGGAAGGTGTCCAATCGCGAAGGGGGGGTACGCGAAAAGTTCGTACATTTCCCCTTCCCCTGCCCCCCTCGGTACTTATAAGACAATTTTAAGACTTTTTTTGAAAAGATCTTATTGAGACCTTTCCAATGACACCCTACTCGACTACCAATGGTGAAATTTTTTTTTTGTGGGGTCACCCCCTTATATCGGGAGACCCCCCTTAAACGCCTTTGAAAAATTTTTCCACCTTTGAACTTTCAAGAGGTCACCACTTCTGACCTTTCCACAAAGTTTCATGGCTGTAGCCCTCATAGTTTCGGAGAAAAAGTGCTGTGACATACAGACGGACGGACGGACGGACGGACAGACGGACAGACGGACACAGGTCGTGATTGCAATAGGGTTTTGTATTTTAGTACAAAACCCTAAAAACTATCTTCAATGGAGCATCAAGATCTACTTATATGAATAATTGTATGACCACCCATCGTAAAAAATAGAAAAGAATTATGCTGAGCAACCAATTCCTATAATCTTTACTTTAAGGCGTTTTAAGTTACTGCATATTTAAATATCTTTACACATTTGATAATCTATGCTAAAAAAAATCAACTTAATGTAATCGTGTCCTACTGATTATAACGTCATATTAGTTCATCGCTTTTCATCCATGGTAATGACATAAAAATCTTAGCTTTGGCAAAATTTTCAATTATGTACGCTTTTAAATTTTTTAGTTGTACTTCTACCTCGCATGTATAAGAATTTACGATTGCAATCTTTGATGGCCCTGAAAAGTGCGAAAAACAGTAAAGTCTTCCTACGCGCATTGAGTAGCTTCTTCAATTTATTTTTTGCGACATTTGATGTAGCTTTTATGAGTACTTACTGTCAAGGATTCACAAAAGCCATCAGTGTAGATATGCAACAATATGCTTTAAAACGGAAGATTATTAGAGTACTCGTATAATCCAACAGGTTTCTTCAACATTTTAATCCAAAGATAACTTAGCATTTATTAACACATAGACCTAGATTGTGTGAGCGAGCAACGAATTACGCCCGTGACTAAACTGCATTCAGCTTAGTACGACACATGCGTGCTAACCAAACATGTTGCGAGTCCACCACCGAAGATATGGTTAAAAGTAACAACATGTACATAATTAATGTACGAGTATCTCGAAGAACTCGTCCAAAATATTGTTATGTAAACCTTATGCGTTTGAGACGAGGGAAGGCGTGCCTGTGAAAAAGCCTCGGGTTGAATACATGTCGATTTTTGGAATTGTGCCTCATATTGAAGCGATATAAATAGCAGGCTTCAACTCAGAGTAGGCTATCAGTACCAAACTATTATTGGATACAAAAACTATACCAGGATGAAAGTTATTCTTTGCTTGTTAGCTTTGATCGCTGTTGCAGCCGCAGGATCAATTGGGTGGAATGGTGGCTACGGAGGATACGGTGGCGGATGGGGAGGATACAATGGAGGCTGGGGAGGGTACAATGGCGGCTGGGGAGGATATGGCAAAGGTTGGGGTGGAAGTGTTGGAGGTTGGGGACGTGGATGGAACGGTGGCTACGGAAGCGGCTGGGGAGGATATGGAAGCGGCTGGAACCGCGGTGGATGGGGAGGCTCTGATGGATGGTACCGTGGAGGATGGGGCGGTCACAGTGCATGGTAAAGCAGAGACTAGTCAATTGTTTTAATGTTAATCTCCAGTACCTGTAATATCCTTTCGAGTGTAATTTTAATAAAAAGTTTCTAGATTTTATGCAAAAGACTTTCATTAATTTCGTTGTTTGATTTGGTTACAAAAGTTTGAAGCATTGATGTGAAGAATGCCAGAAACTTTGCTCAATAAATACAATATGGGGATATTTCCAGTGAAGCCAATATAGGGATATTTCCCTGAAGCGAGTTTGTGATGTTCCTTTATTCCAGTGGATTTTGTGATGTTCCTTCATTTTGGCCATGCAGTCACAGTTGCAATTATTTGCTCAAAAGTGTCAGTGGTACTTTGATACCGTGGAGTTTAAATATACTATAATCAAAAATATATATTTTTTAATCAGCTCCCATAGGAAAGACTTTTAGGGTAAGTCCGGGATAGTTGGACCATGTTTTTCTAAAGCTATTTTTTCCGAAATTTTGCAATGTCTAGGATAAGTTTTGTATTTTTTTAATAAGTATATATGTCTTTAAACAATTCCAAGGAAGTTTGCAGTTGTTAAGCTTATCACACCGGGAGTTATGATGTTTTTTTGGTTTTGCTCGATGGTCCGTCTATCCCAAGCATACTCGGGTTAGATGGACCACCTAATAGGGATTGATGGACCTCTATTTTACGTGACTGAATCAGGATATAACACAAGAAATACATGTTAACAAAGGTATAAAGACTATTTATAAACTATTTGATATGATTAATAGATTTGACAATCAAAATAATTAAAAAATAAAGTCAGTATAACTCTTTTTCTAGAAATTTGAATCATTTAGCAGTCATCTTATTTGGAAGATCTTGCTTACCGCAGTAATCGCATTCATTCTCGAATCTTGTACAGCCTTCATGTGTCCAGCGGGAACATGACACACACTAAATCCAATCTTCATCTCGTTTTGTTTCGTTGTAGTTCTCTTCACACCATACACAGAAATCTTCATCCCAGTCACTTTCATAAAGATTGTCGTTGCAAATTGTGTTGATATCAATATCTTCGGAATCTGAGGATGACGTTAGTTCTTTTTTTCTTCGCGTTCTCTTACTTTTATTGACCGTTGTTTGCGTATTGTTCTCATTTCTTTTCTCTAGCTTCTTTTTCTCCTTTTCTCTTTTCTTTTCCTCTTGGTCTTTCTTTTTTTCCTCCCTGTCTTTCTTCTTTTCTTCTTTTATTTCAATTTTTGACTCTTTCTCATTTTTTTTCTTTTTCAGAGCAGTTATGTTTACTGGAGAGCTTAATACTGTTGATATAGTTTGAACTTTTCTTTTCACAGTCTGAACTTTGTTGACACAAGGCATTGGATGTAGTTTGTCCAATAACTTTGAAGGGGTTACAATTTTAGATTTATTCCGGTGCTTTTCAGAAGGTCCAGGTAAAAGAACATTTTCAAAGCTTCTTGAAGTACCAGCACTACAACCGCTTCTTGAGGAATTAGAACCTGCCACAGCAACATCATCACTTGGGCTATTAGGACCAGCAACAGTGGCATCATTTTTTGAACTACCGGAGCAAGCAACACCAACACCAGTCACAACGTTTTCGAGAACAAGAGACGTATCTGGAGGCCTAGAGTCCATTGATTCTGACAAAAAAGCGAAGTCTGGTATCACATCAGGTTCAAATGGAATGATTCCACACGTTCTAAATCCACTTATTCCATTTTCTACGTTTGCTGATTTATCCCAAGCTATGCTTAGAAGCGCATCAAACTGCAGTCGAGTTATCTTCCTTGAAGGGTTATTGGTCACGTACTTTGAGCAAGTAGAATAATAGTTCATTGTTAAAGACTTGAAGAAAGCGCGGTCTAATGGTTGAAGTCAATGACTGGCGTGGGGAGGAATACTCATCAAAATTATTCGATTATTTTCTGCAAACTCTAGCATTTCAACGCAGCTAGTGTGTGATGTATGTCCATCTAAAAGAAGTAGCACCTTTCCTGCTGATTTTCTTGGAGTGAAATAGTTTTTCAGCCAATCAAAAAACAAATCGCTATTTACATAGCCAGACTTTGGCGACATTTTTACTTCAGCGCCAGGTGGTTAACGGTCACAAAACTCCTGCTTTAGGTTCTTTCCTTTCATTATGCAAAACGGTGGTCAGAATGTACCCTCTCTATTCAGACTTGCTAATACTGATATGGTTTCACCCTTTTCTCCTGAAGTAGCAGAAGTTATATTCTTGGAACCTTTCAAAGCAACTTCCTTCCCTGGTTTGTTATTTAGCTGTAAACCTGTTTCATCCATGTTGAAAATGTTGCCAGGTTTATCTATAAGACCATTTTCTTCCAAAACATTCTTTAAGAGGTCAAAATACGCTTTGACATCTATTTTATTTAGACCTTTTGCTCTCGCAAAAACACACCTTCAGATTGCCGAATGGACAGTTCAGGATTGCGAACAAGAAAAGAAGAAAGCCAGTCGTAGTCTGCTTGCTTTGTTTCATGATTGAAACTATGCTTTAATTGCAGGTTTTCAGCTAAATAGTAAGCCATAGAACGTACTGAGTTTCTGGTTGGAGTAAACTCCCTCGATTGTAATTTTTTTATGTGTACTACAATGTTTTCTTCATTTTAAATTCCTAGCAATGAGTTTTTTCCCATGGAACCTTTACTAAAACTTCATAGCTTGATGCGTCTTTTCAAAGTTGTTTTCGGTATTCCAAACACCTTTGCTGCAGCATTAACTCCCATTTCCTTACTTTGAACAGCTCTGGCTGCATTTTCCAAGCTACGTTCAGACCATTCTCCCCACCCAGACATGCGTTTGCTGGTATAGAACGTAGGCATTTTCCTATAACATAAAAGACCAACGTATCAGGACACACCTTTGTGTTTAAAATAATTTTGATAAGTATCATTTAATTTATATTAGAAGTAAAGTCCTAATAGGAAATATGGTCCCACTATTCCAGGTTCTTTTCAAGTGAACCAACGATCCCAAATGTCACTGATCCATCTATCCCAATTGTCAGGGATAGATGGACAGACAAACAACGCTACTGGAGCACCATATTAGGTTAAGACCTTACTCAACTATACAATCGAGCTATAGCATTGATCTTAGGTCAAAATCAATTAAACTAACTTAACCACATAACAATAAAATCTAGTGAAAAATATTTTTCAACTCACCAAAAGAAATAAACAACGTTTTTTTTCCTAAAAAACATGTGACACTCACGAGCAAAACTAAACGTGTTCACGTCTGCACGAGTAGAAAAATACTAGCCAGACGAGCGAAATGCCTGACTTACCCTATCCATTTCACACATGCATATATTATTTGACCTTGCTTTTTACGTATTTTCACGCAAAATATTCAGACGATTCTGTTTTTGCTGTTTTGTTATATATATTTCAATCGAGTAACGGAATTTGTTTGACAAAGTTCAATTTGCAGACTCTGGTACAGATTTTTCTTCATCAGCAATTGATCTGCCGTCGGACTCCAGTTATTAAGTTTGCAGATGAGGGGCAATGTATTTATTATAATATACTATACATTATTTGGAGCACCCCACCAACAAAATTACTTCATTTTTACGAAAAAATAATAAAAACTTACATAAATTCAACACAAATTACAATTAACCCCCCAGAGTCATAGATAAAAGAGTTTTAATGAATACCAATCGATTTAAATTTTCAAAGAATACAAAGCGAATTCAAAACAATAAAATATTAAAACTTAATGGCCCAAATGGCACCATAAATTTATACGTTGTCAATCAAAAACTTTTAATCAAAACAACAATATCAAATTCAAATTAATTAATTATTTTGTATTTTATGATTCAATTGTAAAAAGGCAAAAAAACTAACTATCACTATTCAAAAATTATTTATGATTTTAATATTACAGTGAACTTTTCTCTACACTTAATATATTATAACGTAACTCTAATAAAATTTAATTAAAATCTTTATCTTATACTAAAAAACGCTATCAATATATTCCTAAAATAAACGTTCAACCTTATCTCTGAACATAATATGATAAAAATTACGTTTGCCTTTCCTAAATATTGAAATTTATCCCTAGTTTTAAACAAAAACAAACGACAACATCACTAAATGTAGCAATAATGGGCTAAAACTGAAAGCTTTGCAACGAACACACAAAACACAAAAAACACGTTGAGTAGACAGATCTACGCTCATTTCAGAAGGGCTTTGTATTCTCCGAAATGCAGTCACCAGCAATATATAATGTCAAGAAACATGTCAAAGAGATGTGCATGTTTGAAAGAAAATCCATATTTCTTCATTTTCAATGGTCGCCATTTTGTTGCGAACTAACAAAAATCACTCAAATCATGAATTCCAAAAATATGTATGTTATAAATCTTATCTGAAAATTTTAAGAAGTTCAATCAAAACTGCAGTGTCTGACCCGATAGGAAGTCCATACAATACCAAAACCGTATGTTATTGTAGTTGTAATCGCAGAAATGGCAAATGTCTATAACTTCCGTGAATATGATTCGATTTTCGTCAAACTTACAGAGTATTAGGCCCTTTTGTGAAATTACTTAAATATGGAAGACTACCTATCATATTTTATTGGGGGAAATGTGAAACTTGAAGATCATACTATTATTATCAAAGTTGAGCGAATTTCGACTTCCAAAGTATTTATTGTTATTGTACTCATATACATCTATTGCCATTATTTTTTTCAGATTTTTCGGATCACAGGTGTCCAATCGCGAGGGGGGACACAAATTTTTCGTGTATTTTCAATCCCTGTGCGTTCCTCAATGCAAAAATTGTCAATTCAAGACCTGTTTTGATTTCCATATGATACCCATATCGGCTACCTTTGATGAAATTTTTCTTGAGGGCCACTCCCCTATGTTGGGAGACCCCCTTAAATACCTAATGAAAATTTATTGTGATTGAAATTTCAAGAAAGCACCGCTTTACACCTATATGCAAAATTTGGGGTTTCTAGCGATTTTAGTAGGGTTTTGTAACATTATTTTACAAAACCCAAATAACCACGAATCATTAGACACTTGTTTTGTTTATTTGATATTTGCAGGTCAATTTTATTTTTTCTTCAAAAGCCATCGGGCCTTGTTTTGTTGTGTGAACAGACGTTTTGACCCTTTGAGACACTGAAAATGACTCAAAGGAGTCAAAACGCGTCTGCTCACGCAGCAAAGCAAGGCCCGATGGCTTTTGAAGAAAAAAAAAAAACAATTTGGACATTGTCTTTTATCCTGTGTTTTCATCTTGTCCATTTAAACGCTATTATTTTGTTTTTTTCCGACAAATATATATTTCAGGAGTAAGTTGCTCCCTTCTTCAGTGTCAATTATTTTTTGAGATTACAAGGCCTTTTCGAGGATATTTATACTAACCGAATTCTAATTACCTAAAGTCTAATTGCTTAATGCCTGATTGCTTAAGGTCTAATTGCTATTGGGTTTTATTATCTTTGTATTTTAATATTATTCTTAGCTTAATTATTTAGTCTTTTTTTTATTATTTTATTATTGCTTAAGGTCTAATTATTATTATTTATCACATGAGTAATTTTAATTATTATTAGTACAATAGAAAACAATCTAACGCTATTTCACCATATCCAGGAGCCTAGAGTATCCATTTCCTAGGTCATCGATGAGTCTTGTTTCGGTTGGCTGCCTCATGATCCACAATGATTCATACACGTCCAGTTTTCGCATGTTTCTTGCTACCTTCACTACCGTTGGGTCGTTCCATTCTATTTGATATCCTTCGCAAATGTGTTTCGCTACTGAAGATTTAACGTTGCTCGTGGTTCCTCGCTTCATCGCCAATTATCCCTCCTTAGTATGCTCCTCGAATCTTATTTTAACTGTTCGTTTTGTTTGTCCAATGTATGCTTTATCACAGTGTTTGCATTTAATTTTGTATACATCGCACTTCTCATCTTTCTTCATGCTATCCTTTGCATTTGTGAGCCTACTCTTAAGTTGAAACTGGACGCTGCTTGTAATGAGCTAGATGTTAACTTGCTAGAGTAATCTGCTAAAGTCTACGGTTAGTTCTGAGTTTACGAGCGCTACTCTTTGTTGTTCTCTTTGTTGTTACCTTCTATTTTGCGTGTGGACCTTAGTAAAGCTATCTCGTGCTCTCCTGTGTTCAATTTTCTTTATCATACCTGAGATCAAGTTAGTTGATCTTCCAAAAGCACGAGAGCTTGCTTCACTGGTACGCTTGGATACAGAGCCTTGACGTCAAAAGACACCATTTTATCCTCACTTTGTAAACGAGTGTACTTCATAAGCTTTTTAATTAATTCATCTCGGTTTTTGACGGAGTATTTGTTACTACAAGCAGAAGTCTGGAGCACCGATGGGTAATCCTCTGTCACCGTTTTTAAGCGAGATCTTTATGTCCTGGATTGAAGAAATAATGGAGCAAGATGGCATAATGCCCAAACGTTGGGTTTGAATTTTAGACGATATTTTCGCCATAGTAAATGAAAAAGGCCTAAATGAATTGCTGCCGAAATTAAATAACATCCACAAAAATATCAATTTCACAATTGAGGAAGGAACGAACAACGAATTACCTTTCCTCGATTTGAAAATTATGAGGGTTAGCGGAAAATTAGAATTGGACATATACCGAAAAAATACAAGCACTCAAAGGACTGTGCCAAGAACATCAAATCATGCATACTCACAAAAAATGGCATCTTTCCGAGCATGGATACATAGGATGCTGTCAGTACCACTGAGTATGGAAAACCGGATGAAGGAAATAAGTTGTATCCTAGATACAGCGAAGAAATACGGATATGAAGCAGGGATGATCTCAGGTATTATGAAGAAAATTGAACAAAGGAGAGCACGAGATAGCTAGAGACTTTGACATTTTGGTGATCAAGCATGTGCAAATTTTAAAATGGTCGCGGTTCAATTATACGTTTTTTTTTCAGATTTTTGTAACCCTCACACTTTCCAACGGATTTTGATGAAATTTCAGATTATTGATTTCTTGTATTATGCAAAAAATTATTAAAATCGAATGAAAGATAAAACAGTCGAAAATTTTAAACCTAATATTCTTAGCCGCCATTTTCACTATAAATTGAATACTTTTGCCCTATCTAGAGTGAAACTCCGATTTGAACGAGATTTGGCACATTGATTAATGAGCCTAGCACACAAAGATTTAAAATAATCCAAAATCAAATGCAAAGGCCAGAAGGCAAGCGCAATTTGCTATTTTAGTAGCAACTGAAATAATGAATATTTTTCATGGAAACATTTTAAATGAGTTAACTTGGAAGTAGTTATAAAACAGACCATTTTTAAGATACTTTAAAATTTTTTAACAATACCTTAAAAATTATAAAATCGCAATTTGCCTGCCTGTCCGTCCGTCCGTTTGTTCGTGCGTCACAACAAGTTTTCTTGCAAACCACATGAGCTAGAATGAGGAAATTTTCTAATTCTACGTCTAGCACTCGTTGCGTGTAGACGTGTTTTAATTCGCTCCTGTCAAGAATTTTTATAAATTAAAATAACTTTTAAAAACGTCAATTAGAAAGTAATTTTAGAAAGAAACTTATTACATTGTTGAACTATTCGAACAATTTATCGAGTATCTGGATTTTACCTGCGAGAAAGTTTCAAAAAAGAAAAAAGTTTTTTTCACCGGGGGTATGGACAAGCCTGACGGCTTCCCACCACTAGGGGACCCAGAGCCTGGCATTTCGAAAATCACAAATGTTAAAATCATAAAGCGGAAAAATGAACAAGACAACTGTGAGCATGGAAACCGTATTACGCTTTCAAGCGAAGGTTATGAAAAAGTACCCAGGGAAAATGCAAGGGTTACGAAACAAAACGACGAGTTGAAACTCCGTTTACAGAGTTTGGAAGATATGGTCCGGACGTTATCAAATGGGAGCAAACCAAAAGTGAAGCCAAAGAATACGTCCAGCAAAGAAGAACCGATATTAACTAAGAAGAATGAGAAAAAGGAAACAACAACAACAAGCAAGACCAACAAGAAAGCAGTACCAACACAGAAGACTCAAACATATAAAACAAAATCGCAAGATATGAGCAAGCCAACAATTTATGATGCTGAAAATATCCTGAGCACAGAAGGAGCGAACGACAGCGCCAATTATTATGCGGCGCTGTCTGCAATGAACGAAGAAATGGACATCAAGATGGAGAGCAACGATAGTATAGGTAATATTGATAGTAGTAGTGATTACATACAATATTTAAAATTAAAAAATAAGGAGAAGGAGAAGAAGCCAACCGGTGTGTTTGCTGGTTCTCCTTGTAAAATTAATAAGGTAAATGAGAAAGTTCCTCTAATCAACGTTTTTGGGCAGCGTGGAGGAGATATGGTTCGGTTATTGGCTGCCGAACATAAAATCGATAACTTTGAAGTTAAGAGAGTGACCGCTAATAAACTCACCATCAAGACAAAGACACTGGCTGATTTCAAACTGGCAAAAGATGCTCTTAATAGTGTCAAAGCTCCCCACTTCACATATACGCCAAAGGCGGAAAAAAATCAGACCTTCCTGTTGAAGGGCTTGGACTGTGGGGAGAATACAGTTGATCTGGTTGAAATGTTGCAGGAAGCAGCACCAGCTGTTAAGTTCATCTGTGTGCACAATTTTGCTACAAGGAGATCAACTGTCGAAGGTAAAATATTACCATTTCATTTGGTCCAAATTTCCAACGACAGCAGTCCAAGTAACCCCTCCAACAGGTAAGGTACTTAAACTTTAGAGTTGTGAGGTGGGAACGCCTCCAAAAAACTGAGGTCAACCAGTGTTACAGGTGTCAAAGATTCGGCCATTCGGCTGCCAATTGTGCAATGCACTATCGTTGTGTTAAGTGCAAAGATATTCACGCCCCCGGTGAATGCAAATTGGCTCAGATGGAGCCAAAAGAAAAATTGTATTGTGTTAATTGCGGTATATTTGGTCATCTAGCATCATATCGAGGATGCCCTCGGTATCAAGATGCAAGAGCTAAATTTTCCCCAAAACAAACCAAAGTAAATCACGGTTTGTTACCTCCCAACTTCGTCAAACCCGGGGTATCATTTGCACTTGCTGCCAGAGGACCAGCAGACAACAATGTAAAGAAAATAAATAATGTAGTTGGCAATAATGAGCTGCTTCTCAAAATTTACCAACAACTTGAATCTCTTCCAGATAGAATTAATAAACAAGACCAAAAATCAATTTCTTTTTTCAACGTTTAGGCCAACAAGCTTCAAAATAGTTTGTCATCCAGTCACATTCCCATGGATAGGATTTGTTTCATCTAGATCAACGACATTCATAGATTTTGAATTCGAAAGTAACGATAGGGTAATAGGTGATGGGGGAGGTGGCACCGGGATATTAGTTCAAAGACCCAATTGTTTCCAAAATATTGAAAAAGTCGAATTGAAAAGCTTTGAGCCTCTTGAAGTGCCCGTTATCAAAATTTCACTGACAGGTGGGGATAACTTCTTCGTTATTTCTGCCTATGCAACTGGCCAAAATGTTCTCAACTTCAAGGAGGAACTCACTTCCTTGTTTGAAATACTCGAATTGAACAGGCTTCATAATTATTATATTCTTGCTGGTGACCTGAACGCCAAGCATACATCATGGCTAAACGCTACCAATAATCCAAGAGGTGTATTCCTGAAATCGTGGATAACAGAGAACCAAATTGAATACAGCTGTGATCTATATGGGTCGGAGTTCCCAACATACCCTAGGACAAATTCATATTTGGACCTCTGCATTGCTGATGCAAGACTTGATTTCAGCTTTAATGGTCCTCAACGGAAACTTCAGGCGCTTCCCTATGATAGCGACCGTAACGCAATCGTAATGGAAACCAATCATCAAATGGATGATTTCTTCCTCATTCCAGTTCAACACGAAAATTATCGGTTGAACTACAAAAAAACAGACTGGGGAAAGTTTCAAAAGAAGTTTAATCGCGAGTATCAGAAACAATGTCCCCTTTCTGATGGTGGCAACTCTTGCTCAATGGTTCCTAATGACAGGAATCTCACTAACGATGAAATAGATCTCTATTTGTCGAAGTAGAGAAGCTGACGTTGGAAACGATTGAGAAAGTCGTTCCCAAGATTAAACATCGAAACAATATGGAAGGATATGAAACACCAAGGTTGAAAAATTAAAAAGCCTTCTTCCCACACGCATCAACAATATTTATCGACGATTTTTGGACTTCAACCATCCCTCGTTGGCTTTGTTGAAATCACACCTGAAGAATATCCGGAACTTAATCCGGTCATACTTCAGGAGTGAGGTCAGCAATCAATGGGCGGAAAAATTGAGGGGTGTTTGCCCACAGAATCCAGACGGCGTGTTCGCGAAAGTGAATAGTATATTCCGCAAGAAGTCTCGAATGAAGGTATCGAATCTTGAAGTCACTAGTGATGAGATAAATCTTCTCGATAGGGCTGGTATCGAAATTGGTACTACGACTCCCAAAAGAAATGGAAACAGGATCATTTGTGAAGGATTGGATAAACTTGCCCTGATTGGAACACATTTTGAACTGCTTCATCTGCCAAACACTGAGAGAGGGAATGAAATGTTTTCAGAGATCGTTGAAGCAACAGTTTCCGACTTCAAATCAAGCCTGAACGGCCAATCAATTCTTCATTTTAATGAAACATTAACATCTGAGCTCATACCGAGCTTGAATCTTAATGGTTATTTTGTCAGCTATGAAGACTTGTGTTTCATATTTCGCAGGATAAACAACAAGAAATGATGTGGTACTGATGGTATTCCAAATGTAGTTCTCCGACATTTGCCTGAGGTTGCTATTAGGAACTATTGCATATTGTTCAACAACATGTTGAGCAATTCATATTTCCCAAATGAGTGGAAAAAGGCTAAGGTGTTTCCGATCTTGAAGAAAGGAAAAGAATCGTCATGCCCTTAAAGCTATCGCCCAATCAGCTTGCTGCCTAACATCAGCAATGTGTTTGAAGTGATACTCAACAGAGCATTAAACGCCCACATTGAGGAATATGAGTTGATGCCGAATTGCCAATTAGGTTTTCGTGCCAGGCATTTGACTATACATGCAATAACGAAAGTAACCTCAGACATCTGTTGGAAACTAAATGATATACAATGCGTTGGAGCATGTCTCATTGATATGGAGAAAGCCTTCGATACAGTGTGGTTAGATGGACTAGGTTTTAAATTCCTTCAGGACAAGGTCCCTAGACGCCTTGCCGCCATGATGTGCAATATGTTATACGGGAAATCGTTTGTTGTAACTGATGGAAATCTGACAACAATGCGTGAGTTCAAGGTCATGAGTGGTGTACAGCAGGGAATAGTTACTGCACCTCTGCTCTTCTCAATCTTCATTCGCAAGCTATTGAACAACTTTGATTTTAACGTCTCGCCAACGCGATCATTGGTAGCGTTTGCTGATGATCTGATCATCTATACGGCAGACCGAAAAGCTATAATTGTTCAGAGAAATCTCCAAAAAAGGTTCAATAATTTACAGCTGTACATTGACGATTGGCGAATGAAAATCAATGCGTAGAAGTGTGAAACAATCTTGTTTCGGACAACGCTTCAGGGGGTCAGTCAAGACCTGAAACGTAATTGGAAACATTTCCACATTATGGCTGGCGAGGGTAGTCTAGAACGGGTTTCAAATAAATCCTGTGTTCGGTACCTCGGTGTTCATCTCGATCAGTATCTGTACTGTACTGAACATGTGAAAATCATGCTCAGTAAGACATTTAAAATAGTCATGGCCCTACGAAAACTCTTTCATTCCAAATACAATGATCAAAAGGTCAAAATTATCTGTTACAAGACTCTGGTTAGACCAGTTTTGACATATGGATGTCAGATCTGGTACAATCAGAGTGCTAGTACTATGGAAAAATTAAAAGTTTTCGAAAGGAAATGTCTTCGTGCATGTACTGCCTGAGATGGATTGGAAACATTATATATCGAATAGAAGAATTTATCAAACTGCTGAAGTAACGAGGGTCGATATCTTCATATTGAAACTTCTTCGGAATAATATCGCAAGATCTGTAACTGTGAGTGAAAACTCTTGGATTTCACAGCCGTTCCACCCTACAGATGGGTATATAGCGACTTGCCTCGCTACTGGCTTCATTCCTCCAGAAGCATTCATGTATTTGGACATGAATCGATATGTTTTTGATTCTGACAGCGTCCCAGTCATATATCACATATATAGACGGGCCACCGATAAGAAGATATCTTCCGAGTTTGAGTTCACGAGACCAACAATACCAATGGAGATATTCATTTGCTAGATTCGTTGAAGCCAGATATTGGTGGCTGAATGACAATGTCTAAATTATTCGTGTTTATTTTCAGTTTTGGTGTTATTCGTTATTTAGTTTTTGAGTTTCAGCTCATTATTGCTACATTTAGTGTTGTTTATTTGTGTTAAAAATTAGGTATAGGTTGGGTTTATGTTATGTTTACTATATTACGCTAGAGATAAGATTAAACGCTTAGGTTAGGAACATTGTTATAGAATTTTTTTTAGTATAATCTAAAGTTTCTGATTGTAGTTTATTAGAAATAAGTTACAACATATCAGGTATAGGATCAAAGTTTCACTGCTGTGTTTAAATGATAAATAATTTTAGGATAGTGTTGGTTGGTTTTTTCTCCTTTTTCCAATTGAATTCTAAAAATATGTAATAATCTTAATTAATTAAATTTGCCATAGTTTTTTTTTGATGAAATCTGTTAATGATAACGTATAAATTTAGAGAGTCATTTGGGCCATTAAGTTTTTTATTGTTATTGTTTGGAATTTGCTTTATATTCTTTTAAAATTTATAACGATTAGTATTAAATAAAGCGCTATTGACTTTGACTTTGAGGAAATTTGCTACGAAGGGCAAAGGTGGTGCTTTAGGGTGGTCTCCCTATACAGGGGGGTGACGTTAATTTTTTTTTATTTCTGTAGCCCTCTAGCAGCCAAGTTTCTCAACAGATTCCGATAAAACTTTAAATTATAAGTTATTAAGGCAATTTAATTTAATTATGCAAATCGGATGACAAATAAAAAATTCGAAGATTTGCAGCTTAATATTTTTAGCAGCCGCTTTCAATACAAATTCAAAATAACGGCCCCTGGTGGTTTAGAAGAGAATTGACAGCGTATATATTAATGGCAACGCAAGTGCTGCTTAAACTTTTATGGAAATCTTTTGAAATTAACTATTTGAGCTATTTAAGCCGACAAGTTATCATCTTTGTGTGGTAACCACTGTGAAATGTGTAAACAGCAAATGTGAGAAGGGCGAAACCAGTATTTATATGTTTATAAAGGGTCTCTAAATACGAACGTAGGCAGATTCTTTTCATGTTAATAAATACCCATGTGATACTACAAAAATTGCAGTAAGAAGTCTAGTAGTCAGCTAGCCAAATCCTTCTTTGAAACCTTACGCTATATACGAGAAATTTACCTTTCCGGCTGGTGTTGCCAACGGGGATTTTTTGTTTTGTAGTTTTGACCACCGTGAAGATATCATCCACGTACCTGATCCATGTTGGTGGTATTATGTCCTTGTTTTCAAACTTCGTCTCTAGTTAGCCCAAAAAAACCCGGGTAGGCAGACCTACGGCAGGACGGACAGACAAGTTGCAATTTTAGTAGGGTTTTGTTAAATTCTCCTACATAGCCCTTAAAAATGTCATTTAAGCTCTTGTAATTACCCTACAGAACTTTTCCTGAAAAAAAAACAATTCTCGTACATGTACGAGTATAACGTAGCAAGTTTTGTGTAACATTTTATACATTATATCCAATCCGCGCCGTGGGTCTTCTTCAAACAGTGCTAATGCTTGCAATACTGGTAGACTTGGAAACAGAGGTTGGCGTCATCAGAGGCCAGTATATTATCCTTCAATATTTCAACCCTTTTTTTGACGGAATGTTTGTTGGCTTTAAAGGGAAGTTTCATACATTCATCCAGCATTAAAGTATGCATGTTTATTTGGAAGCCAAAAGAATAAAAGCGTTTGACACTAGCAGAACTTCTGAATTTAATAAAAAAATTAACTTATTTTCGATCAGGTTATTGCCGTCATTTTCAAAAAATTCACTCAGAATCAAAAATGTGTGTATTTTTTACGACTAGTTCTCTGACTGCGTGCATACCTTATCCAAAGTTCAGTGTACCAGATTTTCACTTTTCAACAATTTTTTCTTCACTCACAAGAATGTCAACAAACGTATTATGCACTTTAGGATTATTGACACCTTAAAAATTAGGCCAGATATGCTGTCCGAACCAGTTGAACAAGACGATAAACTTGAAGCTATGCGATAATCTGTGGATTACCGAAAGCCGCGGCACAGTGAGATAATATTGTTATTATTTATAAACAAATCAAGTTTAATTCCTCCAATTTAATGAGCTGATTTGCATTTCAAAACGAACCTATAATAAAAACTCGGCGAATTTTAAACATATGATAATTATGTATGGAAATTAATTTTGATTTCGGTATTTTGAGTATAATGAATTCACTTTTATTCAAGTTGGTATCATTGGCAGATCAAGTTTGATTTGTGCGATGCGCATTGTTTTTCTGGAAAATGCAGTCTGACCTTGAATATTGATCAGTTGGAACATATTGATGCGCTTCTGGATATGCAGATCTGGTATTGTCAAATGGCTTATAGTGTTTAAAGCTTTGGGATATCGTCTATTTTCTTTCAGGGTACATATGTACGCATATTTTTGAATATTGCATGTTAGACATTGAGTCAATCGGATGTTGCTAAAAGTTATTTAAAAATCGAAATTGAAGCATTTATAATCCACAATATATATTGTATATTTTTGTATATGTACGAGTAATAAAGCTACTGTAAAAGGCTAGCCTAGGTTCAACCAGTTATGTTGAAGACTTGCAACGCCTTGCGACTGAAGAGTTCCTTAC
This sequence comes from Odontomyia ornata, assembly GCA_963969285.1. Taxonomy (NCBI): domain Eukaryota; kingdom Metazoa; phylum Arthropoda; class Insecta; order Diptera; family Stratiomyidae; genus Odontomyia; species Odontomyia ornata. Next base: position 313,500,370 of record OZ017739.1, read on the forward strand.
AGAGCTACCTTGAACGGGTCATACACGTGTGTATCAAAATTTTATGAGCTGGATGAGCAACAAAAATTATTTATACCTTACCTAATAGTTTATTGCTTTATAATCATGTACAAATTACTTAGCAAAGAGTTTACACCGCTTAAAAAGGTATAGTATTAAAGCTTTAAAATTTAGAATGTTATTTTAAATATAAGTTTATAGCTTATAATGGCAGGATGTGTACTTAAAGTTTCAATCGAGTAAATGTCCCGAGTTCAAACGTACTCCTTTTTCATATAGTCACCATTTTGTCATCGCATTACTGGTATCAAAGATGTTTATGACTTTCATATTTTCAAAAACTTCTCCCGGCCGACACGAATATTCTTGGAGGCTAACAATTTTTGGGGTCTGCTACCCCAATGTACTCGAGGAAATGGAGGTCGCTATGAATGTCTTGCTGGGATAAAAGGTAAATAATTCTGACTGAGTCTAGATCATGCTTTGGACAAGGAACTGGAATTGATGCTTTTGGCTGGCGGACATTATGGTTTAGACCAAGTTGCTTTCTACGGTACGCTGAGGTGAAAAGTCAGAATCCTTGGATGTTGCTCGGGAGAAGTGGAATAGGAAACAGTACAAAAGAATTGAGCAGACATCCTAGTCAAATCAGTGAGGGTAGATTGTACACGGATGTTATGCGAGGGGTTAAGGGAGTAGTGAATCGGAAGAAATACAAACTGCCATAAAAACGAGCGGTCGAATCGTTCGAGTGACCTATTGATCGAGTTCCGACCAAAAGCTTCTAACAAAGATGCATTCTCCAACTAGCGAAAATATCACTGAGAATAAGGCAACCGTAGGCTCATTTGACTTTGGGACTATTCTTGAAATAGGAGATATTGGTTGTGTTACGGATTTACTAGGGAAAGAAAATGCTTCACGCTAGATTTTCCTAGCTTGAGTGGAGCAAAACTTAGGCTGACCAATTCAAATAGTAGAGATCGGTCCGCGGGGATTGTTGACACCTCAGAGAAATAGGATGATAGAAAAGGCAAAAATCAGGATCAGTTATGTTATTTGTAGCATAAAGCCAAGATCAATCCCTCTTCGGTTTTACACGTATCTCGGATACGAGCATACTGCAAGGGACTTTAAATGGATCAACAAGAGCTCCTTGTGCTATCATTATGGCAAAACAGAGCATGAAAAGAAAGAGTACACAGAAGAGACATACTGCTTCCTCTACCAAGACGCTAGCTTAAGGCCAAATGGTTTGAAACACATGCCTGGTCGCCCTAACCAAAGCCAAAATATTTCTAACAATTTGCGCAGTTACTATTGTTAGGCCCTGTCGCGACTCTTTTGTGTGGATTTCCTGCTCGCGGTGGTGAGCAGGATTTCGAAAATGTCGCGAAATTACAAGCACAGCGCTGAGCAATGGAGTTCCTTGCAAACAACTTATAAGTGAAAATTTCACTTTGAAAATGGAAAAGGAACGTTCCTTTTCCTCATTTAAATAACGCACAGTATAGAAATCCTTAAGTATTTTTGAATAATTTTTATTCTGTAAATTATAACAATTTTTCTAATCTTCTTTAAATGAACGTTGTAGGAATAATTGAACAAATTTTGTAGGAATTGATTTTTATAGGGTATTTTTTCAGAGGTTTAGAACTTTGAAATGAAATAAAATACAGATAAATTATTTTGATTGCGATGAAATTGATTTTATTGGAAAGAAAATTCTCTGCCATTTTTATTCAAAAAGGATTTTGGACATGCGGGCACCACGGCTGGGGCGGAGGAAATCCAAAAATTTACTGTTTTTGTTAAACTTTTTAATCATCCAAATCACCCATAGAAATAAAATAGCTCAAAAAAATTTAAGTATAATCAGCTCAGTAGTTTTTGCACAATAATTTTGCAATGCACACTCTGGCAAAAAATCAAAATTTCTCGAAATTTCCCCAAGCTTAAACTTAAGGAACGAGGAGGTAGCCCGTCGCCCATCATACGTTACCACGGCATGGATATTACTTCGATTCCATTATCAGGCGCGGAAGACTTGCCTTCACCCTCTTTCGTCCCCGCAAAGGAGGTGTAAGTAAAATTTAGTAGCACTGTACTTCTTGATATCCGAGTAAAATAAACAGAGAAAAAGAGATGCAATGAGGCATATAATAATATCTACTAGATATTTTATTTATTCGTATTATACTGTATAATAGTATGTACACGGTAGTTTACTTAGAGGATAGGAAGGTATGTAAAGTTAAATCAGATCACAGGTGTCCAATTGCGAGTAGTGGTGCGGTCACGATCCAAATTTTCCGGGTATTTCCCCTCCCTGTGTGCCCTTTGAAGCATAAATTACCAGTTTATGACCTGTTTTGAAAAATTCTAATCAAGACATAATAATAGTGGCATTGACGACGGAAGCAATAAGAGAAGCGGCCCCTTTTTAGTAGCAGAGAACTCACTAAATTGCAATTTTGGGATATTGTAGTACATGCATGCAATATTTAATACTTACCATGCATATATATTCAATAAATATCGATAATCTAATTGATTATTCATATGCATATATTCAAACATACATTCATCATTCAATAATTCATTCACTCGTAATGCGACACCCAAATTCACTTCTCGACAAACATTGTAATTAAATCAGGCAGCATGTTTTAGTTCTGAACTATCACAATGCAATATTTATTTTTTTTTGTGGTAGGGAGGTGAAGGCATTTACGCCCACCGAGTCTGGCAGTGTGGGACTCCCATGGAGGATACCCTTGGACTACCCACTAAGCACCTCCCCTGTCAATCTGAGAACCTAGCCTGGAACCGTTTGACACATTACTTCGGGCCAGGTCTCGTTTTGTTACGCCGTGGGGCGCCTTCAAGCTGGGGAGTCCCTTTCCTAGTGGGAGGGGAGAGGGGAAGAGGAAATGCCAAAATAGCGATCCCCCAGCCCCAGCGCCTCCGGCTGCTGTGAGTCCCTTTTATATTTTAGGACTGCCCAAGCATAATGTGCCACCTGGTTCCATTTGTCAACCGATTCGAGCATCACCGCAACTATATTATCCGGGGTGGGCTCTCCCGTCTCCCTGTAGAGTTCTCTTCACAGCCTGACCCGTTTTGTACACGCAAAAAATGTGTGACAAGCATTGTCCTCCTCTCGTGGGCAAAACCGACAATCGGGAGACCGTGACTTACCGATCTTGTGCAGGTAAGACTGAAAACACCCGTGCCCACTCAAAAGCTGGGTCAGATAGAAGTCAGTCTCACCATGCCTGCAATTGAGCCACGGTCTCACATCCGGGATGAGGCGCGCAGTCCACCTTTCCTTCGTGCGGTTCCCCCAAGACTGCTGCCAATCGTTGAGCGAGCGTTGTCTCTCCTCGCGGACAACTATCTCCCTCGCATCCTCGTTTCGGCGCAGGTAAATAGCGCGGTGCTCTCCAGCAAGGAGGGCGACAGGTATCACGCCTGCAATCACTCTCACCGCCGAGTCGGAGACTGTTGGATACGAAGATGCAATTCTCAGTGCTCCTCTTCTCTGTACCTGTGTCAATCGTTTTTGGTATACCTCCTTGCAGAGAGCGCCGCCCCATACCTCTGCTCCATACAGCAGCACCGACCCTACAGCACTCATCAAGAGGCGTCTTCTTGATGGGCTGGGTCCCCCTACGTTGGCCATAAGTCGACTCAGGGCCGATATTCCCGAAGCAGCCTTCTCAGCCGTTGCCCTGATTTGCTCAGAGAAACTCATCTTCGAGTGGATCAGTAGCCCCAGGTACTTCACCGCTGGCTTCGATTCGATTTGCATATCTCCAATACCGATCATCCTTACTCTAGGGATTCTATTTTTTGTCAAGATGACCACTTCGGTTTTCTCCAGTGCTAAATTGAGCCCGCGAGCAGTCATCCAGTCCCACACTCGGCGCATTAGCATACCTACCCAAAGTTGCGCTTGTTCAACGGTGCATCCGGTGAGCAGAGCCGCAACATCATCCGCATAGCCGATCAAGCGCGACTCATCTGGCATCTCAAGTCTCAGTAGCCCGTCGTAAGACACGTTCCACAGGTCCGGACCAAGGATAAATCTCTGGGCAACATCCGATGTAATTTCCATTCTTCGTTGGCCCTGTGTCGTGTCGCAGAGCAGGCTTCGGTCCTTTAGGTAGTTCCTCAAAAGCCGCATTAGATATTCTGGAACTTGAAAAGAGTTTTCCAGCGTGTCCAGAATATCCACCCATCTAGCGGAGTTGAAGGCATTCCTGACGTCGAGTGTCACCGACAGGACGATCTCTCGCTTGGTGTGACTATATGCCTCTGCCTTTTGGACCGCGTTCACCACCTCTGCGATCGCATCAATGGTAGAACGTCCTGCTCTAAAGCCGTACTGCCGAGGAGATAGGTCCCCAGCAGCACGAATCGCGTCAGTGAGTCTTCCCTTGATGAGTTTCTCTCGCACTTTCCCAGCCGTGTCTAGCATGCATAACGGCCGCTATGCAGACGGCGATTCGGGATTTCCCTTCCCCTTGCTGATCAGCACGAGCCTCGCAACCTTCCATCGTACTGGGAAAACTCCGTCCCGTAGGCAAGCGTTGAATGTGCTGAGCAGCAAGTCAGGACAATGGTGATAGACGAGCTGCAACACCTCAGCTGGAACACCATCTAGACCTGGAGCCTTCCTCGCTTTCAAGGAGAGGACTGCCTCCTCCAGTTCCAGCTGTTTGAAGAGTCGGCACTCGACTGCTGTTTCACCATGGACAGCGTCAACATGGACGTGATGGGCGGGGAAGAGTCCCCGCACTATCGCGTCCATCTTTTCCGCGTCATGTATACAAGGCTTCCGTAGGGCACCAAGCTTTCGCATGACCAGCCTTGTTCACATTGTCCACTAGGTCTTGCCAGCAGCGAGCCTTGCTACTGTTGATCAGTTTGCGAAGGCATTTCATGGCCAACTTATATGCTGCCACCTGGTTGCATGCCTCGTCACGGTTCCGCGCCCGTTGAGCCTCACGCCGAAGCTTGTGACACTCAATCCGCTTTTCAGCGGTTTCAGTAGACCACCAGTACACTGGAAGCTTGCCGTGCCGGGGTCTTCGACGGTGCATAGAAGCGCAGCAAGCAGTCGTGATTATGCTCATAGTAGAGTTCACCACGTCTTGAGCTGCCAGTTCTTACGTCCCCTCCGGAGCTCCCTGCAGCGGCTCACCTGCTGTGAGAACCTTGACGAACCTCTCGACGTCCATTCTTCCAATGTTCCATCTAGTTGTAGAAGGCCGAGAGCACGGACGTCGGGAAATAGTATCACTTATCTCAAGCAGAATGCACTGGTAATCACTGGCTGAGTAGTCCTCTAATACTTTCCAGTTGTGTATCCTCCGTACTACGGACTCTGAGGCGAATGTCACGCCCGGTATGATTCCCTCACAGCCAATACGGCGGAAAGTCGGCGCATTTCCGGAGTTTAGTACAACGAGGGCCATCCTGGCCGCCATTTCCAGGATTCGTTTCCCCCACGGATCCGTCTGAGGCATGCCCCATTCGATTGCTTTAGCATTGAAGTCGCCCCCAACGAGCACTTTACCCTCTGCGTTCGAGAAAGCGCCCAGAGCATTAAGCATGGCTTGGAAAGATGATATTGACTCGTTAAGCGTTAGGTACACACTAAAGAAGGTGATCCCTGAGCACCGAACCCACACGAAACCATCCCCCCGTCCACAACTCTCCGCTTGAAAGTCACTGTTCCGAACCCAGACAGTGGCAGTACCAGTTTCATCAGAGTACCATAATGCAGGACTTTTATTACGGTGTTGCTCACTCAGCAGTAAGAAGTCGGCTTTCCTGTCCCTCGCAAACTGCTCAAACAGATTTTGGGCGGTTGAACTGCAGTGTAGGTTTAGCTGCAGGATGCGGTTCATTGAAGCTCTGATTTTGCCTTGGCTAGGGCTTCCTGGAACACCCGGAATTTTTCTGCATTTGAAACATTGAAGAGGCGTTGCTCGTCGCCGTATCCTACAGACAACCCACCCAATTCGTACTTTGCCCTTGTTCAGGAATTGTTCGGCGTCCTTTTCGGTCAAGTCAACTATGGCCATGCGTTATCCCCTGTTGTTTTCTGGTGTCAGTCTCGCTTTGATCCTTCCCACGCTAGGGAACTCCTTTTTGATGGCCTCTTCTACCTCGGCCAGATCCGTCACCGTCGGCTTGAACGGGGCTATAGTTGCGCTTTTGCCGAGGACTTCCTTTACTGCGTTACAGAATGCATCTTTATTGCCGGCCTCTGCTCCGAGTTCGACCAGTATGTGGCCCGACCGCGTTGGTCGTACTACTTTAATGGTAATATTGGTGTCTTCGGGCCTTACCTTTCCCCTGATGTCCCGCAGTACTTCCGCGTAGGATCGGCAATCTCGGGGCTTTACAAGCAGTGCCTGCTGCCAGGGTCTTCGTCGGGGCTTCTGCCTCTCCTGCTTTGCATCAGGTCCTTTTTGTAATTGGGCGTCCGTACGAACTTTACTTTCTGGATTTTTTTGAAGGAGTTTCTTTGCGGTTTTCTTCGCTCCTTTTGTAAGCACTGTCTGGAACCCCTGATCTAGTGCTCCACGCCCTTCAAGTGCCTCTTCCTTCCTTCTTTTATCCCGATCTCCTTCGATTGGGCTAGACGCCATTCTTTTATTGACGTTTAATCGTGGAGCTATCTGCGTGTCGCCTTTAGATTTCACCCCAAGCGCCTCTTTAGCCATCTCTTTGTCTTCGGCCCTTAACCAGCTCCTCCAATAGTGCCCTATGCGATCTAGGAGCTCCTCTAGTTCAAGGAGCCCTTCCTTTGCTGCTTTGCTGATTTTTGGGGAGTCGCATGCAGCTTGTATTCTTTTCAGAACATCTCCCGCTTTTTGGAGTAGTCTTTTTTCTTCATATCGCTGGGCCGTAATTGTACCTTGCAACCATCCTTGGGAGAGGTTATCGCGTTCCGTTTCTGAGTGTAGTACTTCTGCCACATTTTCAACTTTGGCAGTGCATTCACGCGGTGTCTGGTCACTCTTTGCTTTTAGTGCCGTAATCTCTTCGTTGGCTTCTAGATTTTTCGTTGCAATGTCGGGATTTGTGACCCTTGCATCGGTCGCTACGGTAACGATCGCAGCAGTGACCATCGGATTTTCGGTGTTCTTTATGTTATCTCCCACCGCTCGAACACCTGAAGTGTCCTGCAAAGTTTCCCGTTTCTCCTTAATAGGACGCTTGGGCGTTCGCATCATTTTTTTGTTATGCCCGAACGCCGCAGGAATCTCAGTCTGTATTCTCCGTTTTTCATCCGTCTTCACTGTCGTTGTGTTAGTCTTCGTTTTTGTCGTTGTTAGTATCGCTCGCGATGTACTGTTGACATCGTGGCTGCAACCGCTGGTTGCGTCGTCGTTATTATTCTTCGTTTCTTTTTCTGGGTATTTGTGGTCTTTTGATTTTGTGTGCTCCAGTTTTGTTGGGTCCCCCTCGGAGCCGCTATCTCCGCTCGTGTGTGTAGTTGCCTTTTTGGTCCCATGGTTATCTTTGCAGAGCAGGGAGGCCATGCGAGTGTTGGCACAAGCCCTTATGGGGACAAATGCTCAGAGCCAGACCAGCGCTAATCGGGAGTCCGTCTCAACCGAACCTACACCACCAACCCAATGGTGCGAACTTCGAACGTACTCCGAGGCCTGCCAAGGTTTTACCGGGACGGAGACGGTATGATAGTTGAATTGGAGCCGTTCACACATGAGTTTCACCTCGGCGCTACTGTGCAAAGCAACTAGGTACAAACCATCACATCCGCCAGCCCAAAGTGTTATTTCTAGTTTGTTGTCCAAAGCGTAGTCCAGATCCAATCAGAGTCGTTACCTGTCATCCCAGGAGGGAACCTCACGGCGCCCCCCATATCCTCCGGTCCATGGGGGTTGCGCTCCCCAAAGAATGCTAGCCTCCAAGAGTGCTCTTGTTGACCGACATTCTTCCTGCGGGAATTTCCTCGGGTACGTGGGGGTGGAACTCCCCAAAGAATGCTAGCCTCCAAGGGTGCTCTTGTCGACCGGTATTCCCCCTGCGGGGACAATACAATATTGAGAACATCCTAAATTGTTACGATTTAATTTGTAAAGAAAGTTTGACTCCCTGTCATGAGTAAGAAGTATCTTAGGCGTCGAGTGTCTTTTGGTTTAAGTAAGAATTAATAGTTTGTAAATTAACTCCGGTCAATTAAATGAATTTACAATATGCATATGAGTGATCAAACATGAAAGATTTGGGTCACACAAATGTGAGTGAACTACGATATGAAAAAGGTTGTAAGAAATAGTATTTAAGCGAATGTTTGATTTAGAATAAAGGGAAATGTAGTGGTAAGAGCACTGAACCCGTAAGTCGAAGGTCTCTGGTTCAAGTTTCGTTGGCGTAAACGAGATTCAGTTCAAATGATTCTTCGGAAGGACTATAAACCTGTTCAGTTATGATACGTGCTGGTTTAAAATCAGAACATATCGCACCTGGGTGGACGGACATAGGGCCAAAATGTGATAATGATCATATCACCTTGTGGAGTGCCGATACATTGGATCATGAGGCACTCTAACTATCTCTAAGCAAAGGCCCGAAAGGGGCTGTAGTACTACGAAAAAAAGTTTGAGTTTCAGGTCGCTGCGTATTGCGGTGTAAAAATAGGAATCACCTCAATTCGTTGCAAGGATTATACCTTTGCAATATTGTATCATTTACAATTTACTTAGAAACAACGGCATAGTGATCAACATGATTTCGCTATGGTTTATCTGTGGCTCTACCGCTGGGTTAGGTGATTTTTAATCATTTTCATAATTAAACGCTCACCTTTATTAAAATCCTACAGCAGAAGTTCCATAGGGCTCCGAACATTATAACATTCATAATTAGATTTCTAATACACTTTTACACTAAACAGTTTGTTTCTTATAAGATAAGCTGTTCACTTTTGTAATCCGGGTCCTGTGGGCTAATACCCCTCATTTTTTTTCCATTGATTGCTGATTTCACTCCTGAAGTATGAATGAATTAATTTCCAGATATTCTTCAGGTGTAATTTCAACAAAACCAACGAGGGATTCCATACCTGCCCGTCCAGACAGGCGAATAGTCCACTAGTGCTTCACAGCATGTTTTCTCAAGAAATAAAGAAGTATGAAGCATTAAACCTTCTGCGTGTGTGTATGTATTTCTAGTAGTGATATTTCCTTCACTAATCAGTGATATTTTTTTTTTTAATACCTCCATTACCTACCACCTCTCCATCACTCTTTCATCGTCGCACAACGCTCGTGCGATCTGCACTTCAAATTCCTACGTGTGCCTCCAGGCAATGCTAAACCATCGGTATAAGGGGCACACCAAATGCTGTGAAGCACTCCTTTCCTGCTAGTCTAGTCTGATTCGTGAAATGCTCTCAGAGATAAAAAAAAAAATATATATAATGCGACGCAGTAAAAAAAAACTCTGAGTCTATAAAAACTAGCTGTTTTTTAGTATCCCGACGTTAGGATCTAAAACGCCCTAAGATACTGCATTTTCAATCCTCCGGACTTATCTTTCATCTGAATTTATTAGATGCTCCTTAAGTCTTTTCTTAAAAAAACCAATAATGAGTTTACGTTTTTCACTGCTCTTGGAAGATTGTTGTATATACGCAAAGCATCATTCGTTGCATCGTTCTTTAGTCGATCAGTTCTAGCGTAAGGTATTACAAAATTGTTGGCATTTCTTGAATTATATATGTGATACTTTTATAAAGGGGGTTCGTTCCGATTCACTGGAAATTAGACATTTGAAGATAAACTTAGCTTTCCCCATAGTACTGATTTGACTGAAGGTGAGTGCATTGGTCCGTTGATACATTAGTCTTATTGGAGTGAAAATCGCAAGGCTTAGAATATTTTTATAGGCTTTAGTTAGTATCCCGGATATCATATTAAGATTTTGCTTCGACGATTGACTCCAAATGACCACCGCATAATGTAGCTTTTTTAGTACAAATGCATTTAATACAAGTTTCTTTATATGCATTGGAAAACCTCCATATCTTATCAACACTCCTATCATTGGTGCTAGTTGTCTCCTTAAATTATTTATGTGTGGCAACCATGTCAAACGATGATCTATGGTAAGGCCGAGATATTTAATTTCAAACTCTTTGCAAGTTTTTGCCGTTAATTTTGAGACCAACTTCTATGTCCTCCTTATTCTTCTGTTTAAAAATCATGTATTTTGTCTTTGTAGTATTCAATGCTAGCTTGTTTTTGACAAGCCATGAACAATATTTATTTAGATCCTCGTTGAGGATATTCTTCATGGCATTTTTATCACGTCCTGAATAAAGAAGTACAATATCACCAGCATATGATGTATGGTAAGCTTTCGGTTTACATATATTCAAATTATTCGTGTATAGCAAAAACAAGGTTGGTCCATGTATGGATCCTTGAGGAACCCCCGATTTCATTGGTGCTAGATTGCTCAAGACATTATTAACTGATGTTCTTTGGAATCTTCCTTCTAAATAACTTTTAAAAAGCTGTTTCGGCTTTCCTTGTATACCACACGATTCAAGTTTTTGAAGTAACAGGTCATGATCAACCATATCGAAAAATTCTTCAGGTCCACCAAAATTGCAATAACATAATCTCCTGTATCAAGACTTTCATTGATGTATAGTGAGACAGAAAGTAACGCATCGAAAGCACTCTTGTTCTTTTGAAAGCCAAACTGCTTCGGATTTATGATGGAATTGTCCATTAAGAAAGATTTTAAACGATTATTTATAATATATATTTACTAAAGGCTGTCAAAAGTGCAATAGGGCGGCAATTATTCGCGTCCAGATGATCTCTTCCTTTGAATATTGGAATTATTTTTGCCAGCTTCTCTTCGTCCGGAAATGTTTCATTTCTAATATGCTCGTTTAGAAAATTTGACAATGGTCAGCTATCTCCTTTTTGACTAGAATAATTTCATGTGTGGCGATATTGTCAATACCTGGTGCTGCATTTTTTTTTTTTCAAATTTTCTATCGTATTTAATACTTCTCTTTTAGTCGTTCGATGAATGTGAAAGAAGGACTTGGGTGGGCTATCGATAATATCGAAATAGCTAGTTGACTTTTCACCAAGCTTCCTGGTAATTTTTAAACCAATTTTTGCAAAAAGTGGTTTAGCGAGTTTGCTGTTCCACATGGCTGTCCTGCATTGTTAGAGCATTTGATGTCACGATCCAGGGTGACAAATTATCTTTTACTTCATTTATTATTTTCCATTTTTCGTGTGAGTTGTCCGCCGCTTCTTCCAATCTTCTGGAGTTATGTGAAAATTTAGCTTCTTTAATGAGACGTTTTGATTCTTTTAGGGTTTGGTTATACAGATGTTTAAGTGCTTGATCTTCACTGTTCTTTTTGTATTTTTTATAAGCCTAACTTTCTTTGTTATCCATGTATGTTGTCGACATCTGATCTTTTTCTCAATGGTAAAATCATGCTTGGAGTCTGTAATCATATTTTTGAGCTCCAGAAGGTTTTCAGGGTTTTGGTTTGTTAGCAACTGTTGAAATTTCGTTTTGAAAAGATCCTTGTCTAAATATCTGAACATTTTGTGAGTAGGTTTTTGCTTATTGAGACTTTGACCATGGACGACAATTTTTAGGACACGATAATCTAACTTTGGCCAGTCTGCAAGTGTGAATTAAATATTTTCAACAATTTTTTGATCATTTGTTCCTATGTGATCTAGGCAGGTACTTGAAGTCAGGCGAGTAATTTTGTCCTTATTGACAATGACCGCTCCGTTTGTTTCCAGGGTATCCCTGTAGATTCTCGATTCTGGAGATTCTGCAATCAGGTCTATGTTTGTGTCAGCAACTGTGATTAGATTTTTTTCAGTAGAGTATATTGCATCTATCACTGTGCAGAAGTCCTGCGCATTAAGATGATTGGGATTATAGTAAGTACTTATATTTAGTTTTTTACGTGCGTAGGTTATTTCAATTATTACTATATTATATACGGCAGAAGTTACTCCCTTTGTCATGAAAATAATTGTTTTTTTTTTATATAAATTGCTGTACCTCCTGCTCTTCTGGGCCTGCAGTTGAAAACGGAGCTATATCCCGGAATATTGTAATACTTTGCTTCTTCAGGATAGATCCATACTTCGTTTAGTATAGTTAGATCCGTTTCAGGATTTTGCTGCAGATAAATTTGAATATCACTCAGCTTGTATCGTAAGCTTCTCATGTTGGCATAAAAGATAGTTAATTTGTCGCTTGGTTGAATTTTGGGATTAACAAACATCATAAAAGTTGTAGTCAGTACTCCTCATAGTAATTACAATCCATCTTAGATACTCTGGGCACTCTCACGAGTCTGCTCTGTGTGAGTGATCAGTATTACCCATACAATTGTAACACTTCTCATGTGTGATTTTGCATTCCTTGAGCTCATGCTTTCCTCCATATTTCGGGCAGATTTGTTCTTCTTCGTATTTCGACGTTTTATGGTTATATTTTTGGCACTTACAGCATCTCGTAATGTTGAAGTATTACTTCACAAAATATGATCCATAAACAATGTAGACGTATTCGTTAGCTTATCGTTTATACATGCTTCCGTTTACCTCAATAATGCATAACCATTTTCCATTTTTTGTCTGTCTGGCATGAATAGTTCCATTTTTGCTCTATTCCCAACATCAGAGTTTAGCGCCTGTAGTTCGTTTTGTAGTTCCTCATTTGTAAATTGATTATCCAACCCATCTATAACTAGTCTGGGTCGACGCATTTTTGTCTAGGTAATGTCGTATTCATCACGGCATGTTATCCATGGTTAGTCCGTATAGCTCAGGCGCGTTGGCATTGGTCGTTGTTTTGATTATCGCCCCACCATTGCGAATACGCCGTAGCAGTTGAAGAGGAATCTTGCAATTAGACGGTCTTATCCTAGACATAATGGCCATAAGTACAGAAGCTTGCTGTTCTAGGATCTCTGATGGGACATAGTCGGCAAAAGCAACAAAATGGATATTGAAATAGGAAACAATCAAAATCAAAAAAAGAAAATCAGCATTCAACAAAGCAAAAAAAGGCTGTTTTGTCAGGTGTATATATCCTTAAATATATACACCTAAATAGTCTTCTTGGCTAGTTGAATCAACTTTCAGTGGTTTTACGGGTTAAAGTCTATTTGGGTAGTAATTTCTGTAAAATTTGTTCTCAACTATTGAAATTGTTACTTCAATTTATTAATATATGTATTGTGTAACGTACCGTGTTAAATTCTCTCTTTAAGGCCTCACTTTTCAAGCCATAAATATTTTGTCTGCAATCCGAAATGTTCAATATATACGACTCCGAATAGAAATGGAAACATTATTATAGATGATGAGCTGCAGAAACTTACCCTGGTTAGAACTCGTTTTGAATTGGTTCATTTGAGAGAGGGAATCAAATACTTTCAGAGGTCGTTAAAGTAAAACTTTCTGACTTCAAAGCAAGCCTGAACAGAGAAAAATCTTTTCGAGTCGATCGCTATAACCAGGTACTTTACCGCTTGCTTTGATTCAATTACTATGCCTCTAGCATTGATCGTCCTTACTCTAGGGATTCTCTTTTTTGTCGGTTTTATTCGGTTCAACTTTCTTTTTTTACAATATATTCATTCTTATCGGGTGTTAAAGCTATAATAGCGGCTACAGCAGCTTTTTCTCCTCTATCGGTTTTTCGATAGAGGTACTTTGTCACAAGGAGATACTAGACTGAAGCCGCAACCTCATTCATATAGGCTCCTGATGACAACATCCAACTGTCTATCCTTCGGAAATATGCCAGTGTGGTATTGTATTTCATCGTCAGCTAGTTAATCGAAACTCTAAAAAAATGATGGTCATCACCTTTTTGGCCAACAGGACAGTCTTCGCTTTCCTCAGAGCATGTTTGCCAGGTGAAGTCCACTGTTTCGGTTTCTCCTTGGTCCCTGTTGTATAACAGTGGAGGCATGTTTCGTCGATGGTCATAAGAGCGACCAACAGTGGATTTAATTAAAGTGCGTACGTGATGAGGCAAACAAACTATTAAACTTCCTTTGGAAGTACAAATTGCAAACTGCATTCAAAACTAACAACAACATCGGAAACAAACCGGAGCCAAAACTGAATGACACTCCAGTTTTTGTACTTTTGCCGAGATATGGATAGCATTAACCATGTACTTTGTGCTAGTATCACACATCATGGGGATTTCAGTGCCATATTTGTTCGGCTCATTTGATTTGTACATGCAAAATCCTCAACGCCCATGGAAACCGGCAAACATACTCAACCCTTCTCGTAGTTAGATATGCTTGAAATTTTATGGGATGTCTGCACCTTGGAAGTTAGACAAGCAAAAGTATATGCACCTCAAAGATCCATCCATGAGTAACGAGCTTCAGCTTAGCTAGTATGAAAAGCCGCATTAAAATAAAAGTAACACCATATTAAAATAATAGTGCTATGGTATTTTTTGAATGTATATATTAACTATCTACCTACTCTAAAACCACCTTGATACTCCCCAATAATACTGTTGGCGTATGATCTGATTCTATTTTCTAAGATCTTTGAAAATATTTTCTATGCCATACAAAGTAGTTATATGCTTCGATAGTTTTTACACTCTGGCACTCATCATCGAATCAATAATATCTCTTGTGCTGGGCTTGAACTCCGATCATCTGTTCTGTCCCGGTCTTAATAGCTGCTTTAATTTCCACCCAGAGCTCGTTGCTTGTCTTTGACGACGGGTCTGATAAGATGGGAGCTAGCTGGTTTAATATAGTTACAAATCAATATGAATAAAACCTGACTGAGAAAAAAGCTGAACCGAAAATGTTGACGAGTCAGACTAGCATTTCTTTGGTGTCCCCACTGGTCTTTGGCCTTCAGTTTTCCTAGTAAGTAACTTTTGGGTATCTGTTGTTCGTCCATACAATTCATGTGGCCAGCCCATTGCAGCTTTCGTAGTCTTATAATCATTGAGACCTCCGGCTTTTCACTTTATGTAACTTTATATTACTTTCATTAAAATAGCGAAATGATATTCTGTATCTTTCTATAAGGGCTTCTTTAATTCTTGTCAAGAGATCTGAAATACCTTTAGCCAAACTATTTTGAATGACACCATAAACTGATGAAATTGAATCAGGAATATCAGGTCCAGATTAGTGGGCCAAAATCTAACGTCAAGCTGACTTGCAGCTGCTCAATGAGCAACAACTCACCCGAAGCTCCCCAACCTAGAATTCTGAAGAATCTGGTATAGCTGTCATCTGAATTTGAAACAGCGCCCTCTTCAAAGTGCAGGGTTAGGGCTAAGGAGATAGTTTCATCTGGTTTTGGTGGTCAAGAATTTCACTTTAAACCGTATGGTTAACAAGTAATTTATACTGGTGATCTCTACTTGATGTAGATTCATTTTATATGAACGACGTAAAAAGTATTGCTGTTTAATTAACCTACACAATATTTAATTACTAAAATCAATCTGGCTGTTTGGCAAATGTTCCGTATTATGTATATTATTAATTTTCATTGATTCTAATAAATTCAGCAATCTACTCTTGCAAGCGTGATGTAGACTTTAAAAGTCGTCGGTAAATAGATGATTGTATTCAATTAAATGAGAAGCATAATTAGATCCATTATTTTTAACATTGAATGCTTTTGTAAAGGGTGGTCCAACCAAAACGCACGATGTTAATTATAAATAAAACAAAAATTTTTCAAAGAATTATGTTTACATTTTTTTATTATAATAGAAAGATCTATGACTACTATATTGCCCAAGTACTCGCTGCAGCAACGGTGACTTACTTCTATCCGATGGTCCATATTTTCAATGATTCTGAGATATAATTGAGGTGCAATGTCGTTAAAGTGCTGAATTATCTCATCCTTCAGCTCTTAAATTCTTCTTGGCTTATTGACGTACACTTTTTCTTTTAAATATCCCCAGAAAAAGAAGCCCAACGTTTTCAAATCACATAATCGTAGCGGCAAATTAACATCGCCACAACGTGACATAATACGGCCATTGAATTATTCGCGCAAAAGAGCCATTGTTTCGTTCGTTGTGTGGCAACTGGAACCAGCCTGTTGGAACCACATATCGCCCACGTCTAAAACCTCAATTTCTGGGGACAAAAAGTCCATTATCATCTCACAATAGCGAGCACGGTAACTGCTTGGCCGTCCTCATTTTTGAAGAAGTACGGTCCAATGACACCGCCAGCTCATAAAAGGTACCGAACAGTCACTTTTTGTGGATGGATTGGCTTTTCAACAATCACTCGTAGATTTTCATTTGCCCATATGCAGCAATTCTGTTTGTTAACGAATCCACTGAGGTGAAAGTGCGCCTCGTCGCTGAAGATGATTTTGTTTGTAAAGTCACCATTCCCTTCTGTCTGTTCAACCAAACATTCAGCGTATTGCCGACGCTTAAAATGGTCGGTAGGCTTCAGTTCTTGAGTCAATTGAAGCTTGTAAGCGTGTTAATTCAAATCTTTATTCAAAATTCACATCGTTGATGTTCCTGAGACGTCAAATGTTGGACACGACGACTAGTCGAGGTTGACGGCTCTTCTGCCACCCTATCGCAAATAACAGCAGTGTTTTCCGCAGAACAAATTGAGCGAGCATGCACAGGTCATTTTACATTTTCTTTAGACCCAGTTTGATGAAATTGGCGCATAATTCTCCCGATTGTGGACACATTTGGTCGATTGTGCTCACCAAAAAAATCACGAACTGCACAAAAAGCACTTTGATTTGAAACCCCATTTTTATAAAAGGCTTCAACAACCTTAACGCGCTGCTCAATTGTGTATGTCTCCATGGTTGAATTTGTCAAACACTGAAACAAAGAAATGTCACATAAAATTGGGCGAAAACATAACATTAGGGTGTGACTTACAATTAACAGCGTGCGTTATGGTTGGACCACCCTTTATGCTCCGTTATATGTTTATCGAAACATTTGCCTGTTTGTCCTGTGAATATTTTAACCACATGAACCACATACCCGATTTTTGATTTTTGGTGATTTTACATTTGTTATTTTTATTAGTGTTTGGAAATTATTATTCGTCTTTAAGGCTACGTTAATACCGTATGGTTTTATTGTTTTCGCAATAATTTCCGAGATTCGTCATAATTATTATGTGGAACGTATCTTACGACGGGGTATTGAGATTGAAGATGCCAGATGAGTCACGTTTGATCAGCTATGCGGATAACTTCTGCTGTGTTCAGTCTAGCACTGCAAAAAACTGAAGTGATCAGCTTGACAAAAAGAGAATCCCTAGAGTAAGGGTGATCAGTATTGGAGATATACCAATCGAATTGAAGTCAGCAGTAAAGTACCTGGGGCTCCAGATCACCTCAAAGATGAGTCTCTCTGAGCAAATCAGGGCAACGGCTGAGAAGGCTGCCTCGAGAGTTTTGGCTCTGAGTCGACTTATGGCCAACTTAGCAGGACTCAAACCATCAAGAAGCAGAAATATGTGCGGAGCAGATATATCTCAGTAAAGAGGTATATCGAAAACGCTTGGCACAGATACGGAGAAGAGGAGCATTGAGGATTGCATCTTCATGTCCGACAGTCTCTAAATTGGCGGTGAGAGTTATTACAAGCGTGATACCTATTGCTCTCCTTGTTAAAGGGCACCGCACTAGTTACCTGCGTCAAAACGATGACACAAGGAAGATGGTTGTCCTCAAGTAGAGACAGCGCTCACTCAACGATTGACAGCACTCTTAGGTGAGTTGCAGGTGACTGCACATCTTGTTCCGGATGTAAGACCCTTGCTAAATTAAAAGCATGGTGAGACTAGCTTCTACCTGACCCTGCTTTTGAGCGGGTATGGGTGTTTTCAGTCGTACTTGTGGAAGATTGGTAAGTCACGGTCCTCCGATTGTCGGTTTTGTCTAAGAGAGGAAAACGATGCCTACCACACATTTTTTGCGTACAAAAATTGGGAGAGGCTGGGGCCAAACCTCTACAGGGAGACGGGAGAGCGCACTTTACGGTAATGCTTGGATCGCACATTATGTTCGGGCAGTCCTTAAAGAAAAAATGGACTCACAGTAGCTGGAGGTGTTAGAGCTGGGGGATCGCTTGTCTGACAATTCCTCTTCCCATCTCGTCTCTCGCTAGAGGAGGGCTCCCCCAGCTTGAAAGCATCTCATGGTGTAACAAAACGAGACTTGGCCCAAAGTAATGTATCAAGCGGTTCCATGCTGGGTTCTCGGGTTGGCAAGGAAAGTATTTGGTGGGTAGTTCAGTTGCTCGTGAGCATGGTAGACCCACACCCCTTGTGCAAATGACATTCGCCTCCCAACCACAAAAAAGGCAATCTCTTCCCAAGCTCACGCGGTCATGGTAAGACAAGAATTCCTGCAGTTCAAAGTGCCTCTGCCAGAAGTGTTTTGTAAAACAGTGAGTAAATCAAACAACATATTCTGCTTTTCAAAACTTGAATTATATACAGATTCCATAAATTGAATTCGAAAAATTATTATAGTTATGGGTAGTTACAATAACACATCAATATTACAAACCATTTCTAAAAATTTTATCCAAATTTCTACATATTTATAGTGTCTATGTCCGTTGCAAACGTGTGTCTCCCTGGTATCACGTGTTAATGTTGTTGTAAATGTTAAATATTCAATCAGATGTAGCTTAGCTGTTTATTCTTCAATTATTGTGATATTTTCAGAATACATACAGTTGCTTTCAAAAAATTTAACATGTAGATTTTAAGAAATTTAAGGGTTCCATTTTGATTTGATAGGCAAAAAATTTAATTTATAAAATGTACTATTTTTAACAAAAGTGATCAAATTTTGACTTCTGAAGTATTTGTTGCCTTTGTACTCTTAGAGTCACTCTTGTGATTTCAGATTTTTAGGTTAAAGATGTCCAATCGCGAAGGGGCCCTATCTAGAGTGAAGCTTCGATTTGAATGAGATTTGGCATATTGATTGTTAAGACCCTTAGGCACAATCATTTTTAAAAATTCAAAGTCAAATACATGCATTTAAAATGACGGGTCCCAAAAGTAAGAAAGTAAGCGCAATTTGCTAGTTTGGTAGCAGGATGAAAACGTAAAATTCATAACATATACAAATATTAGAAAAGTTGATCGAATTTTGACTTCTGAGGTATCTTTTGGCCTTGTTATCATAAAGAACTAGTTTCGTGATTTTTTTTCAGTTTATTTTTGTCCAAAGGTTTTCAATTAAGAGGGGACGGGGGCACAAACTTTTCGTAAATTTCCCCTTGCTCTCCACCTGCTTTGCAAATGCATCTTGTTTAGGACCTGTTTAGAAATATTGTCACCAAAACCCTTATGGCAAAAAAAATATTTAAGAGTCACCCCCTTCATATAGGGAACCCCCCTTAACCCCCTTAAAATATAATTTTTGCTCTGCAACTTTTGAGGGAGTATGAGTTTCGACTTACGAAGAAAATTTCACCAATCTAGCTTATATGGTTTGTGGGAAAACTTGCTATGATGCACGGACGGACAGAAAGGTCACGATAGTAGGGCGTTGTAAAAATATTGGGCTATTCGATAATTTATGGTTTTATTTTAAGTTTCTCAAACTAAATTTATATATATTAATAACAAACATTCATCAATGATATATTGACTATATTATTGGATGAGCTTTTCCCATCTTTCGGTAAGTAGGAAAATGCCACGTTCGAAGAAGCTCTGATTTTTAAAAGCAAAATACCGGCCTAACTCTAAAAATGATCGAAATCGAAAATTTTATCGTTCAAATAGTTTTGGTGGGAGCGAAACAAATGATAGTCTGATGGTGTTAGGTCAGCGTAAAATGGTGGATGTAGCATCCACTCCCTATTGAGCCCCATTAATTTTTGACGGGTTTTCAAAAAGCTTTGGGGTCTGTCGTTATCATGATGGAATTGGCCAATTCAGGGCGTTTTCACTCAATTTTTTCATTCGGGTTTGATAGTTGACGATAGTATACTGTCATATATTTGTGTGTACGTTAATGTATATTATTTTATCCAACCCTGAATTGTTTTGTTTCGAAAAAAGTGAACAACTTCACACACATGGGTATTCCATCTTTTTTTCCATCCTGAACGTAGCCGTGACCAGAAACGTGTAAAAACCAAATTGAAAATCCGTGGTTGTCTAATAAGCCTACCTAGCATAAATAGAAAAGACAGTTTTTCACTTAAAGTTACAACATATAGATTTTAGTCAATAGTTTAATTTCTTGGAAGTAGCTCAAAGTTGACCGTATCCTTGTAAATCCACCTCACAGAAAACATAATCTTCTTTTGGTGAATATTGACTTTGGATGTCGATTGTGGGGGCTCGTCTTGCTTGGTCTGTGATTTTTTTCGATCTACGTTATCGTAAACAAGTTCATTTTTCATCAACCGTAAGGATTGCTTTTGGAAATGAGTCGTTTTGGTTAAGATTCAGCAAAAACCCGCATATGCGCTTGGTGAGATGGATTTCTTTTAGTTCGTGCAGAACCCAAACTCCCAGTTTGTTTACGTAACCAAGCCATTGTGAATGCAAGTAAACGGTTTAGGTCAATATGTCAAGCTTTTTTGCTATCTCTTGAGTTATCATACGCCGGTTAGTTTCGATTAACGCCTTTATTTCGTCGTCATCAGTAGTGGTTGGACAACGAAATGTGCTGCATTTTGCACATTAAAACTTCCAGAACGAAACCTAGTAAAACAACGCTGACACTGATGTTCCGTAAAGCAGTCTTTACTATAAATTTCACACAATTTTTTTCGGGCTTGCACCATATTTTTGCCCTTTCAGAATTAAACAATGAAATATGCCGGTAATGCTTTCTTTGATTCTCAATTTTGAAGTTTATTTTTAACCAACTTGTTGTTTATTAATGACGCTCTTAGATGCAACCATAGAAGTACCTTGCAATGAGTTAGGTGTTGAGGAAAGTTCAGAAATAATCATGGGATAAAGTTTGGTTCGGACAATTAGAAATCTTAGTGAATGTACATACTTTTTGGTATTTAAAGCTAAAATCAGATGATATCGGGCTGCTGATGGTTCTTCACTGCTTAAAACCATACTATTCCAGGAGTAGCTACCGCTTCTTTTCATCATGTTGGAGAACAACCAGGCATATCTCGAGGGAATAAAAGCTTTGAGTCGGGGCTTCCGTTTGTTCTTCTGAGGTATCATTTCAACTTTGCAACTTTTAATGATAAGGTCATTTTCAATAATCTTCTGGATTTGAACTGCATTGCAGTTTTTGGAGCTTTCTGCATGAAGAAAATTCTGTACTCTGACTGATCATTTGTGGAACATAGGTCATTATTTGGGCTCGCACGATTTAGCCGTTCAATTCTTTTCTTCCAATCTTCTTCCGATCAGAAAGTTCCCAGTTTATACATAAATTCAGATTTTGGAGCGTGTGAAGATGCCTGTAGTGGTTCTTCCGATTCAGTCGTTGTTTTTTCAGGTACCTTTTCACTACCCGATTCACTTGATATCGTTTCATGTGAATTTCCACAAATCGTATTATGCTGACATTATGACTGCATTTCTTCTGCCATTGTGCTTAAACTGTCCTCAATCTTTCCCACCTTTCATAGAATCTTCGAATCTTCCTTCCTCAAACTTCTAACTGACGACGCAAAATTATTAAGAATCGCGTCGCGTCATGTTTCTCTAACAGCTTCAATGATCTTGCTTGAAATAACGATAATTTCTCGACATATTCATCCTTGTTGTGTTGTTGAATGTTAGATATATTTTCACGGATAGAGGCGATTTGATTTTCAATAGCTTTGTATATCTTCTTATTGCTGTTAGATAATGTAGTTGCTATCAATTGCAATAGGAATTACACGTGATACTGTGTGAATATTCTTTTGCCCTTCCGGCTAGTGGTGCTAAAGGGATTTTTAAAATAACATAGAATTCACTTTGAGTATAATTTACAATTTGCAAGAAACATGTCCAGTAATATACTCCAAGCTAGTTGTATCAACTGATCCCCTAAGAGCTGATGTGACTAAAGAGTATATGGGTGTAAATAGAAGCTATCATCTCTATTTTATATGTCGAAATTCCCAGGCAGCTCGATTTAAGTTGAAAATAATACTTTTAATATTAGCTCTACAATTAAAATACAGTCATTTTAAAACATAGAAATATTTTATTTACAATTTCTCTTAACTTTACATTATTTTTATATCATTTTTTGAAGCTTTTGCTAGGAATTTGACTCCACCAAAGTCCTTACCATCCACCACGGCCCCATCCACCATTGCCCCAGCCGCCAGGTCCCCAGCCTCCAATTCCTCGACTCCAAATTCCATTTCCTCCCCAGCCTCTTCCGCCCCAACCGCCTTGTCCGCCCCAACCGCCTTGTCCACCCCAGCCGCCTTGTCCCCCCCAACTTCCTGGTCCACCTCAACCTCCTTGGCCACCCCAGCCTAGTGCTGTAGCGGAAGCAGCCACGATGAGAGCCAACAAGCAAAGAACTACTTTCATGGTGTTAATGTTTTATCTTCGTTTTCGATAGAATACTGATGCTTTGACTGGAAAATTCGTCGACTATTTATACTCATCTACTATAATGCTTCAGAACAAGAAGCAATAGACTTTCCTTCCACCTCTTGAAATCAGCACCAGTTTGAAAACATCACACCCATGTTCAGGCATCAATTATCATAATGACCTTACAACTCTGTGATGATTTGTTCTTGGTTTAATATTAAAGCAACAAATAAAATATTGATCGTTGATCGTAATCCAAATAAGAAATATGGTAATATCACTGTCATGAATAAATGAATTAGAATTTAGAGGCGCCTTCACAAACTCTCCATACACGTTGAAGCTAAAATACTCCTTCGAAAAATATTTAATTAAAACTCTTATTAAGCTGTAATTGATTCAGAATAATACAGAATTTATTGAACAACAACCTTGTTAAATTTGGTGGTGGAATACTTTTGCGACAAATCTCATACATTTGTCAAGGACATCTGGATGATTTAGTGGACAAAATTATTTTCTCATTCCAAGAAAAGGAAAGTAACCCTTAAAGGAGATGACGTCAAAGTGGGCCTTATCCAGAGGAGATGAGCATAAATGTGTTTTAACTAGAAAGACTACGACTACAGAATCATACAAAATTCCAAATCTAGATAAAATCTTTGAGGAAGGACGGGCAGTAGTTTTTAAATCAGAAACTATACAACCTCGCAATATCCATGTAAGCTTCTCCCTTCATGTCGTGATCATTCTATTACAACAGTAACCGATTGCCCAACATTAGAATTATTTACAAGGAATATGAATGAATAATATAAAACATACTATGGAGACTTAATTGATGAAATTGAAGGATCTCTTGTATTCCATTTCGATGGTCAAATAAGTAATTCGATACTATCATGGTTCAATTCAAAATTCATACCAAAAGACAGGACTTTCTGAATATGTTATATAGTAGTCAATTTGCGATAAAACTTAATTTAAAGGTCCAAGATGGTCACCATGGGTAGGAAATATAACTCTGATCCAAAAATTAGCAAGAGAACTCGGAGGGTCTCACCTTGCGTATGAATATTTATCGAAGAAGTACAACAGCCCTGTCATTGGATTGAAACTTGGCCAGAAGTATGTGGTGATCGAATTAATCTATCAATGTCATGTTAAAGACATATTTGGCTCCAAACGGCGTCTGTTGCCGAAAATTTCACGGAGACCATTGACAACCAGCTGGCTCCCATCTTATCAGATGCATCGTTAAAGACGAGCAACAAGCTCTGGATGGAAGTGAAAGCGGTTTTAAGGACCGTGGCAGAACAGAAAATTGGACATCAAGCCCGGCGCAAGAGAGATGATTGGTCGATGATGAGAGCCAGAATCCGTTAGATGAAAAGAACCAGGCGTACAAAGAATACGTAGGTAGAAAAACCAGAACGAAGAGAGAACACGGTGAAAAACTCAGAAGAGTAGCAAAGAAGATAATTAGGATTTAGAAAAGAAAATACTATGACGACCAATTGAGAAGTATAAATGTAAGCTTAGCGAGCAACAACACAAGACAAGCATACAAAGTAGTGAAAAGCCTTAAACATGGTTATCAATCCAAAACCACACTCTGTCGTGATGACATCGGCAATATCATCACTGATGAAGCCAAGATTAAAGAAAGATGGACATCATATTTCCAAAATCTCCTGGATGAAGTATGCTCCATCATCAAAGCCCAAAAGAATAATAAAGCGCCAGGCATCGATGAGATTCCAGTATAGCTCATCAAATATGGGGGTAGCAGTGTTCACCAAGCTATTCACAAAGTCATTCAGCACATTTGGCAATAAGAAGATATGCTGAAAGAGTGGAGCCAATCAATTCTATCTTCTGTTTTAAATTCTGGGTAGCTGGCAATTCAAGCATCAAATCGGGCCTTCATTCCTTAAAGTAGTATCTACCTTCGGGAAACTGCACCTCAATTACTTTATTCATAAGTATTATTTTTTCTTTCTATCTTCTCTCCCTGCTCTTCTTTCCAGAAAGCCTAAAGATTCTTCTTGATTCATAAAGAATGTAGCTGATGCTTTTTAAACGAAATTTTTGCTTGGAAATATAATGCACTTCCCCTTCTGTTCAAGAAGCGCCATGCGGGTTTCAGCTAAACTTTAGTCGCATGTGTAATATCGTTAATTTATCAAGGTGTCAGGAATCCTGTTCACATTTTGCTCCCTATCTCTCCTTCAATTCAAGTACATTTAACACTTTGTTTTTATTTTTCCTACCTTTCTTCTTCGTTTTTGTCTATCCTTCTGTACGGAATAATATTTTGGAGGTTAAAATGTTAATTTACAGTACCAGTGATAATACAGATGTATGAGCTTTGTCACAAAAGTATTCCACTACCAAATTGAACAAGGTTGTTGTTCAATAAATTCTGTATTATTCTGAATCAATTACAGCTTAATAAGAGTTTTAATTAAATATCTTTCGAAGGAGCATTTCAGCTTCAATATGTATGGAGAGTTTGTGAGGACGCCTCTAAATTCTAATTCATGTATTCATTACAGTGATATTACCATATTTCTTATTTGGATTAGTGATTACGATTAACGATCAATATTTTTTTTGTTGCTTTAACATTAAACCAAGAAAAAATCATCACAGAGTTGTAAGGTCATTATGATAATTGTTTTCAAACTGGGGCTGATTTCACGAGGTGGAAGGATAGTCTATTACTTTTTGCTCTGAAGCATTATAATAGATGAGTATAAATAGTCGACGAATTTTCCAGTCGAAGCATCAGTATTCTATCGAAAACGAAGATAAAACATTAACACCATGAAAGTAGTTCTTTGCTTGTTGGCTCTCATTGTGGCTGCTTCCGCTACAGCACTAGGCTGGGGTGGTCAAGGAGGTTGGGGTGGACCAGGAGGTTGGGGTGGACAAGGCGGCTGGGGTGGACAAGGAGGCTGGGGTGGAAGAGGCTGGGGAGGAAATGGAATTTGGGGTCGAGGAATTGGAGGCTGGGGACCTGGCGGCTGGGGCAATGGTGGATGGGGCCGGGGTGGATGGTAAGGACTTTGGTGGAGTCAAATTCCTAGCAAAAGCTTCAAAAAATGATATAAAAATAATGTAAAGTTAAGAGAAATTGTAAATAAAATATTCCTTATGTTTTAAAATAACTGTGTATTTTATTTGTAGAGCTAATATTAAAGATATACAGGGTGCGTACGGTATTTGAGGACATGCATAAATGTGACTATAACTTCGCGAATTTTTTTTTCATTTATTTCCTTTTCAGATAAAAAATGGCGGACTACAACATCACTCAAGAAATGAAGAGACATGCTGTCATCTTCACCATGTATGTGAACTATACAGATTTAGAGATCTCTAATTTTCTTAATTGCGCCCGTTCATTCGTGCATAAGGTTCGCCGTGAATTGGAAGCATCAAGAGGCGATACCGAATCGGTTGCAAAACGCAAAAAGCACGAACAACGTTCTGACACTGTCCGATCTGCAGAATTTTTAGAGCAAGTGCTAGCGATCATAGACGAGAACCCTTCAAAATCAATGAGGGTCCTTGTAAGTGAGCTTCATGTTTCTGAGCGCCTTATTCGTAGAGTGGTCCACGAAGACCTTCGGTATATGTAAGTCTTACGTGATGCGCAAAGGACAGTTCATGTCGGAACGAACACGGAAACAGAGAGCTCTCCGCCCAAAATGTTATTGTTTTTTCCGACGAAAAAAATAACTCTATTGATCAGTAGTTGTAGTTGGATAGACAATGTAAGCGGAGGCAGACCATAGATTTTTCAACAAGACTCTGCTCCTTCACATAAAGCCATGACGACACAAGATTGGATGGCCGAAAGTTTTTATGACAACATAACACCGAACCTATGGCCACCTAGCTCCCCAGACCTCAATCCTTTGGATTATTACGTATGGGGCGTAGTTGAGCGTGAGACCAATAAGCGTCCTCATAATACCTTTTCTTCGCTGAAGACTGCTATTAATGCTGTTATCGTCAATATGAACAAGGAGCATTTAATTCGGGCATGTCATCGTCTCCGGACCCGGATTTAAGAGGTTACTGCTGCTAATTGCGATTTTATTCAATAACTTTATAGCCATTTATTAATTTAAGATTGTATAGAAAATTGCTAAATTTAATTAAATTTTGTTAAAAATGCAAGCTAATAAATTTTACTCTCAAGTTGTCCTCAAATACCGTACACACCCTATAGTTTTCAACTGAATCCAGCTGCATGGGAATCCTGATAAAATTGACGTGACTTTTTCAAATTGTACCCATATTTTCTTCAGTCATATCAGCTCTTGAATACATTAAATGATTCAACTTGCTTAGAATGTATTTTCAAAAATTTACCTTTGACACCAAACTCAATTCGTTTCATATCTGAAAATTATTTGGCTGTTCCATATTTTAGGTTGTGAACTGCATGTGTCATAGCGTTAACTGGATATTTAATGCAGTAGTGATTGTGTGGCTTAGATTATTATATGTACAGGGTCGTATAGTAAGTAACCGGACTGACCTCAGGAAATTATTTATTGGCAAAATATGTACAATTTTTTTTTAGAAATCTTCAAAGTAGTCCCCATTGGAGTCGATAACACGCTGATACTGGATTTTCCAATCCCCGAATGCTCCCTGGAAGTCGACAACCTCGATGCTGTCTAGAACCCTCGTCGTAGCACGTTAAACGTTTTCCAGAGTCCCGAACCGCGTCCCCTTAAGGTGTCTCTTGATCATGGGGAACAGAAAGAAGTCCGCTGGTGCCATATCCGGGCTGTAAGGAGGCTGTGGCAACGTTGCCCTCGACTGTTTGGCCAACTGCTCGGTGACGAGCAGGCAGGTGTGCGGCGGAACATTGTCGTGATGGAGGCTGTACGTATCGGCAATCTTCGGACGGACTCGGCAAACCCGGGCGGTTAGTCGACGGAGCACCTCTCTGTAGTACTGGCCGTTTACAGTTTGGCCGGGTGGCACAAACTCTTTGTGAACAATGCCTTTCACGTCAAAGAAAGCAATGAGCATCGACTTCACCTTCGATTTGCTCATGCGCGCTTTTTTCGGTAGTGGTGACGCCGGTGTATGCCACTCCGAACTCTGCCGCTACGTCTCAGGATCGTATTCGAAAAGCCATGTCTCGTCTCCTGTTATAACGTAGTTAAAAAACGCTGGTTCGGTTGCTCGATCGTACGCTCCATTTTCACTCCGACGACGTAACTGAACACGCATTCTTCAAGCGCTCGGAGGCAACTGCTGCAGCCCGGTTCCCTTTACCTAGACCCCCACCACCACTACAGCACCAGATACCGGTTAGCAGACGCTTTGACGGCGCGGGGCAGGCTCAGTCCAGTTACTTATTATACGAATCGTGTATACTATTTTAAAGATGAGACTTAAGACTACCTTCGGTAAAAGTATGAGGGTCATAAGTAAACAACAAGTTGGTTATAAATATGCTTTATAATGGATAATCAAAGAGAGCATTATCGGCATATTTTATTGTTTTACTTCCGAAGGAGCAAAAATGCGGTGCTAGCTCGAAAGAAATTGTGTGAAGTTTATGGTAAGGATTGCCTTACTGAGCCCCAGTGCCAGCGTTGATTCGTCCAAACACTACAGATGACGACGAAATAAAGGCGTTAATCAAAACTACCCGGCGTATGACAACTCAAGATAAAGCAGAAAAGCTTAATATACGAGTGTCAAATTCAATCATTTACTTGCACTTACAATAGCTTGGTTACGTGAACAATTTGAATGTTTGGGTTCCTCTCGAATTGAAGGAAATCCATCTCAGCAAACGCATCAAGATATGCTACTCTTTGCTGCATCATAGCCAAATGACCCATGTCTAAAATCAATCATAACGGGTGATAAAAAATAAATTGTTTACGATAATGTAGCTCAAGAACAATCACGGATCAAAGAAGATGAGCTCCCATAATCGACATTCATCCAATATTCACCAAAAGAAGATTATGCTTTCTGTGCTGTGGAGCTACAAGCATATAGTCTACTTTGAACTCCTTCGAAGAAACAAAACTATTGATTCAAATGTCTACTATCGTCAAATATTAAAACCGAATGAAGAAATCGAGTAAAATCACCCTAAAGTGGCCAATCACAAAGCGCGATGTTCCATCATGATAGCGGCCGACCCCACACCACTTTGAAAGCCCATCAAAAATCAGCTCAATTGGGAGCTGATGCCAGATCCACCCTATAGCGCTGACTTGGCACCATCAGACAATCATTTATTTCTCTCATTTCAAAACCCATTTGAATGATAAAATTTTCGATTTCGATCAGGCTGTTAGAAATGAGTTGGCCCAGTTTTTTGCTTCTAAAAACCAAGGTTTCTTCTTTAGCCTTGAAATCCAAAGATCGAGCTCGTCAACGTTTTTCACGTGACAGATCCCTTGAGTCACGTACAGCTTTTTGTCATCTGAGGTCGGTAGCTAAAAAAAAGATGCAGATCGCCAAAGCTTCTTATTTTCATAGTATTGAAGGCTTTCTAAACTCAAATCATTCAAAACCGTTTTGGAAGTATATACGCTCTCTTAAATCCTCTTCCAGTTTCCCACCCTCACTTCGTTCAAATGGCTGCTTAGCAACTTGACCTCTCGAGATTTGTGAACTTTTTAGAACTCAGTTTTCTTCTATTTTTAATGCTACTCCCAGCAATACAAGTAGCCCTTCGCTCCCAATCATACACTCGTCACCTTCATTCTCTTTTACATGCTATCCAGAAGATGTTATAAAGCTTATTGTAGAAGTTGAAGACTCTGTTAGTTCAGGTCCCGATGGTATTCCTAATAATCTTGTGAAATCATTAGATACTTCTATTTGTGTCCCCCTTTCCTTTCTTTTCAACTCTAGCTTATCTTCAGGCTCTTTTCCCTCATGTTGGAAAAGGTCCTATGTTACTCCTATTTTTAAAAAAGGTAGCACCTTAGACGTTGCCAATTATCGGCCTATTTCCTTATTACCCTGTTTCTCCAAACTACTGGAGAAATTTGTGTACTTGCACCTTTTTTCACTTACTCATGAGTTGTTCGTTTCTGAACAACATGGTTTTATCAAAGGGCGATCAACCTTAACGAATTCGTCAGAATTCATGACAGTTACTTCAAAAGCCATGGAGGACCGTTTACAAGTCGAAACCTTGTTTTTGGATTTCTCTGACACTTTCGACTCAGTAAATCGCAATATTTTGTTTAGCAAACTTAAATTCCTTAACGTTCCTGATTATTTGCACCACTGGCTATCCTCTTACTTATCCAATCGTGTGTCAGGTATCTTTTCAATGCTGTCTTTTTACTCCCTTCCATTCGTCTTCTGGTATTCCTCAAGGATCCATTGTGGGCCCACTATTGTTAACTCTGTTTATAAATGATCTACCATCTGCTGTTATCAACTCCTCCTGCCTGCTTTATGCAAATGACATCAACGTTTTCAAAGTAGTGTTGTCAATCGCTGACTGTGCCTTGCTTCAAGAAAATTTGAATGCCATTTTATTTTGGAGTTCTTATAACCAACTTACACTAAATGTTTTCAAGTGCATCCATCTTTCATTTTCCAATAACCCTATTAGCTTTCAATTTACGTTAAGTAATTCATACTTATGTACAGCGATACACTTCAGGGACTTGGGTGTCACTTTCGACTCTAAATTAAAGTTCGATGTTCATATTTTTTAAATAACTTCTAAAGCCTCTCGCATTTTTGGCTTGATCTTAAGAAACTCCTATATTTTTTCCGTTCCTTTGTCGTGTGTTAAATTATATTCTAGTCTGGTTCTTCCCATCCTTGAAAACTGTTCGCCAGTATGGTCACCTAATTCGAAATGTTTGAAGTTCACGCTAGAAGCTGCACCAAAAACATTTACCAGGATCGTCTTCTTGAAGTTCCAGATTCCCTACATTTTTTATGAATCACGCTTAGCTATCCTAAATATTCATTCGCTGGAAATGCGTCGACCCTACTTTGATGAATATTTCCCTTACAGGCTTTGCCGTGGTTTGCTCGATACTCGCCTTGTCAACCAGGTTCCAGTGAGGTGCGTTATGCGTTCTACAAGATCGTCAAATATCTTAGATGTTTCATTCGCTCGTAGTTTGGTGTATTTTCATTCACCCATGCTCAGAATGCATCGCAACTACGATGACAGCTTGGGCCCTTCCCCTCTCGTATTTATTTATAAAAGATTTGTCATCTGTCTCCTTCTCAACCCTTAGCAATTTTTCTTATTTATTTTCTCCTAGTTTTTGGATTTTTTATTATTTTTATCTTACTTTTTGCATGCCGTGCTATTATTTATTTTATTTTATATATTTTGTAATTGGATTTTTTTCTGTTAAATAGAAATAAATATACAAAGTAGTATCTACCTTCGGAAAACTCAAACTCAATAACTATTGATAAGTATTATTTTTTCTCTCTTTCTTCCCTCCCTGCTCTTCTTTCCAGCAAGCTTAAAGATTCTTCTTGATTCATGAAGAATGTAGCTAATGCTTTTCAAACGCAATTTTTGCTTGGACATATAACACATTTCCACCTCCGTTCAAGAATCGCCATACGGAAGCCAAGAAAACTGTCCCTATTGTTTCAGCTAAACTCTGGTCGCATGTGTAATATCTTTAATTTATCAAGGTCTCAGGAATCCTGTTCACATTTTACTCCCTATCTCTCCTTCATTTCCCGTAAATTTAGTACGTTGTTTTCACTTTTCCTACCGTTTTTATCGATCTTTCTGTACGGAATAATACTTTAGAGGTTGAAATGCTAATTTACAGTACCGATGATAATACAGATGTATGAGATTCGTCGCAAAAGTATTCCACCACCGAATTTGACAAGGATACTGTTTCAATAAATTCTGTATAATTCCAAATCAATAAAAGCTTAATAAGAAATTGAATTAAACATCTTTTGAAGGAGCATTTCATCTTCAATATGTATGAAGAGTTTGTGAAGGCGCCCCTAAATTCTAATTCATTTATTCATTACAGTGATAAGCTACCATATTTCTTATTTGTATTAATGATTAAGATTAACGATCAATATTTTTTTTGTTGCTTTAACAATTAACCAAGAACAAGTCATCATCAGAGTATTAAGGTCATTATGATAATTATTGCGTGAACAAACTGGGGCAGATTTCACGAGGTGGAAGGATAGTCGAATGCTTTTTGCTCTGAAGCATTACAGTAGATGAGTATAAATAGTCGACGAATTTTCCAGTCGTAGCATCAGTATTCTATCGAAAACGAAGATAAAACATTAACACCATGAAAGTAGTTCTTTGCTTGTTGGCTCTCATCGTGGCTGCTTCCGCTACAGCACTAGGCTGGGGTGGCCAAGGAGGTTGGGGTGGACCAGGAAGTTGGGGTGGACAAGGCGGCTGGGGTGGACAAGGAGGTTGGGGTGGAAGAGGCTGGGGAGGGAATGGAATTTGGGGTCGAGGAATTGGAGGCTGGGGACCTGGCGGCTGGGGCAATGGTGGATGGGGCCGGGGTGGATGGTAAGGACTTTGGTGGAGTCAAATTCTTAGCAAAACCTTCAAAAAATGATATAAAAATAATGTAAAGTTAAGAGAAATTGTAAATAAAATATTGCCTATGTTTTAAAATAACTGTGTATTTTATTTGTAGAGCTAATATAACAGATATACATAATTTTCAACTGAATCCAGCTGCATGGGAATTCTGATAAAATTGAGGTTACTTTGTATCCATATTTGTGTCCGTATTTTCTTCAGTCATATCAGCTCTTGAATACATCAAATGATGCAACTTGCTTGGAATATATTTTCGAGAATTTTCCTTTGACACCAAACTCAATTCGTTCATATCTGAAAATTATTGGGTTGTTCCATATTACAGATTGTGGACTGCATATTTCATGTCGTTAACTGCATAATATATGCAGTAGTGATTGCGTGACTTATATTATTATATGTATACTATTTTAAAAATGCGGTGCCAGATCGAAAGAAATTGTGTGCAGTTTATGGTGAGGATTGCCTTACTGAACGCCAGTGTCAGCGTTGATTTGCTCGCTTTCATCCTGGAAGATGCATCACATACTGATCTTCCAACCACTACAGATGACGATGAAATAAAGGGCTTAATCAAAACTATCCGGAGATATAGCAGAAAAGCTTAATATATCAAATTCAATAATTTACTTGCACTTTCTGTAGCTTAGTTATGTAAACAATTCGGATGTTTGGGTTCCTCACGAATTAAAGGAAATCCATCTCAGCAAATGCATCAAGATATGCTTCTCTTTGATGCATCGTAGCCAAATGAACCATTTCTAAAAAAATCATAACGGGTGATAAGGAATAGATTGTTTACGAAAACGTGGTTCAAGAACAATCACGGATCAAGCAAGATGACCCCCATAATATTCACAAAAGAAGATTATGCTTAATGTGTGGTGAAGTTACAAGGGTATAGTCTACTTTGAGCTCCTTCGAAGAAACAAAACTTTTGATTCATATGTCGGCTATTGTCAAATATCTAAACCGAATGAAGAAATCGAGTAAAATTGCCCTAAAGTGGCCAATCACAAAGTGTGATGTTCCATCATGATAACGACTGACCCCAAACCTGTTTGAAAGTCCGTCAAAAATCAGCTCAATTGGAAGCTGATGCCACATCCACCCTATAGCCCTGACTTAGCACCATCAGACAATCATTTGTTTCTCTCGTTTCAAACCCATTTAAATGATAAAATTTTCGATTTCGATCAGGCTGTTAGAAATGAGTTGGCCCATTTTTTTGCTTCTAAAAACCAAGGTTTCTTCTTTAGCCTTGAAATCCAAAGATCGACCTCGTCAACGTTTTTCACGTGACAGATCCCCTGAGTCACATACAGTTTTTTGTCATCTGAGGTCGGTAGCTAAGAAAAAGACGCAGATCGCTAAAGCTTCTTATTTTCATAGTATTGAAGGCTCTCTAAAGTCAATTCATTGAAAACCATTTTGGAAGAATATACGCTCTCTTAAATTCTCTTCCAGTTTCCCACCCTTGCTTCATTTGAATGGCTGCTTAGCAACTTCACTTCTCGAGATTTGTGAACTTTTTAGAACTCAGTTTTCTTCTATATTTAATGCTACTCTCGGCAATAGCCCTTCGTTCCCAATCATACACACGTAACCTTCATTCCCTTTTACATGCTACCCAGAAGATGTTATGAAGCTTATTGTAGAACTTGATGGCTCGGTTGGTTCACGTCCCGATGGTATTCCTAATCATCTTGTGAAATCATTAGATACTTCTATTTGTGTCCCCCTTTCCTTTCTTTTCAACTCCAGCTTATCTTCAGGCTCTTTTCCCTCATGTTGGAAAAGGTCCTATGTTACTCCTATTTTTAAAAAAGGTAGCACCTTAGACGTCGCCAATTATCGGCCTATTTCCTTATTACCCTGTTTCTCCGAACTACTGGAGAAAATTGTGTACTTGCACCTTTTTTCGCTTACTCATGAGTTGTTCGTTTTTGAACAACATGGTTTTATCAAAGGGCGATCAACCTTAACGAATTCGTTAGAATTCATGACAGTTACTTCAAAAGTCATGGAGGACCGTTTACAAGTCGAAACCTTGTTTTTGGATTTCCCTGACACCTTCGACTCAGTAAATCGCAATATTTTGTTTAGCAAACTTAAATTCCTTAACGTTCCTGATTATTTGCACCACTGGCTATCCTCTCACTTATCCAATCGTGTGTCAGGTATCTTTTCAATGCTGTATTTTTACTCCCTTCCATTCGTATTCTGGTATTCCTCAAGGATCCATTGTGGGCCCACTATTGTTAACTCTGTTTATAAATGATTTACCATCTGCTGTCATCAACTCCTCGTGCCTGCTTTATGCAAATGACATCAAAGTTTTCAAAGTAGTGTTGTCAATCGCTGACTGTGCCTTGCTTCAAGAAAATTTGAATGCCATATTATTTTGGAGTTCTTATAACCAACTTACACTAAATGTTTTTAAGTGCATCTATCTTTCATTTTCCAATAACCCTTTCCCTATTAGCTTTCAATTTACGTTAAATAATTCGCACCTATGTACGGTGACATACTTCAGGGACTTGGGTGTCACTTTCGATTCCAAATTAAAGTTCGATGTTCATATTTTTGAAATAACTTCTAAAGCCTCTCGCATTTTTGGCTTGATCTTAAGAAATTCCTATATTTTTTCCGTTCCTTTGTCGTGTGTTAAATTATATTCTAGTCTGGATCTTCCCATCCTTGAGTACTGTTCGCCAGTATGGTCATCTAATTCGAAATGTTTGAAGTTCACGCTAGAAGCTGTACCAAAAAGATTTACCAGGATCGTCTTCTTGAAGTTTCAGATTCCCTACATTTTTTATGAATCACGCTTGGCTATCCTAAATATTCATTCGTTGGAAATGCGTCGACCCTACTTTGATGAATATTTCTCTTACAGGCTTTGCCGTGGTTTGCTCGATACTCGCCTTGTCAACCAGGTTCCAGTGAGGCGCGCTATGCGTTCTACAAGATCGTCGAATATCTTAGATGTTCCATTCGCTCGTAGTTTGGTGTATTTTCATTCACCCATGCTCGGATTGCATCGCAACTACGATGACATTCAGCTTGGGCCCTTCCCCTCTCGTATTTATTTATAAAAGATTTGTCATCTGTCTCCTTCTCAACTCTTAGCAATTTTTCTTATTTATTTTCTCCTAGTTTTTGCATTTTTTATTATTTTTATCTTACTTTTTGCATGCCGTGCTATTATTTATTTTATTTTATATATTTTGTAATTGGATTTTTTTCTGTTAAATAGAAATAAATATACAAAGTAGTATCTACCTTCCGAAAACTCAAACTCAATAACTCTTCTTTCCAGCAAGCTTAAAGATTCTTCTTGATTCATGAAGAATGTAGCTAATGCTTTTCAAACGCAATTTTTGCTTGGAGATATAACACATTTCCACCTCCGTTCAAGAATCGCCATACGGAAGCCAAGAAAACTGTCCCTATTGTTTCAGCTAAACTCTGGTCGCATGTGTAATACCTTTAATTTATCAAGGTCTCAGGAATCCTGTTCACATTTTGCTCCCTATCTCTCCTTCATTTCCCGTAAATTTAGTACGTTGTTTTCACTTTTCCCACCGTTTTTGTCAATCTTTCTGTACGGAATAATATTTTAGAGGTTGAAATACTAATTTACAGTACCGATGATAATACAGATGTATGAGATTCGTCGCAAAAGTATTCCACTACCGAATTTAACAAGGTTACTGTTTCAATAAATTCTGTATAATTCCAAATCAATAAAAGCTTAATAAGAGTTTTGAATTAATCATCTTTTGAAGGAGCATTTCATCTTCAATATGTATGAAGAATTTGTGAAGGCGCCCCTAAATTCTAATTCATTTATTCATTACAGTGATAAGCTACCATGTTTCTTATTTGTATTGATGATAAAGATTAACGATCAATATTTTTTTTTGTTACTTTAACAATTAACCAAGAACAAGTCATCACCAGAGTATTAAGGTCATTATGATAATTATTGCGTGAACAAACTGGGGCAGATTTCACGAGGTGGAAGGATAGTCGAATGCTTTTTGCTCTGAAGCATTACAGTAGATGAGTATAAATAGTCGACGAGTTTTCCAGTCGAAGCATCAGTATTCTATCGAAAACGAAGATAAAACATTAACACCATGAAAGTAGTTCTTTGCTTGTTGGCTCTCATCGTGGCTGCTTCCGCTACAGCACTAGGCTGGGGTGGCCAAGGAGGTTGGGGTGGACCAGGAGGTTGGGGTGGACAAGGCGGCTGGGGTGGACAAGGCGGTTGGGGCGGAAGAGGCTGGGGAGGAAATGGAATTTGGAGTCGAGGAATTGGAGGCTGGGGACCTGGCGGCTGGGGAAATGGTGGATGGGGCCGTGGTGGATGGTAAGGACTTTGGTGGAGTCAAATTCCTAGCAAAAGTTTCAAAAATGATGTAAAGTTAAGAGAAATTGTAAATAAAATATTCCCTATGTTTTAAGATAACTGTATATTTTATTTGTAGAGCTAATACGAGGTGTGTTCAAAAAATATCGCGAATTTTGTTTTTTTTCAAAAATTATTTATTTATTCATGAATATCTATTTTGTCCCCTTCAAAGTAATCCCCATGAGATATTATACACTTGTGCCAACGGTTTTTCCAATCTTCGAAGCACTTCAAAAAATCATTTTTTTTTAATCTTGTTCAGCTCCTCCTTCGATGCCGTCTTTATCTCGTCAAGCGTAGCGTAACGTCGTCCTTTCATGGGCCTCTTCAGTTTAGGAAACAAGAAAAAGTCACAGGGGGCCAGATCTGGGGAATACGGTGGCTGCGGCATCATTAGTGTGTTGTTTTTGGCCAAAAAGTCGCGCACAAGCAACGATGTGTGAGCAGGGGCGTTA
The DNA here is from genome assembly GCA_963969285.1 of Odontomyia ornata. Classification (NCBI taxonomy): domain Eukaryota; kingdom Metazoa; phylum Arthropoda; class Insecta; order Diptera; family Stratiomyidae; genus Odontomyia; species Odontomyia ornata. The sequence goes on from OZ017739.1 coordinate 313,537,443, forward strand.
TCGTGGTGCAAAAGCCAATTTTTGTTCTCCCACAAATCCGGGCGTTTCTGGCGGATTGCTTCGCGCAAATTGCGCATAACTTGCAGGTAATATTCCTTATTGACCGTTCTTCCCTGTGGCAAGAACTCATGATGCACCACGCCCCTGCAATCGAAGAAAACTGTCAGCAAAACTTTCACATTCGACCGAACTTGGCGCGCTTTTTTCGGTCTTGGTTCATGCGGCAGCTTCCATTGAGATGATTGAGCTTTGGTATCCACGTCATAACTATAAACCCACGATTCGTCACCAGTTATGACCCTCTGGAGCAAATTTGGTTCGTCGCGGACAGAGTTTAACATCTCATTAGCAATGTTCATGCGTTGCTGTTTTTGGTCGCAATTGAGCAATTTTGGTACGAATTTCGCGGCGACCCGTCTCATGCCCAAATCGTTGATAAAAATCGAATAGCACGAGCCAATCGATATGTTTAGGTCCTCAGCAACTTCTCTAACGGTGATTCGACGATTGGCCAATACCATTTTCTCCACTTCATTAATTTTTTCGTCTGTTGTTGAAGTGCTCGGGCGTCCGGCACGCTCTTCGTCGTTCACATCTTCTCGGCCTTCTAAAAACATTTTGTACCACCGATAAACGTTGCTTCGGTCCAAGGCAGCTTCTCCGTATGCCACAATCAACATTCGGAATGCATCCGCGCACTTAATTTCGTTTTTCACACAAAATTTGATACACGTTCTTTGATCCATTTTTTTAATAAGTAAAAACCGAAGACGATTGAAAACACGTGCAAGTAAAGCAGCTATCACCAATTAAGTGAACATTCAAAATGGCCGAGCTTGTCGGCATAAGCGACAGACATGAGTACCAACATAACGCCACAAAAAAATCGAAATTCGAATATACGTAACCCGCGAAAATTCAAAAATTCGCGATACTTTTTGAACACACCTCGTATTAAAAACATAATTTTCAACTGAATTCGAGCTGCATGGAAATTCTGACTTATAAAATTGAGGTGACTGTTTCAAATTGCACCCATATTGTCTTCAGTCACATTAACTCTTGAATACATCAAGTGATGCAACTTGCATAGAATATAGTTTTGAAATTCGCATATATGTGCAAATTATTGGGTTGTTCGATATTTCATGTGGTGAACTACATTTTTCATGTCGTTAACTGCATATTTCATGTAGTAGTGATTACGTGGCGTACATTATTATATGTATACTATTTTTTTTGTGGTTGGGAGGTGAATGCCATTTATGCACAGAGTGTGGGACTCCCATACACGAATGGACTACCCACTAAACACCTCCCCTGTCAACCTGAGAACCCAGCCTGGAACCGTTTGACACATTACTTCGGGCCAGGTTACGCCATGGGGCGCCGTCAAGCTGGGGAGTCCCTTTCCTAGCGGGAGGGGAGAGGGGTAGAGGAAGTGCCAGAAAAGTGATCCCCCAGCCCCAGCGCCTCCGGCTGCTGTGTGGCCATTTTATATTTTAGGACTGCCCGAGCATAATGTGCCACCTGGTTCCATTTGTCAACCGATTCGAGCATCACCGCAACTATATTATCCGGGGTGCGTTCTCCCGTGTCCCTGTAGAGTTTCCTTCGCAGCCTGACCCATTTTGTACACGCAAAAATTGTGTGACAGGCATTGTCCTCTCCTGGGCAAAACCGACAATCGGGGGACCGTGACTTGCCGATCTTGGGCAGGTAAGACTTAAAACACCCATGCCTGCTCAAAAGCTGGGTCAGATAGAAGTCTCACCATGCTTTCGATCAAGCCACGGTCTCACATCCAGGATGAGACGCGCAGTCCACCTTCCCTTCGTGCAATTCACCCAAGACTGCTGCCAATCGTTTCGGCGCAGGAAAATAGCGCGGCGCTCTCTAGCAAGGAGGGTGACAGGTATCACGCCTGCAATCACTCTCTCCACCGAGTCAGAAACTGTTGGGTACGAAGATGCAACTCTCAGTGCTCCTCTTCTTTGTACTTGTGCCAATCGTTTTCGGTATCCCTCCTTGCTGAGAGCGTCGCCCCATACCTCTGCTCCGTACAGTAGCACTGACCCTACAACACTCATCAAGAGGCGTCTTCTTGATGGGCTGGGTCCCCCTACGTTGGCCATAAGTCGACTCAGGACCAATATTCCCGAAGCAGCCTTCTCAGCTGTTGCCCTGATTTGCTCAGAGAAACTCATCTTCGAGTCGATCAGCAGCCCCAGGTACTTCACCGCTGGCTTCGATTTGATTCGTAAGTCGCCAATACTGATCATCCTTACTCTAGGGACTCTCTTTTTTTGTCAAGATGACCACTTCAGTTTTCTCCAGTGTTAACCTGAGCCTGCGAGCAGTCATCCAGTCCCTCACTCGGCGCATTAGCATACCTAGCCTAAGTTGCGCTTGTTCAATGATGCGTCCAGTGACCAGAGTCGCAACATCAAGCGTGAATCATCTGGCATCTCAAGTCTCAGTAGCCCATCGTAAGACACGTTCAACAGGTCCGGGCCAAAGATAGATCCCTCGGTAACACCCAATGTAGCTTCCATTCTTTGTTGGCCCTGTGTAGTGTCGTGGAGCAGGCTTCGGTCCTTTAGGTAGTTCCTCAAAAGCCGCATTAGATATTCTGGAACTTGAAAAGAGTTTTTCAGCGTATCCAGAATATCCACCCATCTAGCGGAGTTGAAGGCATTCCTGACGTTGAGTGTCACCAATAGGACGATCTATCGCTTGGTGCGACTATATGCCTCTGCTTTTCGGATCGCGTTCACTGCCAATTTATGGATAACTGTTGCAATCACAACAAATGGGAGAGGTAGCTGCAATATTGTAAACACTCACGACATAAGCACAGCTATGACTGCACTTTCAGTGGAAGTATTGGATCTGAGGACTCTCAGATTCAGCAGCTGGAACGCGAACTGAAAGCCATACTTGAGGGTCAAGCTGATAGTTCAAATTACAACATATGCATTGGAGCAGGTGTTTTCTTGGTCTCGATTGTTCTAGTAGCTGGAGGAGTTTGGATGTGTATTTGCCAACAACAACCTGCCCCAACATTCATCAGCAGTCTATCATTGAAGGATAAAACAATTGGAAGCTAGTCGCATATCTCAACTCCGACTGCCACCGACAATGAGAGCAGAACGTCAATGATATAAGTTCAATTTGCCCAAAACAAAATATATTAACATTTAACTTATTATTTGTGGACATGTAATTTTTAATTTAACAGAAAAATCTTTTATTTCACATTTAAGAATGACCGCGGGTTGAGAAAAAAAATTTAGTAACTATCTTAAACCTTGTTCTCCCGGGAGTGTGTTTGAACGTTTTGCTTACGCTTTTCCGATTTAATAGCCTATGAACATAGGTCACTGACTCTTTGGTCATAACTACCCAACCAAGCAATTATGATCGAGGTAAATAGAGTGACCTACGGACTGCGGTCGTTAACTCTGGATTGAAAGCTATGCAAATTACAAGTCAATGGAGAGAAATGGTGCAATTATTGGAATTCAGCATTTCTTTCACTTGCAATTCCATAGCTGAGTTAACAGAAAGGTCAAACACGTCAATTGTCTAAAATTAGGCCAATTAACTCGAGATGTGTAGATTAACGCGGTACCCGGCGGTCGTCTTGGCGCGAAGCTAATAATTGATTTTTTATTTTAAAACGCGTAAACAAGAGCGAAACAATGACAATCTGATGGTGCTAAGTCTGGGCTAGAGGGTGGATGTGGCTTCAGTTCTCAATTGAGCTCTATGAATTAGTGACGCATTTTCAAAGAGGTATGGGGTCTGTCGTCATCATGATGGAACATTACGCTTATGATCGGCCAGTTTAGGGCTTCTTTACTCGAGTTCTTCGTTCGGTCTCGATAGTTGACAAAAGTAGACATTCGAATCTATAGTTTGGGATCTTGGAAGCAACTCAAAGTAGACTATACCCTTGTAATTCCACCACACACAACGCAAAATCTTCTTCTGGTGAATGTTGACTTTAGATGTACGTGATTGTTCTCGAGCTGTGTTATCGACAACAATCCATTTTTTTATCACCCGTTATGATTTCTTTTAGAAATGGGTCGTTTTGGTTAGGATTCAGCAAAGAGTCGCATATGTTGATGCGTTTGATGAGATGGATTTTCTTTAATTCGTGAGGAATCCATAAATCCAAATTGTTTACGCAACCAAGTTGTTGTAAGTGCAAGTAAATGGTTGAATTCGATATGTTAAGCTTCTCTGCTATCTCTTGAGTTGTCATACGCCGGTTTGCTATGATTAACGTCCTTATTTTATCGTCATCATAAGTGGTTCGACGACCGGTTTGTGGTGCATCTTCCAGAACGAAAGCAATCAAATCAACACTGACACAATCTCTCTCGAGCCAGCACCGCATTTTTGCCTTTTCGGAAGTAAAACAATAAAGTATGCCAATAATGCCCTCTTTGTTTGTCCATTTTCAAGTTTATTTCTAACCAACTTGTTGTTCACAAATAACACTAATTTTTGGCCAAAGATAGTCTTAAGTCTCATCTTTAAAATAGTATACATGGGGTCTGATCCAAAACCTGATTTCGGGCACGTCTTGGGATCAGGAAAATGCCGGGTGTTACAGGAACCCCTAGCCAAGGCAAAATCAGAACTCCGATGACCCGCATCCTGCAGCTAAACCTACTCCGCAGCTTAACCACCCAAAATCCGCTTGAGCAGTTCACTAGTGACGTGAAAGCCGACTTCTTGCTGCTGAGTGAGCAACACCATAATAAAAGTCCTGCATTATGGTATTCTGATGAAACTGGTACTGCCGCCAGCTGGGTTCGGAACTGTGAGTTTCAAGCGGAGAGTTGTGGACGGGGGGATGGTTTCGTGTGGGTTCGGTGCTCAGGGACCACCTTCTTTAGTGTGTACCTAACGCTGAACGAATCGATATCATCTTTTCAAGCCAAGCTTAATGCTTTGGAGGGCGTTGTCTCAAACGCAATGGCAAAGTGCTTGTTGGGGGCGACTTCAATGCTAAAGCAATCGAATGGGGCATGCCTCAGACGGATCCGCGGGGAAAATGGATCCTGGAAATGGTGTCCAGGACGGCCCTCGTCGTACTAAAGTCCGGAAATACGCCGACTTTCCGCCGTGTTGGCTGCGACAGAACCATACCGGACGTGATATTTGCCTCGGAGTCCTAAGTACGGAGGATACACAACAAGAAAGTATTAGAGGACTACTCAGCCAGTGACCATCAGTGCGTTCTGCGAGATAAGTGATGCTGCCTCCCAACGTCCATGCTCTCCGCTTTCTACAGCCGTCAAGAGGTTTTTGAGATGCGCACAGCAGGTGAGCCGCTGCAGGGAGCTTTGGAGGGGACGGAAGAACTGGCAGCTCAAGACGTGGTGAACTCTACTATAAGTGTCATCACGACTGCTTGCTGCGCTTCTATGCCGCGTCGAAGACCCCGTTGAAAAGCGAAGGGAGTGTCACAAGCTTCAACGTGAGGCTCAACGGGCGCGGAACGGTGACGAGGCATGCAACTGGGTGGCAGCATATAAGTCGGCCAGAAAATACCTTCGCAAACTGATCAGCAGTAGCAAGGCTCGCTGCTGGCAAGACCTAGTGGACAATGTAAACAAGGATCCGTGGGGGCTTGGCTAGAAGCTTGTCATGCGGAAATTTGGTGCCCTACGGAAGCCTTGTCTACATAACGCGGAAAAGATGGACGCGATAGTGCGGGGACTCTTCCCCGCCCATCCCGTCCGTGTTGACGCTGTCCATGGTGAAACAGCAGTCGAGTGCCCACTCTTCACATAGCTGGAACCGGAGGAGGCAGTCCTCTCATTGAAAGCGAGGAAGGCTCCAGGTCAAGATGGTGTTCCAGCTGAGGTGTTGCGGCTCGTCTATCACCATTGCCCTGACTTGCTGCTCAGCACATTCAATGCTTGCTTACGGGACGGGGTTTCCTCGGTACGATGGAAGGTGGCGAGGCTCGTGCTGATCAGCAAGGGAAAGGAAAATCCCGAATCACCGTCTGCATACCACCCGTTATGCATGCTAGACACGGCTGGGAAAGTGCTAGAGAAACTCATCAAGGGAAGACTCACTGACGCGATTCGTGCTGCTGAGGACCTATCTCGTCGGTAGTACGGCTTTAGAGCAGGAAGTTCTACCATTGATGCGATTGCAGAGGTAGTGAACGCGATCCGAAAAGCAGAGGCATATAGTCGCACCAAGCGATAGATCGTCCTATTGGTGACACTCAACGTCAGGAATGCCTTCAACTCCGCTAGATGGGTGGATATTCTGGATACGCTGAAAAACTCTTTTCAAGTTCCAGAATATCTAATGCGGCTTTTGAGGAACTACCTAAAGGACCGAAGCCTGCTCCACGACACTACACAGGGCCAACAAAGAATGGAAGCTACATTGGGTGTTACCGAGGGATCTATCTTTGGCCCGGACCTGTTGAACGTGTCTTACGATGGGCTACTGAGACTTGAGATGCCAGATGATTCACGCTTGATGTTGCGGCTCTGGTCACTGGACGCATCATTGAACAAGCGCAACTTAGGCTAGGTATGCTAATGCGCCGAGTGAGGGACTGGATGACTGCTCGCAGGCTCAGGTTAACACTGGAGAAAACCGAAGTGGTCATCTTGACAAAAAAAGAGAATCCCTAGAGTAAGGATGATCAGTATTGGCGACTTACGAATCAAATCGAAGCCAGCGGTGAAGTATCTGGGGCTGCTGATCGACTCGAAGATGAGTTTCTCTGAGCAAATCAGGGCAACAGCTGAGAAGGCTGCTTCGGGAATATTGGTCCTGAGTCGACTTATGGCCAACGTAGGGGGACCCAGCCCATCAAGAAGACGCCTCTTGATGAGTGTTGTAGGGTCAGTGCTACTGTACGGAGCAGAGGTATGGAGCGACGCTCTCAGCAAGGAGGGATACCGAAAACGATTGGCACAAGTACAAAGAAGAGGAGCACTGAGAGTTGCAGCTTCGTACCCAACAGTTTCTGACTCGGTGGCGAGAGTGATTGCAGGCGTGATACCTGTCACCCTCCTTGCTAGAGAGCGCCGCGCTATTTACCTGCGCCGAAACGATTGGCAGCAGTCTTGGGTGAATTGCACGAAGGGAAGGTGGACTGCGCGTCTCATCCTGGATGTGAGACCGTGGCTTGATCGAAAGCATGGTGAGACTTCTATCTGACCCGGCTTTTGAGCAGGCATGGGTGTTTTAAGTCTTACCTGCCCAAGATCGGCAAGTCACGGTACCCCGATTGTCGATTTTGCCCAGGAGAGGACAATGCCTGTCACACATTTTTTGCGTGTACAAAATGGGTCAGGCTGCGAAGGAAACTCTACAGGGACACGGGAGAACTCACCCCGGATAATATAGTTGCGGTGATGCTCGAATCGGTTGACAAATGGAACCAGGTGGCACATTATGCTCGGGCAGTCCTAAAATATAAAATGGCCACACAGCAGCCGGAGGCGCTGGGGCTGGGGGATCACTTTTCTGGCACTTCCTCTACCCCTCTCCCCTCCCGCTAGGAAAGGGACTCCCCAGCTTGACGGCGCCCCACGGCGTAACCTGGCCCGAAGTAATGTGTCAAACGGTTCCAGGCTGGGTTCTCAGGTTGACAGGGGAGGTGTTTAGTGGGTAGTCCATTCGTGTATGGGAGTCCCACACTCTGTGCATAAATGGCATTCACCTCCCAACCACAAAAAAAATAGTATACATATAATAATGTACGCCACGTAATCACTACTACATGAAATATGCAGTTAACGACATGAAAAATGTAGTTCACCACATGAAATATCGAACAACCCAATAATTTGCACATATATGCGAATTTCAAAACTATATTCTATGCAAGTTGCATCACTTGATGTATTCAAGAGTTAATGTGACTGAAGACAATATGGGTGCAATTTGAAACAGTCACCTCAATTTTATAAGTCAGAATTTCCATGCAGCTCGAATTCAGTTGAAAATTATGTTTTTAATATTAGCTCTACAAATAAAATATACAGTTATCTTAAAACATAGGGAATATTTTATTTACAATTTCTCTTAACTTTACAACATTTTTGAAGCTTTTGCTAGGAATTTGACTCCACCAAAGTCCTTACCATCCACCACGGCCCCATCCACCATTGCCCCAGCCGCCAGGTCCCCAGCCTCCGATTCCTCGACTCCAAATTCCATTTCCTCCCCAGCCTCTTCCGCCCCAACCGCCTTGTCCACCCCAGCCGCCTTGTCCACCCCAACCTCCTGGTCCACCCCAACCTCCTGGTCCACCCCAACCTCCTTGGCCACCCCAGCCTAGTGCTGTAGCGGAAGCAGCCACGATGAGAGCCAACAAGCAAAGAACTACTTTCATGGTGTTAATGTTTTATCTTCGTTTTCGATAGAATATTGATGCTTCGACTGGAAAACTCGTCGACTATTTATACTCATCTACTGTAATGCTTCAGAGCAAAAAGCATTCGACTATCCTTCCACCTCGTGAAATCTGCCCCAGTTTGTTCACGCAATAATTATCATAATGACCTTAATACTCTGGTGATGACTTGTTCTTGGTTAATTGTTAAAGCAACAAAAAAAAATATTGATCGTTAATCTTAATCATTAATACAAATAAGAAACATGGTAGCTTATCACTGTAATGAATAAATGAATTAGAATTTAGGGGCGCCTTCACAAACTCTTCATACATATTGAAGATGAAATGCTCCTTCAAAAGATGATTAATTCAAACTCTTATTAAGCTTTTATTGATTTGGAATTATACAGAATTTATTGAAACAGTAACCTCGTTAAATTCGGTAGTGGAATACTTTTGCGACGAATCTCATACATCTGTATTATCATCGGTACTGTAAATTAGCATTTCAACCTCTAAAATATTATTCCGTACAGAAAGATCGACAAAAACGGTGGGAAAAGTGAAAACAACGTACTAAATTTACGGGAAATGAAGGAGAGATAGGGAGCAAAATGTGAACAGGATTCCTGAGACCTTGATAAATTAAAGGTATTACACATGCGACCAGAGTTTAGCTGAAACACTGAGCAAATCAGGGCAACGGCTGAGAAGGCTGCTTCGGGAATATCGGCCCTGAGTCGACTTATGGCCAACGTAGGGGGGCCCAGTCCATCAAGAAAACGCCTCTTGATGAGTGCTGTCGGGTCAGTGCTAATGTACGGAGCAGAGGTATGGGGCGACGCTCTCAGCAAGGAGGTATACCGAAAACGATTGGCACAGGTACAGAGAAGAGGAGCACTGAGAATTGCATCTTCGTATCCAACAGTCTCCAACTCGGCGGTGAAAGTGATTGCAGGCGTGATACCTGTCGCCCTCCTTGCTAGAGAGCGCCGCGCTATTTTCCTGCGCCGAAACGAGGATGCGAGGGAGATGGTTGTCCGCGAGGAGAGACAACGCTCACTCAACGATTGGCAGCAGTCTTGGAGGAATTGCACGAAGGGAAGGTGGACTGCGCGCCTCATCCCGGATGTGAGACCGTGGCTAAATCGAAGGTATGGTGAGACTGACTTCTATCTGACCCAGCTTTTGAGCGGGCACGGGTGTTTTCAGTCTTACCTGCACAAGATCGGCAAGTCACGGTCTCCCGATTGTCGGTTTTGCCCAGGAGAGGAGGACAATGCCTGTCACACATTTTTTGCGTGTACCAAATGAGCCAGGCTGCAAAGGGAACTCTACAGGGAGACGGGTGAGCTCACCTCGGATAATATAGTTGCGGTGATGCTCGAATCGGTTGACAAATGGAACCAGGTGGCACATTATGCTCGGGCAGTCCTAAAATATAAAAGGGACTCACAGCAGCCGGAGGCACTGGGGCTGGGGGATCGCTTTTCTGGCAATTCCTCTTCCACTCTCCCCTCCCGCTAGGAAAGGGACTCCCCAGCTTGAAGGCGCCCCACGGCGTAACAAAACGAGACCTGGCCCGAAGTAATGTGTCAAACGGTTCCAGGCTAGTTTCTCAGATTGACAGGGGAGGTGTTTAGTGGGTAGTCCAAAGGTATCCTCCATGGGAGTCCCACACTGCCAGACTCGGCGGGCATAAATGCCTTCACCTCCCTACAAAAAAAAAAAAAAAAAAAAAAAAAAAAACACGGCTTTGGAACAACATGCGCTTTTTACCGACTCAGACACTACAGTTTTGCTGGGATTTGCATGAAAATTTCAGGAATGATAGGTGTCATGAATATCTTAGTGGTATCGGTAATCGTAAAACAAAATAGTGGCTGTTTTAAATGCGAAGATTGAATAATTTTGAGTTAGTTTTTCCCAACTTCAACGTTTAAGGTGCATGCTTTGAACACTTGATTCAATTTAATGAATGACTGAAGATGAGTACCTACCATTAATGCTCATAAGTGAAACAAGTCAAGAAGGTGGGAGAGAGCGCCTAGCAAAAGGGTTTTGTAACCATTCTAGGATTTGAAAAAATTGGCCATTAATCGATGATAACAGTACAGGAGAGTGGCCCCTGAAAAAAAAATTCATCAAACGTAGCCGATATGAGTATGAAATAAAAGTTTTCATGGGAGCTTTTCAAAAGAGTTGTTAAACTGTTAGTTTTTGCTTCATTGGGGGCACAGGGGGGAAATACATGAAAAATGTGTTTCCTCCGTCGCGGATGGACATCTGAAATAATTATCAAGGGAGATATTTATGAGTATTACAATACCGAAAACCTCAGAAGTCGAAATTCGTTCAACTTTGTTAATAATAGTATGATCTTCGTATTTCATATTTTCTCCAATAAAATCGTTTTTGACATGTTTCTTGATTTGATTCGATCTGGTGACTGCATTTTGTAAATTGAATACAAAGCCCTTCTAACATGACCGTAGGTCTGTTTAAACAACTTGTTTGTTATTGCCGAACCATTTTTTGTTGTATCTTCAATTTGGTGGCATATTAAATTGGTTATATTTAGCATCATCCCCGTAATTTTTGCAATCTTTTCCTTGTTTGAATTGATTTATTATGCAATTGAATATTCTAGTATTCGAGAAACGTTACTGCACCAGTCATCAATAACTGAGGGACATATTTAGCACTCCACATAAAAAACTCCTTTGCTACCCCCGATGCCACTGGTGCAACCCATCGTTTTGAATTTTTTTAAATTATCTTCAATGTTCGTTTTATGCGTGTCACAATAATTTCAAAGCTGTTCTCTAATAAAGACTTCGTTATAGAAGTCACAAAATTCTTTAATTTTTACTTCGATGAATTGTAATTCTTGTGATATATTCAAAGAGGTGTTCACTTCAAAATTTAAATCTAATGCTTTGATTTGCACCTTGTGTAGTTTGATATACATCGTTTGATTCAAGACCTCGACATGTAGCGCATTTTCAGCGACTGTAGTGGCCGTAACTGTCAGGCAGCAAAGTAGCGTGACCAAGAGATTTGAAAGTACGCTGCTTTTAGATGAAACCCTGAAAATATGGTTCATAAAGTGGGAAAAATGCAATTCATCAAGATAATAAGTAGACAGGATCTCTGGTACAAATAACATTTGTTTATTGAAGAAGGGAAGCTAAAATATTTTAATTATTACAAAAACAATTAAAGTTTAAATATTTTATGTGGTGTGTCCGCCTAATTTTAAAAATATCAATAAGTATTGAAGTTAATAAATAGGAGGCACGCCCAGAATTTGCAATAGTACTGCAGACATAAGTTTTGTACAAGACTGGAATAGTTAATTACCAAAAATTGGTTCTCTTTGGCTGAATTTATCGAGAGGAATTTATATATTGCGGAGATTCTTCTTCTTGGTAGAGCTACCGCGTCTTCCAGCTGTGAAGTCCGAGCAGCGATAAACTGTTTTTGTCGACCAAATCAGACCAGGTTTTCCCCGGCTTTCCCACTGGTCAGCACCCCCTATTCTCCTAACGAATACCTTTTTGGGTATCCTTCGTCTATGCAGTTCACATGGCCAGTGCTTTGTAGTTTCCGCAGACTTACAATCGTTGAGACCTTCGGCTTGTCAAAAAATACATGCAAATCATTGTTCCATAGAAATCACCATGGGCCCCCGTCTAGTTTCGTTACAATTACCCGCCTCAGGACCCGTCGCCCAAAGGCTTACAATATGCTTACAAATCTTATCACAGATTTGTATACTTGGAGCGTTGGTACAAAGGTTCATTATTTTTATGTGATGAAATTCACAAGTTTTTAATTTCGAATCGTCTGAAACTAATCGGCAGCCGCTCAAAGGTTGAAAAACATGTAAAACATTGATTTTGTAGTTTTGTCGATTTTGTGGTGACTAAACACTTTGATCAATATTAATGAAACTTCGCAATATGGTGGAAATTTTAAATGTTTAAAGAACATTTAAAAAAAATTGAAACCCAGGTCTTAGACTTCGAAGTGGCGGCTAGTTGAATTTGGAATTTCAAAGGCTTCTGAAAGCCACAAATTTTCATTTGATTTATATTGAACTTGAAATTTAGGTAGAATGTAATAAGTTATTATTATTAGTGGTTCAAATCTGGTTTTTTCATATTTTTGTGGACCTTTGGTCGCCAAGTTTCTCAATAAAATTTGATGAAACTTGAAATCGTAGATTGTTGGAGCATGTTCTTAGATTTCACAAAAAAATAAGAAAACTAGACAATAAATGAAAAAGTCGGAAACTTAATTTTTTTTGACATTTTCAAAAACATATAACAATATTTTTGAATTGTCTAGAGTCAATTTCAAATCAGAGTAAGATTCGGTACAGTGGATGATGACACCCTAAAACAGATTTCCTTTAAAACTTTTGAACTCAAAATGGTGGTCCCCAAGGACAGAAACATTTATACAACAGAAAATTTGTTGTCAACACTGTCTAACATTCACAACCACAGCCAGTCAAATTAGTCTTTGCGTTTTGAAAATAAGGGCTTCTACGAGAAATTTGCCTGTCCGATTTTTAGTGTTTTGTAAAATGATTTTACAAAGCCGTACTAGTTTCGCGACCAGTCTGTCCGTCTGTCCGTCCGTCCGTCCGTCCGTCCGTCCGTAGGTCACAGCTGTTTTTCTCGGAAACTACTTCAGCTAGAAACATCAAATTTTGTATGTAGGTGTAAAGTGATGTTCTCTTCAAAGTTCAATTACAAAAATAATTTTATAAGGTATTTCAGGAGGTCTCCCATATAGGGGAGTGACCCCCCGAAAAAAAAATTTCATTGAAGGTAGCCAATATGGGTATCAAATGAAAGGTTTTATTTTGGTAAAATTTGCTTTGAGGGGTGCACAGCGAGGGGAAATACTACGAAAAATTTGTGTCACCCCCCTCGCGGTTGGACACCTGTGATCCAAAAAATCTGAAAAAATTCAAGAATGTAGGCCTTGATGAGTACAACAACAACAAATACGTGAGAAGTCGCAATTCACTCAACTTTGTTAGTAATAGTATCATTTATCGGTTTTATGTTTTATTGAATAAAATCTAAACGTTGCCCTTAAATTCAATGAAGTTCAGTACATAGATGAGTATTGATAAGATTGATGTATCCTGCAAGCTACATAAAGATCGGATAGTATTTGACGAAGTTTAAGCGGTTTGAATTTTCCTGTATTAGTATGGAACAGTATGCGCTGCATGTATTACTATGGCAACATATGGCTATGGAACAACATGCGCTTTTTAGCGACTCAGACACCACAGTTTTGCGAGGATTTACATAAAAATATCTTTGAGAATCGGTTCAGCTATTGGTATCCGTAATCGTAAAACAAAATTGACATGCTTCTTGATTTAATTCAATCTGGTGACTGCATTTTGTAAATTGAATACAAAACCCTTCTGACATGAGCGTAGGTCAGTTTACCCAACTTGTTCGGTATTTATCACGAGAAAAATTTACCTTTTGCGGAGAGTACTACCTTTCATATATACATATATCTTCATATATATGGGTATATAGATAGATACATGTATATTTATATATATATATATATATATATATATATATATATATATATATATATATATATATATATATATATATATATATCTTCCTTCTTCTCCTTTGCACTACAGCCCCTCTCGGGCCTTCGCTTGCTGCAAACAGCGCGGATGCTTGGGTTCGGATCCATGTTTCACACCCATAGCATAACATAAGTCTTATCACAGATTTGTATACCTGGAGCTTTGTTTTCCCGCGTATGCAGCTGATCTTCAAGATCTTCAGAACACAATAAAATATTTTATTTGCGAGCTGTATTGTTCGGCGTATTTCGTCTCTTTCATTGCCCGTTTTCGTTATTTTGGCAGCTAAGTACACAAATTTACCAACATTTTCGATACTATATTCGCCAAAAGTGATACTTTGTGTATTTGAGGTATTTTTTTTCGACTGCGTCATGAGCTTTGTTTTATTTTCATTAATTTGTAGCCCTACTAGTCTTGCTTCGCTGTTGAGTTTTAGGAAAAGTTCTTGATGTGCTTGATGAACACTACTGCCACCATATTTGATGAGCTCCACTGGATATATATATATATATATATATATATATATATATATATGTTGTATGTTTATATACATGTATATATATTTATATTGTATATACATATATATATATATATATATATATATATATATATATATATATATATATATATATATATATGTTGTATGTATATACATGTTTATATATTTATATTGTAAGTATATATATATATATATATATATATATATATATATATATATATATATATATATATATATATATATATATATTTATATACATATATATATATAAATATATGTAAACAATAAGTCTATGGTTGATCCACCTGCGCTAAAGCCACCTTGATATTTCCCGATTATACTGTTGGCATGCAGTTCAATTTTATTTTAATGATTTTTGAAAACATTTTGTGCTCCGCACAAAGTAGTGATATTCCTCTTTAAATCTTGCACTGTATATTGTTGCTTTTTTATGTAGGGGTAATATTAGATGATTAACTTTATCCACTCAGCATTTGTTCTATTGTAGTTGCCAAATGTGCTTGGTGATTTTATGTTTGGCTTCCTGGACACCGATTTTCCATATTAAATAAGCTACACTAGAATCTAATCAATGCCAGGTACTTTATTCTTCTTCTGTGCCTAGGTGTTAGAACAAACTTCATCTGAAATTTGTGAAGCCATCGGAAGCCCTCCAGAAATATCTATAGGATTCAATGACCTATAGCTGTGCGCGGAATGAAGGAGATTCTGGAAATATGATGCCCATCTTTTCTCACTCCTGTTTCCATCAGCGATGATGTTTTCATTGTTATCATGGCAGAGCATGACCTTGAGCTTAGAAGCTTGCTTCAGGCTTTCCACTACTTGAAAGGCTTAGCTCATGTTGTATCTCTCCCAAATTGCATCGATACTTCATATTTAGTCATCAAAGAATATCCTTTTCTTAGTTATTCGCTACTTTTCTGAGATAACCAGAGACTTTTGTATATGCTCCTCTTTTCTGTACCTGTGCTTATACTGGCTAGCTGGCACTCATCAATAGGCATCTTCTTGATGCGTGAGCCGATTGCCCCCCGAAGAAGCCCTCTCAGCTGTGGCCCTAATTTTTGCAGAAAAACTCATCTTCGAGTCAGCCAATAGCTTCAGTTACTTCACTGCTGATTTTGATTCGGTTAATATGTCTCCAGTACTGATAATCCTTTTACTAGGGATTCTGTTTTTGTCAAAATGACCACATTGGTTTTCTCCAGTGCTAGACTGAACCCACGAACAGTCATCCAGTCTCTCACTCGGCAGATTAGCATACCTAGCCTAATTCGCGCTTGTTCAATGGTGCGTCCAGTGACTAGACTTGCAACATCATCCGCATCGCCGATCAAGATAAATTTTGTTGTTCTAATTGCAGAAAATTTAAATGCCTAAGACTAACATAAATATAATTTGATTTTATAAAACTTACAAAATGTGAGTCTCCTAAAATGGACTACTTAAATATCAAATTACATTGAATTTCAGGGTAAATATGTTTTTTTTTTTTTTTTGAGTAAGATCTGAATATCATGCTATTGTTAACGAATTTACGCAAATATCCGAATCATAGTTATTTCCTTTGGTGGACTCACAAAAATCTACTTCAATGGTACCCTACATGATCACCTTTTCCTTTCTTAAGCTACACTCCCTATATGGTCAGACCGCCCTTAAGAGCCTTTGAACAATTTTTGATATTCTTTCAAGAGGAAGTCACATGTGATATACTTGCTAAGTTTGGTGGTCTTAGCTGCTGTAGCAACGGAGGAACACTGTTGTAATACACAGAAGAACGTACGTCAAACAGACGAGTCACAATTTAGGTAGGGTTTTGTATGAAACATTTATAGTACAAAATCCAACAGCAAGTGAATTCATAATA
This sequence comes from Odontomyia ornata, assembly GCA_963969285.1. Taxonomy (NCBI): domain Eukaryota; kingdom Metazoa; phylum Arthropoda; class Insecta; order Diptera; family Stratiomyidae; genus Odontomyia; species Odontomyia ornata. Next base: position 313,553,875 of record OZ017739.1, read on the forward strand.
TCTAAGTCCACATGGTTGATTTGAATGGAATTTGAAGCTCACCTTCTGGGTACATCTTTTTCCTACCTTGTTCACTCGTCCACAGATATCCCTTGTTATACTGTTTCAATCCCTTGACTTTAGCCAAGCGTCATGCCTTTTCTCCGCCACTGCCTCTTCCTTTTAAGAATACCTATCTTTCCGTTTCAAATTCTGGAAAGCTGGTCATTCAAACATCAAATTGAGCCTTCATTCCTTAAAGTACGAGTAGTATCTACCTTCGGCAAACTCAGCCTAAATAACTCTATTGATAAATATTAATTATTCTTCCTTTTTTTTTCCTGCCTACTCTTCTTGCCTGCAAGCCTAAAGATTCTTCTCAGTTCATAATAGAAACAAGTTGGGTAAACAGACCTACGCTCATGTCATTAGGGTTTTGTATTCAATTTACAAAATGCAGTCACCAGATTGAATAAAGTCAAGAAGCATGTCAATGACGATTTTATTGGAGAAAATATGAAATTCGAAGATCATACTATTATTAACAAAGTTGAACGAATTTACACTTTTGAGGTTTTTGTTATTGTTATACTCATAAATATCTCCCTTGATGATTATTTCAGATGTCCATTCGTGAGGGAGGAAACCACATTTTTCATGTATTTCCCCCTGTGCCCCACTGAAGCAGAAACTGACAGTTTAAGAACTGTTTTGAAAAGCTCCCATGGAAACTTTCATTTCATACTCATATCGGCTGCGTTTGATGACTTTTTTTTTCAGGGGCCACTCTCCTGTACTGTTATCATCGATTCATGGCCAATTTTTTCGAATCCTGGAGTTGTTACAAAGCCCTTTTGCTAGGAGCTCTCTTCCACCTCCTTGCCTTGTTTCACTTATGAGTAATAATTGTAGGTACTCATCTTCAGTCATTCATTAAATTGAATCAAGTGTTCAAAGCATGCACCTTGAAGGTTGAAGTTGGGAAAAAATAACTCAAAATTATTCAATCATCGCATTTAAAACAGCCACCATTTTGTTTTACGATTACTGATACCACTAGCTGAACCGATTCTCAAAGATATTCATGACACCTATCATTCCTGAAATTTCCATGCAAATCCTAGCAAAACTGTAGTGTCTGAGTCGGTAAAAAGCGCATATTGTTCCATAGCCATATGTTGCTATAGTAATACATGCAGCGCATATTGTTCCATAGTAATACAGGAAAATTCAAACCGCTATAACTTCCCTAAATATAATTCAATCTTTATGAAACTTGCAGGGTATATCAATCTTATAAATAGACATCTGAATTTCATTGAATTTCATTGTACCGTTAAGATTTTATTCAAGAAAACATAAAATCGATAAATTATACTATGACTAACAAAGTTGAGTAAATTGCGACTTCTCACGTATTTGTTGTTGTTGAACTCATCAAGGCCTACATTCTTGATTTTTTTCAGATTTTTCGGATGGAAGGTGTCCAATCGCGAGGGGGGGGACACAAATTTTTCGTGTATTTCCCCTCCATGTGCGCCCCTCGAAGCAAACTTTGCCAAACTAAGACCTGTTTTGAAAAGTTCTCATCAAGACCTTTCATTTGATACCCATATTGGCTACCTTCAATGAAATGTTTTTTCGGGGGGTTACTCCCCTATATGGGGAGACCCCCCTTAAATACCTTATAAAATTTTTTTGTAGTTGAACTTTGAAGTGAGCACCACTTTACTCCTACATACAAAATTTGATGCTTCTAGCTTAAGTAGTTTCCGAGAAAAACTGCTGTGACACACGGACGGACGGACGGACGGACGGACAGACAGACAGACGGACAGACAGGACGCGATTTTAGAAGGGTTTTGTAAAATTATTTTACAAAACCCTAAAAACTGATGCTTTTGAAACGTATTTGTTGCATTTCCACTTCTATTCAAGAAGCGCAATGCGGGAGCCAAGAAAACTTACCCTATTGTTTTTTGAACTCCCTCCTATTCAGTAAAACTCTGGTCGCATATATAATATATTTAATTTATCAAGGTCTCAGGAGTCCGTTGCCCATTTTGCTCCCTATCTCTCCTTCATTCCCCGTCAATTTAACACTTTCTTTTTATATTTCCCACCTTTTTCCTCCTCTTTTGTCTATTGTTCTGTGCGGAACAATATTTTGGAGGTTAAAATGCTCATTTTCAGTGCCAATGATAATAACTTACAGATGTACGAGATTTGTCTCAAAAATATTCGACCACCGAACCAATGAAATATTAATTAGAGTTTTAATGAAACATCTCATAGCGGAAGCTTGGGTAAGATCTTTCGAAAGAGCGTTTCAGTTTAAATATGTATGGAAAGTTTGTGAAGGCGCTTCTAAATTCTAATTCATTTATTCATTACAGTGATAAGTTTCCACGTTTCTTATTTGTATTATTGATTATGATTAACAATCAATATTTTATTTGTTACTTTAAAAATTATCCAAGAACAAATCATCACCAGAAATGTAAGGTCATTATGATAATTAATGTGTGAATATGGGTACAATATTTTCAAACTGGGGCTGATTTTATGACGTGGAAGAATAGTCTAATGCTTCTTGCTCTGAGGCATTATAGTAGATGAGTATAAATAGTCGAAGATTTTTCCAGTCGAAACATCAGTATTCTATCGAAAACGAAGATAAAACGTTAACACCATGAAAGTAGTTCTTTGCTTGTTGGCTCTCATCGTGGCTGTTTCCGCTACAGCAATTGGCTGGGGTGGTCAAGGAGGCTGGGGTGGACCAGGAGGTTGGGGTGGACAAGGCGGCTGGGGTGGACAAGGAGGCTGGGGTGGACAAGGAGGTTGGGGTGGAAGAGGCTGGGGAGGAAATGGTGGATGGGGTCGAGGAATTGGAGGTTGGGGACCTGGCAGCTGGGGCAATGGTGGATGGGGCCGTGGTGGATGGTAAGGCCTTTGGTGGAGTCAAATTCCTAGCAAAAGCTTTGAAAAATATTATCAAAATAATGTAAAGTTCATAGAAACTGTAAATAAATTATTCCCTATGTTTTAATATAACTGTGTATTTTATTTGTAAAACTACTATTAAAAGCATTATTTTCAACTTGAATCGAGCTGCATGGGAATTTCGACATATAAAATAGAGATGAAATGCGCGGGAGTTATAGCATAAAAATTTGAGTTGATGGTTTCTAATTACACCCATATGCTCTTTAGCCACATCAACACTTAGTACATCAGTTGATGCAACTAGCTTGGAGTATATTATCGGATATGTTTCTTGCAAATTGTGAATTAAACTCAAAGTAAATTCTATGTTACTTTAAAAAACCCCTTTAGCACCACTAGCCGGAAGGGCAAAAGTATATTCCCACAGTATCACATGTAATTCCTATTGTATTGTTATGTATTCTTATTTCAGAACACATGCGTTTTGCATCAAAAAACAAGTTGGGTAGACAGAACTACGCTTATGTCAAAAGGGCTTTGTACCTCACCTACATCATGTTAACAAGTTGAATGAATCAATTCAAGAAAAACTTTTATGACATCCACAACAAATACATTCTTGCTTTGAAAGAACTCTTTTTTAACCAGCCAACATTTTGTCACAAGAATACAGGTTTTTCCAATGAGAGGTATTATTTTGATATTAAAAGAAAAATGCCATTTTTTATAGAAATGATCGGATGTTTATTTCATTATAAAGGAAAAGGTATGCCGTCAATAGTGAAAAATAACGTCAGGCTAATGACCACCAGAACCACGCTCACAGGACCATATCCTTTTCATGAAATTTTCCATAACCAAATCTCAAGGTGCCTGCTCTATGTCCTCGATAGCCTTACGAATCCCATCCATCTTTGAGGTCTTGAATCGACGCTGGGCTGTTAGACTAGACCTTGTCTTTCACGTGGCCCTAAAAGAAGAAGTCGCTAGGTGTTAAATCACAAGATCTCGGTGGTCAATTGTGATCACCTCTTCGAGAGATAACACGGTCCGGAAACTTGTCCCGTAAAAGATCAATGGTTTCGTTGCTTGTCTGGCATGTAGCGCCGTCTTTTTGAAAGTAAACGTTGTCCAGATCAATACCATTCAATTTCGGTCATAAAAAATCATTAATCATCTCTCGATAGCGCAATCCATTCACCGTAACTGTTGCTCCAGCCTCATTTTCAAAAAAGTAAGGTCCGATGTCTCCGCAGGACCATAAACTGCACCAAACAATCACACCTTGAGGATAGAGAGGATTTTCGACAATAACTCTTGGATTTTTTGAGCCCCAGATGCGACAATTTTGCTTGTTGACGAAGCCACTGAGGTGGAAATGGGCCTCATCACTCAAGATGATTTTTCGATGGAATTCCAGATCATTCTCATGCATTTCAAAGACCCAATCAGCAAAGACGCGGCGTTGTTGATGATCGACCGGCTTGAGTTCTTGTGTTAACTGAACTTTATAGCCCTTAAGATCCAAATCTTTATGCGAAATACGATGTGATGACGTTTGTGGAATGCCTCATTCCAAAGAACGACGAGGAAAATGTAAAATTGACAAATCATACCATTATTAACAGAGTTGAGAGAATTTTGATTTCTGAAGTACGAGTATTTGTTGCTTTTCGACTCATAAAGACCTATTTTTGTGATTTTTTTTAGATTTGCAGCTCAAAAGTGTCCAATCGTGTAGAAAGGCAACACAAATATGACCCCCTTAAATTTTTTTGATATATGTTTTAAGACCTAAGCTTTTGAGAGACTACCACTTCTGACCTTTTCACAAAGTTTGAGCTTTGTAGTTTCTACAGTTTCGGGAGAAATTTCTTGTGACGCACGGATAGATAGACAAATGGACAGAGGAACGGACCGGCAGACAGAAAGCCCTAAAAATCATCAAACTAGATCCAATAACAAATAACTTAGAGGCTGAAATTCGTTGAACTTTGCTAATAGTAGTAGGATTTAACATTTTCGTCAGTAAAACTGTATCAGTATCACTAAATTAGATAAATGCAGCAATTTAAATAGGTCTTTGGTGCATCGTTTTATTCTATAAGTTTCTATAAAATTTACCGAGGTTATAACCATTCGAATTTCCTCCGATTACAACCATCATATGCAACTTTTCTACTGCATGGTATTTTCATCAAGCTAGACACTATACTTTTGATTGAATCTCCCAAAATTTTTAGATATGATGAATAACAAAATTACTTTTAAGATTCAAATCAGTCGATGATTATATGTAGTAATGGGTTTTTCAATACGAGGTGCTATTTTGAATAGCCCGCTATTTCGGTAGATGTCACTTTTGAAGCTGTCATTTTTTGACAGTTGACAAGTAAAAACTACGCCATTAACAAAAATGGAACAACACATGCTTCAACAATACATTGAAATTATTAAAATTCACTATAAAAATGGTGAAAATTTAGCAGAGACGGTTCGTAAAACCCGAACATTTATGGGTCGTTGTGAAGCACCTAATCGGACCACAATACAGAAATTGGTGGTAAAAGTCGAGCTGTTGGGACAATTTAGTGATGTGAAGGATAAAACCCGTGTACGTTACTCAAGAACAGCTGAGAATATTGCTGCTGTGGCCGAAAGTGTTGAAAAAACCCAGATTTGTCCATTCCTTGTCGTTCTTTGGAATGAAGCATTCCACAAACGTCATCACATCGTATTTCACATAAAGATTTGGGTGTTAAGGCTTATAAAGTTCAGTTAACACAAGAACTCAAGCCGGTCGATCATCAACAACCTCGCGTCTTCGCTGATTGGGTCCTTGAAATGCACGAAAATGATCTGGAATTCCATCGAAAAATCATTTTGAGTGATGAGGCCCATTTTTACCTCGGTGGCTTCATTAAGAAGCAATATTGTCGCATTTGGAGCTCGAAAAACCCAAGAGTTATTGTCAAAAATCCTCTCTATCCTGAACGTGTGATTGCTTGGTGCAGTTTATGGTCCTGCGGAGTCCTCGGACCTTACTCTTTCGAAAATGAGGCTGGAGCAACAGTGACGATGAATGGATTGCGCTATCAAAAGATGATTAATGATTTTTATGGCCGAAATTGGATGGTATTGATCTCGACAACGTTTACTTTCAAAAATACGCCGCTACATGCCACACAAGCAACGAAACCATTGATCTTTTACGGGACAAGTTTCCGGACCGTGTTATCTCTCGAAGAGGTGATCACCATTCACCACCAGGATCTTGTGATTTATCACCTAGCGACTTCTTCTTTTAGGGCCACGTGAAAGACAAGGTCTAGTCCAACAGGCCAGCGTCGATTCAAGACCTCAAAGATGGATGGGATTCGTGAGGCTATGGAGGACATAGAGCAGGCACTTTACGATTTGGTTATGGAAAATTTTATGAAAAGTATATGGTCCTGTAAGCGTGGTTGTGGTGGTCATTTGCCTGACGTTATTTTTTGCTATTGACGGCATACCTTTTTCTTTATAATGAAATAAACATCCGATCATTTCTATAAAAAACCGCATTTTTCTTCTAATATCAAAATAATACCTCTCATTGGAAAACCCTATATTATTGGAACAAAATGTTGGCTGGTTAAAAGAGTTTCAAAGTAAGAATATATTTGTTGTGGATGTCATAAAAGTTTTTCTTGAATTAAATCATTCTACTTGTTAACATATTGTATGTTAAGTACAAAGCCCTTTTGACATAAGCGTAGTTCTGTCTACCCAACTTGTTTTTTGATGCAAAACGCATGTTTTCTGAAATAAGAATACATATCAATACAATAAGAACTACATGTGATACTGTGGAAATATACTTTTGCCCTTCCGGCTAGTGGTGCTAAAGGGGTTTTTTAAAATAACAGAATTTTCTATGAGTTTAATTCACAATTTGCAAGAAACATGTCCGATACCATACTCCAAGCTAGTTGCATTAACGTATGTACTAAGAGCTGATGTGGCTAAAGAGCATATGGGTGTAATTAGAAACCATCGACTCAATTTTTTATGTTAAAACTCCCGCGCAGCTTGATTCAAGTTGAAAATAATACTTTTAATAGTAGTTTTACGAATAAAATACACAGTTATATTAAAACATAGGGAATAATTTATTTACAATTTCTATGAACTTCACATTATTTTTATATAATTTTTTAAAGTTTTTACTATGAATTCGACTCCACCAAAGTCGTTACCATCCACCACGGCCCCATCCACCATTGCCCCAGCTGCCAGGTCCCCAACCTCCAATTCCTCGACCCCATCCACCATTTCCTCCCCAGCCTCTTCCACCCCAACCTCCTTGTCCACCCCAGCCTCCTTGTCCACCCCAGCCGCCTTGTCCACCCCAACCTCCTGGTCCACCCCAGCCTCCTTGACCACCCCAGCCAATTGCTGTAGCGGAAACAGCCACGATGAGAGCCAACAAGCAAAGAACTACTTTCATGGTGTTAATGTTTTATCTTCGTTTTCGATAGAATACTGATGCTTCGATTGGAAAATTCGTCGACTATTTATACTCATCTACTTTAATACTTCAGAGGAAGAAGTATTAGACTATTCTTCCACGTCATAAAATCAGCCCCAGTTTGAAAATATCATACCCATATTCACGCATTAATTATCATAATTACCTCACAACTCTAATGACGATTTGTTCTTGGTTGACTTTCAATGCAACAAACAAAATATTGATCGTTAATCGTAATCAATAATACAAATAAGAAACGTGGTTGCATATCACTGTAATGAATAAATGAATTAGAATTTAGAAGCGCCTTCACAAACTTTCCATACATATTTAAACTGAAACGCTCTTTCGAAAGATCTTACCCAAGCTTCCACTATGAGATGTTTAATTAAAACTCTAATTAATATTTCATTGATTCGGTGGTCGAATATTTTTGAGACAAATCTCGTACATCTGTATGTTATTATCATTGGCAATGAAAATGAGCATTTTAATCTCCAAAATATTGTTCCGCACAGAATAATAGACAAAAGAGGAGGAGAAAGGTGAGAAAAATAAAAAGAAAGTGTTAAATTGACGTGGAATGAAGGAGAGATAGGGAGCAAAATGGGCACAGGACTCCTGAGACCTTGATAAATTAAATATATTATACATGCGACCAGAGTTTAACTGAATAGGAGGGAGTTCAAGAAACAATAGGGCCAGTTTTCTTGGCTCCCGCATTGCGCTTCTTGAACAGAAGTGGAAACGCAACAAATACGTTTTAAAGGCATACGTTTTTTTTTTATTATAGACTAAGGGTTCGGCCACATTGCGATTTTCCTGTCGTAACCAGCGATTTTTAGACGCAAATACGAACACACTGCGACAAGATCTCACAAGGAACTTCAGGCATGCGCAGAACTAAAATGCTCATTTGAAGGTATGTCTTTGCCAGGAACACATGCGCTAACTCATTTCTGCGCTATGCAAGAAACTTCCATGCACGTCAGCGTCAAATGTCCAAATGATGTGCGCCTGCGCGAGTATCATAGAAACTACCTGCTAAACTGGTTTTAGAAAAAATCGCAAATTCCTGCGACTGCAGACCTTGACAAAATTGTCGAAAATCGCAGTGTGCGGGCTTCCGTTTACCCATGTGTAACTTGCGACAGAAGTGCGGCTAAATAGTCGTAGTCTGATGCATCCCTAAGAAGAATCTTTAGGCTTGCAGGTAAGAAGAGCAGGCAGGAAAAAAAGGAAGAATAATTAATATTTATCAATAGAGTTATTTAGGTTGAGTTTGCCGAAGGTACCTAGATACTACTTGTACTTTAAGGAATGAAGGCTTAATTTGATGTTTGAATGACCAGCTTTCCAGAATTTGAAACGGAAAGATAGGTATTCTTAAAAGGAAGAGGAAGTGGTGGAGAAAAAGAATGACGCTTGGCTAAAGTAAAGGGATTGAAACAGTATAACAAGGGATATCTGTGGACGAGTGAACATACATAGATGTACCCAGAAGGTGAGCTTCAAATTCCATTCAAATTTACCATGTGGACTTAGATATTATGAATTCAATTGCTGTTGGACTTTATACTATAAATGTGTCATACACAACCCTACCTAAATTGTGACTCGTTTGTCCGACGTACGTTCTTCTGTGTATTACAACAGTGTTCGTCCGATGCTACAGCAGCTAAGACCACCAAACTTAGCAAGTATATCACAAGTGACTTCCTCTTGAAGGAATATCAACAATTTTTAAAACGCTCTTAGGGGCGGTCTGACCATGTAGGTAGTGTACCTTAAGAAAGGAAAAGGTGATCACGTAGGGTACCATTGAAGTAGATCTTTGTGAGTACAACAACAAATAATACCTATGATTTGGATATTCACGTAAATTTGTTAACAATAGCATTATATTCAGATCTTACTCAAAAGAAAACACATTTACCCTGAAATTCAATGTTATTTGATATTTAAGTAGTCCATTTTAGGAGACTCACATTTTGTAAGTTTTATAAAATCATTTAAATTTTCTGCTATTAGAACAACAAAATGTATCTTGATCGGCGATGCGGATGATGTTGCAACTCTAGTCACTGGACGAGCCATTGAACAAGCGCAAATTAGGCTAGGTATGCTAATCTGCGGAGTGAGAGACTGGATGACTGCCCGTGGGTTCACTCTAGCACTGGAGAAAACCAATGTGGTCATTTTGACAAAAACAGAATCCCTAGAGTAACGATTATCAGTATTGGAGACATACTAACCGAATCAAAATCAGCTGTGAAGTAACTGAAGTTATTGACTGACTCGAAGATGAGTTTCTCTGAAAAAACGGGGGCCACAGCTGAGAGGGCTACTTCGGGGGCAATCGGCTATGAGTTGACTTATGATAAACGTAGGGGGACTCACCCATCAAGAAGATGCCTCTTGATGAGTGCCGGCTAGCCAGTGCTACTATACGGAGCAGAAATCTGGTGTATTAAAAGAGGATCATATAGGAAAGTCTCTGGTTATTTCAGGAAAGTAGCAAATGAGATCATTAAAACTAAGAAAAGGATGTTCTTTGATGACTAAATATGAAGTATCGATGTAATTATGAAGAGATACAGCACGCGGTAAGCCTTTCAAGTAGTGGAAAGCCTGAAGCAAGCTTCTAAGCTCAAGGTCATGCTCTGCCATGATAACAATGAAAACATCATCGCTGATGGAAACAGGAGTGAGAAAAGATGGGCATCATATTTCCAGAATCTCCTTCATTCCGCGCACAGCTATAGGGCATTGAATCCTATAGATATTTTTGGAGGGCTTCCGTTGGCTTCAGAAATTTTAGATGAAGTTTGTTCTAACACCTAGGCACAGAAGAAGAATAAAGTACCAGGCATTGATTAGATTCTAGTGTAGCTTATTAAATATGCTGAAATCGGTGTCCAGGAAGCCAAACATAAAATCAACAAGCCCATTTGGCAACTACAATAGAACAAATGCTGATTAGATAGAGTTAATCAGCTAGTATTACCTCTACATAAAAAGTAACAAAATACAGTACAAGAATTAAAGGGGAATAGCACTACTTTGTGCGGAGTACAAAATGCAAAAAGTTTTCAAAAATCATTAAAATAAAATCGAACTGCATGCCAACAGTATAATCGGGAAATATCAAGGTGGCTTTAGCGCAGGTGGATCAAAGATAGACTTATTGTTTAGATATATTTATGTATATATATATATATATATATATATATATATATATATATATATATATATATATATATATATATATACATATATATATATATATATATATATATATATATATATATATATATATATATATATATATATACATATTTATGCATATATATATATATATATATATATATATATATATATATATATATATATTTATATATATATTTATACATATATATATATATATATATATATATATATATATATATACATATATATATATATATATATATATATATATATATATATATATATATATATATATATATATTTTTTTTTTTTTTGTGGTAGGGAGGTGAAGGCATTTATGCCCGCCGAGTCTGGCAGTGTGGGACTCCCATGGAGGATACCTTTGGACTACCCACCAAACACCTCCCCTGTCAATCTGAGAACCTAGCCTGGAACCGTTTGACACATTACTTCGGGCCAGGTCTCGTTTTGTTACGCCGTGGGGCGCCTTCAAGCTGGGGAGTCCCTTTCCTAGCGGGAGGGGAGGGGGGAAGAGGAATTGCCAGAAGAGCGATCCCCCAGCCCCAGCGCCTCCGGCTGCTGTGAGTCCCTTTTATATTTTAGGACTGCCCGAGCATAATGTGCCACCTGGTTCCATTTGTCAACCGATTCGAGCATCACCGCAACTATATTATCCGGGGTGAGCTCTCCCGTCTCCCTGAAGAGTTCCCTTCGCAGCCTGGCCCATTTGGTACATGCAAAAAATGTGTGACAGGCATTGTCCTCCTCTCCTGGGCAAAACCGACAATCGGGAGACCGTGACTTGCCGATCTTATGCAGGTAAGACTGAAAACACCCGTGCCCGCTCAAGAGCTGGGTCAGATAGAAGTCAGTCTCACCATGCTTTCGATTTAGCCACGGTCTCACATCCGGGATGAGGCACGCAGTCCACTTTCCCTTCGTGCAATTCCTCCAAGACTGCTGCCAATCGTTGAGCGAGCGTTGTCTCTCCTCGCGGACAACCATCTCCGTCGCATCCTCGTTTCGGCGCAGGTAAATAGCGCGGCGCTCTCTAGCAAGGAGGGCGACAGGTATCACGCCTGCAATCACTCTCACCGCCGAGTCGGAGACTGTTGGATACGAAGATGCAATTCTCAGTGCTCCTCTTCTCTGTACCTGTGCCAATCGTTTTCGGTATACCTCCTTGCCAAGAGCGTCGCCCCATACCTCTGCTCCGTACAGTAGCACTGACCCTACAGCACTCATCAAGAGGCGTCTTCTTGATGGGCTGGGTCCCCCTGCGTTGGCCATAAGTCGACTCAGGGCCGATATTCCCGAAGCAGCCTTCTCAGCCGTTGCCCTGATTTGCTCAGAGAAACTCATCTTCGAGTCGATCAGTAGCCCCAGGTACTTCACCGCTGGCTTCGATTCGATTTGTATGTCTCCAATACTGATCATCCTTACTCTAGGGATTCTCTTTTTTGTCAAGATGACCACTTCGGTTTTCTCCAGTGCTAGACTGAGCCCACGAGTAGTCATCCAGTCCCTCACTCGGCGCATTAGCATACCTAGCCTAAGTTGCGCTTGTTCAACGGTGCGTCCGGCGACCAGAGCCGCAACATCATCCGCATAGCCGACCAAGCGCGACTCATCTGGCATCTCAAGTCTCAGTAGCCCGTCGTAAGACACGTTCCACAGGTCCGGACCAAGGATAGATCCCTGGGCAACACCCGATGTAATTTCCATTCTTCGTTGGCCCTGTGTCGTGTCGTAGAGCAGGCTTCGGTCCTTTAGGTAGTTCCTCAAAAGCCGCATTAGATATTCTGGAACTTGAAAAGAGTTTTCCAGCGTATCCAGAATATCCACCCATCTAGCGGAGTTAAGGGCATTCCTGACGTCGAGTGTCACCAACAGGACGATCCGTCGCTTGGTGCGACTATATGCCTCTGCCTTTTGGACCGCGTTCACCACCTCTGCAATCGCATCAATGGTAGAACGTCTTGCTCTAAAGCCGTACTGCCGAGGAGATAGGTCCCCAGCAGCACGAATCGCGTCAGTGAGTCTTCCCTTGATGAGTTTCTCTAGCACTTTCCCAGCCGTGTCTAGCATGCATAACGGGCGGTATGCAGACGGCGATTCGGGATTTCCCTTCCCCTTGCTGACCAGCACGAGCCTCGCCACCTTCCATCGTACCGGGAAAACCCCGTCCCGTAGGCAAGCGTTGAATGTGCTGAGCAGCAAGTCAGGACAATGGTGATAGACGAGCTGCAAAACCTCAGCTGGAACACCATCTGGACCTGGAGCCTACCTTGCCTTCAGGGAGAGGACTGCCTCCTCCAGTTCCAGCTGTGTGAAGAGTGGGCACTCGACTGCTGTTTCACCATGGACAGCGTCAACACGGACGGGATGGGCGGGGAAGAGTCCCCGCACTATCGCGTCCATCTTTTCCGCGTCATGTATACAAGGCTTCCGTAGGGCACCAAGTTTCCCCATGACCAGCTTGTAGCCAAGGCCCCACGGATCCCTATTTATATCGTCCACGAGGTCTTGCCAGCATCGGGCCTTGCCCTTGTTAATAAGCCTGCGAAGATATTTCCTGCCGGACCTGTATGCTGCTAGCCTAGTGTCTGCCTCCTCCCGTGTTCGCGCCCGCTGGGCCTCTCGCCGAAGTTTGTGACACTTGCTTCTTTGTTCGGCGATCTCGTTTGACCACCAGTATACTGGAGGCTTACCATGTCGGGGTCTCCGGCGGGGCATGGAAGACTCGCAAGCAGCTATGATGGTACTCATAGTTGAGTTCACCAAGTCCTTGGCTGTAGGCCCTCCACTCCCTGGCGGAGCTCCCAGCAACGGTGCGCCTGCCGTAAGCGCGTCCGTGAACTTCTCGACGTCCATCCTCCCAGTCCTCCATCCGAGGATTGAAGTTTGGGCATATGCACGCAGAGTGGCAACGTCGTGAATCTCAACAGCTATATACTGGTGATCACTAGCCGAGTAGTCCTCTAGTACTCGCCAGTTGTGTACTCTAGGTACCAGGGACTCCGAAGCGAGTGTCACATCGGGTATGGTTCCTACGCAACCCCAGCGGCGGAAAGTAGGGGTGTTACCAGTATTTAGGACAAAAAGCGCTGTTCTGGCCGCCATGTCCAATATTTGCTTTCCCCTTGGGTCGGATTGTGGCATACCCCATTCGATGGCTCTAGCGTTGAAGTCTCCCCCGACCAGCATGTGGCCCTCTGTGTTCGAGACAGCGTCCTCCAGGGCATCGAGTTTGGTTCGAAAGGATCGCATTGCCTCGTTAGGCGTCAGATAAACACTGAAATATGTTATCCCTGAACACCGCACCCACACAAAACCATCCCCGCGTCCATGGCCCTGCACCTGAAGGCGGGCGCTGTCTCGAACCCAGATGGCCGAGGTACCAGTTTTGTCAGGGTACCACGCTTGCGAGTCCTTGTTATGATGTTGCTCGCTCAGCAACAGGAGGTCAGCTTTCTTATCCCTCGCAAACTGCTCAAGTAGGTCCTGGGCGTTTGTGCTTCGGTGCAAATTGACCTGCAGGATACGGATCATTTGAGTATCGATTTGGCTTTAGTTAGGGCCTCCTTGAAAACCCGGCATCTCCCTGTCCCCGGCTCGTGTTTGAGGTCGCCGGGTGCTAGCTTAGCGTCCTTGCAAAGAATGCATTTTGCCTCGTTCGTGCACTCCTTCCTTTTGTGCCCCGTTTCACCACATTTGTAGCGCAGAGATCTCCTGTCGGGTCCCCTACAGCCATACGCGGTGTGTCCGTATTCGAGGCATCTGAAGCAGCGGATAGGGATCGCTCTTCTCCGTATCCTGCAGATCACCCAACCTATCTTAATTTTGCCCTTCGCCAGGATTTGCTGGGCGTCTTTATCAGCTAGTTCGACAATAGCCATGCGTTGCCCCCTTGTGTTTTCACGCGTCAATCTTGCCTTGACTTCACTTAAGCTGGGGAACTCCCTCCTAATGGCATCCTCTACTTCAGCTTTGTCCGTGACGCAGTCGAGGTCCCTGATTTCCAGGGTGGCCATTGGTTCGAGCGAGGCAACCGTTGCCGCATCTCCAAGAACCTTTTGAACCGCGTCACGGAATGCATCTTTGTTTGTGGCCTCTGGCCCGAATTCCACCAGCAAGCCGCCGGTCCGGGTTGGTCGAACTGCTTTGATGGCAGTTTTGGTGTCGTCTGGCTTGACCGCTCCTTTAATTTCACGGAGGACATCTGCGTATGTTCGGCCCTTAGTGGGTTTAATAAGCAGTGCCTCTCGAAGGGTTTGTGCCGCGGTTTGCTTTTTGTTTTCTGCGGTATAGCGGGGGGCTCCTTGTTCTCTTCGTGGTTGAGCTCTTTGTCTTTTTTTTCTAGGAGTAGCTTTTTGGCCGCTTTTTTCGCTGCCTTGTTTTGCACCACATGAAACTCCTCGCCTGGAGTGTCAACTTCGTTTATGGTCTCATCCTTCCTCCTTTTCTCACAGTCGCCTTCAATTGGGCTACCGGCCATTCTTTTGCTGCTGCTAGGACCCACTGATGCCTCGAGGGAGAGCGTGTCTTTTTGGTGATTCTCGGCTGCAAGCCACCTCCGCCTGTAGTGCGTTATGCGGCCAAAAAGCTCCTCCAGTTCAAGAATGCCATTCTTGACACTCTTGCCTATGTTTTTCTGCACTTCGCAGGCAGCCCTCAGTTGTTTGACGATATTACCCGCTTTCCGAGTAAGCCGCTCCTCTTCGGCGCGGTCAAGGGCGATTGTGTTATTTGGCGCCACCTCTTGGGAGAGGCCCCCGTTTCCTAGCCCTTTTGCTTCTATCGCTTGGATCGCGTTTGAAGTGGCGTCGGCCAACGGCAAAACTTCTCCCTCCCCCAGTCTTACACTGGCCTCCGTTGGTGTCGCAACTTGATCCGGATTGTGTACGTCTTGCACTGGGCGCTCCGGGGTGCGCATAGTCCTTCTACTGCGCCCAAAGGCTGCAATGATGCCAGGTTGCACAACGCACTCTGCCTTCTTTCGTTCGTTAGTCCGTCTGTGGTCTGTCTCCGATGATTTAACCTGTGGTGTTGACTTTAACAGTGTTTCTGGGGTTTGCTGCCTCCCCCCGCAATCGGTGACTTGTTTTATCGGTGTTCTTGCCAACAGCGGTTTTTGCCTGAAAGGGTTCTCCGTGCTAGCGTCCTGTTTGCTTGTGGTTTCATTTGTTTGCTCCATTTTATTTATATATATATATATATATATATATATATATATATATATATATATATATAAATATATATTTATATATATATATATATATATATATATATATATATATATTTATGAATATATATATATATATAAATATATATATATATATATATATATATATATATATATATATATATATATATATATATATATATATATATATATATATATATATATATATATATATATATATATATATATATATATAGCTCATCAAATATAGTAGCAGTAGTGTTCATCAAGCACATCAAGAACTTTTCCTAAAACGCAACAGCGAAGCAAAACTCGTAGGGCTACAAATTAATTAAAATAAAACAAAGCTCATGACGCAGTTGAAGCAAAATACCTCAAATACACTTGGCGAATACAGTATCGAAAATGTTAGCGAATTTGTGTACTTAGGTGCCAAAATAACGAAAACGGGCAATGAAAGAGACGAAATACGCCGAACAATACAGCTCGCAAATAAAATATTTTCTTCAGTATTGACGATCTTGAAGACCAGCTACATACACAGGAAAACAAAGCTCCAAGTATAAAATCTGTGATAAGACCTGTGTTATGCCATGGGTATGAAAGATGGACTCTAATCCAAGCATCCGCAAATATATTGAACGCCTTTGAGCGACGGGTCCTGAGGCGAATAATTGGAGCGAAGCTAGACGGGGACCAATGGCGAATTCATTACAACCATGAGCTGTATGAAATTTTTGACGAACCGGAGGTCTAAACGATTGTGAGATTGCGGAAGCTGCAATGGACTGGACACATGAATCGTATGGACGAACAACGGATACCCAAGAAGGTATTCGTTGGGAGAACTGAAAGCCGGCGGCCAGTGGGGAAACCATGGAAACGCTGGCCTGACTCGGTCAACGAAGACAGTTCATCGCTGCTCGGATTTCGGAATCGGATAACGCGATCAACGAACCGATACAGTTGGAGGCGCTGTTTGCAGGAAGCGAAGGCCCGAAGGGGGCTGTAGTGCTAAGAAGAAGAGGAAAAATGAATAAAACAATGAACAATCTATTTATTTAGTTTATTTCTATTTACTGGAAAAAATCACAATAAAAAAAAAAGATAAAATAATAGATAAAAGTAATAAATAATGCAAAAAAACTAAGAGAAAATAAATAAGAAAAGAAGACAACTGAAAAATTTTTTAACAAACAGATACGTGAAGAGGGAGGGCCTAAGCTGAAGGTCATTATGGTTATGAGGTAATCTGAGCATGGGTGAGTAAAAATAAACCAAACTACGTGCAAATGGAACATTGAAGTAATTCGACGATCTCGTAGAACGCATAACGCGCCTCACAGGAACCTGGTTGACAAGGTGAGTATCGAGCCAACCAAGGCGAAGCCTGTAAAGGAAACATTCGTCAAGGTAGAGTCGACGCATTTCCAGCGAAGGAATATTGAGGATAGCTAAGCGTGATTCATAAAAAATGTAGAGAATCCGGAATTCCAAGAAGATGATCCTAGTACATCTTTTTGGTACAGCTTCTAGCGTGAACTTCAAACACTTCAAATGAGGCGACCAAACTGGCAAATAGTACTCAAGAATGGGACGAACCAAACTAGAATATAACTTGACACACGACAAAGGATCGGAAAAAATATAGGAATTTCATAAGATCAAGCCAGAAATGCGAGAAGCTTCAGAAGTGATTTTAGAAATATGAACATCGAACTTTAATTTGAGTTGAAGGTGACACCCAAGTCCCTGAAGTGTACCACCGTACATAAGTGTGAACTACTTAACGTAAAATGAAAGCTAATAGGGCAAGGGTTATTGGAAAATGAAAGATAGATGCACTTAAAAACATTTGGTGCAAGTTGGTTATAAGAACTTCAAAATAAAATGGCATTCAAATCATCTTGAAGCAAGGCACAGTCATCGATTGACGATACTACTTTGAAAGCATTGACATCATCTGCATAAAAAAGGCAGGAGGAGTTGATAACAATGGAAGGGAAGTCATTTATAAACAGAGTGACCAATAGTGGACACAGAATGGATTCTTGAAGAACATTAGAAGACGGATGGAAGGGAGTAGAAAGCCAACCTTGAAAGGATACCTGACTGACACGATTGGATAAGTAAGAGGATAACCAGTGGAGCAAATAATCAGGAACGTTAAGGAATTTAGGTTCGCTCAACAAAATATTGTGATTAACTGAGTCGTAGGCTTTAGATAAATCCAAATACAAGGTTTCGACTTGTAAACGGTCCTCCATTGCTTTTGAAGTAGTGGTCATGAATTCTAACAAAACCCTACTAAAATCGCGTCCTGTTCGTCCGTCGGTCCATCCGTCCGTATGTCACACCATTTTTCTCACAAAACTACATAAGTTAGAGACATATGATTTTGTAGGTAGGTACAAGGTGACGCCTTCTTCAAAGTTTCACCACAAATAGAAAATTATAATGTGTTTAGGGTGGGTCACTCCATATAGGGGAGTGTCCCTTAAAAAAAATAAATAAATTTCCTCGCATTTAGGCAATATGGGTACCAAATGAAAGTCTCGATGAGAACTTTTCAAAACAGGTCTTAAAATGGCAAGTTTTGCTTTGAGGGGTGCAGAAAAAGGAGAAACGTACGAGAATGTCGTGTCCCTACACCTCGCGACTGGACACCTTTGACCGAAAAAAAACCACAGATAGGAGACTTTAGGAGTACAAGGGCAACAAATACCTCAGAAGTCGAAATTCAATCAACTTTGTTAATAATAGTACATTTTATAAATTTTACATTTTTACCTTTCAAATCAAAATGGGACCCTTGAACTTTCCAAAAGCTACAATTTAAGTTTTTTGAGAGCAATTGTATGTATCCTGAAAATTTCATAATAGTTGAAATATAAACAGCTAAGTTACAGCCGATTGAATATTTAACAATTACAGCAACATTAACCTGTGATACTAGCGAGATACACGTTTGAACCGGACCCAGACACTACAAATATGTAGGAATATTGATCAAATTTTAGAAATGGTTTGTAATATTGATACGTTATCATAACTAATAAAGCGACGGGGTCAAAATACTTGAAACAAATCGGCGGTGAATTTAAAACATAATAACCATAATAATTTTTCAAACTCAATTGTTTTACAAAACCCTTTTGGTAGGAGCACTCTCCTGCTACTTCAATTTGTTTATTTCTATATTAATAAAACGGCTATTATGTAGTAAGAAAACCATATTTTTTCATTTCTCAAAATAACCCCTTTATTTTTCTTCCTTCGTGTTTGTGGTAAGTTTTTGATGTAAGGTAGCCAAACATAGGCAAAGAATTTTCCGGAAACTCCCACAACGCGACTGAGCACTAATTGGCTTCAAAATGGCCCCTCGTTTTAAAGAATCCTCTGCCAAATACTAGTATCTGCAATTGCGGTGACTTCCGGGGTCGAAACAGTTAGTGTACTCGTATTATGTTTAGTTAAATTATTTGCTTGTATTATTCCATTTGCACCAGAGTTAATAATTTAATGAAAATAGTTTTACTAAAGCAAGAAAAACGACTTCACCCGGTCTAAAAAGTATGAAGTAAAGTTTACGGGATTGGAGCTAAATCAGTTTTTTCCTGTTTTTCTGAGGCTAAAACTATAATTTCTAACTATTAGCAATGAAAATGCTATAACCATGATCATATTTTGCTTTGAAACGTTCAAAATTTATTTAAATTAGCAAGGTGTATGGAATAGATTGCCCTCAATAAGCACATACTCGTAAAGTATGAATACAGCATTGAGATGGGAAAGAATAACTTACCGGGGATGTAAGCTAATTCATAGTTCCCGCCGATGTTAACTAAACGAAACAAAAAAAATTGAAACAAAAATTCGAGTTAGTTTTCATTAGATAAAACTTCAATAATGGCATTCAATCTTAATTAGAATAGATTCGGGCGATTTAATTAATTTATTTATCATAATTTTTATACTAAAATGCGAGGTCAACCGACAATTTTTGCAAATTAAGTTCTTTCCGGTTACAAAGTAGTTTGGCAGCTAAATTGAGTTTTATGAAATGGTTTCAATGTTTTAAGATTTAAACTTAACCCTAACAAGTTATCCGCCCTTATAGTGTAAATTCATTGATAATTAGCACTATTTTCTTCAATTAATTTGATGAACTCCAGCAATATTTATATGATTTCCAATTTGGGCAGTGTTAGAGTACATTCGACATTCAACGATCATTTTGCCATTTGAATGACGATAAATGGTGAAATATTCAAGGACATTTTCTAAGTTATTAGTAAAATTCAAAGAGTGAACTGTTTATTTAACAAAGTTATGCATACTACTCTTTTCACTTTTTCTGTCCGCATTTACGTGCTTTATATCAAACTGATTGCTCCGCGTGCTTAGGGCATTCGCTGCGTAATCCGAAGGCCCCTGGTTTGAACCTTGTTGGTGACAACGATATTTATTTCGAGTGATTCTTTGGACGGACTATAACGGTTCAGTTATAATATGTGCTGGTTTGAAATCGAAAAAACTCCCGTTGGAAGCACCAGCCGGAAAGATAAATTTCTCGTATGTATCGTAAGATTTAGGCCTTCACGATGATCGATAAAAAAATCGATATAGTATCATATCGATTTTCGATACGATATTCAGTGTGACGATACCAATAACGGTAAGATACAATTGATTCAGTAAATTATCGATATTATGGTATCGCCAATAAATACATCCCGATATTTTCGAAAATATCTATATCGACATTAAGATTTAAACAAGTTGGGTAAACAGACCTACGCTCATGTCAGAAGGGTTTTGTATTCAATTTACAAAATGCAGTCACCAGATCGAATTAAATCAAGGAACATGTCAAAGACGATTTTATTGGAGAAAATATGAAACACGAAGATCATACTATTATTAACAAAGTTGAACTAATTTCAACTTCTGAGGTTTTTGTTATTGTTATACCCATAAATTTCCCTTGAAAATTTTTTCAGATGTCTATTCGCGAGGGAGGAAACACATTTTTCATGTATTTCCCCCCTGTGCCCCCACTGAAGCAAAAACTGACAGTTTAACAACTGTTTTGAAAAGCTCCCATGAAAACTTTCATTTCATACTCATATCGGCTACATTTCATGATTTTTTTTTCAGGGGCCACTCTCCTGCACTGTTATCATCGATTAATGGCCAATTTTTTCGAATCCTAGAATGGTTACAAAGCCCTTTTGCTAGGAGCTCTCTCCCGCCTCCTTGACTTGTTTCACTTATGGGCATTAATTGTAGATACTCATCTTCAGTCATTCATTAAATTGAATCAAGTGTTCAAAGCATGCACCTTGAAGGTTGAAGTTGGGAAAAAATAACTCAAAATTATTCAATCTTCGCATTTAAAACAGCCACTTTTTTGTTTTACGATTACTGATACCACTAGCTGAACTGATTCTCAAAGATATACATAAGACCTATCATTCCTGAAATTTTCATGCAAATCCTAGCAAAACGGTAGTGTCTGAGTCGGTCAAAAGCGCATGTTGTTCCATAGCCATATGTTGCCATAGTAATAAATGCAGCGCATATTGTTCCATAGTAATACAGGAAAATTAAAACCGCTATAACTTCGCTAAATATGATTCAATCTTTATGAAACTTTCAGTATGGATTAATCTTATAATTAGCCATCTATGTACTGTTAAGATTTTATTCAAGAAGACCTAAAATTGATAAATCATACTATTACTAACAAAGTTGACTGAATTACGACTTCTCACATATTTGTTGTTGTTGTACTCACCAAGGCCTACATTCCTGATTTTTTTCAGATTTTTCGGATTACAGGTGTCCAATCGCGGGGGGGGGACACACATTTTTCGTGTATTTCCTCTCCCTGTGCACCCCTCGAAGCAAACTTTGCCTGTTTTGGGAAGTTCTCATCAAGACCTTTCATTTGATACCCATATCGGCTATCTTCAATGAAATTTTTTTTTCGGGGGGTCACTCCCCTATATGGGGAGGCCCCCCTTAAATACCTTATAAAATTTTTTTGTAGTTGAACTTTGAAGATAACACCACTTTACACCTGCATACAAAATTTGATGTTTCTAGCTTAAGTAGTTTCCGAGAAAAACTGCTGTGACACACGGACGGACGGACGGACAGACAGACAGACGGACAGACGGACAAACAGGACGTGATTTTAGTAGGGTTTTGTAAAATTATTTTACAAAACCCTAATAAATATATAAATTGAAAGTTACTTTTAATTGAACTTATGTATGAAACAAAAAAATATAAGCCGTGGTTGCATTCAAAGGAAATTATTAAATACTATAATGATATTCAAGTAAATTTACTAGAATTAATCCTATGATGTATGTAGCGAGATTAAATAAGCAATAAAACGGAACTTTCAATGAGAAAAGTTAGAAACAAGTTGGGTAAACAGACCTACGCTCATGTCAGAAGGGTTTTGTATTCAATTTACAAAATGCAGTCACCAGATCGAATCAAATCAAGAAACATGTCAAAGACGATTTTATTGGAGAAAATATGAAATACAAAGATCATACTATTATTAACGAAGTTGAACGAATTTCGACTTCTGAGGTTTTTTGGTATTGTTATACTCATAAATATCTGCCTTGATAATTATTTCAGATGTCCATTCGCGAGGGAGGAAACACATTTTTCATGTATTTCCCCCCTGTGCCCCCACTGCAGCAAAAACTGACAGTTTAAGAACTGTTTTGAAAAGCTCCCATGAAAACTTTTATTTCATACTCATATCGGCTACGTTTGATGATTTTTTTTTCAGGGGCCACTCTCCTGTACTGTTATCATCGACTAATGGCCAATTTTTTCGAATCCTAGAATGGTTACAAAACCCTTTTGCTAGGAGCTCTCTCCCACCTCCTTGACTTGTATCACTTATGAGCATTAATTGTAAGTACTCATTTTCAGTCATTCATTAAATTGAATCAAGTGTTCAAAGCATGCACCTTAAACGTTGAAGTTGGGAAAAAATAACTCAAAATTATTCAATCTTCGCATTTAAAACAGCCACTATTTTGTTTTACAATTACTGATACCACTAGCTGAACCGATTCTCAAAGATATTCATGACATCTATCATTCCTGAAATTTTCATGCAAATCCTAGCAAAACTGTAGTGTCTGAGTCGGTAAAAAGCGCATGTTGTTCCATAGCCATATGTTGCCATAGTAACAAATGCAGCGTATATTGTTCCATAGTAATACAGGAAAATTCAAACCGCTATAACATCGCTAAATATGATTCAATCTTTATGAAACTTGCAGGATAGATCAATCTTATAAATAGACATCCACGCATCGAATTTCATTGAATTTAAGGGTACCGTTAAGATTTTATTCAAGAAAACATAAAATCGATAAATTATGCTATTACTAACAAAGTTGAGTGAATTGCGACTTCTCACGTATTTGTTGTTGTTGTACTCACCAAGGCCTACATTCCTGATTTTTTTCAGATTTTTCGGATCACAGGTGTCCAATCGCGAGGGGGGGGGGGGACAAAAATTATTCGTGTATTTCCCCTCCCTGTGCGCCCCCCGAAGCAAATTTTGCCAAATTAAGACCTGTTTTGAAAAGTTCCCATCAAGACCTTTCATTTGATACCCATATCGGCTACCTACAATGAAATTTTTTTTTCGGGGGGTCACTCTCCTATATGGGGAGACCCCCCTTAAATACCTTATAAAATTTTTTTGTAGTTGAATTTTGAAGAGATCACCACTTTACACCTACACACAAAATTTGATGCTTCTAGCTTAAGCAGTTTCCGAGAAAAACTGCTGTGACACACGGACGGACGGACGGACGGTCGGACAGACGGACAGACGGACAGACTGGTCGCGAAACTAGTAGGGTTTTGTAAAATTATTTTACAAAACCCTAAAAAAGGGGAAAGATCACCTTGTGAATTTGTATTTTGAACGAATCCACCCTTAGCTTGTAGATTAATGAAGAAAAAATAATATTAGAGTCGTAGTCCATTTCCTAATAAAATTATGTTTATTCTCTTTTGTTCTACAATAACGAGTTGCTTCTTAATTAATTCCATTCTATTGATTAGCGATATTCCATACTTCAATGATTTTCTCTCCCGAAATATTTCGAGCTTTAAGAAATTTTCAAAAGAATTTGTGAAACAAGTACCATACGGTGGAAAGTCAATCTCCTGCTGCAATCGAATCTCACTGTGATACTTCCTTTGTGTTGTATGTATTTATATCTGAAGGTACTCATATTGTACGCCATCCTATATTTAACGAATAACGAAACAAGTACGCAATATAAAGAAAAGCGAAATTTTTCATTCGAATAAAGTATAATAATTCATTATCATTTGAATATTTGTTAAGTGGAGGAATTTATTGATAAGAGTGCAAACTACTGTAAGACTTTAATTACCTAATAGATTTGCACAGTATTTAGATTCGATTCTGTTGTTCAGCCGAAACAAAATAAAGAGCAAGCAGCTGTTAAGGAAAAAGAAATATATTTTTTCTTTGAAAAATAATATAAATAAAATGGATTGTTAAACTTAAACCGTCGGTCTTTCCATTTCGTGCGATCAGACCGGGTATAGGTCCCACATCGATGGCGGGCTCTTTCGTTCCTATGGCCTAGCCATCGGGCGCGCTCCACCATTTTTTGTCGTTTCACAGGGGCTCTTGCTGGGTAGAGTGCCCTTTTATGGTATAGGGTTATGTGATTCGATCACATAATTCTATAACATAAGTTGGTCAAGTGAAATATATGGCCACGTCTACGTTTTCAGCTTGATCTAGTTAGGAGGGTGCCAGGGGGCACCACCTCCATCTGAATCACCCACTCTTATTTGTGGGCCATTGAATCGTCGGGTAACGACGAAGTTCCCGTAAGTCCGTCTGTCTTCCCCAGGTCCAGTTTGTCCTATTCCGCATGCAATTTCCAACCATTAGTTGGTTAACTCCTTATATTCGACTTCAGTCGACCTGTTTGTGACCAAGAAATTCGTGAATGCGAAATTCTTTTGTAGTGGGTCCTGGTGCAACGCTAGCCTGCCGGTACATTCAGGCGTCTCCAGATGAGGCCAATCTCGGCGGATCCCAACATCCCCTTTCGCTGAGGCAGCAGACCATCGCTGCAGTCCTTTACGGATACCTCTATACCTACTTTCACTACAAATACCAAAAGCGCCATTTTCTTTCAAGCCTTACCGACGTCGTTGTCTTTGTACCACCAATAGCATAAAAATGTTATGCACGATCTCCGAATTTTTTTTTTTTTCGAAAATCGGAACAAATCTGTTTTGTATATGTCATTTAGAATATCTAATAAGAATCACATGTGGCTGTTCTCCAATTATATAACTTTCAATTGCCCATAAATTTGTTATTTATTGCACGATTGCTGTAAAATTTTCAGGGTGTATGAACTTATACATGAGATGGTAACAATGATAAATAATAATAATTTTAAAGGCCCCATGTTTTTATTAACAAAGTTAACCGAAGTAGGCTTCTCAGGAATTTGTTGCCCATGTACTCATAAGTTCTACTTTCGTGAGTTTTTCTAGATATTTTGGCTCAAAAATGTCCAATTGTGAGGGATGACAGAAATTTTTCACCTATTTTGACTTCTCCTAAACTCCTCTATGGTGTCATCATACTTTTTTTTTATCTGATTCAAAAAGCTCTCACAAAGCCCTTTCTTTTGATACCAATATCGGTGAAATTTTACGAATAAAAAATTTACGGGTTACCTCTTAAAAACCTTATAAAATATTTTTTATACCTGAACTTCGGAGAGGTTAACATTTCTGAACTGTTCACAAAATTATAAGATTGTGAGTCACAAATGCATAAGTTCCTAGAGGTCCAAGTGAAAGTCACAGGTTGGCTGCACCAAAATATCGACGTCGCTGTTGAAACTTAGTTAGTATTTGTTAATTTTTGGAAGTGTTTGCAAAGCAGGGCCGATTATGACGCAAAAATTGTTTATTGCCGTCTCAGATTTTATACCTCAATGGTAGCGTCACATCTATATTTTGTAAATCCTCAATTTACTACAAATTACCTCATTGCTTTTAGACAAATTATCAATCTTCTCGATGATTTCTATATGATTTTATTTTTCAACAACTTCTCTTAAGTACGAGTATATTTCTCCTTGCGGCATATCCAGAAGACACACTTTGTATAATTCAATTATTTCTCACACAATGCACTCAATCCAAACAAATACTTCAAAACTTATCAAAATTAATTTATGTAAAGCAGGATGAATTAAATTTCTTCAATAAGTAGACGAAAAAAAAATTTTTCTTTAAGTGATTTTTCTTATAGTCTTGATTAAAATTATTATATATTCAACATCAACTCAGTTAATTATTTATTTGAAAATTTGTGTTGTCCCTAAACATTGCAGAATAAAAAAAAAAATTTTGAAAACCGACTTCAAACGTACTAAAAAGGTAAAATTAGGTTTATGGAACCGGAGCCCAATTGAGTTTTCGTGTGAAAGAGAAACTTCCAATAATATAATTTCTGATAATGCAGTAAAGAAAATATGGGAAACCAATTTTTTGCCAAAATTCCCATGCAGCTCGAATTCAGTTGAAAATTATATCGTTAATATTAGCTTCTCAAATAAAATACACAGTTGTTTTAAAACGTTGGGAATAATTTATTTACAATTTCTTTGAATTTAACATTATTGTTATAATATATTTAAAGCTTTTGCTAGGAATTTGACCCCACCAAAATCCTTACCATCCACCACGGCCCCATCCACCATTGCCCCAGCCACCAGGTCCCCAACCTCCTTGTCCACCCCAGCCGCCTTGTCCACCCCAGCCGCCTTGTCCACCCCAACCTCCTTGTCCACCCCAGCCTCCTAGTCCACCCCAACCTCCTTTGCCAGGCCAGCCAATTGCTGTAGCGGAAATAGCCACGATGAGAGCCAACAAGCAAAGAACTACTTTCATGGTGTTAATGTTTTATCTTCGTTTTCGATAGAATACTGATGCTTCGACTGGAAAATTGATCGGCTATTTATACTCATCTACTATAATCCTTCAAAGCAAAAAGCATTAGATTATCCTTCCTCCTCAAAAAATTATACCCATAGTCACGCTTTGCAACTCTGGTGATGGATTTGTTCTTGGTCAATTTTCAAAGCAACAAATAAAATATTGATCGATAATTATAATCACTAATACAAATAAGAAACATGGTAGCTTATCGCTAGGATGAATAAATAAATTAGAATTTAAAGGCTCCTTCGCAAACTTTCCATAAACACTGAAGCTGAAATGCTTCTTCGAAAAACGCTTAATTAAAACTCTTATTAAACTTTCAATGATTCGGCATAATAGAGAATTTATTGAAACAGTAACCTTGTTACATTCGGAAGTGGAATACTTTTGCTACATGCAAAGTCAATCAGTTGCTGGCCGTAGTCATTTGTTACATCGTGGAGGCTATATCCTCCAGTCGTTCCCCGATGAGATAGCTTATTGCCAACCTCAGCGTTGAAATCACCCAGGATAATTTTTGTGTCGTTTGTAGGCAATGAGTCGACCAGTCTTTCATGTCTTCGGTCGGGGCGTGGATATTCATAAGCCAGATTTTATACGGATTGCACACAACCGTTCATCTATTACCTTAACATCAATAACGTGATTTGAACTCCCTATCCAAAATGAAGGTCACTCCGAATTCTTGTTTTCCAGTAGGTTTCCCACTTTTGAATTTTATGTGCGATCTCATGTCTTGAATATCGTTTCCTGTCCAATTCGATTCATGGACTGCCACTATTTTTAATTGATATTGACTGGCCTGTTGTAAAAGGTCCTTAACAGCACCAGGGCAATTGAGTGATCTGACATTCCAGGATCAAATGCCAGAGTCCCTTTTTCGTTTGCTAGGTCGTTGCCATGAGTCCAATCCATTCCGAGGCCCATCTGCAGGTTTCGAAACACTATAGGGTTTCCCGGGGACGGGGAGTTAGTCCGTCGCCCAACCTCCATTCCGATGGCATGGCCATTACTTCGATTCCGTTATCAGGCGCGGAAGATTCACTTTCACCCTCTTACGCCCTCAAAAAAGAGGTGTAAGTAGGATTTAGTAGCAGAGCTGTAGATTTATTTACAGTTATTAGCATTTTTCGGCATTTAATGTCACATTATTGGGGAATCAGTAAACCCAATGTGCGACTCCGAGAGTTTTTACTACCATTTAATTGGCGGGTTTGGGATCAGGAATCATGGAAGCTACGGGTTGGGAAAACAAGTGACTCCCTCTTCCTTTCTCAAACGGGCTTGGGACCTTCTACGGAAAGATGGGCATCATATTTTAAGAACCGCCCTGATTTTTCGTACAGCTCCAGAGCATTGGAGCCTGTAGATGTCTGCAGAGAGCGTCCATTGGCCCCACTAGCTCTGGATGAAGTAGTTTCACCATCAAAGCCCAAAAGAATAATAAAGCACCGGGCATCGATGAGATTTCAGTGGAGCTCATCAAATATGGTGGCAGTAGTGTTCATCAAGCTATTCACAAAGTCATCCAGCACTTTTGGCAACAAGAACATATGCCAAAAGAGTGGCACTAATCAATTATCTTCTCTATTCACAAAATCGGTGACAAGCTACAGGTGGGAAAAGGATCACTACTTTGTATGGCACACAAAATATTTTCAAAGATTTTAGGAAATAAAACAGTATTATTGGGGAGTATCAAGGTGGTTTTAGAGCAGGTAGATCGACGATGGGCCAATTGTTTACAGTCAAGCAGGTACTTGAAAAGTGCTGGGAGTTCAACGTAGACGTTCACCAAATTTTCGTTGACTTCAAGCAAGCATACGACAGTATTTGCTTTGACATCCCAGCCAAATCAGTCCGTCTCACTAAAATGACAATAACGTGGACAACCTCCCAAGTCCGCATCAAGAACCAACTCATCGATGCCTTTGACAAAAATATTGGACTAAAACAGGGAGATGGGCTGGCCCATTGCTATTCAATTTGGCTGTGGAGTACGTCGTATGGAAGCTACTTGTTGATACGTGAGGTACATTACTATTCAAGTCGTACTAAGTAGTAGCGTATGCGTATGAAATAAACATTTTGTCGCATTTGTTAACAACGGCCAAAGAACTCTTCCTAAATGTCGACAGCGAAGGAAGACTAGTAAGGCTACAAATCAACGAAAATAAAACAAAGCTCATGACGCATTCAAGGAAAAATACCTCAAATACACAAAATATCACACTTGGCAAATATAGTATCGAAAATGTTAGCAAATTTGTGTATGTAGGCGCCAAAATAACGTAAACGGGCAATGAAAGAGACAAAAAAACTCCGAAGAATACAGCTCGCAAATAAAATATTTTATTCTATTCTGATATCTTGAAGACCAGCTGCATACACAGAAAAGCAAAGTTCCAAGCATACAAATCTGTGATAAGACCTGTGTATTGCTATGGGTGTGAAACATGGACCCTAACCCAAGCATCCGCAAATATATTGAACGCCTTTAAGCGACGGATCCTGAGGCAAATAATTGGAGCGAACTTAGACGGGAAGCAATGGCGAATTTGATACGACCATGAGCTGTATGAAATTTTCGACGACCCGGAGGTTTCAACGACTGTTAATCTGCGGAAACTGCAACAGGCTGGCCACGTGAATCGTATGGACAAACAACGGATAGCCAAAAAGGTATTCATTGGGAGAACTGAAGGCCGGAGACCAGTGGGAAAACCGAGGAAACGCTAGTCTGACTCGGTCGACGAAGACAGTTCATCGCTGCTCGGGTTCCGAAATTGGAGGACGCGGTCAATGGATCGAGATAGTTGGAGGCGCTGTTTGGCGTAAGAAAAGGCCCAAGAGGGGCTGTAGGGCTAAGAAGAAGAAGAAGAAGAGATACTACTTTAAGGAATGAAGGCTCGATTTGATGCTTGAGAGACCAGCGTAGGTAGGTATTTTGAAAAAGAGGAGAGAGTGGTGGACGACAAGAATCACGTTTAGCTAAAGTCGAGAACGTGAAACATTATAACAAAGGGTGACTGTGGATCAGTTGGAAAAAGCTACAAATTGTAATGCAATATAAATATACAAATGTGCCATTGAAGAAGATAGTAGTAAAAGTTTGTACAAAATTGCTTTAAAATAATTTATTTTCATCTATATGTTATTTTTACATTTCATATATCTTTGGAACGAATATTATATTGTTTATTCAATGAATGAGTTAATCCTGGAAAGTAGTAAAATTCGCTTATATTGTTAAAACTTAAACAATTAGTAGTAACTTTTCTTAATTTTATAAGAATTCGAATGGTTATCAAAAAGAATCGAACACGCTTCAGCAATAATTATCGTCTTATCTAAGTATACAACAAATTCAATAATTTTCTTAATTATATTATCTATTTTTGATTACAAAAGAAATTAACTACTCTGTACTAAACTGTATCTTTCTATTCTTTTTTAGTAGCAATTATTGCATCTTTGCCATATATATCAAAATCTTTTAAATCATTAAATTAGTTACTTTTAAAAGAAAAGAATTTGGTTTTTTCTTTACAAAGAATACAATATCTTTGGTATCACCTTGCAAAAATAAGTGAGCTAAATTTAAAGAAATTTTTATTGCAAGAGAATAGCAAGAATTTATTCGAGAGGAATTGTTTGTAAAATATTGTTTTAATTCCTTGTGTTTGCTTTCATTCCTCATGCCCGATATCTATTTCCCAATTTTTTATAACTGTTGAATAATGTGTAAGAAAATGAGTCTTTGGCTTCAAAGGAAGTTTTTAAAATGAACGGAACATAAGCAGCTACCTCAAATGACTACGCTTGTAATGACTACAGAAGTGAAGTATGCAGATCTTATATCAGGCAATCAAACACATCTAAATGAATTCGGATGACAACAGTATCAGCTTATTTGGCATTCCTTCCCATCATCGATAAGCGCCCGTATTACTTAATACCTCAGTTCCAGGAAACCCGTTCCAAGCATTTGATATACCAGAAGCAATTTTGGGTGTGAACTATGACTTGCAACAATATTTTGAAGCTTCTACTGACGGCCTCTCTAGGATCGCAGCCAATCAATACTTAGTGGATAGCAGAATACTCTATGAAGTCAATTTGAAATCAAATTGCTTAATCAATGAGATGCATAAGGTATTTGGCAGAGATCCATGTGCCGTACATACTTTCAAACTTTAGAGTATAGTCTGGAAACAACTGCACGATGCAAATACCTGGATGTTCACAAGGTCACCGGCAACCGCAGCACAAACTTTTTGTCAAGGTGATCGCAAAAACGTGATCCTCAATGATACTGGAGTAATACGACTTTCCCGGTACTGCAACCTTAGAGTCAGAAATTCACTGTTCACTGCCTTTTGGAAAGCCGCAACGAGTAACCTTTCCATCTACCTGCTTTCACACTCACCTATTCTCAATCAGACAATAAACCAACGAAAAATTCCTAATCTTTCAGCACCAAACGTCATTAAATATGAGGAATCCTTTGTAACGTACATTCAACAAGAACCGGAGTTCACTGAGGACTCCCAGACTACTTGTTGGTCGACGATTGGACAACACGGAGCAAACACCAGCGTTTCTGTCACAATCACCTTGGTTATCACATCAGTATGCTTTCTCTTGCTTCGGTATCGTCGCAAAAAAGTTCAAATAACAGCAAAACCACAACGGACAGCAGGATACAAAACGTCGACAAACCTTGATCACTAAGAACCTCGGACGGTTCATGGCGGGTGGTAATGTCTAAGAAACATCGAGTACATTGCTCTGATCACCTTCAATTCTATTGAAAACAATTTATCTGCTCAACACACCTGCATCAGCATATTAGAAAGTTCATAAATTTTGCATGAGTTCGCATGTCAGCAATTCCATCAGTGAAAAATGATCAATTCTGCACGAGCTACAACCATCAATAACCTTTCTTATTAGATTATTGAACTTCACACAAGTACGCGTGTCAGCATATTCACTAGCGACAAATACTTCAACTCCGCACGAGCTGCGACCATCAACAAATTTTTCTATTGAAGTCAACAATCAAGACAATTAATTTTTTGCACATTCCAAGTCAACAAAATACTTAGACTTAATTAAAATGTAAGGGAACAAATTATGCATAAATATCTGTATATTTGCTGTAGTTATGGAGGAAAACTGCTGTGGTACACAGACAAGTTGCAATTTCTATGTGAAGGGTGGTCCGACCAAAACGCACGATGTTAACTGTAAGTAAAAAAAAGATTTCAGAGAATCATGTCAATATTTTTATTATAATAGAAGAATATATAAAAATTATGTGTAAAACCGAATATCACCCAAAGGCTCGCTATGGCTACGATAAAAAAAAATTCTATCCGATAGTCCATATTTTCAATGACTCTGAGACATAACTGAGGTTCAATGTCTTTAATGTGCTGAATTATCTCATCGTTTAGCTCTTGAATTGTTCTTGGCTTCTTGACGTACAATTTTTCTTTTAAATATCCACAAAGCAAGAATTCCAACGGTGTCAAATTAACTGATCGTGGGGGCCAATTAATATCGTTAAAACGTTAAACAACACAACCATTGAATTTCTCGCGCAAAAGAGCCATTGTTTCGTTGATTGTGTGGCAAGTGGCACGATCCTGTTAGAACCACATATCGTCCAGGTCCATAACCTCAATTTCTGGCCACAAGAAGTCCATTATCATCTCGCAATAGCGAACACAATTCACAGTAACTGCTTGGCCGTCCTCATTTTCGAAGAAGTACGGCCCGATGACGCCACCAGTCCATAAAGCACAACAAACAGTCACTCTTTGTGGATGCATGGGCTTTTCAGCAATTACTCGTAGATTCTTATTTGCCCAAATGTGGCAGTCCTGCTTGTTAACGAATCCACTGAGGTGAAAGAATGCATCGTCGCTGAAGATGATTTTCTTTGTAAAATCACCATTCCCTTCTGTCTGCTAAACCAACCATTCGGCGTATTACTGACACTTGAAGTCGACAGTAGGCTTCAATTCTTGAGTCAATTGAAACTTGTAAGCACTTAAACTCAATTTTTTTTTTTTTCAAAAATCGCATCAGTGATGTTGGTGAGATATTCAATTGTGATGACGAGTCAAGGTTGATGGCTTTTCTGCCACACTATCGCGTACAACAGCAATGTTTTGCGCAGAACTAACTAACTGAGCATGTACAGGTGATTTCACATTTCCTTAAAACCTGATTTGCTGAAATTTGCGCACAATTTCCCCGATTGTGGACACAAATGTTCGATTATGTAGACCAAAAAAATCACAAAGTGCACGAAATGCGTTTTGTTTTGAACGCGTATTTCCGTAAAAGGCTTCAACAACCTAAACACGTTTCTCAATGATTTACCTCTGCATGGTTGAATTTGTCAAACACTCAAACAAAGAAATGTCAAATTAAGTTGGGTGAAAAACCTGGCGTTAAGGTGTGACTCACAATAAACATCGTGCATTATGGTTGGAAAACCCTTTATAATACTCATGTCGTACAAAATCCTTAAGAGAAATAAATTTATAATACTCGAGTCCACGAGGTTGATTTGACTGAAATCTGATGCTCACCTGTTGGGTGTATGTATTTTGTAGCTATTTCCAACTGATCCACAGTCACCCCTTGTTCCAATATTCCACTCTCTCTATCCTTTCAAATTCTGGTAGGATGGTCTCATAAACATCAAATCGAGTGTTGATTCCTAAAACTAGTATCTGCCGTGGGCAAACTCAACCTCAAAAACTCTAATGATAAGTTTTATCGTTTCTTTCGCCCTTCTTTCCCTGCGCTTCTTTCCAGCAAGACTAAGGATCCTTCTAGATTAAACACAGCTATAGCTATTGCTTTTTAAACGCAATTGTTGGTTGGATATACAATACATAATAATTCATGTCCACTACTGACTACGCTAAATTCAAAAAGCGCAATACGGGACCTAAGAAAACTGTATCTTTTGTTCTTTGTACTCACTCCTATTCAGCTAAACTCTGGTAGCATGTGTGATATCTTTGATCCATTAAGGTCTCAGGAATCCTGGTTACATTTTGCTCCCTATCTCTCCTTTATTTCCCGTAAATTTAACACTTGCTTTTTATTTTTCCCACCTTTCTCCTCCTCTTTTTTCTATTCTTCTGTACGATATAATATTTTGGAGGTTAATTTGCTCATTTCCAGTACCGATGATGTACGAGATTTGTCTCAAAAGTATTCTACTACCGAATTTAACAAGGTTACTGTTTCAATAAATTCTGTATTATGCCGAATCAATGAAAGCATAATAAGAGTTTTAATTAAACATCACTTAATGGAAGCTTGTGTAAAACTTTTCGAAAGAGTATTTCATCTTCAATATGCATGGAGAGTTTGCGAAGGAGCTTCTAAATTCTAATTCATTTATTCATTACAGTAATAAGCTACCATTCTTATTTGTATTAGTGCTTATGATTAACGATTAATATTTGATTCTTTGCTTTGAAAATTAACCAAGAACAAATCATCATCAGAGTTGTAAGGTCATTATGATAATTGATGCGTAAATATGGGTATGATCTTTTAAAACTGGGGCTGATTTTTCGAGGTGGAAGGATAGTCGAATGCTTCTTGCTCTAATACGTTATAGTAGATGAGTATAAATAGTCGACGAATTTCCAGTCAAAACATCAGTATTCTATCGAAAACGAAGATAAAACATTAACACCATGAAAGTAGTTCTTTGCTTGTTGGCTCTCATCGTGGCTGTTTCCACTACAGCAATTGGCTGGGGTGGACAAGGAGGTTGGGGTGGACCAGGAGGTTGGGGTGGACAAGGAGGTTGGGGTGGACAAGGCGGCTGGCGTGGACAAGGAGGCTGGGGTGGTCCAGGATTTGGAAGAGGCTGGGGACCTGGTAGCTGGGGCAATGGTGGATGGGGCCGTGGTGGATGGTAAGGCCTTTGGTGGAGTCAAATTCCTAGCAAAAGCTTTAAAAAATATTATAAAAATAATGTAAAGTTCATAGAAATTGTAAATTAAATATTCCCTTCGTTTTAAAATAACTGTGTGTTTTATTTGTAAAGCAAATATTAAAGATGTAATTTTAGACTAAATTCGAGCTGCGTGGGAATTCTGACTTATAAAATCGAGCTGATTGTTTCTTATCATACCCATATTTTCTTCCTTATGTTATCGGAAATTTCTCTTTCACACCAAACTCAATTGGTTTCATATCTGCAAATAATATTGTTAGCTGGCTAGCTGGCTCCGATTCCATAAACATAATTTCACCCTTTTTAGTACCTTTCAAGTTGGTTTTCAAAATTGTATTTAAATTCACCGCAAATTTGTTTCAAGTTTTTTTACCCTGTCACTTAATTCATGTTAACACATCAATACTCGTATTACAAATCATTTCAAAAATGTTTACCAAAAATCCTACATAGGTGTGCAATCGCGAGGGGGGAGGACACAAAATTTTCGTACATTTCCCCTTCTCCTGCACCCATCAAAGCAAAATTTGTCATTTTAAGACGTGTTTTGAAAAGTTCTTACCAAAACCTTTCATTTTATACCCATATTGCTTACATGCGATGAATTTTTTTTCAGGGGCTACTGCTCTATATGGGGAGGCCCCCTTAAACACCTTACAAATTTATTTTCGTGGTGGGACTTTGAATAGAGCATCATTTTCCATCTACCTACAAAATCTTATGTTTCTAGCTTATGTAGTTTGCGAGAAACAGTGGTGTGACACACGCAAGGACGGATAGACAGGATGCGATTTTAGTAAGGTTTTATAAAATTATCTCACAAAACCCCTAAAAATGATCAGTATCCTTAGTTACCTCCATAAGCGCTATGTTTTAGTCAATCATTTCTAACGGAAATTACTAACTAATTAATTCTAAATGCAGCATAAATGCGAAAATATAATATGATCTAGAGCAGAATCTTTGAATGAAATATTATAATTCCTATGATCTTCCAGATTTATCCTTCGCTTACTAATGAACTTATTAAAATAGCCTTTTCACATCCTCAGATGAAGTTGTTTTACGTAGGATTCGCATAGTCTTCCAAGAAATAATGATTGAGTGACTATAAATTATAGAGCTAACCGCCATTTACAAATGGATTAGTTACTTTCTGGAGAATATTATACATCATTAGTGATTTCCATACTGAAGACCGACTGGAATCACGACCTAAAAAAGATATTTTTCCTTCTGTAACTGACTATAACTTTAAAGACAACCACAAAAACGCACAGTCGAGATTTTGTTTAAGTGTAGGACATCATTTTCATGAAGCTTTGATGAAAATTATGTGCTATAGTTTACTGAAAACGAGGGTAGTTGGTATCGAATAAACGTAAATGAGTGATACAGTAAAAAAGGATCTTTTTAGGTGAGTTTATCTATTCCGGAATTCGCTTTATTTGTATATGCATAAATACATATTGTTACATGTACAAATAATTCTGCGAGCTACTGTCGCAATTGTTTTCACAACAATGTAGAACACGAATTCACTCGAAACCACGAGAACCCAACAAGCATGATCAACATCTGCTAGTGACGTCACTCCATTCATTAATTTGCTCGAATCTACCAGGTACCTCTCGGTAGAACATTCGCCAATGTACGAGAAATGGGTGAATAGGTAGAGACCCTATATAAAGGCGAGCTGAATGAATGGGGGGATGATCATTCATTCGACCGCTATAAGAACTGCGATAGTGTGTTTCGTAATAGTGAAGTAATTTAGAAGACAATTGCGATAAGAAATTTATGGACAAGTGTTAGATTTTTTAATAGTGAAAATTAAAATTAGTGAAAGTGTTAACTGATTATTGTGCATTTTATTTAATTAAATAAACTCTTTTAACTTAAATTAAAGGACATTGCGTTTTCACTTTCCCGGAACATTAAAATTATTGGCCGCGAACCAAAAACACGCGACAGTGGTGTCGAGAAGTGAGATTGAAATTTGGAAGTGAAAACGTTTAAACAGTGTTAAAGTGCACAATTGTGAAAATTAACGTGGAAAAATATCCGAAACAATAAAAATGCCAGGAAATTTACATCTCAAAATTAATCAATTGAGCATATCGGAGCTCAAAGAGGAGTTGGAACAACGAAATCTGGCTACACAAGGTACAAAGGCTATACTAATTGCACGCTCGCGTGATGCGATCGAGTCGGAAGGCGTAAATCTGGATTTGGGTGAGCTCTCAGATGCAGAAAAAGGCGCAGAAGGTGGTGAAGCCGAAACACCAAAACCAAAGGAACCAGAAAATGCGCTGATGCAAATGTTGATGCTGATGCAGCAAGAGCAGCGACAACAGTCATCCAATTTAACTGCGAAGCTCAATGAAAAGTCATCCAATTTAACTGCGAAGCTCAATGAACAGTCATCCAATTTAACAGCGAAGCTAAGCGAACAATCAGCGCAGCTAAATGAACAGACATCCAGTTTAGCTGCGAAGTTAAATGAACAATCAGCGCAGCTAAATGAACAGACATCCAGTTTAGCTGCGAAGCTATATGAACAATCAGCGAAGCTAGACCAACAAGCGATCGAAATCAAGGCAGATTTTCAAAAACAGTCCACCGAAATAAAAGCGGAGCTCGGCAGCCTGAACAAACAAATTAAAGGCGTCGAGGAAAAGGTTTACCAGGTCGAGGAAAAGGTCAGCCATGTCGAAGAGAGAATGAACCATGAGATGGAAAAAGTGAAAAAAGAATTGGAAGCAGCGAAGGCAGTAGTAACTACTTCACCAGCCCCGCTTATAACCGCAGCGCAAAGCACATCCAGAAATGTGCAAGCACCAATATTCGATGGACAAACGGTCTGGAGTATTTACAAGACCCAGTTTAAAGCTGCTGCAAGGGCAAATCACTGGAATGAGCAGGAACGAGCAACTGCATTAATTCTTGCTCTAAGAGGCCCAGCTGCTGAGCTTTTGCAGACGATTCCCGATGAATTGCACTCAAACCCGAATGCTATAATGAATGCGCTCGACATGCGTTATGGAGACGATCATCTAAAGCAGATTTACCGGTCACAGCTAAGGCATCGGATGCAGAAGTCTGGTGAAACTCTACAGCAGCTAGCCCAAGACATTGAGCGACTAGCACTTTTGGCTTACCCAGCCTACGACCCAGAACATCGAGATGATGCAGCAACAGAAGCATTCATCAGCGCACTAAAAGACCAAGAATTGCAACAAGCCATGCGTTTAGCTCAAAAGCAAACGGTTAAGGACGCATTGGCTTACAGTCTGAACTTTGAGGCAGCGAAAAATGTGTCTCGTACCACTGTCCGGGTTCGTGAGGTAGTGACAGACGAGTGCAGGTGTGAGCGCGTCGAAATTGAGCGAGACCCGCATGTAAATGGTGCGCCTAGATGCTGGAATTGCGGAGAGAAGGGGCACCTACAAAGAGACTGCAAGAAGCGAAGAAAACCGAGCTATTGTCCAGGGTGTGCAGCTAGAAGGAGATCCACACCGAGTCAGGAGCCCAGAATGGAAGCCCTTCAAACAGAGGGGTCGGGAAACATGTAAGAGCCGACTTCGTGGGGCAGAGGTTGGCTAGAAGGATCGACGTCCCCAGCACCACCATCACCGTGTCGAGACTACATCGTGGAGAAGCGGACTTATGCCTTCCGGGTCAAGTTGACGGAGAACACTGCACCATAACAATCGACACTGGTACAACCCGATCGATTATCCGACAAAACCTAGTTAGACAGCAACAACTTCACAAGGGCAGAATTTTCTCACTACGGACAGCTACGGGAGAAACTGCACCTGTTCATGGAGAGGTCAACCTCCAGATACAGTTGGGAGACCTTGTGTTCCGACACAATTTTCTGGTTGCGAATATTATGGATGACTGCATTCTCGGAATGGATTTTCTGCGACCACATGGAATTACGTTGGATTTGGGCAAACGTTTATTGAAATGGCAGAATGTCGAAGTACTGATGGAGGATCCCAGCGTCCAAATTCCCAAGATGAATGTAGTGGTATGTACTGACACTGATGTACCGAATTCTTCCGAAAGCATTGTATGGGCCAAGCTTGACGGTGATTCTGGAGACCACCGATCTTATCTGATAGAGTCAACGAAGACGTCCGCATTGCGCAGTTTGATTGTAGGACGAAGCCTTGTAAGATCTTTAAGGAACGGATATGTGCTGGTTAGAGTCCTTAACACCGCAGATTCAACCACGAGCATCAAAGTGGGAGAAGTCATCGGCAGCTGCCAGCCTGTTTCCACCATCACCTCTTTGGAAGCTATACACGACCATCATTGCAAAAGGAGGTAAGACACAGACAAAGCCCGGGAATCAACGTCTGCAATATTGAAGCAGGTCAAATTGCCAGTGCAGCTATTCAAACAAGCCTCCGATCTGGTCACCAAGTACAGTGACATCTTCTCAACAAGCCCGGATGACCTAGGCCGAACGAGTCTGGTCACTCACGTCATAGATACACAGGGAGCCAAGCTGATTCGACAAGCACCCAGACGCCTCCCTATAGCCAAACAAGGAGAAGTGAGCGCGCTGATCTCGGACATGGAAAAACAAGGTGTTATTGAACCTTCTGTCAGTCCATGGGCCGCGCCTGTAGTTCTACTAAAGAAAAAGCATGGTAGCACTCGTTTTTGTGTCGACTATAGGCAGCTTAACGACGTCACTAAGAAAGATAGTTACCCGCTCCCACGCATCGATGACATCATGGACACTTTAGCCGACGCAAAATGGTTTTCTACACTCGATCTCAAGAGTGGCTACTGGCAGGTAGAAATCGACAAGAAGGACCGAGAGAAGACCGCATTTTCAGTTGGGACCGGATTGTGGCAATTTGTGGTGATGCCGTTTGGGCTTTGCAATGCTCCAGCCACTTTCGAACGCTTGATGGAATACGTGCTACGTGGTCTAACCTGGAAAACCTGCTTGGTGTACCTAGATGACATCATTGTCATCGGAAGAACGTTCGAAGAGCATTTGCGGAACTTAGAAGAGGTTTTCTCTAGACTGCGACTGGCAAATTTGAAACTTAGTCCCTACAAGTGTACCCTTTTTGCAGCTGAAGTAAAATACCTGGGACACGTCGTATCAGCAGAAGGGGTCAAAACAGACCCTGAGAAGATTGAAGCCGTGAAAAGCTGGCCAACACCAAACAACAAGCGCCAACTACGAAGTTTCCTGGGTCTGGCAACCTACTATCGAAGATTCGTCAAAGACTTTGCCAAAATAGCTAAGTCCCTCCATCAGCTAACCGAGAAAAATCGTCCGTATGTCTGGAACGAACAATGCCAGACAGCCTTTGAGACCCTGAAGGAAAAGCTGTGTGAATCACCCGTGCTGGCGTATCCAAAACCCGGAAAAATGTTTGTAGTTGACACTGATGCAAGCAACGGCGGTATTGAAGCTGTACTCTCCCAGCAGATCAATGGCGAAGAAAGAGTCCTCTCGTATTACAGTCGAGTTCTTTCAAAAAGTGAGAGGAACTACTGTGTGACCAGGAAGGAGCTATTGGCTATAATAGAGGCCACCAAGCAGTTCCACAAATACCTATATGGCCAGAAATTTGTTCTTCGAACAGACCATGCATCGCTGAGATGGCTACTTAACTTCCAAAACCCCGAGGGACAAGTTGCGAGATGGATCGAAAGATTGCAGTCATACAACAACGAAATTGTTCATCGAAAGGGCGGAGTTCATGGAAATGCTGACGCCCTATCTCGTCGCCCATGTCCAGCTAACTGCAAGCATTGCCGACGGATTGAGGAAAAGGAACCGCCCGTTGATCTGCGACTGATAACGGCCGAATTCGATGAAGGTTGGTCATCGGAGGAGATTCGAAATGCCCAGCTAGCCGACGAAGACATCGGACCGTTGCTCGTATGGAAGGAGACGACTGGGCGACCTGAGTGGAAGGACGTTTCAATGCATGGCGCAACCCTGAAAAGCTATTGGGCACAATGGAACTCCCTTCAGGTGGAGGGTGGTGTACTCAAGCGGAAATGGGAAACGGCGGATGGCAGCTTCTATAGGATGCAAACTATACTACCCAAAAGCCGAATCCACGATGTGGTAAAGGAAATGCATGAAGGATCCTCAGGAGGCCATCTTGGTGTTAACAAGACCTTAGCGAAATTGCGGGAAAGATTCTACTGGCTCCATGCTCGAGAAGACGTAGAGGACTGGTGTCGCAGATGCACAATTTGCGCTTCCGTCAAAGGTCCAAAACGACGACTGAGAGGACAAATGCAAACCTATAACGTGGGGGTACCGTTTGAAAGGATTGCTGTTGACATCGCAGGACCCTTTCCTGAATCTGAATGGGGAAATCGATACACGCTTGTTGTAGCCGATTATTTCAGCAAGTGGCCCGAGGTCTACCCCATTCCCAACCAGGAAGCAACTACTGTAGCCGAACAGCTAGTGTTAAATTGGGTCAGTAGGTACGGTGTGCCTTGCGAACTACATTCGGATCAAGGCCGAAACTTTGAGTCACTGGTTTTTGGCGAAATGTGCGAGCTGCTCGGAATACGGAAAACGAGGACAACACCGCTGCATCCCCAATCCGATGGAATGGTCGAACGTTTCAACGGCACGCTCAATAAATACCTTGCCAAGATGGTTGACGAGAACCAAAGGGACTGGGACCGACATATCCCACTATTTTTGATGGCGTACAGAGCTTCCGAACATGCATCGACGGGCCAAGCCCCAGTCAAAGTAATTTTTGGAAAGACTATTCGTCTGCCAGCTGATATAAAGTTTGGAACACCCCCCGAGTACGCAAGTGATCTAAGACAACGGTTGAACCAGATACATCGGACAGTGCGAAAACACCTCGAATCGGCTACTGACCGCATGAAGACCAGGTATGATCTAAAGGCTAATTCTACTGGCTTCCAGCAAGATGACTTGTTGTGGCTATATAACCCGCAACGGCGAAAGGGTAGGTCTCCAAAGTTGCAACATAACTGGGAGGGACCATACCGAGTCACAAAGCGAATCAACGACGTCGTATATCGCATACAGGAACACCGTAAACCGAGAGCCAAAATGAAAATCGTGCGTCTAGACCGTCTTGCTCCATATTACATTCAGGGAGAATTGACTACAACTGGCGACACATCTTTTCGGGGCGAAAAGAACTGAGATGGGGGCAGTGTTACATGTACAAATAATTCTGCGAGCTACTGTCGCAATTGTTTTCACAACAATGAAGAGCACGAATTCACTCGAAACCACGAGAACCCAACAAGCATGATCAACATCTGCTAGTGACGTCACTCCATTCATTAATTTGCTCGAATCTACCAGGTACCTCTCGGTAGAACATTCGCCAATGTACGAGAAATGGGTGAATAGGTAGAGACCCCATATAAAGGCGAGCTGAATGAATGGGGGGATGATCATTCATTCGACCGCGATAAGAACTGCGATAGTGTGTTTCGTAATAGTGAAGTAATTTAGAAGACAATTGCGATAAGAAATTTATGGACAAGTGTTAGATTTTTTAATAGTGAAAATTAAAATTAGTGAAAGTGTTAACTGATTATTGTGCATTTTATTTAATTAAATAAACTCTTTTAACTTAAATTAAAGGACATTGCGTTTTCACTTTCCCGGAACATTAAAATTATTGGCCGCGAACCAAAAACACGCGACAATATATATATATATATATATATATATATATATATATATATATATATATATATATACATATATATATATATATATATATATATATATATATATATATATATGTATATATATATATATATATATATATATATATATATATATATATATATATATACGTACAAATAATTCTGCGAGCTACTGTTGCAATTGTTTTCACAAGCATTAAGAAGATCATGATCAGCAAATGAAATGTACTCGAAAGCACAAGAACCCACCAAGCATGATCAATATCTGAAAGTGACGTCACTACGGCCATTCAGGTAGCTTTCATCAGAATTTTCGCCAAAGTA
The DNA here is from genome assembly GCA_963969285.1 of Odontomyia ornata. NCBI lineage: Eukaryota > Metazoa > Arthropoda > Insecta > Diptera > Stratiomyidae > Odontomyia > Odontomyia ornata. Next base: position 313,596,832 of record OZ017739.1, read on the forward strand.
CGAGAAATAGATTGAATGGCTAGAGACTCTATATAAAGGCGAGATGAATGAATAAGGGGATGATTGATACAACCGCAATATAATAAAAATTGCGATAGAGTGGAGCGCAAGGTAAAGGCGATATTGATTGACCGATTGTGAAGGGATTTTAGTTAAGACAGTTGAATTAAAAATTTAAAGACAAAGTGAAAAGTAAAATTGGTGACATTGTGAAATTAATGATTGTGCATTTTTAGTGAATTTACTCTTTCAACTTAATTTGAAACACAGTGCGTTTTCACTTTTCCGGAACATTAATACTATTGGCCGCGAACCATAACACGCGACAGTGGTGTTAAGAAGTGAGAAAGAAAATTTTGGAAGTGAAAACGTTTAAACAATTTTAAAGTGCACAATAGTGAAAGTTAACAAGGGAACTGGTGGAAAAATAGCCAAAACAACAAAAATTCCTGGAAACTTACCTCTAAAAATTAATGATTTGACCATATCGGAGCTCGAGGAGGAGTTGGAACAGCGTAATCTGGCGACACAAGGTACAAAGGCCATACTGATTGCACGCTTGCGAGACGTGATCCAGTTGGAAGGCACGTATCTGGATTCGGGTGAGCCCTCAGATGCGGAAAAAGGCGCAGAAGGCAGAGAATTAGATACACTAAAATCAAACAAAATCAAAGGACCCCGAAAATGCGCTGATGCAAATGTTGATGCTGATGCAGCAAGAGCAGCGACAGTATTTCAATTAAACATCTAGTTTAACTGCGAAGCTAGATGAACAATCAGCGAAGCTAAATGAACAATCAGCGAAGCTAAATGAATAATCAGCGAAGCTGGACCAACAAGCGATCGAAATCAAGGCAAATTTTCAAAAACAGTCAACCGATATGAAAACAGATTTGCAAAAACACTCAACCGAAATACAAGCGGAGCTCGGTAGTCTGAACAAACAAATTATATGCGTCGACGAAAAGGTTTACCAGGACGAAGAGAGAATCAACCACGAGATCAGCTACAGTACAGTCGGAAATATTAGAACAAGATAAAAAAAAATGTTTTTGTCAGTTAATCGTATCATTTATTGAAAATTTATTCACATATTCTCAGTAGTTTTGTACTTTCAACGTAGCTTCATGATTCAGAGAATTTCTAAATGCATTTTACTGAAATTTTTGTCAAAATTCATAAGAAAACAGCCTAAGACCGAAAATCGTGAAAAGTGTGAAAACTGCCGCATTGCGTTTTCATTTTTTTTCGCACAGAAATCGATTTGACTGCGGTTTTAAAGTCATATGTCAATCACATAAACAAAAAACGATGGCTATGTCGTATCTGGTCCAATGAAGTGTAATAAATAAACGGTATGTCTGTTAATTTGATAGTTGTTGTGTTTATGCATAATTTTGCCCGCTTTTTCGTTGAAATAGCCTCAGAATTACATTTTTCCAGATTGAAAATGGTCAAGCTAAAGGAAATATCCGTCGAAATACGAGCCCAAATCATTATTTTGCAACAAATAGGGAAAAACCATCGAGAAACAGCCAAACTTTTGAAAATATCTCTGTGTTCAGTTCATACGGCCAATAGAAAATATCGAGAAACTGGACAAAATACCAACAGAAAACGATCTGGTCGACCAAGAAAAACAAATCAAAGAATCGACAACAAAATATATGCAATAAGTAAGGCCAATCGACGGAAGTCTGCATCAGAAATTCGAGCTGAAATCAATGAAGACTTGGATACACCAATATCGCTCACGACAGTCAAAGGCCGGCTTAAAAAAAAAGGTATGATTGGACGCATTGCTGCCAGAAAGCCATTTCTACGGCCAGTAAATAAAAATAAAGACTGAAGTTCGCTCAAGAACATATTGACTGGACGATTGATCAGTGGAAATCAGTTTTATGGTCAGACGAATCTAAACTCGAACTTTTCGGTAGCCATAGGCGTCAATACGTTCGCAGAAAAGTCAATGAAAGATTCAAAGCAGATTGCATTGTGCCAACTGTGAAACATGGCGGTGGCTCAGTGATGGTTTGGGGCTGTTTCAGCTACACTGGCGTTGGTCAACTGAAAAAAATTGAAGGAATTATGAAAAAAGAGCAGTATCACAGTATACTCCAATGCCATGCAATACCATCTGGCATTAATTTGATTGGTCATGGATTCATATACCAACAAGATCCGAAACATACATCAAAACTTTGTACTTCTTATTTAGAACGAAAAAAAGTCGCAGGTGACCTTGATACAATGGAGTGGCCACCACAATCCCCCGATTTAAATTCCATCGAGATATTGTGGGAAGAATTGGATCGACGTGTGAGAGCTCTAAAGCCAACAAGCCTTCCTGACCTCTGGGATTGTTTGAACAAAGCGTGGAATAATATTCCACATCAAACACTTCAAAAACTCATCGAAAGAATGCCGAAATTGTGCGCTGCAGTCATCAAAGCAAAAGGTGGCCATTTTCAAGAAAATCGCTTAAAGTAACATACTCACTGTTTTCTTATAAATTTTGATGGAACTTTCAATAAAATTCATTAAGAATTGTCTTTGGATCATAGAACTACGTTGAATGTACAAAACTACTGCGAATATGTGAATAATGTTTTAATAAATGATACGATAAACCGACAAAAACAACTTTTTTCATCTTGTTCTAATACTTTCCGACTGTACTGTAGGTCGAGGAGAGAATCAACCATGATATTAGTCAGGTTGAGGAGAGAATCAACCATGAGATGGAAAACATGAAAAAGGAATTGGAAGCAGCGAAGGCAGTAGTAACCACCTCACCAGCCCCGCTTATAAACGTAGCGCAAAGCACATCCAGGAGTGTGAAAGCACCAATATTTGACGGGCAAACGGTCTGGAGGATTTACAAAACCCAGTTTGAAGCAGCCGTTCGGTTAAATCACTGGAATGAGCAGGAACGAGCAACTGCACTGATTCTTGCTCTAAGAGGCCCAGCTGCCGCGCTTTTGCAGACGATCCCCGTTGAGTTGCATTCAAACCCGGCTGCTATAATGAATGTGCTCGACATGCGTTACGGAGACGATAATCTGAACCAGATTTACCGGTCACAGCTACAGCATCGAATGCAGAAGTTTGATGAAACCTTACTGCAGCTAACACAAGACTGAGCGACTGGAACTTTTGGCTCACCCAGCTTATGACCCAGAACACCGACATGATGCAGCAAGAGAAGCATTCATCAGTGCATTAAACGACCAAGAATTGCAACAAGTCATGCGTTTAGCTAAAAACAAACAGTTAAGGACGCATTGGCTTATAGTCTGAACTTTGAGGCAGCGAAAAATGTGAGTTGTACCACTGCCCGGGTTCGCGAGCTAGTGACAGACGAGTGCAGGTGTGAGCGCGTGGAAATTGAGCGAGACCCGGATTTAAATGGTGCGCCTAGATGTTGGAACTGCGGAGAGAGGGGGCGCCTGCAAAGAGGCTGCAAGAAGCGAAGACAACTGAGCTTTTGTCCAGGGTGTGCAGCAAGGAGAAGATCTACACCGAGTCAGGAGCCCAGAATGGAAGCCCTTCAAACTTAAGGGTCGGGAAACATGTAAGAGCCGCCTTCGTGGGGCAGAGGTTGGCTAGGAGGATCGACGTGCCCAATACCACCATCACCGTGTCAAGACTACATGGTGGAGAAGCAGAATTATGTCTTCCGGGTCAAGTTGACGGAGAACATTGCACCATAACAATCGATACTGGTGCAGTTCGATCGATTATCCGATCAGACCTAGTGAGGCAACAACTATTTCTCAAGGGCAGGATTTTTTCACTACGGATAGCAACGGGAGAAACTGCACCTGTCCATCCCCAGATACAGTAGGGAGACCTTGCGTTCCTACATAATTTTCTGGTCGCAAACATTATGAATGACTGCATTCTCGGACCACATGGAATCACGTTGGACCTGGGCAAACGTGTATTGAAATGGCAGAATGTCAAAGTATTGATAGAGGATCCCAGCCTCCAAATTCCCAAGATGAATGTAGTAGTATGTACCGACACTGATGTACCAAACTCTTCTGAATGCATTGTATGGGCCAAGCTTGATGATGATTCTGGAGAACACCGATCTTATCTGATAGCGCCAACGAAGACGTCCACATTGTGCAGTTTGATTGTAGGGCGGAACCTTGTCAGATCTATAAGGAACGGATATGTGTCGGTTTGAGTCCTTAACACCGCAAACTCAACTACGAGCATCCAATTCGGAGAAGTTATTGGCAGCTGCCAGCCTGTTTCCACCGTCACCTCTTTGGAAGCTACTCACGACCATCATTGGAAAAGGAGGCAAGATGCAGACAAAGCCCGGGAATCAATGTCCGCAATATTGTAGCAGGTCAAATTGCCAGTACAGCTATTCAAGCGAGCCTCTGATCTGGTCAGCAAGTACAGTGACATCTTCTCAACAAGCCCAGATGACCATGGCCGAACGAGTATGGTAACGCACGTCATAGATACACAGGGAGCCAAGCCGATTCAACAAGCACCGAGACGTTTTCTTATAGCCAAACAAGGGGAAGTGAGTACACTGTCTCGGACATGGGAAAACAAGGTGTTATCGAGCTTTCTATCAAGCCATGGGCCGCATCAGTACATCTAGTGAAAAAGGAGGATGGTAGCACTCGTTTTTGTGTCAACTATAGGCAGCTTAACGACGTCACTAAGAAAGATAGTTACCTGCTCCCACGCATCGATGACATCATGGACACTTTGGCCGACGCAAAATGGTTTTCTACACTCGATCTCAAGACTGGCTACTGGCAGGTAGAAATTGACAAGAAGGACCGAGAGAAGACCGCATTTTCAGTTAGGACCGGATTATGGCAATTTGTGGTAATGCCATTTGGGCTTCGCAATGCTCCAGCCACTTTCGAACGCCTAATGGAATACGTCCTACGAGGCCTTACCTGGGAAACCTGCTTGGTGTACCTAGATGACATCATTGTTATCGGGAGAACGTTTGAAGAGCAGGTGCGGAACTTAGAAGAGCATGTGCGGAACTTAGAAGAGGATTGCGACTGGCGAATCTGAAACTTAGTCCCGACACGTTTACCCTTTTCGCAGCTGAAGTAAAATACCTGGGACACCTCGTATCAGAAAAAGGAGTCAAAACAGACCCTGGAAAAATTTAAACCGTGAAAAGCTGACTAACGCCAAACAACAAGCACCCACTACGAAGTTTTCTAGGTGTGGCGATCTACTATCGAGGATTCGTCAAAGACTTTGCCAAAATAGCAAAGTGTCTCCATCAGCTGACCGGAAAAAAATCGTCCGTATGTCTGGAATATACAATGCGAGGAAGCCTTTGAGACCTTGAAGGAGAAGCTGCATCAATTACCTGTGCTGGCAAATCGAAACCCCGTAAAAATGTTTGTAGTTGTTACCGATGCGAGCAACAGTGGTATTGGAGCTGTACCCTCCCAGCAGATCGATGGGGGAGAAAGAGTCCTCTCGTATTACAGTCGAGTTCTCTCAAAAAGTGAGAGGAACTACTGCGTGACCAGGGAGGAGCTATTGGCTATAACAGAGGCCACAAAGCAGTTCCAGAAGTACCCATATAGCCAGAAATTTGTTCTTCGAACAGACCATGCATCGCTGAGATGGCTACTTAACTTCAAAAACCCCGAGGGACAAGTTGCGAGATGGATCGAAAGATTGCAGTTATACGACTTTGAAATTGTTCACGGAAGGGCGGAGCTCATGGAAATGCTGACGCGCTATCTCGTCGTCCATGTTTGAGGAAAAGGAGTCAACCGTTGATTGATAACGGCCGAATTCGGTGAAGGTTGGTCACCGGAGGAGATTCGAATTGCCCAGTTAGCCGATGAAGTCATCGGACAATTGCTCGTATGGAAGGAGACAACTGCGCGACCTGAGTGGCAGGATCTTACGATGCATGGTTCCGCAGATGAACAATCTGCGCTTCCGTCAAAAGTCCAAAGCGATGACTGAGAGGACAAATGCAAACCTACAACTGATGTCACAGTTGCACAATTTGCTTTTCCGTCAAAGCTCCAAAGCGATGACTGAGAGGAGAAATGAAAACCTACAGCGTGGGTGTACCATTTGAAAGGATTGCTGTTGATATCGCAGGACCTTATCCTGAATCCGAATGGAGTAATCAATACGCGCTGGTTGTGGCTGATTATTTCAGCAAGTGGCCCGAGGTCTACCCCATTCCCAACCAAGAAGCAAGTACTGTAGGTGAACAGCTAGTATTAAATTGGGTCAGTAGGTACGGCGTACCTTGCGAACTACATTCGGATCAAGGCCGAAACTTTGAATCACTGGTTTTTGGCAAAATGTGCAAGTTGCTGGAAATACGGAAAACAAGGACAACGACGCTGCATCCCCAATTCGATGGGATGGTCGAAAGTTTCAACGGCACCCTCAAGGTGGTTAACGAGAACCAAAGGGACTGAGACCGACATATCCCACTATTTTTGATGAAGTATTGTACAAAGCTCCCGAACATGCATCGACGGGCCAAACCCCAGCCAAAGTTATTTTTGGAGAGATCATTCATCTGCCAGCTAATATAAAGTTCGGAACACCCCCTGAGAAACCCCAAACGATCCCGGGGTACACAAGTGAGCTAAGGCAACGGTTGAACCAGATACATCGGACAGTGCGAAAACACCTCGAATCGGCTACTGACCGCATGAAGACCAGGTATGATCTAAAGGCGAATTCTACTGGCTTCCAGCGAGATGACTTGGTGTGGCTATATGACCCACAACGGCAGAAGGGTAGACCTCCGAAGTTGCAGCATAATAGGGAGGGACAGGAGCGAATCAATGGGCGTCGTATACAGGAACACCGTAAGCCGAGAGCCAAAATCAAAATCGTGCACCTGGACCGTCTTGACCCATATTACACCCAGGGAGAATTAACTACAACTGGCGACACATCTTTTCGGGGCGAAAAGAACTGAAGTGGGGGCATTGTTACATGTACAAATAATTTTGCAAGCTACTGTCGCAATTGTTTACACAACCATTAAGAAGATCATGATCAACAAATGAATGTACTCGAAAGCACAAAAACCCACCAAGCATGATCAATATCTGTAAGTGACGTCGAATTTTGGGCGATGCATTCGATACGTCACGGTCTTCAGCCACACTCTCAGCTACAGCCACTATACAGGAATAGTCCCAAAAGTACCCGACCTGACTTATGAATACAGGTAGTTGAAAAAAAACAATTACTGCGATTGACAATGCCACCTTTCAACAACTAAATGTGAAAAATTCATAATGTTACGTTTACTATAATATTTTTACAGACATCTGAAAGGAACGCTCTCAGTGAATTTGTAAATATGGAAAAAATTGGGCATCGTTATGTGATACAATACTTTCATTTGAAAAGTCTAAGTTCATCTGATATCAAAGCCGAGTTGTATTCTACTTTGGGGAAGTCTGCTCCTTCGTTTACAATGGTACAATATTCGGTAGCAGAGTTTAAGTACGGTCGTATGAGCTGCAAAGATGAACAGCGCTGTGATCGACCAGGTGTGATCACTACGTCAGAAATGTGAAGAAAATCCACAAAATGGTATTGAATGACGGCCAACTAAAAGTGCGAGAGATAGCAGACATGGCAGGCATTTCATAAAGGGCTGTATATCGCATTTTGACCGAAAATTTGGACATAAGAAAGCTGTGTGCAATATGGGTGCCGCGTTTGCTCACAATAGAGCACAAACAGCAACGTGAGAATGTTTCCATCGAGTGTTTGACAATGTATCGCAGCATGAAAGCCAAGTTTTTGCATCGGGTCATAGCCATGGATGAAACATGGGCCCATCATTTTACACCTGAGACCAAAGAGCAGTCAAAGCAGTAGACTGGAAAGGGAAAACCGGCTCCAAAGAAAGCAAAGAGAGTTCAGTCAGCTGGCAAGCTATGGCACCCGTTTTCCGGGATGCGCGTGGAATAATATTTATTGATTATCTCAAAAAAGGAAAAACAATCAACGGTGCATATTAGAAAGCCTTGCTGCAGCGTTTGGGTGATGAACTCACGAAACAAGTTAGGTAGACAGACCTACGCTCATGTCAGAGGGGCCTTGCACTAGTCTTACAAAATGCAATCAACAGCAACGAATAAAATCAAGAAACATGTCAGATAGATTTACTCGTTTAAAAGAAGATCTTATCTGAAATTTTTCAAAAGATAAAATCAAAACTGCTGTATCTGGTTCGATGAAAAGTCCATAAAATACCACAATAGAGCTATTGTTGTTGTAATTGGAGAAATTTCAAATGGATATAACTTCCATGAATATGATAAGAATTTAATCAAAATGACAGATTATTAGGACATTGCGTGAGGCTACTTAAATATTGAATTTTTTGGATTTAAGGCATCCATTCGATTTTATTGAAGAAAATGTGAAATTCGAAGATCATACTATTATTAACAAAGTTGAACGAATTTAGAGGTATTTTTAACTGTTGCACTCATAAATATCTTCCTTGATAATGTTTTTAGATTTTTTTAGATCGCTGGTGTTTAATTGTGAGGGGAAAACACATTTTCCGTGTATTCCCCCCCGCCCGTGTGCCATCACTCAAGCAAAAACTGTCAGTTTAAGAACTGTTTTGAAAACCTCTCATAAAGACCTTTCATTCGATACTCATATCGGCTACCTTTGATGATTTTGTTTTCAGGCGCCACTTCCATGTACTGTAATCATCAATTCATGGAATCAGAAAATGTTTTCCGAACACTAATATGATTACATAGCCCTTCTGTTAGGAGCTTCCTCCTGCCTCCTCGAGTTGGTTCACATTTGAGTATTGATTGTAGGTACTCATCTACAGTGATTCACTGAGTTGGATCAAGTTTTAAAGCATGCACCTTAAACGTTAAAGTTGAAGAAGAATAACTCAAAAGTATTCAACTTTTGCATTTAAAACAGCCAGTATGTTGTTTTACGATTACTGATGCGACTAACTGAACCGATTCTCAAAGATGTTCATGATGATGCTCATGAGTCGGTAAAGGTGCATTTTGTTTGTTCCAAAGCCATATGTTTCCATAGTAATAGAGCGCATATTGTCCCATGGTCATACAGTAAAATTCAAATCGCTATAACTTCGTTAAATACCATTCGATCTTTGTGAAACTTGCAGGACAGGTCAATCTTATAAATAAATAAATTTCAAGGTACCATTAAGATTATATTCAAGAAAACGTAAAATCGATAAATCATACTATTATTAACAAAATGGAGTGAATTTCGACTTCTCACGTATTTGTTGTTGTTGTACTCATAAAGACCCACATTCATGATTTTTTTCAGATTTTTCGGATAAAAGGTGTCCAATCGCGAGGCGGGAGGGGTGGCTACGCAAAAAGTTCAAAAATTTCACTTTCCCCTGACGCCCACCGTACTGATAAGGCAAATTTTAAGACTTGTTTTGAAAAGATCTGATTAAGAGCTTTCCTTGACACCCTTTTCGATTACCAATGGTGAAAACATTTTTTTGAAGGGCCACCTCCCTGTATGGGGAGACGCCCCTTAAACCCCTTTGAAAAATTTTTCCACCGAAAAATTTTCAAGACGTCACCACTTCTGACCTTTCCACAAAGTTCAATGGCTGTAGCTTCTATAGTTTTGGAGAAAAACTGCTTTGACATAATGACCGACGGTCCCGATTTCAATAGGGTTTTGTATTTTAGTACAAAACGCTAAAAACGACCCCATCTGACGAAAAAGAAAGTATTGTTTCATCACGACAACGTACCAGTCTCCACGTGCGTCATTGCGATGGCTTAAATCAATGAGTTGAAGTTCGAATTGCTACCTCACACACCCTATTCGCCAGATCTGGCTCCCTCGGATTATTTTCTGTTTCCGAATTTGAAAAAATGGCTCGGCGGCAAAAGATTTCCCAACAGTGAAGAGGTAGAGTCTGCGGTTGGTAGCTATTTTGAGGAGTTTGACGGTTCCTACTATATAGCAGGTATTGAAGCTATTGAACATCGTTGGGAAAAGTGTATCAAGCTGAAAGGAGAATATGTTGAAAAATATAAAACATTTTCGCAATTTTTTTACTGCTTTTTTTGTCGGGTCGGGTACTTTTATGACCGCCCTCGGATTATCTTCACGACGTGCTGGATGTGGTCTAATCGGTCGAGTCTCATCCAATAATGTATGCTGCGTTTCAAATTTGCGGGTGGTATTGACCGTAGTGGTTTGGGTAGGTAGACGATGCATATCATGAGTTATTCTAAGAGCGCGATTTTCTCACAGAAAGCTGATTTTCGTAAGACAGCTGAACAATTTGGATACGTTATTGTGATGTTAGTTTTTCCATGATGACCTCGTTACTTTGCACGGTAGCGCCGAGGCGACACTCGTGCGTGAACGACTCCGATTCAACTCTCATACCGTCTCCGTCCTGGTAAAACCTTGGCAGGCCTCGGAGTACGTTCGAAGTTCGCACTATTGGGTTGGTGGTGTTGGTTTGGTTGAGACGGACTCCCGTTGAGCGCTGGTCTGGCTCTGAGCACTTGTCCTCATAAGGGCTTGTGCAATCCCTCGCATGGCCTCCCTACTCTGCAAAGAAAACCATGGGACCAAAAAGGCGACTACACAGACGGATGGAGATAGCGGCTCCGACGGGGGACCCAATAAAATTGGAGCAACCAAAAACCATAAAAGAGGATCAATAAACCCAAAAAAAGAAAGCAAAAGTAACAACAACGACGACGCAACCAGCGGCTGCAGCCACGATGTTAACAGCACATCGGGAGCGGTACTAAAGACGACAAAAACGACGATTTATACAATGACAGGGAAAACGGATAAAAAACAGAGATTAACAGACAGTCTTGTCCAGACTGAGATTCCTGCGGCATTCAGACGCAGCAAAAAATGATGCGAACGCCAGAGCGTCCTATAAAGGAAAAACATAAGCAACTGAAGCAAGGGTTGTAAATCCCTTGAACAATACTGAATAAAAATTACATTACAATTTGACAGGAGTCACGCGTAATCTGTCAAAAAAAGCTTATTGAAAATCAAATCTCATAATGAATCATCCTTTATACGATAAGAGAGTTCCCTCCGGACAAATAACCCTAAACCCTTTTGGTCATACATCCGATCCTTTAAATCTTCCTCTTCCATCCCGCATACTATCAAATGCAATAACATTGAAGCCTCCTCCCCTCATGTTATTTCTAACCTATATGCCGAATGTTTTTCCTCTACTTTTTCCTCTTCTGATATACTACACTCCCCCATAAATTCAATTCAAACTTATCCAGCATCAAGTACATCCTATACTACTGATCCTTCTGAAGTTGAATTCCTTATTAACTTGTACGATCCGAATGTTAGTCCTGGTCTCGATGGATTACCTAATATATTTGTAAAGTCACTTTGTTCCTCTTTGTGTTTTCCACTATCCCTTATATTCAATCTCAGTATTGGTACTGGCACCTGTCCAACGGACTGGAAAGATACAAATATTGTTCCTATCTTTAAAAACGGTGACCCATCATCTGCCTCAAACTATCGTCCCATATCACTCCTCTCCTGTTTCTCTAAGCTGCTGGAACGACTTGTACACAACAGGCTTCTTGAGTCACTGAGCTCATTTGTCACACCACAGCAGCATGGATTCTTGAAGGGTCGTTCAACTTCTACGAACTTGGCTGAGTTTGAAGATTATATTGCAAGAGCTTTAGATAAACAGATTCAAGTAGATGCAATATTTACGGACTTCTCCAAAGCTTTTGACTCCATGAACCATTGTCTCCACTGTCAAAAGTTAGCTTTGCTCGGCATATCCGGTTCCCTCCGTTCTTGGACTTCATCGTATCTATCCCCCCGTTCATGTCATATTAATCTCTATGGCACAATCTCCTTACCATTCAATCCTACACCTGGCGTCCCTCAAGGGTCGATCCTTGGACCTCGTCTTTTCGTACTGTTTATCAATGATCTTCCCTCTGTAATTTCCTCTTCTTGTCTCCTGTATGATGATGATTTCAAGGTATTCCGGATAATAAGATCCCTTGAAGATTGTCAGCAACTCCAAATTGAGCTTTGTAACCTCTATAACTGGTGTAATGTAAACTCCCTTCGTATAAATGTTTCCAAATGTTTTAAAATGACTTTACCTTTGAACATTGTTCCTTTAACTTTTAATTACACTCTATGTGATGTAGTTCTCTCTTCTGCAGACTCATGTGAAAATCTTGGTGTAATATTTGACCCCAAGCTTAAGTTTGATGTCCACATTTTCGGCATAATTACCAAGGCATCAAAAGTTTCGGGTTTTCTTTTGTGGCATTCGCACAAGTTTGCAAATATTGCTACCGCTGTTCACATGTCTTGTCCGCCCGCTTCTTGAATACTGCTCAGTAGTGTGGTCTCTTAGACATTTATATCTTGTGAACTCACTAGAAGCTGTTCAGCGTAAGTTTACTCGTATTGTATTCTTCAAATTCAACTTAGCTTATGAGTCTTATGTGCGTCGTCTATCCATACTTCGTCTCCCTTCTCTGTCGTCCCATAGAACCTTCTTAGATCAATGTTTCCTTTATAAGTGGCACCACCAACAAATTGCTTCCACTCTAAGCAAAGACTTGCACTGCAGACTGTATGTACGTCCTAGTCAGTCTAATAACATTCTCGAGGTTCCGTACGCCCGGACAGATTTATATTCTCACTCAATTATGCCGTAAATCATCAGAATGCATAACAGCCTCGACCTTGGTTCTATATCTACGTCCTACTTTGCTTTTAAAATTAAACTAAAGACGTTACTTTTTGCAAATAGTGATTAATGTTTCCTTATCACTCAATTTTTTTCAATTTTTTCAATTTTTCAAACTTTGATCTAGACTCTAACTTCATTTCTTACATGTTTTAACTAACTTTTTTCCGCTTGATTTTGTTGTATTAATCTGCCTTACTCTAAATTATATTTAACTATATTTAATTGTCTAAGTCTATTTTGTAACTTGATTTCTGTCTGTTAAATGGATTTAAATAAATAAATTATGTAGGAAATTAAGAAACTTGTGCCTGGAGATCGCCAGCTTGCTTCTATTTCACAAAATGTTCAGAAATGGTGTTTTGTGTAAATATTTCGGCTAGTTTTGTTAATCATTCAAATTGGCTAAGCGAAAACTAAACGGCAACTATTTTAGCTAAAAATCCATGATTTCTGTTCTAGCCAAAGTATAGCTCCGGTTTTCGCCAAAATTTGTACAAAAGTTCATCTAAGTGTGTGATAAAGCTAACAATAAAAAATCCAAATTCGAACCATCTCCAACCAAATGGCGCCCAGCCAATGGTTGAAAATGTGCAAAATTAAGAAACAGTCAAAAACTGATATGACACCGCTTCTATTAAATTTATTTTATGATTTTTAGGGCATTTTGAAATCGTTTTATTTTTTTCTAAAATTTCTTTTACCACCTAATATTTTGCTATCCATTTTATTTTCCTTTTTTGGAACGTGCCATTGGATGCTGATGGTATATTAAACTGTTGATTATTCAAGGTTTCTTCAAGCCCCCAAGTCCCCTAGCGATGGGAAGCCGTCGATTTCTTCCACACAAGCAAACCCAACGTTTTCTTGAGATATTCTGCTTTTCTCTATACATCAAAGTAAATTTATAATATTCGATAATCTAACTACATCCTGCTGTTTGGGGGATTTAGCAAATTGATACCATTGAGACTACAACGGATTCAAAAGAATTCGTCTGCATATGAATTGCAGCGGCTTCTAGAGTTTGTAGGATAGGTGTCAATATAAGATTATGGTTCACATTCCTTCTCTCAAAAGCGGCCGTTCACCTCCTCTATCTGTTGTTCTGTCATTTCTGTACAGAAAATCTTAAGAGAAGCGCAGACGATTTTCAGACTTCAAAAAGGTTTCCCGGATGAGAATCATGTCAAATTTGTAATCAAATGTAAGTTGTAGTCTTATGAAGCAGGGAATTTGCATTCCATGTGAGAATGGTCAAGTGATCCATAAAGGTCATTACTGTTTATTTGTTAATGTGTTATTAATGTTGTTTTGTGATTCAAACATGCACTGTGTTATTTTCGCCATCATGTCATGCATCACGGTTTGAAACTGTGTCTGCAGTAAGAGTATGTTCATCCGACTGGGACCCATGGACCCGGTAAGCCCACCGAAGAGGGGTTGTGCGCCACTCGCTTTGCCAGTGGGCCCCGAATGAGGTCGCTAAGTGAGAATACGACCGAGTCGGAAGGTTCGCACCGGCTTAAACTTTAATTTAATTTCGCGGAGAACGAAATCCTACCTAACACCGAATAACGTCCCTAACTTTGCTCCGTACTGTAGTGCGTCACGCTCCTATCCCACAGGTGATACTCAAGGACACTTTCACGCGGCGGTCGAGAACCACCCCAAAACCTGGTCACCTCAAAAACCTCACAAGCCAGACCTCACAATGTTCACTAAACACACTCCTTTTTTCCCACTTATTCTAACAATTTTATTTTATAGAGTGAATATGTAAATTTTCAATTATAACAAAATTCCAACAAATTAATTATCTACTACCTTTCGATTTCCACGTGGTCAGGGGCCCCCAATTTCCCTTGATGGTTGGTTTGTTCTACTGTTGATTTGATTGGGGGGTTGATATTCGTGGCAACAACTGTCGATTTGATTGGTTGGTCGATATTCATGACAACAACTGATGATTTGATTGGCGGGTTGATATGCGTGACAACAACTGCTCGTCGTCCCTCCAAGATTCGCCTCGTCAAATACTTCTTCGCCACGTGCTGACTTGTCGCCGTTTCTCCTTCCCGTCTAGCTCCTTCGAATTAGTACGAGAAAAATAGCTTTTCCTCGTACTCCGGGATCTTTTATAGCCACGGCCCCCTATCGTGCAACACACTTCCCAGTGTTTGTTAAGCCTTGCATCCGGCAATGGGGCAATGCCTCACTGCATTACTGCCCTGTTACTTCCACATTTACCAGCGGGCAACTCGTGTCATCATTTACTTGCTTTGCTGCTGCACACATACGTTGGGAGTGGAACTATGCACACATTGAGACAAAATCGGATTGATAAAAAAATTATCGTTCGAAACCACAACGCATTCCACTCAATACACTTATTCTATGCAATTTGATGATTTTAAGGGCTACTAGAAGCCTCGATCGTAGTTTCGCTTAAAATCGTTGTGTACTGTATTTAAATTCAATGCATTAATTCCCAGTACTACACTGAGCTCACAGACAGCATTTATGGGAGCTGCTTCCCACACACGACTAGATATATCTGTTTGAGTTTCAAGTGCATTCATATTAGCCGCTGGTAGAACATATCTTGCATCACTAATCCTATTGCTATTAATCATATCATCACTGCGTAGTTTTTCCACCGCCCCTGTTGATTTGGATCCTTCAGTTGCAATGTTCTTTTCCCAGATATCGAAGACTTATAGTCTTCACGACTTTTCCCCGCATAATGCGAATTTGAAGGATTCGTAGGTTGACCAACAAATTTCTGTCGCAGGCATTGAATATAACAAGTTGAAGGAGGATGCTCCTGCCAGAAGGGTATTGTAAAACAATGAGTTAATCAAACAATATATCCTGCATATCAAAACTTGACGAATACACAGATTCCATAAATTGAGTTCGAAAAATTATTATGGTTATTATAATTCTAAACTCACCACTATTTTTTTTCAAGTGTTTTGACCCCGTCGCTTGATCAGTCATGATAACACATGAATATTACAAACCATTTCTTAAATTTTTATCAAAATTCCTACATATTTGTAGTGTCTAGGTCCGTTGCAAGCGTGTATTTCTCTAGTATCACGTGTTAATGTTGTTGTAATGGTTAGATATTTAATTGGCTGTAATTTAGCTGTTTATTGTTCAGAAAACTTAAATTGCAGGCTTTGGGAAATTTAAGGGTCCCATCTTGATTTTATAGACAAAAAAGCAAAATTTATAAAATGTAATATTATTAACAAAGTTGATCGAATTTCGACTTCTAAGGTATTTGTTGCCTTTGTGAAGGAAAAATTGTCACTTTAAGTACTGTTTTGAAAAGCTCCTATAAAGAACTTTCATTTGATATTCATATCATTCTCCCCTTTACTGTAATCATCGATTCATGGCCTATTTTTTCGAATCCTAGAATGGTTACAAATCCCATTTGCTAGGAGCTCTCTCCAGCCTCCTCGACTTGTGTCACCTATGAGTATTAATTGTAGGTACTCATCTTCAGTCATTCATTAAATTGAATCAAGTGCTCAAGGCATGCACCTCACACGTTGATGTTGGGGAAAAATACTCGTAACTCAAAATTATTCAATCTTCGCATTTAAAACAGTCACCATTTTTTTGCGATTACTGATACCACTAACTGAACCAATTCTCAAAGATATTCATGATACCTATCATTCCTGAAACTTTCATGCAAATCCTATCAAAGCTGTAGTGTCTAAGTCGGTAAAAATCGCATATTGTTCCATAGCCATATGTTTCCATAGTAATACAGCGCATATTGTTCCATAGTAATCGAGGAAAATTCAAATCGCTCTAACTTCGTTAAATACCATTCGATCTTCATGAAACTTTTAGGACAGATTAATTTTATAAATAGCCATCTGTGTACTGAATTTACCGTTAAGATTTTATTCAAGAAAACATAAAATCGATAAATCATACTATTACTAACAAAGTTGAGTGAATTTCGACTTCTCATGTATTTGTTGTTGTTGTACTCATAAAGGCCTACAATCATGATTTTTTTCAGATTTTTCGGATCAAAGGTGTCCAATCCCGAGGGGGGGACACAAAATTTTCGTTCATTTCCTCTCCCCCTGCACCCCTCGAAACAAAATTTGTCAATTTAAAACCTGTTTTGAAAAGTTCTCATCAAGACTTTCTGTTGATACCCATATTGCCTACATGCGATGAAAACTTTTTTTCAGGGGAGACCCCTCTTAAAGACCTTATAAATTTTTTTTCGTGTTGAAACTTTGGAGAGGGCGTCACTTCGCACCTACTTACAAAATCTTATGTTTCTAGCTTATGTAGTTTGCGAGAAAAAGTGGTGTGACACAAGGACGGACGGACGGATGGACGGACAGACAGACGGACGGACAGACGGACAGACGGACAGACAGGACGCGATTTTAGTAGGGTATTGTAAAATGATTTTACAATACCCTAAAAATGAAGTGTTTTGCCTGATATGGTACGTTCATAACCAATTGCGTAGAGTATGAGCGATAAGATGCACCGAATTTTCGTTTCTATAGACTCCTCTCGTGCATTCTAAAGCTGAATTATGTGCCGAATGTACATTTGTAGGCATCATGTGTAAGTGTTGCGGCAAAGGCTGACAGCATGTAATTGATTTGATTGTGCTTTGTGTATCTTGCCAACGTTTATTTTGTACTGCAGATAGAATTTTGAAACTATCCTTCCCATTGTCGAATTTAGCACTGTGAACATCTGCAACCACCAAACCATCTTCAACGCTGTACCTTTTTTCGAGTTTCTTCAAATCAGTTAGTATTTGTATACAATTGATGCAGCAATATGTGAGGAAGTCTAGAACAACTACTTTGCCTTTAAGCGATTCCGTAAATGTTAACGGCTCAGTTCCATTAAACCAGTTGGGATTTTCTTTAAATCCTGGAATGAGTTTCGCCTCCGGATCAGCTTCCTCTAAATATTTTCCCAATATTTCTTCAGTTTCTTCAGTCGTTTTTGCCAATCTCAAATATTTCAAATTCAGATCAGAGTCCTTCATTAGTATTCGAACCTTTCTACGTATCGTTTTATAGAGACACTATGATTTGGCATTCCGCTTAGAATCTACTTAGTCTAGTCATTACGTGCACCACGAAAATGACAGTTGAAAATACAATCTTCAATTCAAAAAATTACGTTACCAATTCTTCTTCAGTCTGGCTGGTGTGGTAAATATTAGCTATAGCTGGCGGGGGTCTTGCTTGTAGGATCGCGTGTGAAAGTGTCCCGTGACAATGTATCGAATTTGCGGTTGTGTAGGCATTGCGGTGGATTTGTTTTGATTTTTTTCGCTGCTGCAACTTATAAGAAATTGAATAAGCAGGAGAGTGCTCCTACCAGAAGGTCTTTGTAAACATCCTAGGGTTAGAAACAAGTTTCCTAATGGCGTGAATCGATAATTTGAATTATTCGTCCAATACTTGGATATGAAATCGTTAAAATTTATGCAAAAGATACGCAGTTTCTTTCATGAGCACAGTGCAGCCGCCATTTTGAACTAACTTAAATGATTTTTCTGAATACTCGGCCGATTGAAAATGTTCAAGTTAAACACCATTCCTAAATTTTCATGAAAATTGAAAGAAAATAAAAGTGCCTAAGTCAATTATAAATATATATAGGGTTTTCCAATAAGAGGTGTTATTTTGAATAGATCTTGTGACTTAGCACCTTACGACTTCTTCCTTTGAGGCCACGTGAAAAAAAGGCCTACGCCAACAGCCCAGCGTCGATTTAAGACCTCAAAGATGAAATTCGTGAGGTTATCGAGGACATAGGGCAGCCACTTTGCGATATGGTTATGGAAAATTTCATGAAAAGGATATGGTCCTGTAAGAGTGGTCGTGGTGGTTATTTACCTGATGTTATTTTTGCTATTAACGGCATATCTTTTCCTTTATAGTGAAATAAACATTCGATCATTCATATTGAAAAATGGCATTTTTCTTTTAATATCAAAATAACACCTCTTATTGGAAAACTCTATATCAACCATAAACACGTGTTATTGTTGTTGTAATTCCATGCAATTGAAATGGCTATAACTCACTTGATTATGATTCGATCTCAATTAAATTTTGTGAACGTATATTTCAGTCTATATAATTGCAAAATTTCAAGAAGTTTAAAGGTACCCGTTTCATTTTATGGGCAAAAAGGTAAAATCTACAAATCATACAATCATTAACAAAGTTGAGTGAATTTCGATTTCTAAGGTATTTGTTGCCCTTGTACCCATAAAGGTCCATGTTCGTGATAATTTTCAGATTTTTCGGCTCAAAGGTGTGCAATCGCGAGGGGGGGGACACACATTTTTGATATTTTGCCTTCCTCTGGACCCCCTAATTCATAAAATGATTCTTTTATTTCAGATTCTGAAAGTTTTAATCAAGACCTTACATTTGATACCCCACTCGACTACCTTTGATTAAAAAAAAATTTTAATGGCCAATTCGTTATCAGGGGGGATCCCCCTTAAAAATTTTTTTAATTTTTGTTAAGACATCAAATTTTGAGAGATTATCACTTCTGAACTTTTCACAAAGTTTTAGCATTCTAGCTTCCATAGTTTCTGAGGAAATTAGCTGTGACGCACGGACAGACGGACAGACAGGTCGCGAAACTAGTAGGTCTTTGTAAAAATTTTTTTTACAAAAACATAAAAACGATTTCCTGGCATTCATTGGGTTTCGAAGACATACGCCATAGTTGGCTAGATGTTCTACTCCACAGTTGACACATTTTGGCTGTTCCTTTATTTTATTGGCGCATTTTGAAAAATGGTGGAGTACTATACGTCGCATTTAACACAACGGACCTGTGCGTGGCAGTTTTTAAGAGAAATGTCTAAACTGCTGACAGTTGTAGCACATAACTTGTCCTCTGCAGGGGAGCCGCGCTTCGGCAGTGCATATAAGGTAACGTGCTGCCCTTATATTATATGTATCAGTTTCAGATTTGAAAACAAAAAACCTTCAACAACCTGGATGATCTAACCCATAGTTTGATGTAGTGGATTTTGATGGGGTGAAATCCCTGGCCATCTAGATCTTCTTTGATGTCGTCAATCGACAGACCATAACCAAATTCATATTCAATTCTTCAGGAAGTTTATCTGTGTGGTATTGTGTCTGTCAAGTATTTTGTAAGGTTTCTGTGGTTTTATGGTGTCTGTGAAATTATTTGGATCCCCAAGCAGATCCTTTTTGCAGATTCATGATTAATTCCAAGTCTTTTCATATTTTTTAGGACGTGGGTCCACTTTCTCTGCTCAGGAAGAATGACAGGAACCGTTGTCAGTTTTTTGTCATCGCTGGGGGATTCGGATGGGGCGGGTGTTATAGGAGTCGTTTTTTTGGGATAGCCAGCACCTCTGCAGAGTCCTCCTGCATGGACTCATTGTCCTCATCTTCTTCTTCTATAACTTTCTCTTCCATGGCTTCTTCTTCAGAAGAAGGAGGAGAGGGCGGACCGCTCTCTGATGAGAAAGATGAAAACTCCATTTTCCGCTTTTTGTTTCTAATTTTCTTTTTTGATTTAGCCAGCGCCAAATACCCAAATTGCTCCATAAGTTTTTCGTTGGCTCGGCGTTGTTATGCCAGCTCTGTGTTAACTTCATTTGGTCTTGTCTCAACTGCTGCAAGATTTCGCTAAGCTGTATCTGCACAGTTTGCGAAGTTTTGAGCTAAGCAATCAGCAGAGCAATCCATAAAAGTATAAAGTTGATAAAACCATCGAACATACGTTACATTGTATATTATCCACACTTCCGTGAAGTGCACACTCCCACAAAATGCACACTCCTGTAAATTTGCACTTATCGCTTCACAATTCGACTTTATCTCACAAATTTTCGCAAGTATTCACTACTTTGATATATACTTGGGTCTTTCATTACTATTATTGTTACGCAAGAAGGAAATTTTGCGTCCAAAAAGAAATAGTCTGTAACCGTACACTATGCAAAGTTTATCAATTTAACATTTTCTTTAGTTTACTTTGGCCACCTTTTGTCAATCTTATCTTTGACGCTAAATTCCATCCTTAATCAAAGCCGTACAGAAAATTCGTCAATCTTGTCATTAATTTTTTGTATGCTCCCAATAACACTTTCACGCTAAACATATTTCATGCTGATAAAAGTGGCATTGAAAGCTTTAACTTTTGCGTTAATTTTCGCATTTTATCTTTCTCGGTTTTGAAGCCAACATTTAATGTCCAAATATCACATTAGTATTACTAATAATAATTAGCAACCTTTGCAAAAGATTAACTGCAAGCATTGAGTGTGTACTTGAAATTTTCGAATTACTTGTCACACATGAAGTCAATGGAACCATTACTTGCGTGCTGCTGCACTCTAACGCGATGAGCTCCTCCAAATCAGACGCGAACATTTCAAGTCTTTGCTTCAATTCAACTTCTTAATTCACAGGTAATAAACAATCATTTTAATGGTACTATTAAATGGACATTATGTCGCAGAAATTTAACGAATTCAAACCGTTTGCTTATTAGTATGTTACCTCTGCCCATAAAAGCATACAAACGGATATGGTATTGGGGAGTTTGACTTATCAATAAATCATTTTGGACCGGTAGATACTGAAAACCTGTAAAACGTCCTTCAGAAAAATCGCATTTGCCAGAATTCGCTGAGCTTTACTGGAGGTGCACATTGGCTATCTGACATTTCCATCAGGTCTGTATTATCCCGTGGTTCCTATTCAAAGCAAAAGGGATTCAAGGAAAAAAAACAAAGTAAAATTTTCATGGAAAGTGTTTATTTGAAGATGATGAAAACAATCTCAAAGATAGTTTGACTAGTGGATCTAATTAATTGCACATGAGCTTAACAGCAACTTGTCCTAAAATGTTTATTTCCACCCGTAGCCTTTCCAGCCCGCACCCCCTCCATAGCCGCCCTTGCCCCATCCAGCACCAGCACCAGCGCCCCAGCCGCCAGCACCCCATCCTCCGTAACCACCACCTCCTATGGTCTTAACTACGGCAACAGCTGGAGCTGCTATTACTTTGCCACCCCATCCGCCTCCGCTTCCTCCCCAACCGCCTCCATTACCGCCCCATCCTCCTGCATTTCCTCCCCATCCTCCTGCATTTCCTCCCCATCCACCAACGTTACTTCCCCATCCGCCACCGTATCCTGAGCCTCCCCAGCCACCGCCGCCCCATCCTCCACGACCACTCCAGCCACCACCCCAACCGCCGTGACCTCCAGCTGAGACTGCAGCTACTAGAGCTAAGACGCACAAGAAGAACTTCATGTTGTTACTTTTCCTGATATCTAAATGATACTGTTATCCTCCGTAAAAGCGTGTCTAATATTTATACAAAGTTTTCTGTGCATATCAGGAACCTTGGATTCTTTGTTCAACCGATGGCCAGTATGGCTTTGTCGAGGAGCGGCTAATAAAAGCTGCAAATGCAAATTTATTTTGACTTGATGAGTCATAAATTTAGTAGTTTGTTATATATGAAGTGCAGGAAACTGCGTAAATGAACAATTAAACATAGAAGCTGTAAAAAGATGGGTCCAGGAAGTAAGCCAAAGATCGGATTGATTTGCCGCCTTCATATGTATCTTGTTTGTCTGCTCGTGGCAGACGAGCCAGAATATGCGAAATTCAATTCAAAGTAAAAGTAGACTTTGATGAAGACGCCGATCACTTTACAGGTTTGGATAATGAAGGCCAAGTTGTCTCATAAAGTCGCTGATAAGCACATTCTATTCAGCTAATGTAAATTGCTGCAGCATCGCGCTCAAGCTGCAAATTATCTAGATGTGTTATCTCCCATATATTCAGGCAGGATCTATTTTGATAATATGCAGTTGCAAATTTTGGATCAATTCTGTGCACATGCCTGAAACTTATTCTCGAATAAGATATTGCAAAAAAAAACAAAATGTAAAGTTAAACTGAACATTGATATTGCATTTTCAGTACTGCAGTGGTTCAATCTTTGGACAGCATATTATTCATTCATATATTATCAACACCAAATTTTGATTTTCAATTTGAAAATTTATTTCTCGGATACAATAGCCTTGCAGTAAATGTTTAACCGTGTGGCCAAGATAAGACGGAGGTCTTAAACGCTAAGACTCATCTAAAAATCGTATGATCCTTTTTAATTTATGTTTTAAAATAGTTGAACTTTATATTCAGGTATAGAGTATTGGTGTCCGAATGCAAGAGAAAACTTTCCTCACAAATTGAACAAGTTGGGTAGACAGACCTATGCTCATGTCAGAAGGGTTTTGTACTCAACTTACAAAATGCAGTAACCAGCAACGAATAAAATCAAGAAACATGTCAAAGACGATTTAATTGGAGAAAATGTGAAATTCGAGGATTATACTATTATTAACAAAGTTGAACGAATTTTGACTTCTGAGGTATTTGTTATAGTTATACCCATAAATATCTCCTTTGATATTTTTTTCAGATTTTTTAGATCACTGGTGTCCATTCGCGAGGGAGGAAACACATTTTTCATGTATTTCCCCCCCTGTGCTCCCACTGAAGCAAAAACTGTCAGTTTAAGAACTGTTTTGAAAAGCCCTCATAGAGAACTTTCAGTTGATACTCATATCGGCTACGTTTCATGAAATTTTTTTTCAGGGGCCACTCCTCTGTACTGTAATCATCGATTCATGGCCTATTTTTTCGAATCCTAGAATGGTTACAAAGCCCTTTTGCTGGGAGCTCTCTCCTGCCTCTTCGACTTGTTTCAATTGTATGTACTCATCTTCATGATACCTATCACTCCTGAAATTTTCATGCAAATTCTAGCAAAGCTGTAGTGTCTAAGTCGGTAAAAAGCGCATATGGCTCCATAGCCATTTGTTTCCATAGTAATACAGGGCATATTGCTCCATAGTAATACACGAAAATTCAAATCGCTATAACTTCGGTAAATACTATTCGATCTTTATGAAGCTTTCCGAAAAGATCAATCTTATAAATAGTCATCTTTTTGCTAAATTTTATTGAGTTTAAGGGTACCGTTTAGATTTTATTCAAGAAAACACAAAATCGATAAATCATACTATTACTAACAAAGTTGAGTGAATTTCGTCTTCTCATGTATTTGTTGTTGTTGTACTCATTAAGGCCTACATTCATGATTTTTTTCAGATTTTTCGGATGGAAGGTGTCCAATCGCGAGGGGGGGGGTACGCGAAAAGTTCGTACATTTCCCCTTCCCCTGCCCCCCTCGGTACTTATAAGACAATTTTAAGACTTGTTTTGAAAAGACCTCATTAAGACCTTTCCAATGACACCCTGCTCGACTACCAATGGTGAAAATTTTTTTTTGAGGGGTCACCCCCTTATATGGGGAGACCCCCCCTTAAACGCCTTTGAAAATGTTTTCCACCCTTGAACTTTCAAGAGGTCACCACTTCTGACCTTTTTACAAAGTTTCATGGCTGTAGCCCTTATAGTTTCGGAGAAAAAGTGCTGTGACATACAGACGGACGGACGGACGGACGGACGGACGGATAGACGGACACAGGTCGTGATTGCAATAGGGTTTTGTATTTTAGTACAAAACCCTAAAAATGGATCGTAGTAGTCTTCGCGTATAGACCTCTTTTAAATCGCTTCTGTCAAAAGTTTTCAAAAAAAAAAAATTGTTTTTAATTATATTTTTTTTAAAAACGTTAGTCCGAAGTTAATTTTTATCGGAAAAAACTTATATTGTCGAAGTAATCGACTCAGGATATTTCTATCGAATGTTTTTTACTTCGATTGGTAACGACAAACAAATTGCCAAAGAAAACTTCGCCGCTGGTATGGAGAAGCCCGACGGCTTCCCACCGTTGGGGCAACCTGGGGAAACGACGAATATGAAACAGGCGATAATCACCAAAAGAAAACATAACGAAGAAAACTCCGCAGGTGGAGGGTGCAAGCTGCAAATAATAGCGGACAATCAACAAATGGCCGAATTGCAAAAAGAAAATGATGAACTAAGGCTAGAGATACAGACACTCACGGATCTCTTCAAGAAAGGGATGAAGCCTCAAAAGACGCAGCCGCAAAATCAATGGCAACAGGTAACAAAGCCGAAGAAAAATGCAAAGCAAGCAATTTCAGAAGAAGTTCTAAGTGCCGGTGGCACCAACGAGAGCCAAAACTATTTTGCAGCGCTGGAGGGATTAACCGAAGAAATGGAAATTGAAGAAAACATCGAAGGTAATTCGAATCAAGATAATGACTTGAATTTCATTCAATATTTAAAGAACAAAAATAAGGAGAAAAATCCAGCCCGCAGTTCTGCTGGTTCCTCTGAAAAAGCTTCCAACAAGACAGAAAAAGTTCCGCCAATCAACGTGTTCGGACAAAGGGGGAAAGATATGGTTCGGCTATTGGCAGCCGAAAATAAACTGGCCGATTTCGAAATCAAAAGAGTTAATGCCAAAAAATTAACTATAAGGACAAAATCACTGGTTGATTTCAAGTCAGCCAAAGATGCGCTGATTTCTGGGGAGGTCCCACACTTCACCTATACCCCAAAAAGTGAAAAGAATCAGACCTTCTTGTTGAAAGGTTTGGACAGCGGAGAGGATACGGTCGATCTTCTTCAGGTGCTCAAAGAGGCTGCACCAGATATTGATTCTGTTTCAGTCAAAGCCTTTGCGACAAGAAGGTCGACCATAGAAAGGAAGAATTTACCACTTTACCTGGTACAAATTGCAAATAAGAGCGGTCCAAGTGCCCTTCAACAAATAAGGTACTTGCAATTCAGAGTGGTGAGGTGGGAACGCCTCCAGAAAAGAGAAGTCAGCCAGTGTCACTGGTGTCAACGATTTGCACATTCGGCTGCCAATTGTGCCATGCACTATCGGTGTGTTAAATACAAAGACGTTCATACTCCCGGTGAGTGCAAATTGGCTTACACGGAGCCTAAAGAAAAATTATACTGCGTTAACTGCGGTATTTTTGGTCACCCAGCATCATATTGAGGATGCTCCCGATATCAAGATGCATAAGTTAAATTCGCTCCAAAGAAAACACCAGTACACCGTAATATCATACCTTCCAACTTCGTCAAGCCCGGAGTATCATTTGCACTCGCCGCTAGAAGACCAGCAGAAAAAGCTGGAAATAATACAAATAATGTAAGTGGCAATAATGAGCTGCTTCTCAAAACTTACCAGCAACTTAATTCTTTATCG
This sequence comes from Odontomyia ornata, assembly GCA_963969285.1. Taxonomy (NCBI): domain Eukaryota; kingdom Metazoa; phylum Arthropoda; class Insecta; order Diptera; family Stratiomyidae; genus Odontomyia; species Odontomyia ornata. The sequence continues at coordinate 313,622,862 of OZ017739.1, forward strand.
GAGAGAATCGACAAACAAGATTCAAAAATTAACTTTGCTTTTCAGCGTTTAGGTCTTTCAAATACCTATTAATAACTTGTCATCCAGTCATATGCCCATGGATAGGCTTCGCCTCATATCGATCAACGTCAACTCTATCGTTGCTATACATCGACGTGATTATCTCCTTGAATTTATTGTTAAGCAAAAGCCTGACATCATACTTCTCACTGAAACCCACCTCAACTCATGGCATTCCATGGAATTCAAAGATTTTGCATTTGTAAGCAATGATAGGGTAATAAGTGATGGGGGAGGTGGCACCGGGATATTGGTTAGAAGACCCTATTGTTTCCAAAATGTTGAAAAAGTCGAATTCAAAAACTTTGAATTTCTTAAAGTGTCCGTCATCAAAATTTCACTGCCAGGTGGGGATAACTTCTTCGTTATCTCTGCCTATGCAACTGGCCAAAATGTTCTCAAGTTCAAGGATGAACTCAATTCCTTGTTTCAAGTACTCAAATTGAACAGGCTGCATTGTTATTATATTTTCATCGGTGACCTGAATGCCAAGCATACATCATGGCTAAACGCCACCAATAATCCAAGAGGTGTATTCATGAAATCATGGATAACAGAGAACCAAATTGAATACAGGTGCAACATATATGGGTCGGAGTTCCCAACATACCCTAGGACAAATTCATATTTGGACCTCTGCATTGCAGACGCAAGACTTGAATTCAGCTTTAATATACCTCAACGGAAACTGCAGGTGCTTCCTTACGATAGCGACCATAACGCAATCGTAACTCATTCCAGTTCAACATGAAAATCATCGATTGAATTTCAAAAAAACAGACTGGGGAAAGTTTCAAAAGAAGTTTAATCGCGAGTACCAGAAGCAACGTCTTCCTTCTGATGATGGCAACTCAGAATGTTTCCTAACGACAGAAATCTAACTAACGATGAAATAGATCTCTATTACTTGAAGTTAGAGAAGCTGACGCTGGAAAAGATTGAGAAAGTAGTTCCCAAGATTAAACATCGAAACAATATGGAAGGATATGTAACATCAACCATTGAAAGGTCGAAAAGATTGAAAAGCCTTCTTCTCACACGTGACAACAATATTTATGGACGATTTTTGGACTACAACCATCCCTCGTCGGCTTTGTTGAAATTACACCTGAAGAATGTCCGGAACTTAATCCGTTCATACTTCAGGAGTGAGGTCAGCAATCAATGGGCAGAAAAACTGAGGGGTATTCGCCCACAGGACCTAGATGGCGTTTTCGCGAAAGTAAATAGCATATTCCGCAAGAAGTCTTGAGTGAAGGTATCGCATCTTGAAGTCGCTAGTGATGAGATATATCTTCTCGATAGGGCTGGTATCGAAATTGATAGTACGACTCCGGATAGAAATGGAAACAGGATTATATGTGATAGATTTCAGAAAACTTGGCCTGATTGGAACACATTTTGAATTGGTTCATCTGCCAAACCCAGAGAGAGCGAATGAAATATTTTCAGAGGTCGTTGGAGCAAAAGTTTACGACTTCAAATCAAGCCTGAACGGCCAATCAATTCTTCATTTCAATGAAACTTTAACATCTGACCTCATACCGAGCCTGAATTTCATTGATTATTTTGTCAGCTATGAAGACTTGTGTTTCATATTTCGCAGAATAAACAACAAAAAATCATGTGGTACTGATGGCATTTCAAATAAAGTTCTCCGACATTTGCCTGAGGTTGCTATTAGAAATTATTGCATAATGTTCAACAACATGTTGAACAATTCATATTTCCCAAATGAGTGGAAAAGGCTAAGGTATCTCCGATCTTGAAAAAAGGAAAAGAATCTTCATGCCCCAAAAGCTATCACCCAATCAGCTTGCTGCCTAACATCAACAAAGTGTTTGAAGTGATACTCAACAGAGCATTAAACGCCCACATTGAGAAATATGAGTTGATGCCGAATTGCCAATTTGGTTTTCGTGCCAGGCATTCGACTATACATGCAATAACGAAAGTAACCTCAGACATCTGTTGGAAACTAAACAACAAAGAATGTGTTGGAGCATGTCTCATTGATATGGAGAAAGCCTTCGATACGGTGTGGTTAGATGGACTAGTTTTCAAACTTCTTCAGGACAGGTTCCCCAGACACCTTGTCGCCATAACGTGCAATATGTTATACGGAAAATCGTTTGTTGTAACTGATGGGAATTCGACAACAATGCGCGAATTCAAGGTCTTCAATGGTCTACAGCAGGGAAAAGTTACTGCACCCCTGCTTTTCTCAATATTCATTCGCAAGCTTTTGAACAGCTTTGGTTTTAACGTCTCACCAACGCGATCATTGGTAGCGTTTGCTGATAATCTGATCACCTATACGGCAGACCGAAAAGCTAGAATAGGTCAGAGCAATCTTTAAAAAATGTTTAATGATGTGCAGCTCTACACCGACAATTGGCGAATGAAAATCAATGCGCAGAAATGCAAAACAATCTTGTTTTGGACAACGCTGCAGGGGGCCAGTCAAGACCTGAAACGTGATTGGAAGGATTTCCACATTATGGCTGGTGAGGGTAGTTCAGAACGGGTTCCACATAAATCCTGTGCTCGATACCTCCGTGTTCATCTCGATCAGTATCTGTACTATACTGAACATGTCAAAATCATGCTCAGTAAAGCACTGAAAGTAGTCATGGCTCTTCGGCGACTCTTTCATTCTAGACACATTGATCAAAAAGTCAAAGTTATTTGTTACACGACCCTGATTAGACCAGTTTTGACATATGGATGCCAGATCTGGTACAACCAGAGTGCTAGTACAATGTAAAGATCAAGAGTTTTCGAAAAGAAATGTCTTCATGCATGTACTGATTTGTGCAGAAAGCCTGAGACGGATTGTAAGCACTATATATCGAATAGAAAAATTTATCAAACCGCTCAAGTGACAAGAGTCGATATCTTCATATTGAAACTTCTTCGGAATCATATCGCAAGATCTGTGACTGCGAGTGAAAACCCTTGGATTTCACAGCCGTTCCACCCTACAGACGGGTATATTGCGGCTTGCCTCACTACCTGGCTTCGTCCCTCCCGAAGCATTCGTGAATTTGGACATGAATGGATATGTTTTTGATTCTGAGGGCGTGCCAATCATATATCTCACATATATAGACGGGCCACCGATAAGAAGATAAAATATCCTTCGAATCTGAGTTCACGAGATCAACAATTCCAATGAAGATACTTATTTGCTAGATTCGTTGTGGCTGGTCGAGCTGAGATGGAGCAATCTAGGTATTGGTGGCTGAATGACAATGTCTAAATTATTCGTGTTTATTCTCTGTTTTTGTGTTTTTTTTTTCTCGTTACTTAATTTTTCATTTCATCTCATTATTGCTACATCGAGTGTTGTTGTTTATCTGTATTATAAATTAGGTATAGGTTTCAATATAAGGTAGCGTTTTTTTTTTTTTTTTTGATTGAACTTATTTAGAATTAGGGTGTAACATATTAGGTATAGGATATAAGTTCACTGTTGTGTTAGTAATATAAGTAATTTTTTTAATGCTGGTTGGTTTTTTCTCCTTTACCCAATTGAATCAAAAAATATGTAATAATCTTAATTAATTTAAATTTGCTAGTGTTTTTTTTCATTAAATGTGTTTAACTGATAACGTATAAACTTAGAGATCCATTCGGGCTATTAAGTTTTTCATAGTTTTATTGTTTGGTATTCGCTTTGTGTTCTTTTAAAAACTTATAACGATTGGTATTAAATAAAGTGCTTTTGACTTTGACTTTGAAAAAACACGAATTGAACTGGTTTATAGTTTGACGAAATTTTTGCCTTCAATATGCGCTTTAAATTTAAATTAGTGTTATGCTATTATAGGATAGATTACCATAGATAACGTTTTCAAATACTTCGTCGTCGTCGTTGTTCGAGCACCACTACAAGGTACATTACAAAATAAACGAGGCTTTTGTTATAAATTTTTTTTTCCGGCGCTATCTGTAAATGAGTGTGAGAGAGTGCGTTGGAAAGTTACATTCCTCCCTGACATCCAGTGAAAGTTTGGTAAATTATTCGGTTCAGTGGGAGCGAAGTTATCACGTCTAAAGTTAGAGTATGTTTGTGTCATTGGTACAAAAAGGAGTTTCGAACAAAGAGCTTATATCAAATTTTGTTTTAAAATCGGTAAAACTTTTACCGAAACATTTGAATTGACGAAAAAATTGTATGGCGATGATTGTCTATCTCGTGACAGAATTCATGAGTGGGTTACACGTTTCAGAGATGGTCATGAGGACATAAATGACGATGCACAAAGGGGCCGCCCAAAATCAGTGATCACCGAAAACTCTATCGAAATTGTGCGTGAATTTATCAAAAATGAGCTGAAATCATCGTTGAAATGCATGGAATTGGTGTTGAATATCTCCAAACATCGATTTATCGCATTTTAACCGATCGTATGGGCTTACGAAAGGTCTGTGCACGTTTTGTTCCGTACAAGTTAACTGATGACCAAAAATATCTCAGAATTCAACATGCGAAAGACATCATTAAAGAGGCGAGAAAAGACGAGAACTTCCTTTACAACATTGTAACTGGCGGTGTTTCCAATATAAACCCAAAACCAAGCCTTAAAGTTCCGAATGAAAGGCCTCAGACGAGCCACCACCCAAAAAATCGCTTTTGGAGAACTCAAAAATCAACTCGCTGCTCATGTGTTTTTACAATTCCAAGGAGATTGTCCACAAGCAGTTCATGCCAACGGGCCAAACCGTCAATGCAATTTGCTATCTTGCCATTTTGAAGCATTTGTTGCATCGTATTTGTCGAATTCGGCCTGAATACCGCGAAGGAGGAAGCTGGCGCTTATTGCATGATAATGCACCATCTCATCGATCCACTCTTGTGAACAGAAATCGTATTTTAACCATCAATCACTCACCGTATTCACCTTATATGGCTTTCTGTGATTTCTACCTATTCGGATAATTGTATTTGGCCATGAAAGGGAAACGCTTTGCGGCCGTAGAGGCACCCAAAAGGTTTGTACCGACATCCTGAAGGAAATTCCAGTCAATGACCTGAAACACTCCTTCGAAAAGATTTTGGATCACACAAAACAGTGAACCGAGGCCAGAGGAGACTATTTTGTATAAATAAACTCGAATTTATCAGAACAAAGCTCCTGTCGTTTCTTTGTTAGCTCAGTCTCGTTTATTTTGGAATGCACTTTCTAGCTTCCGTAATTTTACTATTCTGATGACTTCCGGCTCGCAAAATGCTCCATGCATCTCGTAGTTGTATCACGATCGCCATCAGCCTACCTCTTATTGGGTCACATTGTTCACCTTAGCAACCATCTTTAAAAGGTGTAGCATGACTAGAGGATTAGATCCCAGGATCTAAGTGATTTTATAAACACAAACAATGTTGAACTTTTTATAAACATACCTGTTCATGTGAGCCCATCCACTTTCCCGTACAATGTGTCCACTTCTTTAGGGTTTTGTTTAAATAATTTTACAATCGCGTCCTGTCTGTCCGTCCGTCCATACGTGTGTCACAGCACTTTTTCTCGCAAACTACTTAAGCTAGAAACATCAAATTTTGTATGCAGGTGTAAAATGGTGCACTCTTCAAAATTCAGCTAGGAAAAAATTTTAAAAGGTATTTAAGGGGCGTCTCTCCATATAGGGTAGTGGCTCCCGAAAAAAAAATTTTCATCCAAGGTAGTCGATATGAATATCAAACAAAATATGTTGGTGAGAACTTTTCAAAACAGGTCTTAATTTGACACGTGTTGCTTCGAGTGGCACACAGAGAGGGGAAATACACGAAAAATTCTTCCCCCTTCGCGATTGGACACCTGTCATTCGAAAAATCTGAAAAAAAACTATTTAAGCAGATGTTTACGAGTACAACAATAACAAATATCCTAGAAGTGAAAATCGCTCAACTTTATTAAAAATAGTACGATATTCGAATTTCACATTTTCACCAATAAAACCGTGTAGTTTCCCTTAAACTGAACCAAATTCGATGTTTAAGTAGTCCTATAAAAGGGTCCTTAAACTTGAATTATGTATATACACGGAAGTTATAGCCATTTAAACTTTCTCCAATTACAAAAACAATAACACAGGATTTTGGTGTTTTATGGACTTTCCATCGAATCAGGCACTGCAGTTTTGTTTTGATCTTCTTGTAATTTTCAAATAAGGTCAATAATTATTTTTGGGAATTTATAATTTGAGTGATTTTAGTTGGTTTGCAACATAATGGCGACCGTTAAAAATAGAAAAACATTGGATTTTCCTTTAAATGTGCACATCTCATTGACATATTTCTTGAATTTATTCGTGGCTGTTAACTGCGTTTCTGAGAAAATGAGTACAAAACCTTTCTGACATGAGCGTAGGTCTGTCTACTCAACTTGTTGTTTTTGTTCGTTAAACTTTATTAGTTTTTTCCTGTAGATTCGAATAGTTTGTAAATGCGTTGACAATGAGGAAAATTCACGCTTCCAAAACAGATTCGACTTGTTTGTGTAAGGTAAGTCCGGGATAGTTGGACCATGTTTTTTTAAAGCTATTTTTTCCAAAATTTTGCAATGTCTAGGGTAAGTTTTATATTTTTTTAAAGAGTATATATGTCTTTAAACAATTCTAAGGAAGTTAGCAGTTGTTAAGCTTATCACACCGGGAGTTATGATGTTTTTTTGGTTTTGCTCGATGGTCCGTCTATCCCAAGCATACTCGGGTTAGATGGACCACCTAATAGGGATTGATGGACCTTTTTTTTTTACGTGACTGAATCAGGATATAACACAAGAAATACATGTTATCAAAGGTATAAAGACTATTTATTCCAAGCAATAAAGTTAGGGTATAGAATTTTAAACTATTTGATATGATTAATAGATTTGACAATCAAAATAATTAAAAAATACAGCTAGTATAACTCAGTTTCTAGGAATTTGAATCATTTAGCAGTTATCTTATTTGGAGGATCTTGCCGTCCGCAGGAATCGCATTTATCCTCAAACCTTGCACAGCCTTCATGCGTCCAGCGGGAGCATGACACACACTTAATCCAATCTTCATCTCGCTTTGTTTCGTTGTAGTTCTCTTCACACCATACACAGAAATCTTCATCCCAGCCACTTTCATAAAGATTGTCGTCGCAAATTGTGTCGATATCAATATCTTCGGAATCTGAGGATGACGTTAGTTCTTTTTTTCTTCGCGTTCTCTTACTTTTATTGATCGTTGTTTGCATATTGTTCTCATTTCTTTTCTCTAGCTTCTTTTTCTCCTTTTCTCTTTTCTTTTCCTCTCGGTCTTTTTTTTCCTCCCTGTCTTTCTTCTTTTCTTCTTTTATTTTAATTTTTAACTCTTTCTCATTTTTTTTCTTTTTCAGAGCAGTGATGTTTTCTGGAGAGCTTAACACTGTTGATATAGTTTGAACTTTTCTTTTCACAGTCTGAAGGCACTGGATGTAAATTGTCCAATAACTTTGAAGGGGTCACAATTTCAGATTTATTCTGGTGCTTTTCAGAAGGTCCAGGTAAAGGAACATTTTCAAAGCATCTTGAAGTACCAGCACTACAACCGCTTCATGAGGAATTAGAACCTGTCACAGCAACATCATCACCTTGGCTATTAGGACCAGCAACAGTGGCATCATTTTTTGAACTTCCGGTGCCAGCAACATCAACACCAGTCATAACGTTTTCGAAAACAAGAGACGTATCTGGAGGCCTAGAGTCCATTGATTCTGACAAAAAAGCGTAGTCTCGTATCGTTCAGGTTCAAATGGAATGATTCGACACGTTCCAAATCCACTTATTCCGTTTTCTGCGTTTGCTGACTTACCCCAAGCTGTGCCAAGAAGCGCACCAAACTGCAGTCGAGTTATCTTCCTTGAAGGGTTATTTATCACGTACTTTGAGCAAGCAGAATAATAGTTCATTTTTAAAGACTTGAAGAAAGCGCGGTCTAACTGTTGAGGGTAATGACTGGTGTGGGGAGGAACACTCATCAAAATTGTTTGATTATTTTCTGCGAACTCTAGCATTTCAACGCAGCTAGTGTGTGATGTATGTCCATCTAAAAGAAGAAGCACCTTTCCTACTGGTTTCTTTGGAGTGAAATGGTTTTTCAGCCAATCAAAAAACAAATCACTATTTACATAGCCAGACTTTGGCGACTTTTTAATTCAGCGCCAGGTGGTAAACCGTCACAAAACTCCTGCTTTCGAGTCTTTCCTTTCATTATGCAAAAAGGTGGTAAGAATGTAGCCTCTCCATTCACACTTGCCAATACTGATATGGTTTCACCCTTTTCTCCTGAAGTAACATAAGTTACATTCTTGGAATCTTTCAAAGCAACTACCTTCCCTGGTTTGTTATTTAGCTGTTAACCTGTTTCGTCCATGTTGAAAATGTTGCCAGGTTTATCTTTAAGACCATTTTCTTCCAAAACATTCTTTGAGAAGTCAAAATACGCTTTGACATCTATTTTGTTCAGACCTTTTGCTCTCACAATAGACACAGTTTCAGATTGCCGAACGGACAGTTCAGGATTGTGAACAAAAAAAGAAGAAAGCCAGTCGTAGCCTGCTTGCTTTGTTTCATGATTGAAACTATGCTTCAATTGCAGGTTTTCAGCTAAATAGTAAGCCATAGAACGTACTGAGTCTCTGGTTGGAGTGAACTTCCTCGATTGTCATGAGTTTTTTCCCATCGAACCTTTACTAAAACTTTGTAGCTTGATGCGTCTTTTCAAAGTTGTTTTCGGTATTCCAAACACCTTCGCTGCAGCATTAACTCCCAGACATGCGTTTTCTGGTATAGAACGTAGGCATTTTCCTATAACATAAAAAAACCAACGTATCAGGACACACCTTTGTGTTTAAAATAATTTTGATAAGTATCACTTAATTTATATTAGAAATAAAGTCCTAATATCAAATATGGTCCTACTATTCCAGGTTCTTTTCAAGTGGGCTAACTATTCCAAATGTCACTGATCCATCGATCCCAATTGTCAGGGATAGATGGACCAGCTACTCATTCAGACAAACAACGCTACCGGAGCACCATTTAAGGTTAAGACCTTTTACAACTATGCAATCGAGATCAATGCTATAGATCTTACGTCAAAATCAACTAAACTAACTTAACCACATAACAATAAAATCCAGTGAAAAATATTTTTCAACTCACCAAAAGAAATAAACAACGTTTTTTCCCTAAAACACATGCGACACTCACGAGCAAAACTAAACGTGTTAACGTCTGCACGAGTAAAAAAATACTAGCCAACGAATGCGGCGCTGCTGTGACAGACGAGCGAAATATTCGAATGGTCCGTCTATACCGGTGGTCCACCTATCCCGAACTTACCCTATGCGCTGACAATTGAGCAGATTAGATGGAAAAGAAAACTTGCAAAAAGGAAGTTTCTTTTAAACATTAACATTTTTGTTGGTAGGAATTCTTTTCAGTTACAATTTTGTCCGCGTTTTTATTTTCCCCTTATATTTGATTTTTGTTCCCAGTCAATGCAGTTAGTTTTTGATTGCAGTGATAATCAGGCAGATACACTTTCTTCAAATAGTAAGCTCTCACAGTTAATTTGACTAGTTTGTGTGTGGGCTGATAATCGAACAAATAAAATGAAAAAGTACGCTATCTAAAAAAGCAGTTTCTTTAAAATATTATGATTATTGTTGGTAGAAATTGTAATACTTAAGGGATATTCATATATCCGTGAAGGTCTACAGCAATGGTCTGCTGCCACAGCGAGCGAAGATATTAATGCTCGCCCGAATCGGCCTTGTCTAAGAATGCGTGAATGCGCTTACAGGCTAGTGCTGCGGTGTCATGTGGCGGGTTCTTTTTCCCAGCACAAGGACACACTACAAAAAAATTTCGCATTAACGAAATATACATTAAAAAGATTACGCGTCGACGGTGTCGAGGACGAAGTAACCTATCAAAGGAATTGACATTAGAAAACGACGCCGATGCTCGATGAACGCTAATACTTACGATCCGCAACCCCCAACTAAGAGTGGGGCATCCAGGTGGGAGTCTTCCTTTGATGACATTGAATCCAACGCTGACACCTGAAACAAATATAAAACACAAAGAATCGGGCATTTTATTCTGAAAATGGAACTTATCTAATAACAGTCGATGTTGGCTCCAATGTTTGCGGTTGGCCGCTGTTTGAATGTTTTTATGTTGACTGCCAATTGATGTTGCCAGATGTTCGTGAATGATATATTGTGAATTTGAAAATTACGATATTGTCACTTTAAAATTCACTGAGAGTGCAGCAGAAAGTATAGAATCCCTTTGTTGGTAGATTGCGGTACAGTGAAAATTGAACATACGAGGTGTGTTCAAAAAGTATCACGAATTTTGAATTTTCGCGGGTTACGTATATTCGAATTTCGGTTTTTTTGTGGCGTAATGTTGGTACTCATGTCTGTCACTTATACCGACAAGCTCGGCCATTTCGAATGTTCACTTAATTGGTGATAGCTGCTTTACTTCCACGTGTTTTCAATCGTCTTCGATTTTTACTTATTCAAAAAAATGGATCAAAGAACGTGTATCAAATTTTGTGTGAAAAACGAAATTAAGTGCGCGGATGCATTCCGAATGTTGACTGTGGCATACGGACAAGCTACCTTGGACCGAAGCAACGTTTATCGGTGGTACAAAATGTTTTTAGAAGGCCGAGAAGATGTGAACGACGAAGAGCGTGCCGGACGCCCGAGCACTTCAACAACAGACGAAAAAATTAATGAAGTGGAGAAAATGGTATTGGCCAATCGTCGAATCACCGTTAGAGAAGTTGCTGAGGACCTATACATATCAATTGGCTCGTGCCATTCGATTTTTATCAACGATTTGGGCATGAGACGGGTCGCCGTGAAATTCGTACCAAAATTGCTCAATTGCGACCAAAAACAGCAACGCATGAACATTGCTGAGGAGATGTTAAACTCTGTCCGCGACGAACCAAATTTGCTCCAGAGGGTCATAACTGGTGACGAATCGTGGGTTTATGGTTATGACGTGGAAACCAAAGCTCAATCATCTCAATGGAAGCTGCCGCATGAACCAAGACCGAAAAAAGCGCGCCAAGTTCGGTCGAATGTGAAAGTTTTGCTGACAGTTTTCTTCGATTGCAGGGGCGTGGTGCATCATGAGTTCTTGCCTCAAGGAAGAACGCCAGAAACGCCCGGATTTGTGGGAGAACAAAAATTGGCTTTTGCACCACGATAACGCCCCTGCTCACACATCGTTGCTTGTGCGCGACTTTTTGGCCGAAACAACACACTAATGATGCCGCAGCCACCGTATTCCCCAGATTTGGCCCCCTGTGACTTTTTTTGCTTCCTAAACTGAAGAGGCCCATGAAAGGACGACGTTACGCTACGCTTGACGAGATAAAGACGGCATCGAAGGAGGAGCTGAACAAGATTAAACAAGTTGGGTAGACAGACCTATGCTCATGTCAGAAGGGTTTTGTACTCAACTTACAAAATGCCGTAACCAGCAACGAATAAAATTAAGAAACACGTCATGTTCGAGGATCATACTATTATTAACCAAGTTGAAATAATTTTTTAATTCTGAGGTTTTTGTTAAAATTATACCCATAAATATTTCGCTTGATAATTTTTTCAGATTTTTTTAGATCACGGGTGTCCATTCGCGAGAGAGAAAACACATTTTTCATGTATTTCCCCCTCTCTGTGCCCCCACTGAAGCAAAAACTGTCAGTTTAAGAACTGTTTTGAAAAGCTCTCATAGAGAAATTTCATTTGATACTCATATCGGCTACCTTTCATGAAATTTTTTTCAGGGGCCACTCCTCTGTAATCATCGATTCATGGCCTATTTTTTCGAATCCTAGAATGGCTACAAAGCCCTTTTGCTAGGAGCTCTCTCCTGCCTCTTCGACTTGTTTCAATTGTATGTACTCATCCTCATGATATCTATCATTCCTGAAATTTGCATGCAAATCCTAGCAAAGCTGTATCGTCTAAGTCGGTAAAAAGCGCATATGGCTCCATAGCCATATGTTTCCATAGTAATACAGGGCACATTGTTCCATAGTAATACGGGAAAATTCAAATCGCTATAACTTCGTTAAGTACTATTCGATCTTTATGAAACTTTCAGAAAAGATCAATCTTATAAATAGTCATCTGTTTGCTAAATTTTATTGAATTTAAGGGTACCATTTAGATTTTATTCGAGAAAACACAAAATCGATAAATCATACTATTACTAACAAAGTTGAGTGAATTTTGACTTCTCATGTATTTGTTGTTGTTGTACTCATTAAGGCCTACATTCATGATTTTTTTCAGATTTTTCGGATGGAAGGTGTCCAATCGCGAGGGGGGGGGGGCACCCGAAAAGTTCGTACATTTCCCCTTCCCCTGCCCCCCTCGGTACTCATGAGGCAATTTTAAGACATGTTTTGGAAAGATCTCATTGAGACCTTTCCAATGACACCCTACTCGGGGGAGACCCCCCTTAAACCCCTTTGAAAAATTTTTTCACCCTTGAACTTTCAAGAGGTCACCACTTCTGACCTTTCCACAAAGTTTCATGGCTGTAGCCTCTATAGTTTCGGAGAAAAAGTGCTGTGACATACAGACGGACGGACGGACAGACGGACACAGGTCGTGATTGCAATAGGGTTTTGTATTTTAGTACAAAACCCTAAAAAAATGATTTTTTGAAGTGCTTCGAAGATTGGAAAAACCGTTGGCACAAGTGTATAATATCTCATGGGGATTACTTTGAAGGGGACAAAATAGATATTCATGAATAAATAAATAATTTTTGAAAAAAAACAAAATTCACGATATTTTTTGAACACACCTCGTACTGTTCATTAGCTTTTATAAATTCGCGTTGACTGTTCGACCATTGAAAAATCGAAATTTTTGAATTTGATAAAGTTGAATAGAGAAAAGGTAATGAAATAGAAGTCAAATTTTTTGATGGAAGTATTGCAATTAAGAGACTAAATTATTGTTCGGGGATAAATACCCAAGTGAATAGTGTGAGTTTTTACTTGAATTTCAAACTAAAATATATCCGGAACATTTTGATCCATCGAGCCGGAGCTAAGAATTTGTTACAGATAAATAAATCCGGTATTTAGTCAGCTCTCCTTCTTCTTCTTTGTAGCACTACAGTCCCTCCCGGCCCTTCGCTTAGAGATAGTTAGAGTAACTCATTTTCATGACCGTATTAATTTTTTCGGAAGTTGGTTTGGTCAGTACCATGCTCCCGTGTGCCTGTTCAGCTATGATATGATCTGATTAAATCAGTACATATCATCACTGAGTGAATACTCGTAGTCTGTCCGAAAAATCCCCTGAAATAAATCACGTTGCTCCTAACGAGATTTGAACCTGGGACCTTCGGCTTATGCGTTCATGCTCTAACAACTAGACCACACAGACTTTTATTAGTATAAGTTAATTATTAGGTGAATATTGCGGCTCATAGTGACAGTGCATGAAGTGATTTCATTTCAACTTCAGGCCATGCGGTTAGTTAAACCAAATTAAGAGCATATGCTTAGCGGTAAGGAAGTCTGGTTAGTCCTTTCCTTTCCTTTAGTTTATTAAGTTCAAAACTTCGTCGTCAAACTAAACTTTTATTTGGAGAATTTAGCATAAATTTGATTAGTTGAGTGCGACTCTTGATTGTTTCAAATTCTAATTTCGAGCGTATGAAGTTAAAGAAGCACTCGGATCAAACTTTGTTCGAGGTGTTTGATACAGTATTCAAATACAAACATTGAAAATTATTAAACATCCAAATAATAGAGGCCAAATATATGAAAATAGGAACTGGCGTATTGCAAGTCGAATTCGGTAACCAAAGAGAAGGGAAGTGTTAGCCAAGCGTAAGCTGATAACTTTAACACGTAATCTTCCGATAGTGTTGTAAAACTACGGCAGTGGAGAAAATGGAGCGTCTAGTGGTGAAACAAGATTTAATAAACAAGCACCTAAACAAAACGTATAACAATTTTCGAAAGGATTCCAAAACTCGCAAAACGTTGGCAACCGTCAGCAAATTAACACAACGGGTACAAAAGGTACGTCGCATGATCGAATACTCGCATTGTTACAAGGGAAGAATGATTTGGCACTAGAGTATTTTACAAAGAATATGTATGTTGCCTTCGAAGAATTCAATTTGTATTTCGAAACCGAGTTAGAGGAATTGCGTATAGAACATGATTCTCAAGGTACGCAAGGCAATCAGAATGTACAAAATCAACCCTCCAAGGTATCAGAAGAGGCAGACGTTCAACTTTTGAGAATAAATCTACCAAAATTCAGTGGGGAATAAAGTGATTGGACAGCATTCAAGGACCTAGTCACATCTTTAATCCACACCAATATAACCAAAGTGGAAAAGCTACATTATTTGAAATGTAGTCTCGTTGGGGAAGCTGAGTTATTCGGTCACCGACGGCAATTACAATTCGGCATGGGTGCTTCTACCAGAACGATACTATGATATGCAGGTCCTCCTAAATGTGCAGCTGAAAAAGTGACTAACGATAAACAACGCTAATGAGTCTACTTCATCAATAAAGTTACTACTGGAGAAAACGCTTGACTTTGTTCAAGCATTAAACCTGAAAATTGATGATAAGTGGGATGCGATGTTGATTCACCTCACAATACAACATTCAGCAACCATCACGCGTCAATTGTGAGAACAACAGCAAGCTTCTCATCCTGAATCACCGTCGTTTCAAAAGCTGAAGGATTTCATACAATCTTGATTCAGTGCGTTGGAGGCTGTTGAAGTAAGTAAAAAATACCAAACAGAACTGTTGAAAATGTGTTGATAGGTAACACAGATCAACGATTGACAATGTACCAAGTTTTGGCATTCAGTCATTCAATGAAATATGACATAGTTAAAAGGAATGGCTTTTTTCTGGATTGTTTTGAGAAAGAACACTTGGTTGAGCAATGTCGTAGTAAAACAAAATGCTTCCAGTGTAAGAAAGCACATCACACGCTGTTCCACCGGCCTGAAGCGACAAGCCATACCAATGTTGACCATCAAACATACGTGTCACCTGGATACGAAATTCAGACACTGAATACTAGAAATTTTAACCAGCACCAGAGAAAACCACGACCTAATGAACAATCTACAAAAACATTCAATCACAGATTTCGGGTTTGTCCAGAAAACTATCATCGAATAAATCACTAACGGCTGCCATAACGGACACTCCTGTTATGGACAATACGCAAACGTATGACCAGCGACAGCCTTAGCGAAGGTAGAGACTTCAAATGCAGACGTGATACTCCGTGCTCTGGTAGACCAAGGATCACAAACGTCAATCATTTTGGAATGCGCAGCCCAAAGATTAGGGCTTAAACGAAGATCCACAAACACCACTGTAGCAGGCATTGAGAAATCAAAGGGTATTTTGACAAATGGAAAATCGAGAATGAAGTATCATCTTAGAACTAACGAGCATTTGACCATGGAAGCTAATATGTTAAATAAATTGACTAACTTTATTCCATCAAAGACTATTTCTACGTCTATTGTAAACAAATTGAGCACCTAGACCTCGCTGAGCCCACTTTGATAGACCCAGTAAAAGAGAGTCAAAAGAACAATACCAGATTCGATTACCTTTCAAAAATACGGATTGCCAGCACCAGTTAGGAACCTCTAGAACAAATGCAGTAACAAATTTATTGAATTTAAAAAAACGTTTCACCGTGAACAAAGAACTTCATGCAGAATATTCAACCGTAATTTAAGAGTATATCAGTTTGGGCCACGTGAAAGAAGTTCCTTATTGTAAAGAATCGGTGCCGAAGTTGGAAGAAAAATCAACAAAACCAATTCTTTCTCACATCACGCTGTACATACCTCAACCGAATTCTGCGTAGTGTTTGACACTTTAAGGAAAATGAGTACTGGATTGTCATTTAACGATATTTTGTTGACTGCACCATCCATTCAAAAGACCATGACGTTACTCATCATCCAGTGGAGGTTGAAGCAATTTACAATGACGGCTGACATCACAAAGATGTATAGACAGGTGAGCATACAACCTAAAAATGCGAATTTCCAAAAGATTGAATGGAGATTTCGGCCAAGTGAACCAATCAAAGACTACATCTTTATAACAAAGACTTTTGGAACCGCTTTTGTCCCGTTTCTTGCAATACGCACGCTAAACTCACTGACGATGGACGGAAAAGAAAAATGTCCTGTTGCTAGCGAATCGATATTAAACGAATTTCATACGGATAACTCGCTATCCGGGCGACACAGCTTACACAAATGAATCATATAAAGAAATTAATTGACTAAACTACTGAGCTCTGATAGTTTTCAATTACAAAAGTGGATAGCAAATTACAAACAAATTTTGCAAGGAGTTCCAATACAGGATGAAGAAGGTAATCAACTTTGACATGGATCAAGGTTACAAATCGCTAGGAATTATGGGGTCTCCAGTGGCGGATTATTTCACGTATTGATTGAAGAAGCATGAACAGCTAACAACGTCCATAAAACGCGCTAGTTTATCAGAAGTAGCGCATTTATATGATCCGTTAGGCTAGATAGCACCTATCATAATAGGTACAAAAATATTACTTCAAAGTCTTTGGTTATCGGGTAAGACTGTGATGACCCAATACCAAGTGCTCTAAACACAGAGTGGATTACAACCCAGCCGATGTAGCGTCGACGGGAATTAAGCCCAACGAGCTGGTCAACAATGAATTATGGTGGCATGAATCAAGCTAGTTACCTAGATAGACCGATAATTGACCTAAAAATAAAGATGTACTATCAACTGATATCGAGCAACGTAAACGTTTGATGATTAACATTGGAATAGTATAAGACAATTTTTCGGAAGACCTATTGAGAATAAACTCGACACTAGCAAAGTTAATAAGAATCACCGCTTATTGTTTTCATGCGGTTAAACCAAAATTGAACCAAACAGTCTCTCAAAAATATATCAGTAGTGATGAATTAAAACATGTTTTTGAATTCTGGGTCAGATATGCTCAACAAACGGAATGCTCGGCAGAGTTACTAAGCCTTCAAAAATTGAAATCAGTTGGAAATTACGGCAAATTAGCTAACCTAAATCCATTTAGAGATAAACATATTGAAGTAGCAGGAGAGTGCTCCTACCAGAAGGGTATTGTAAAACAATTAGTAAATCAAACAATATATTTTGCATATTAAAACTTGACTAATATGCATATTCCATGAATTGAGTTCGAAGAATTATTATGGCTATTATAGTTTTATATTCACCGCCATTTTGTTTCAAGTGTTTTGACCCCGTCGTTTAATTAGTCTTGATAACACATCAATAATACAAACCGTTCCTAAAATTTTTATCAAAATTCCTACATAGAGGGTTTTCCAATAAAAGGTGTTATTTTGAATAGATCTTGTGATTTAACACCATACGACTTCTTCCTTTGGAGCTACGTGAAAGAGAACATCTACGCCAACAACCCAGTGTTGATTCTAGACCTCAAAGATAGAACTCGTGAGGCTATCGAAGACATAGGGCAGCCACTTTGCGATTTGGTTATGGAAAATTTCATGAAAAGGATATGGTCCTGTAAGGGTGTCGTGGCAATTTTTTGCCTGATGTTATTTCTTACTATTAACGGCATACCTTTTTCTTTGCAATGAAATAAATATTCCATCATTTGTATTAAAAAATAGTATTTTTCTTTTAATATCAAAATAACACCTCTTATTGGAAAACCCTATATTTATAGTGGCTAGGTCCGTTGCAAACATGTATCTCCCTAGTACCACGTATTAATGTTGTTGTAATTGCTAAATATTGTTCGATTATTGTGAAATTTTCAGAACACATACAAAAGCTTAACTTAAACTTAAATAGTATTTTTTGGGAAATTTAAGGGTCCTATTTTGATTTTATAGGCAAAAACGTAAAACTTATAAAATGTACTATTTTTAAAAAAGTTGATCGAATTTCGACTTCTAAGGTATTTGTTGCCCTTGTACTCGTGAAGTTACACCTCTGTGATTTTTTTCAGATTTTTCGGGTGAAAGGTGTCCAATCGCGAGGGGGGGAGACACAAAATTTTTGTACATTACCCCTTCCCCTGCACCCCTTAAAGCATTTTAAGGCCTTTCATTTGATACCCATACTGCCTACATGCGATGAAAACTTTTTTTTCAGGGGCAAACCCCTTATATGGGGAGACCCCCCTTAAAGACTTTATGAATATCTTTTCGTCGTGGAACTTTATAGAGGGCGTCACTTCGCACCTACCTACAAAATCTTATGTTTCTAGCTTAAGTAGCTTGCCAAAAAAAGTGGTGTGACGCACGGACGGACGGACGGACGGACGGACGGACGGACGGACGGACGGACGGACAGACGGACAGACGGACAGAAAGGCAGACGGACAGACAGGACGCGAAACTAGTAGAGTATTGTAAAATGATTTTACCCTAAAAAAGGCACAATGTGGGTTGGATGTCGTTTACAATATGCCCAACTATCCTTCGGTGAAAAATATTCCAATGATCTTGCGATGGAATGGAAAATTAACTGAATTAATACTAAATCAGATACATTAATCAACAAGTTGGGAAAACAGAGCTACGCTCATGTCAGAAGGGTTTTGTATTCAATTTACAAAATGCAGTCACCGGATCGAATCAAATCAAGATACATGTCAAAGACGATTTTATTGGAGAAAATATGAAGTACGAATATCATACTATTATTAACAAAGCTGAACGAATTTCGATTTCTCAGGTTTTTGTTATTGTTATACTCATAAATATCTCCCTTGATAATTATTTCAGATGTCTATTAGCGAGGGCGGAAACACATTTTTCATATATTTCCCCCCTGTGCCTCCACTGAAGCAAAAACTGACAGTTTAACAACTGTTTTGAAAAGCTCCCATGAAAACTTTCATTTCAAACTCATATCGGCTACGTTCGATGAATTTTTTTCAGGGGCCACTCTCCTGTACTGTTATCATCGATTAATGGCCAATTTTTTCGAATCCTAGAATGGTTACAACGCCCTTTTGCTAGGAGCTCTCTCCCGCCTCCTTGACTTGTTTCCCTCATGAGCATTAATTGTAGGTACTCATCTTCAGACATTCATTAAATTGAATCAAGTGTTCAAAGCATGCACCTTAAACGTTGAAATTGGGGAAAAATTACTCAAAATTATTATATCTTCCCATTTAAAACAGCCACTTTTTTGTTTTACGATTACAGATACCACTAGCTGAACTAATTCTCAAAGATATTAATGACAACTATCATTCCGGAAACTTTCATGCAAATCCCAGCAAAACTGTAGTGTCTGAGTTGGTAAAAAGCGCATGTTGTTCCATAGCCATATGTTGCCATAGTAATAAATGCAGCGCATACTCGTATTGTTCCATAGTCATACAGGAACCATACCCGATGTGACACTCGCTTCGGAGTCCCTGGTACCTAGAGTACACAACTGGCGAGTACTAGAGGACTACTCGGCTAGTGATCACCAGTATGTAGCTGTTGAGATTCACGACAGTGCCACTCTGCGTGCATATGCCCAAACTTCAATCATCGGATGGAGGACTGGGAGGATGGACGTTGAGAGGTTTGCTGACGCGTTTACGGCAGGCGCACCGTTGCTGGGAGCTCCGCCAGGGAGTGGAGGGCCTACAGCCAAGGGCTTGGTGAGCTCAACTATGAGTACCATCATAACTGCTCGCGAGTCTTCCATGCCCCGTCGGAGACCCCGACATGGTAAGCCTCCAGTATACTGGTGGTCAAACGAGATCGCCGAACAAAGAAACGAGTGTCACAAACTTCGGCGAGAGGCCCAGCGGGCGCGAACACGGGAGGAGGCAGACACTAGGCTAGCAGCATACAGGTCCGGCAGGAAATATCTTCGCAGGCTTATTAACAAGAGCAAGGCCCGATGCTGGCAAGACCTCGTGGACGATGTAAATAGGGATCCGTGGGGCCTTGGCTACAAGCTTGTCATGGGGAAACTTGGTGCCCTACGGAAGCCTTGTATGCATGACGCGGAAAAGATGGAGGCGATAGTGCGGGGACTCTTCCCCGCCCATCCCGTCCGTGTTGACGCTGTCCATGGTGAAACAGCGGTCGAGTGCCCACTCTTCACACAGCTGGAACTGGAGGAGGCAGTCCTCTCCCTGAAAGCGAGGAAGGCTCCAGGTCCAGATGGTGTTCCAGCTGAGGTTTTGCAGCTCGTCTATCACCATTGTCCTGACTTGCTGCTCAGCACATTCAACACTTGCCTACGGGACGGGGTTTTCCCGGTACGATGGAAGATGGCGAGGCTCGTGCTGGTCAGCAAGGGGAAGGGAAATCCCGAATCGCCGTCTGCATACCGCCCGTTATGCATGCTAGACACGGCTGGGAAGGTGCTAGAGAAACTCATCAAGGGAAGACTCACTGACGCGATTCGTGCTGCTGGGGACCTATCTCCTCGGCAGTACGGCTTTAGAGCAGGACGTTCTACCATTGATGCGATTGCAAAGGTGGTGAACGTGGTCCAAAAGGCAGAGGCATATAGTCGCACCAAGCGACGGATCGTCCTGTTGGTGACACTCGACGTCAGGAATGCCTTCAACTCCGCTAGATGGGTGGATATTCTGGACACGCTGGAAAACTCTTTTCAAGTTCCAAAATATCTAATGCGGCTTTTGAGGAACTACCTTAAGGACCGAAGCCTGCTTTACGACACGACACAGGGCCAACGAAGGATGGAAACTACATCGGGTGTTGCCCAGGGATCTATCCTTGGTCTGGACCTGTGGATCGTGTCTTACGACAGGCTACTGAGACTTGAGATGCCAGATGAGTCGCGCGTGGTCGGCTATGCGGATGATGTTGCGGCTCTGGTCGCCGGAGGCACTGTTGAACAAGCGCAACTTAGGCTAGGTATGCTAATGCGCCGAGTGAGGGACTGGATGACTGCTCGCAGGCTCAGTTTAGCACTGGAGAAAACAGAGGTGGTCATCTTGACAAAAAAGAGAGTCCCTAGAGTAAGAATGATCAGTATTGGAGATATACAGATCGAATTAAAGCCAGCGGTGAAGTACCTGGGGCTACTGATCGACTCGAAGATGAGTTTTTCTGAGCAAATCAAGGCAACGGCTGAGAAGGCTTCTTCGGGAATATCGGCCCTGAGTCGACTTATGGCCAACGTAGGGGGACCCAGCCCATCAAGAAGACGCCTCTTGATGAGTGCTGTAGGGTCAGTGCTACTGTACGGAGCAGAGGTATGGGGCGACGCTCTCAGCAAGGAGGTATACCGAAAACGATTGGCACAGGTACAGAGAAGAGGAGCACTGAGAATTGCATCTTCGTATCCAACAGTCTCTGACTCGGCGGTGAGAATGATTGCAGGCGTGATACCTGTCGCCCTCCTTGCCAGAGAGCGCCGTTCTATTTACCTGCGCCGAAACGAGAATGCGAGGGAGATGGTTGTCCGCGAGGAGAGACAACGCTCGCTCAACGATTGGCAGCAGTCTTGGAGGAATTGCACGAAGGGAAGGTGGACTGCGCGCCTCATCTTGGATGTGAGACCCAGCTTTTGAGCGGGCACGGGTGTTTTCAGTCTTACCTGCACAGGATCGGCAAGTCACGGTCTCCCGATTGTCGGTTTTGCCCAGGAGAGGAGGACAATGCCTGCCACACATTTTTTGCGTGTACCAAATGGGCCAGGCTGCAAAGGGAACTCTACAGGGAGACGGGAGAGCTCACCTTGGATAATATAGTTGCGGTGATGCTCGAATCGGTTGACAAATGGAACCAGGTGGCACATTATGCTCGGCCAGTCCTAAAATATAAAAGGGACTCACAGCAGCCGGAGGCACTGGGGCTGGGGGATCGCTCTTCTGGCAATTCCTCTTCCCCTCTCCCCTCCCGCTAGGAAAGGGACTCCCCAGCTTGAAGGCGCCCCACGGCGTAACAAAACGAGACCTGGCCCGAAGTAATGTGTCAAACGGTTCCAGGCTAGGTTCTCAGATTGACAGGGGACGTGTTTAGTGGGTAGTCCAAAGGTATCCTTCATGGGAGTCCCACACTGCCAGACTCGGCGGGCATAAATGCCTTCACCTCCCTACCACAAAAAAAAAAAAAAAAATACAGGAAAATTCAAACCGCTATAACTTCGCTAAATATGATTCAATCTTTATGAAACTTTCAGGACAGATCAATGTTATAAATAGTCATTTGTGTATTTCATTGAATTTAAGGGTACCGTAAAAATTTTATTCATGAAAACATAAAATCGATATATCATACTATTGCTAACAAAGTTGAGTGAATTGCGACTTCTCACGTATTTGTTGTTGTTGTACTCACCAAGGCCTACATTTCTGATTTTTCTCAGATTATTCGGATCACAGGTGTCCAATCGCGAGGGGGGGACCCAAATTTTTCGTGTGTTTCCCCTCCCTGTGCGGCCCTCGAGGCAAATTTTGTCAAACTAAGACCTGTTTTGAAAAGTTCTCATCAAGACCTTTCATGTGATATCCATATCGGCTACCTTCAATGAAATTTTTTTTTCGGGGGGTCACTCCCCTACATGGGGAGATCCCCCTTAAATACCTTATAAAATTTTTTTGTAGTTAAACTTTGAAGAGATCACCACTTTACACCTATATACAAAATTTGATGTTTCTAGCTTAAGTAGTTTCCGAACAAAACTGCTGTGACACACGGACGGATAGACAGACGGAGAGACAGGACGCGATTTTAGTAGGATTTTGTAAAATTATTTTACAAAACCCTAAAAATTCATGGAAAAACGCAGTTAATGCTAAATAGTCTGAGGAGAATATTCCGGCTAATAGATGGACGCAAACAAATTTAAAAATTCATACACCGATGCGTCCGTTGCCGTGCTGAAGCAAAGGGTTTGATGCAACTTATGGTAGATCTGCCAGAAGCGTGAGCGACTATGTCATGCCCTTTGACACACAGGTGTCGATTTCTGTGATCCATTTAATCTCAAAGATCGCCGTGGAAGATGATGTAAAATATCAAAAGGCTATGTGGCAATATTTACTGTCTGGTTGTAAAGGCTATACACATAGAAGTTGGTAGTGATCTTTCTGGAGCAACATTTTCTGCAACGCTGCACAAATTCATGGCGACAAGAGGAGTTTGCAAACATATCTATTCCGATTTTGGGACAAATTTTGTTGGAGAACTGAAAACGATGATGAAAATAAATGCTGATGCGGCCGAGACCCTAGGAAATGAGGGAGTAAAATGGCATTTTAGTCCGCCAACTTCCCCTTACTTTGGCGGGGCTGAGAAGCCGGAGTGCGTTCAATTAAATTGCACTTACATCCAATAGTAGGCAACGTGCCATTAATGCATGAAAAACTTTCCACAGTTTTAGTCAAAAAAGAACCGTTCAATAGTTTTTTTTTAATTTGCATTGAATGATCGACTATTGAAACAGTTCAAAATCGAAGTTTTGAATTTGATAAAGATAATGAAATAGAAGTAAAATTTTTTAATGAAAGCATTGTCATTAAGATGCTAAATTATTGTTCAGAAATAAATGCGTAACTGAAAAGTGTGAGTTCATCCAGAACATGTCCAGTTAAGAATAACCAACTAAATATCAAACCAGCGAATTTGAAAAAAAAAATTTAAGTTTAATACCTAATGGAAAATATTTAATTAATTTCACGATATTTAGAGAGGATTAGTTTATTGGTTTTGTGCTTTTATAAATATTTTATCGGAAATATATAAGAGAATTCACGTTACTCTTAATATTATATCTAATATAAAAATCAAGAGACATATACCAGTACTATGGGACAATATGCACTGTATTACCATGGCAATACATATATGGCTATGAAACAATATGCGCTTTTTACCGACTCAGGTACTACAGGTTTCCTAGGGTTTGCATGAAAGCTCCCGGAATAATAGGTATCATGAATATCTTTGAGAATTGGTTTAGCTAGCGATATCAGTCATCGTAAAACAAAATGGCAGCTGTTTTAAATGGGAAGAAATAATAATTTTAAGTTATTTTTCCCCAACTCCAACATTTAAGGCACATGCTTTTAACATTTGATTCAATTTAATGAATGACTGAAGATGAGCTACGACAATTATTACTTATTAAAGTTAAAGCACAAATAAAAGCTTAATTTCTTACATTGAAAAATGAAGGATGAATCATCAGTTTAAGCTTTGATGAATGGATTTCGAGCTAGAACCAAAAATACATGAATGTAAAAATTCATTCATGCGATAAAACATGGAATCTAGGACTTGTTCGTATTAATGCATCATTAACAGTTAAGACATATTTTTGAATATTAAAGGAGTACCTTCCTATGCTGGATATTTCTCTTGTTTCTGGTATTATTGCAATAATAACTGATGGTGCAAATGCCATGCTTAAGATTGGAAAGCTTGTGATTGCGGATCACCAAGTTTGCTTTGCGCATACAATGAATGAATTGTTCGTGAACCGCTCGTGATTAGTTGTACAACAATATAGACGATTCAATTACAAGCCAATCCTTTAACACACATGCAGTTAATAATGACGAATATCTTAGATCAGCCTTAATTATCGCATCAAGCCATATATGAGATTTGATCAACGGCCACAATATTCAGAACGTACTTAAAAAGTTTGCTAAATAGGTATTCTTTTCAAACTATTACCTATGAAGAATGATAAAATCCTTCAAAAACATATACAGCAGAAACATGAAAAAGGCTTTACCTTGTCAATTGACTATAAAATGAGTCAAAACAGCCTTTTCGTAGTGCTTGAACGTTTTTTTCTCATAAAGAATTGTGTTCAAAAAGCTCTTATCTTCTTCTTCTTCTTCGTAGCACTAAAGCTCCTCTCGGGACTATGCGTCCTGTGAATTGTGAATTGTCTCCGTCCATTGAACGTGTCCTCCAATTTTGAGATCCGAGCAGTGAAGAATGGTCTTCGACGGCCGAGTCAGACCAGCGTTTCCTCGGTTTCCCCACTGGTGTCCGGCCTTCAGTTCTCCCAACGACTACCGGGTATCCGTTGTTCATCCATACGATTCATGTGGGCAGCCCATTGCAGCTTCCACAGCCTTATAACCGCTGATACCTCCTGTATCGAATTTTCCATTGGTCCCCGTCTAGTTTTGCTCCGATTATTCACCCTAGGACTCTTTGCTCAAAGGCGTTATCTGTAGATGCTTCGATAAGCTTCCACAGCCTTATAACCGCTGTATCGAATTTTCCATTGGTCCCAGTCTAGTTTTGCTCCGATAATTCACCCTAGGACTCTTTGCTCAAAGGCGTTATTTGTAGATGCTTCGATAAGGGTCCATGTTTTACACCCATAGCATAACACAGGTCTTATCACAGATTGGTATACTTGGAGCTTTGTTTTCCTGTGTATGCAGCTGGTTTTCAAGATCGTCAATACTGAATAAAATATTTCGTTTGCAAGCTGTATTATTCGACGTATTTCGTCTCTTTCATTGCTGTTTCTCATTATTTTGTTGACTGAATACAAAAATTTGTTCAAATTTTGGATAATATATTCGCCAAGTGTGATATTTTGTGTATTTGAGGTATTTTTCCTCGATTTCGTCATGAGATTTGTTTCATTCTCATTGATTTGTAGCCCTACTAGTTTTGCTTCACTGTCGAGTTTCAGGAAGAGTTCTTACGCAGTTTTAAATGACCGTGACCAAATGTTGATGTCGTCCGCATTGGCTACTACTTTGTTCGACTTGTATAGTAATGCAACTGGGGTATCGACAAGTAGATTTCTTATATGGTTCTCAAGAGCCAAATTGAATAGCAACGAGGCCAGCTCCTCTCCCTGCTTTGATCCAATATTTGTGTCAAAGGCATCGTTGAGTTGGTTATTGATGAAGACTTGGAAGGGGATCGAGATCATTGTCATTTTATTGAGATGGAGTAATTCAGGCGGGATATCAAAGCAAAGCATTATTTGGTACAGTATGTTAGGATCCTTATTATCGTATGCTTGCTTAAGGTCAACGAAAATTTGATGTACGTCTATGTTGAACTCCCAGCATTTCTCAAGTACCTGCTTGACTATGAACACCCGGTCTATTGTCAGTTTTCCTGCTCTAAAACCATCTTGATACTACCCAATAATTTTGTTGGCGTGTGATCCGATTTGAGTTTCTGAGATCTTTGAATATATTTTGTACGCCGTACAAAGTAGTGATATGACTCCTTGTTGCCAAATGTGCTGGATGAGTTCGTAAAAAACTTTACGAACTCTGCTACCACCAAATTTGATGAGCTCTACTGGAATTTTATCGATGCCCAACGCTTTATTATCCTTTTGAACCTTGATGGCGGAACAAACTTAGTGGGGCCAATGATAGCTCTCTGGAAACATACTAGTATATAGGCTTCGATTTTCTGGAGCTGTGCGGAGGATTGAGGAGGTTTTTGAAATGAGTTGCCCATCTTTCCCTTGTCTTGGTTTAATCAGCGATGATATTGCTGATGTCATCACTAAAAAGCGTGGTTTTGGGCTGATAACCACGTTCCAGGCTACTTTGTATGCTTGTTTTGTGTTGTTGCTCGCTAGATTTACATTGATGCTTCTCAACTGGTCATAGCAGTATTTTCTTTTTAGGGTTTTGTACTAAAATACAAAACCCTATTGCAATCACGACCTGTGTCCGTCTGTCCGTCCGTCCGTCCGTCCGTCCGTCCGTCTGTATGTCACAGCACTTTTTCTCCGAAACTATAGAGGCTACAGCCATGAAACTTTGTAGAAAGGTCAGAAGTGGTGACCTCTTCAATTTTTCAAAGGCGTTTAAGGGGGGTCTCCCCATATAAGGGGGTGACCCCTCAAAAAAAAATTTTCACCATTGGTAGTCGAGTAGGGTGTCATTGGAAAGGTCTCAATGAGATCTCTTCAAAACAAGTCTTAAAATTGTCTTATAAGTACCGAGGGGGGCATTGGAAGGGGAAATGTACGAGCTTTTCGCGTACCCCCCCCTCGCGATTGGACACCTTCCATCCGAAAAATCTGAAAAAAATCATGAATGTAGGCCTTTATAAGTACAACAACAACATATACATGAGAAGTCGAAATTCACTCAACTTTGTTAGTAATAGTATGATTTATCGATTTTGTGTTTTCTTGAATAAAATCTAAACGGTACCCTTAAACTCAATAAAATTTAGCGAAGAGATGACTATTTATAAGATTGATCTTTTCTGAAAGTTTCATAAAGATCGAATAGTATTTACCGAAGTTATAGCGATTTGAATTTTCGTGTATTACTATGGAGCAATATGCCCTGTATTACTATGGAAACATATTGCTATGGAGCCATATGCGCTTTTTACCGACTTAGACACTACAGCTTTGCTAGAATTTGCATGAAAATTTCAGGAGTGATAGGTATCATGAAGATGAGTACATACAATTGAAACAAGTCGAAGAGGCAGGAGAGAGCTCCTAGCAAAAGGGCTTTGTAACCATTCTAGGATTCGAAAAAATAGGCCATGAATCGATGATTACAGTACAGAGGAGTGGCCCCTGATAAAAAATTTCATGAAAGGTAGCCGATATGAGTATCAACTGAAAGTTCTCTATGAGAGCTTTTCAAAACAGTTCTTAAACTGACAGTTTTTGCTTCAGTGGGAGCACAGGGGGGGAAATACATGAAAAATGTGTTTCCTCCCTCGCGAATGGGCACCAGTGATCTAAAAAATCTGAAAAAAATATCAAAGGAGATATTCATGGGTATAACTATAACAAATACCTCAGCAGTCAAAATTCGTTCAACTTTGTTAATAATAGTATGATCCTCGAATTTCACATTTTCTCCAATTAAATTGTCTTTGACATGTTTCTTGACTTTATTCGTTGCTGGTTACTGCATTTTGTAAGTTGAGTACAAAACCCTTCTGACATGAGCATAGGTCTGTCTACCCAACTTGTTTTCAATTCTTATGATATTATTCGCTACTCTTTGGAAATTTTCATATTCTCTTCTGCCCTGATTTTCCAACCTGAGTACTCTTTGTACGCCTGATTCTTTTTGTCTAACGCCTTATGGCACTCATCATCGAACGAATTATTTTTTTGGGCTGGGCTTGCTGTCTGGTTGTGTGTTCTGCCATGGTCTTAATAGCTGCTTCACTACCATTCATAGCACGTTGCTTCTTTTAACGATGCGTCTGATATGGTGGAAGACAGCTGGTTGTCGAGGGTCAGCACGATTTTTTTCCACAGATGCCGTTTGGAGGCTTTTGATGTCAAATTTTTGTTGCGGGCTGGCCTTTGCGAATATGGTTTTAATATACAACATCGGTAGGTTAATTTGATCAAGTAGTGATTTGAGTTACAATTGGCTCTTCGGTATGTACGGACGTCAAGTGTGCTCGAGGCCCAATGTTGTTGAATTAGAACATGGTCGATCTGGGTTTGTGTTGCCATCCAAGGATACCCAGGTTATTTTATGAATGCGTTAACTCAAGAAGCAAGTCGAACGTATGACTAGATTTCTGCTCCATGCAATGTGATCCGGGCACTCGCCGATATCATTTATTTCATCTTGGAGGTTATATCCTTTAGTCGTTCCCCGATAAGATATATCATTGCCAATCTTAGCGTTGAAAGCACCCAAAATTATTTTTGTGTCGTTTGTAGGCAATGAGTTGACTCGTCTTTCCAGGTGTTTGTAAAACGTTTCCTTCGTTTTCTTCGGTCAAGGCGTGTACATATCTTAGCCAGTTTTAGAGGAATTTTGCTTTTATGCGGGTTGCACACAACCGTTCATTGACTGCCTTAAAATCAATAACGTGCGATTGGAACTTCCTATCCACAATGATAGCTACTCCAAATTTTCGTTTTTCAATATGCTTCCCATTTTTAGGGTTTTGTAAAATAATTTCACAAAACCCTACTAGTTTCGCGACCTGTCTGTCCGTCCGTCCGTTCGTGTGTTACAGCACTTTTTCTCGCAAACCATTTAAACTAGAAACATCAAATTTTGTATGCAGGTGTAAAGTGATGCTCTCTTCAAAGTTCAACTACAAAAAATTCTATAAGGTATTTAAGGGGGGTCTCCCAATATAGGGGAGTGGCCCCCGAAAAAAAAATTGCATCAAAGGTAGCCGATATGGGTATCAAATGAAAGGTCTTGGTGAGAACTTAATTTGATACTTTTTGCTTCAAGGGACGCGCAGGGAGGGGAAATACACGAAACACTTGGGTCCCCCCCTTGCGATTGTTTATGTGTTTATGAGTACAACAACGAAGTCGAAATTCGCTCAACTTTGTTAATACTAGTATGATATTCGAATTTCACATATTCCCTTATAAAATCGTACCGGTACCCTTAAACTAAAACGAATGATATACACGGAAGTTATAGCCGTTTGAAATTTCTCCATTTACAACAACAATAACACATGATTTTGGTATTTTATGGACTTTCCATCCAATCAGCCACTGCAGCTTTGACTTGATCTTCTTGAAATTTTCCAATAAGGTCAATAACATTAATATTTTTGAGAATTCATGATTTGAGTGATTTTTGTTGGTTTGCAACAAAATGGCGACCGTTGAAATAGAAAAACAATGGATTTTCCTTTGAACGTGCACATCTCTGACATATTTCTTGACGTTATTTATTACTGGTGACTGCATTTCTGGAAAATTGGATACAAAACCCTTGTGACATGAGCGTAGGTCTGTTTACCCAACTCGTTGAATATTGAGTGTGATCTCATGCCTTGAATATAATTTCCAGTCCAGTTCGTTTCCTAGATTGCCAGTTTTTTAATTTATGTTGACTGGCCTGTTGAAAAAGGCTAAATACCACCATGATAATTGAGTGATCTTAACACATCGTTCAATAAGTCCGGAGACTAACCCAGAGATGGTGCTAGTAACACCAAACTTGCCACGTTTCCATAGATTTTTACATGAAACTTGTAAAAATTTCACGTCGATCGGATCACAGACAGCAGGGTTATTGAGTCTAGAGTAAAGTCACTTTGTAATTTGTTTGAAAAATGGAAAAAAGCATGGAAACATGGTATAGAAATGTTGAAAAGGTGCTGGAAAGATTGTTTCACCCTAAAAGGAGATTATATTGATGAATAAAAATTATTTTTGAAAAAAATGCTGTTTTCGTTGTTAGTCTCGGGACTTATTGAACGATGTGTTACATTCCAGAATCTAGCGCCATAGCCCTTTTTCCATTTGTGAGGCCATTGCCGTGAGTCAAATCGTTTCTGAAGCCCTTCGGCAGGATTCGAAACAATGTAGGGTTTTCTGGGGACGGAGAGCTAGCCCGTCGCCCAAATTCTATTCCGTTGGCATAGTTGTTACTTCAATTCCATTACCAGGCACGGGAGACTTGCCTTCACCCTATTACGTCTCCACAAAGAAGGTGTAAGTCGAATTTTGTAGCAGAGCTGTAGATGTATTTACAGTTATTAGCTTTTCTCGTCATTTAATGTCACATTATTGGGGAACCAGTAAATCCAATTTGTGACCCCGAGAACATACAGGTATATTACCATTTAATCGTGGGGTTGAAGATAAGGAATCATGGAAGCTGGGAACAGAAGGTGTCCTCCTTCTTTCTCAAAGGGGCTTGGGACCGTCTACGGTGGAGCTCAAAAAGTTCTTATAGACCATAGTTATCTCGTAATTTTTGATGAATCTGATTTCGATATCGTAAATGACATAATCAATCTATTCGTTAAAGTTACGCTATCCGTAGAAGCATTCTATTATTTTGTCGCGAATTTGGGCCCATCTAGTGCTTCGAAGTTTCTTTTTAAATAGTTGAGTAGAAACAATTCTACTATGGCTAGTATATTGAACTCACAATTCTTAAACCGCTGATAACATCGTCGCCATAAAGAGCTGAGAGGTGTGTTAACTTATTTACGAAATGCACGCAATAAGTGTGTTTGTCTAGATGATGATGTAAACAATTTTTTTGTTGTCATTTTCAAGCAAGTTCCAAATCAATAAACATGTTATTTCACTATCTGAAAGGCAAAAAATACTTTTAGCGTAAGTAGTGAAGCCAGTGAAATCCAAGTTTTATAGTGTAGCCTCTTTAGCTAGACAGAATTACGCTCATGTAAGAAGGGTTTGGTACTTAATCTACAATATGCAGATACATGGAATGATTTAATTCAAGAGCAGCTTTTATGGCAGGCACAAAAAGTATACTCATGCTCTTGCTCCATTTTAACCAGTCAACATCTTGTTCCAATAGTGCTCAAATCATTGACTGACCTGAATCTTAAATGTATTTTTGTTATTCATCTTATCTGAAAATTTGAAGAAGATCCAATCAAAAGTTTAGTATCTGGTTCAATGAAAAGCCCATGCAGTAGAAAAATACTGAATGGCTGTTATAATTGGCGGAAATTCAAATGGCTATAACTTATGTAAATTTTATTGAAACGTATATTATAAAATATAAGACTCTTTTGAAGAACTACTTGAATTTAATGATGCTACCACAGTTTTCCTGACGAGAACTTTAGACCCTACTATTATTCCCAAAGTTCAATGAATTTTAAAATTATTTTACAAAACCCTAAAAAAAGAAACATGGCGCAATTTTGTGTTTTTGTTTTGGCTAAAACCAAATATACCATCACGTTTATGCTAAGCTTTCTCAGTAAAATGTCTTTCTTTCACCTGTAAAATGGTTTTGGGAGTTCAAGTCGAGCAGTGGTCGAGGCAGCACGCAGCGAGCAATAAAACGAACCATTTGGAATTTCATTTGGTATTTTTCAAGAATTATAGGAAAAGGCGCGCAGAGTAAGCGCAAGATTTATCCCAGTGCAAAGATTGGTTGAGTGCATCGTGTGGTCAATTGCGATATTTTTCGAGCGCAAGGAGTCGTCGAGTGCGAGGGTTGTTTGAGGGAATGCTAGGAGTGAGGAGTGGAAGGCGTTAGATTCCAATTGGCATTTTTGACGAAATCTTATATCTGTTAACTGCTACTTTTTTAGGGATTTGTAAAATCATTTTACAAAACACTGCTTAAATTGCGTCCTGTCTGTCCGTCTGGCCGTCCGTGTGTCACACCATTTTTTCTCGCAAACTACATAGCCTAGAAACATAAGATTTTTTAGGTACGTGCAAAGTAACGCCCTCTTAAAAGTTTCATAAAAACAAGTTGGGTAAACAGGCCTACGCTCATGTCAGAAGGGTTTTGTATTCAATTTTCAAAATGCAGTCACCAGATCGAATCAAATCAAGATACATGTCAAACACGATTTTATTGGAGAAAATATGAAAAACGAAGATCATACTATTATTAACAAAGTTGAACGAATTTCGACTTCTGAGGTTTTTGTTATTGTTATACTCATAAATATCTCCCGTGATAATTATTTCAGATGTCCATTCGCGACGGAGGAAACACATTTTTCATGCATTTCCCCACTGAAGCAAAAACTGACAGTTTAAGAACTGCTTCGAAATGCTCCCATGAAAACGTTCATTTCATACTCATATCGGCTACGTTTGATGAATTTTTTCTCAGGGGCTATTCTCCTGTATTGTTATCATCGATTCATGGCCAATTTTTTCGAACCCTAGAATGGTTACAAAGCCCTTTTGCTAGGAGCTCTCTCCCGCCTCCTTGACTTGTTTCACTTATGAGCATAAATTGTAGGTACTCATCTTCAGTCATTCATTAAATTGAATCAAGTGTTCAAAGCATGCACCTTAAACGTTGAAGTTGGGAAAAAATAACTCAAAATTATCCAATCTTCGCATTTAAAACAGCCACTATTTTGTTTTACGATTACTGATACCACTAGCTGAACCGATTTTCAAAGATCTACATGACACCTATCATTCTTGAAATTTTCATGCAAATCCTAGCAAAACTGTAGTGTCTGAGTCGGTAAAAAGCGCATGTTGTTCCATAACTATATGTTGCCATAGTAATACATGCAGCGCATATTGTTCCATAGTAATACAGGAAAATTCAAACCGCTATAACTTCGGTAAATATGATTCGATCTTTATAAAACTTTCAGGATAGATAGTCATCTGTGTACTGAATTTCATAGAATTTAAGGGTACCGTTAAGATTTTGTTCAAGAAAACATAAAATCGATAAATCATACTATTACTAACAAAGTTGAGGGAATTGCGACTTCTCACGTTTTTGTTGTTGTTGTACTCACCAAGGCCTACATTCCTGATTTTTTTCAGATTTTTCGGATCACAGGTGTCCAATCGCGAGGGGGGGGGGGGACACAAATTTTTCGTGTATTTCCCCTCCCTGTGCGCTCCACGAAGCAAATTTTGCCAAACTAAGACCTGTTTTGAAAAGTTCTTATCAAGACCTTTCATTTGATACCCATATCGGCCACCTTAAATAAAATTTTTTTTTCGAGGGGTCACTCCCCTATATGGGGAGACCCCCCTTAAATACCTTATAAATTTTTTTTGTAACTGAATTTTGAAGAGAACACCACTTTACACCTACAAACAAAATTTGATATTTCTAGCTTAAGTAGTTTCCGAGAAAAACTGCTGTGACACACGGACGGACGGACGGACAGACAGACGGACGGACAGACAGGACGCGATTTTAGGAGGGTTTTGTAAAATTATTTTACAAAACCCCTGAAAATAATTTATAAGGTGCTTAAGGGAGGTCTCCCCATATCAGGGATTGACTCCTGAAAAAAATTTCATCGCATGCAGGCAATATGGGTATCAAATGTAAGGTTTTGATGAAAACTTTTCAAAGCAGGTCTTGTGCCCCTCCCCCTCGCGATTGGACACTTCCGACCCGAAAAAAATCACAGAGGTTAGAATTTAGGAGTACAAGGGCAACAAATACCTCAGAGGTCGAAATATATTGAACTTTGTTAATAATAGCACATTTTATAAATTTTACATTTTTACCTATAAAATCAAAATGGGACCATTAAATTTCCCAAAAGCTACAATTTAAGTTTTTTGAAAACAGTTGTGTATGGGGAGCTTTTTGCCATAAAATCAAACTTCACGCGAAAAGCCAAAAAACATTTGCAGCACCTCTGCGAAAAGTTTGGGGGGAATAATGAAGAAGAGTTCATTTTGAACTTGCTTTCAATTACAGGATACAATTTCATGTTCTCGACGATCTCAGCGATATGGAAATGGATTAGTGAGGGAGTTCTACGATTAGTTGTGATGGTGAAGAGGCTTTTAATAAGCCAAATAAGGAAAGGAGATAGAGGCCAATAGGATGTCTAAGATGCTTGAATTGAGTGACCGGAAATCTCATCAACTCAAAAAGCTTCCGCCAATTTTTCAGAGGCTATACCCAAGCCAAGTGTAATGCCAAATTTTGAGGGTAATAAAGGGAAATCTAAGCCCCAGCAGCCAAATGTGGCTGCTACCAAAAAGAGAGAGTGCATCGTATAGTATGCTATAGAATTAACCTGAAGACTGTCAGGGATAGCACAAACAAGTTGGGTAGACAGACCTACGCTCATGTCAGAAGGGTTTTGTATTCAATTTACAAATTGCAGTCACCAGATCGAATCAAATCAAGAAACATGTCAAAGACGATTTTATTGGAGAAAATATGAAATACGAAGATCATACTATTATTAACAAAGTTGAACGAATTTCGACTTATGAGGTTTTTGGTATTCTTATACTTATGAATATCTCCCTTGATAATTATTTCAGATGTCCATTCGCTACGGAGGAAACACATTTTTCATGTATTTCCCCCCTGTGCCCCCACTGAAGCAAAAACTGACAGTCTAACAACTGTTTTGAAAAGCTCCCATGAAAACTTTCATTTCATACTCATATCGGCTACAAAACCCTTTTGCTAGGAGCTCTCTCCCACCTCCTTGACCTGTTTCACTTATGAGCATTGATTGTAGGTACTCATCTTCAGTCATTCATTAAATTGAATCAAGTGTTCAAAGCATGCACCTTAAACGTTGAAGCTGGGAAAAAATATCGCAAAATTATCCAATCTTCGCATTTAAAACAGCCACTATTTTGTTTTACGATTACTGATACCACTAGCTGAACCGATTCTCAAAGATATATATGATGCCTATCATTCCTGAAATTTTCATGCAAATCCTAGCAAAACTGTAGTGCCTGAGTCGGTAAAAAGCGCATGTTGTTCCATAGCCATATGTTGCCATAGTAATAAATGCAGCGCATATTGTTCCATAGTAATACAGGAAAATTCAAACCGCTATAACTTCGGTAAATATGATTCAATCAATGATTTAAGGATAGATCAATCTTATAAATAGACATCTACGTACTGAGTTTCATTGAATTTAAGGGTACCGTTAAGAATTTATTCAAGAAAACATAAAATCGATATATCATACTATTACTAACAAAGTTGAGTGATTTTTACTTCTCACGTATAGGTTGTTGTTGTACTCACCAAGGCCTACATTCCTGATTTTTTTCAGATTTTTCGGATCACAGGTGTCCAATCGCGGGGGGGGGACCCAAATTTCTCGTGTATTTCCCCTCCCTGTGCGCCCCTCGAAGCAAACTTTGCCAAAATGAGACCTGTTTTGAAAAGCTCTCATCAAGACCTTTCATTTGATACCCATATCGGCTACCTTCAATGAAATTTTTTTCGGGGGGTCACTCTCCTATATGGGGAGACCCCCCTTAAATACCTTATAAAATTTTTTTGTAGTTAAACTTTGAAGAGATCACCACTTTACACCTACACACAAAATTTGATGTTTCTAGCTTAAGTAGTTTCCGAGAAAAACTGCTGTGACACACGGACGGACGGACGGACGGACGGACGGCGGACGGACAGACGGACAGACTGGTCGTTAAACTAGTAGGGTTTTGTAAAATTATTTTACAAAACCCTAAAAAGACATGCACCCGAAATAACGCAAAAGTGTGGCTTGTTACACTTACACTCTTCCACGAGAGAGAAAATTGACTTCGCTGCTCAAAGGTGTACAAGAAGATAAATAAATTAGCCTCTTTTAGGTAAATTTCTCGAGAGAAAATTACCTATTGCGGAGAGCATCATATACAAGTATATATATATATATATATATATATATATATATATATATATATATATATATATATATATATATATATATATATATATATATATATGGGATATAACGAAATTTGTGACCATGCTAGAGGTTGCAATTTTGCTTCGATTTTCACCAAATTTTCAACATAGGTTTATTGGGTAATTATCTCGGTTAATTTCGTGAACCAGCTATATCAGCCAGGCAAAAACAAAATGGCGGCCATTTTAGACGAAAAATCATGATTTCTGTGCTGACCAAAGTATAGCTCCGATTTGGATGAAATTTGGTACACAGGTTCATTGATGTATGTGATGAATCTCACAATAAAAAATCCAAAGTCGGTTCCGCAGAAACAAAATGCCGGCCGCTCAAAGGTAAAAAAACATGCAAAATTTTGTTGTTGTAATAGTGGTCAAAGCTTTCAACAGATTTTCATGAAATTCGGTAATTTGATAGAACTTATAAGTGTCTAGAGAATTACGTAAAAAAACTGGAGGTCAAGTTGCAAAAAACAAAATGGCGGCCAGTTGAAGGTAAAAATTTCAAAGGCTTTTAAATGTCGCAATTTTGATTCGAAATGTATGAAACTTGGTTTCAAGATAAACATTACTTACACCTACAGTCTTTGATGTTTTGGTGATCATGCATGTGCAAATTTCAAAATGGCGGCCGTTTAAATATGCGTTTTTTTCATGTTTTTGTGGCCCTCTAGCGGTCACATTTTCCAAGGGATTTTGATGAAACTTGAGATTATGAATCTCTGTACTATGTTCTTGTATTTTACAGGAAATTATTAAAATTAAATGAAAATAAAAAAAGTCGAAAATTTAAAGCCTAATATTTTTAGCTGCGATTTTCTTTAAAAATTGAATTATTTTGCACTGTCTAGAGTGAAACTCCTATTTGAACGAGATAGTACATTGATTGATGAGGTCCTAGCATACAAAGATTTAAAATAATCCAAAATCAAATGCATCCATTCAAAATGGCGGCCCCCAAAGTTCTGAAGGCAAGCGCAATTCGCTATTTTAGTGCCAACTGAAATAATGAATATTTTTCATGGAAACGTTCTAAATGACTTTACTTGAAAGAACTTATAAACCAGATCATTTTTAAGATATTGTAAAATATTTTTAACAATACCCTAAAAAATTATAAAATCGCGACTTGTTTGTCTGTCCGTCCGTCCGTCCGCCCGTTTGTACGTGCGTCATAACAAGTTTTCTCGCAAACCACATGAGCTAGAATGAGGAAATTTTCTACGTAGGTCAAAAGTGGTGCCTCTTGAAATTTGCAGTGCAAGAAAATATTTTTAAGGGATTTAAGGGAGGTCTCCCCATACAGGCGGGTCTCCCCATACAAGGGGGTGGCATACAATTTTTTTTATTTCTGTAGCCCTCTAGCAGCCAAGGTTCTCAACAGATTCCGTTGAAACTTGAAATTATAAGTTATTAAGGCAAGTTAATTTAATTTAATTATGCAAATCGAATGACAAATAAAACAGTCGAAAATTTACAGCTTAATATTTTTAGCAGCCGATTTCAATAAAAATCGAAATGACGGATCTCATAGTTTAGGAAAAAATTGAAAATGTATATATTAATGGCAATGCAAGTGCTGATTAAACTTTTATGGAAATCTTTTGAAATTAACTATTCGAGCTATTTAAGCCTTTGTGTGGTTACCACTGTGAACTGTGTAAACAGCAAATGCGAGAAGGGCGAAACCGGAATTTATATGTTAACAACAATTTATGATCCGCCGATGTTCAATATGTAATCCATACGCGTACAACTCAATTTAATTAGCAAAATATTTGCGCCCCGATAAAAGGTCTCTAAAAACGAACGTAGACAGATTTTTTTTATGTTAATAAATACCCATGTGGTACTACGAAAATTGCAAAAAGAAGTTTAGTAGTAGGCAAGCCAAATTCTTTTTCGAAACTTTACGCGACATACGAGAAATTTACCTTTCCGGCTGGTGCTCCCAACGGGGATTTTTACTTTTTCATTAGTTTCGACTTAAATCATGTTTAGAAACTTAATATGCTAAAATGTGCGGAGTTAATAGATAATAAAATCGTTAAGACAATTTTGAAAATAGGAAAATAATGAACAACATATTCTTAAATGGATAATATAATATACTATAAGTGCCATTTGAGAACAATTGATTACATCAATTCATTTGTTTTTTTTATCTTTTGGTTGAAGCTATTTGACATCACAAAGCAATTCTTAATAATTATTCAAGATGTAGTGATCCACAAGATTCAAAAATGATAAAAATATTTTTAGTTCTTTCATACTATTTTTCAGATTAATTATTCATTTCTAGGCTATTGACATTTATTCAAAATGAAATACACTCAAAATTATTAAGTATTATTTATTTGCCTGATTGCAAGCAGCTTAAAAATTCGAATTTCGAATAAAATAAACTTTTCCCAGTGCGAACGTGGTTGAAATAAGCTAATAAATTAATAACCACTATTTGTAAAGCTTTCAAAGCATTGATTTCAAAGCGTCTTTCGAAAATGAGAAAACATTGCATATTGAAAGGCTTCAAACAAATCCAAGCAGCTTTTAAATTCAATATGTATGCAAAGTATTATACGATAGGTAAATCATAGCTGAAAATTCAATGGATTTAGATTGTAATCAAATGTTCGAAATTATTTATAAAATGGAAACATCTGATTATAATAACGTTTGGATCATTTATTTACATTATTTGTCGTTTAGTATTACGTCCCACAATGACTGGTAGCTTTCTTCGGTATTAAAAGCTATAACCATTCATATTCGCGCGACAAATGACTGCGATTTTGAGCTGGGTGTATCTCAATTGATGGAGGATGATAAATATTGACTTCTTTTTAAAACCTTGCTTGCATGCTTATTTAAAACTATTATTTCATTAAAAAATTTTACTATACCTTTATATTG
Organism: Odontomyia ornata; assembly: GCA_963969285.1. Taxonomy (NCBI): domain Eukaryota; kingdom Metazoa; phylum Arthropoda; class Insecta; order Diptera; family Stratiomyidae; genus Odontomyia; species Odontomyia ornata. The sequence goes on from OZ017739.1 coordinate 313,662,016, forward strand.
TCCTCTCTATCTACATTTCATCAAATTTTAACTTTTAAGATAATTTTTGTTGCAAAGCTTGAAAAAAGCAATATCCATTTCCAAATTTTCGAATTGAAGGTGTTCAAACACGAAAAGAGGAATTATACACTTCTCCCTTCTCACATTTATTGATCGGTCGTGCAAGAAGTATTTAAAAGAACGATTATCGCAGTGCTATAACTCATACTAGCCATTGGCTTTCTGCAATCTAAGCAGTAATATGAAAGTCATGGAAGTTTGATAATGGCTTACTGCATTTTTCCAATAGCCTTTATCTTTTACCATCATTAGTTGCACGGCCTGCCAAGTTGTTATTTGGTAACCAGAAGTAGTTACTTCCAGTTGATAGCTTTAATCTTCTCTGTCTTTCTAGACTAGTTCCCTGGATTTAAATCCAACCTAGGAATGGACTATCGGCTTACACCAAGTCTGTCTATCGCTTGAAAATGAACTTTCAAGCTTCGCATTCATACAATAGCGTGGGTTTTATTAGTGACTTGTTTATGCGAATTTAGTTTTTTCTGTGAACATATCCTTCCCTTTTAGGGTTTTGGAAAAACATTTTCGAATACCCTACTAAAATCGCGTCCTGTCTGTCCATCTATCCGTCCGTCCGTGTGTCACATCACTGTTTCTCGCAAACTATTTAAGCTAGAAAAATTAAATTTTCTATCTAGGTGTGCTTAAGTGCTCTGTAAATTTAAAGAAAGAAAAGTAAAGCCGTACTATAGAAGCATTATAGGAGAGTATCAGGAAGGCTTTGGAAGTAGGCAGTCTCCAATAGACCAAATATTCTCAGTAAAGCAGGCACTCGAAAGGCGCTAAGAATATATCATGATTTATCGAAGATATGGCCAAATTTGTGTAGTGAAGCACCAAAATAACAAGAACCAGTAATGAAGGAGACGAAATACGCCGAAGATACAGCTCACAAACAAAGTATTTTATTTAGTTTTGACGATCTTGAAGATCACCTGCATACACAGGAAAGCAAAGCTCTGAGTACACAAATCTGTGATAAGATCTGTGGTATACTATAGGTGTGAAACATGGACTCTAACCCAAGCATTCGGAAATATATTGAACACCTTTGAGCGACGGGTCCTGAGTCGAATAGCCGGAACGAAGCTAGATGGCAACCAGTGGTGAATTCGATACAACCATGAACTGTATGAATTTTTTGGCAAACTGGTGGTCTCAACGATTGTAAGACTGCAGAAATTGTAATGGGCTGGAGATATGAATCGTATGGACGAGTAACGAATACCCAAAAAGATATTCGTTGGGAGAACTGAAGGCCGGAGACCAGTGGGGAAATCAAGGAAATCCTGGTCTGACTCAGTTGACGCGGTCAATAGACCGCGATAGTTGGATGCACTATTTCCAGGCAGCGAAGGCCCAAGAGGGGCTATAGTGCTACGAAGAAGAAGAATATACCATCAACGCACACCAACTATTTGTAGACTTTAAGCAAGCGTACAACAGTGTCGACAGAAATGCGCTGTACAAAATAATGCGTCTCAACAAAACTAGTCTGCATGGTAAAGGTCACGATGTTTAGCATAGAGTCCAAGGTCAAGGAAAAAGACTCGCTCAATAATCTTTTATATTGCTCTGGAACACGTCATCAGGACGACATCAGCTAAAACCTCAGGTACACCAATATCAAAGTCCACATAATTGTGATATGCTGATGACGTGAATATCATGGCACGGCCAACATTAGATACCAAAAGAGAATTTCTGAGCTTAAAATCTTAAGGAAACCAAATTGGCCTGCAAGTGGAACAAAAACTAATTTCATTACTCAAACAAGAAAGAAAACTCTAGTTCGACAAAACCTGACCGTAGGTGGTCAATCTGAAAGTGTGGATAATTTTGTTTATCTTGGAGCCAACTTGGATTAAAGAGGCGCCAGTGGGATGAGATTTGATGCCAGGTAAATACCTTAAATAAAGCCTTTCACTCCCTACGTCCCAGAGTCCAGAGTTATACACAACCAAAATAAGCTTTGCATTTACAAAACACTAGTCAAACCTGTACTATAATATGCAAGTGTGAATGGACCCCGATAAGCGAATCCAAAAAGGCAGTGAAAGTATTAAAATGTAAAGTGCTCCAGAAAATCTCAGGTCTAGTAAAACAAGAAACAGAGTGGGGACTATATTACAATGATGAGTTGAAAGAGCTATCTGAAAATTCTATCATCTAAAGTTACGTAAATTTCAATGGATGGGGCATGTGGAAGGAACAGAGAAAACCGGCCAGCTAAAAGAACATTATTGGGTAGTGCAGAGGGCAAAAGGGAAGAACGAAGACTCAATAGGAGACAAACAAGGTGCGGGTTAAACTGTCATACCATGGATGATGATGCAACGTTGTACCCTATACCTAAGCTTGATATAATAAACATCACATTCAACTTTCCTAGATATTCAAACGAATCCCTAAATTTTTATTATTTAACTCAAATTTTGAGGATACTTTATCTTTCTCTCGGTGGCCCATCAATATACATATGTGATGTATAATTTGGACAGTATCAGTATAAAAAAAAAATCAATTTATGTCCTAATTCACGAATGCTTCTGGAAGAACGAAGCCAATAGTGAGACAAGTCTCATTACACCCATCTACGTGGAACGGCTGTGGAATCCAGGGATCCTCACTCGCAGTAACGGATCTTGCGATATGACATTGAAGAAGTCTCATTATGATGATTTCGATACACAATTCTTCTATTCAATATAAAGCGTTTTCAATCAGTCTCAGGCTTTCTATACAAACCGATACATGCATAAAGACATTTCTTTTTCCATATTACTAGCACTCTGGTTATACCAGAACTGACATCCAAATGCCAAACTGTTCCGACCACGATCTTTCTGTTTTTGTGTTTAGGAGGTGGATATCATTTACAAATGGAGTATGTGACTTTTATGCTCACAAGGGATTGGACTACCCATTAAACACCTCCCTTGTCAACCCGGGAACCCAGCCCGAAATCGTTTGACACACTACTTCTGGCCAGGTTTCGTTTTGTTACGCCATGAGATGCCTTCAAGCTGTTGTTCCCTCCTTTAGCAGGAGGGGAAGAGGAAGAGGAATCGCAAGCCATGCAATCCCCCAGTTCCAACGTCCCCAGCTGCTCTGAGTCCCTTCTATCTCTCTATCCAACATAATGTGCCAACTGGTTCCATTTGACAACCAATTTGAGCATCATTGAGATCAAATTATCCAGAATGAGCTCTCCCCATTTTGTTACAGCCTGTTCTATTTTGTGCACACAAAAATACGTAGCAGGTATTGGTTTCCTTTCCTATGCGAAACCGAAAATCCGTCCGTGACTTACCAGTCTTGTGCAGGTACGATTGAAAACACCAATATCCGCTCATAAGCTAGATAGAAGCCAGTCTCAACATGCCCTTGATTTTACATCTGAGATGAGGTGAAAATTCCACCTTCCTTTCGTACAATTCACCCAAGATTGCTGCCGATCGTTGAGTAAGCACTGTCTCTCTTTGCGGACAACCATTTCCCTTGTATCCTCGTTTTGACACGTGGCGCTCTGTAGTAAGAAGGATAATAGGTATCACGAGTGCAATAACTCTCACCGCTGAACCAGAGATTGTCGGATATGAAGATGCAATTCTCAGTCCTCCTCTTCTCTGTGTCTGTGTTAAGCGTACCTCCTTACTGAGAGCGTCACCCCTTATTTCTGCTCCATACAGTTGCACTGACCCTAAAGCTCTCATCAAGAGGCATCTTCACAAAGGGCTGAGTCTTCCTACGTTGGCCATAAGTTGACTCAAGACCGATACTCCTTAAGCAGCATTCTCAGGCACAGCCCTGATTTGCCCAAAGAAACTCAGAGATTGTCGGATATGAAGATGCAATTCTCAGTCCTCCTCTTCTCTGTGTCTGTGCTAAGCGTACCTCCTTACTGAGAGCGTCACCCCTTATTTCTGCTCCATACAGTTGCACTGACCCTAAAGCTCTCATCAAGAGGCGTCTTCACAAAGGGCTGAGTCCTCCTACGTTGGCCATAAGTTGACTCAAGACCGATACTCCTTAAGCAGCATTCTCAGCCACAGCCCTGATTTGCCCAATGAAACTCAGAGATTGTCGGATATGAAGATGCAATTCTCAGTCCTCCTCTTCTCTGTGTCTGTGCTAAGCGTACCTCCTTACTGAGAGCGTCACCCCTTATTTCTGCTCCATACAGTTGCACTGCCCCTAAAGCTCTCATCAAGAGGCGTCTTCACAAAGGGCTGAGTCCTCCTACGTTGGTCATAAGTTGACTCAAGACCGATACTCCTCAAGCAGCATTTTCAGCCACTGCCCTGATTTGCCCAAAGGAACTCATCTTCGAGTCAATCCCAAGTACTTCACTGCTGGCTTCGATTCGGTTGGTATACCTCCAATACTGATCATCCTTACACAAGGGATTCTCTTTTTCGTCAAAGTAACCACTTCAGTTTTCTCTGGTGCTAAACTCAACCCGTCTCTCAGTCAAAAGAGGAGCCTACCTAGCCTGAGTGGTGCGTCCAGCGGCCAGAACCTCAACACCATCCACATAGCTGATTAAACGCAACTCATCTGGCATCTCCAGTCTCAGCAGCCTATCGTAAAATACATTCCACAGGTCTGGACCAAGGATAGATCCCTGGGCAACATCCGATGTAACTTTTATCCTTCATTTTTAATTTGTCGTGTTGTAAAGCAGACTTTGGTCCTTGAGGTCGTTCTAAAGCCACATTATATATTCTTGAACTTGAAGAGGGGTTTTCCCACATATCCAGAATTTCCACCCATCTAGCGGATTTGAAAGCGTTCCGAACGCCAAATGTCATCAACAGGACGATACGTTACTTGGTGTGGCTATATGTCACTGCCTTTTGGACCGTGCTCACTATCTCTGCAGTCGCACCAATAGTAGAGCATCCTGCTCTAAAGCGGTACTGCCAAGGAGCCAGGTCTTCCCCTAAAGAGTTTCTCTAGCACTTTCCCAGCCATGTCTAGCATGCATAACGGGCAGTATGCAGACGGTGATCCAGGATTTTCCTTCCCCATTCTGATCAGCATAAGCCTCGCTATTTCACTTCGTACCGAGAAAATTCCATCCCGTAGGCAAGCGTTGAATGTACTGAGCGGCAAGTCAGGACAATGGTGATAGATAAGTTGCAAGACTAGCTGGAATAGCATCTGGACCTGGAGCTTTCCTCATCTTCAGTGAAAGACTGATGCTTCCAGTTCCAGCTATGTGAACACTCAACTGCTTTTTCACCAAGGACAGTGTCAACAAGAACGGGATGGGCGGGGAGGAGTACCCACACTATCTCATCCATCTTTCCCGCATCATGTATGCAAGGCTTCCGTAGGGCACAAAGCTTCCACATAACTAGCAAGGCCCCATGGATTCTTGTTCATATTGTCCACTTGGTCTTGCCAGCAGCAAGCCTTGCTGGAGTTAACCAATTTGCGAAGGTATTTCCGGGGGACTTACCGGCTGCTAACTGGTTGCATGCATCACCATGGCTCAGTGCCCGTTGAGCCTCACTCCGAAGCTTGTGACACTCCCTTCGCTTTACAGATCAATGAGATCAATGCACTGGGGGCTTGCCGTGCCGGGGTTTTCGATGGGGCAAAGAAGCACTGCAAGCAATCGTGATGATACTCATAGTTGAGCTCACCACGTCTTGAGCTGTCAGTTCATCCATCATCTGAGAATCTCCCTGCATAGGAGCACCCGCTGTGAGTGCCTCAACGAACCTTTTGAAGTCCATCCTTCCGATGTTCCACCAAATTGTAGAATTTCGAGAGCACGGACGCCGAGAGACAACATCACTGATCTCGAGCAGAATGTACTGATAATCACTGGCTGAGTAGTTCTCTAATACTTTCCAATTGTTTATCCTCCGTACTTAGGACTCCGCGGCAAATATCACGTCATGATAGAAAGTCGGTGTATATCTGGTGTTTAGTGTAACGAGTGCTGTTTCTAGGATTAGTTTTCCCCACGCGTCTGTTTTAGGCATGCCCCATTCGATTGCTTTAGGGTTGAAATCTCCCCCAACAAGCCTGTTGCAATCTGCGTTCGAGACAGTGCCCTCCAAAGCATTCAGCTTGGGCTGGAAGGATCATATCGATTCTTTCGGTGCTAGGTACACACTAAAAGAGGTAGTCCCTGAGCACGAAACCCACACAAAACCGTCCCATGTCCACAACCCTCCACCTGAAAATCCCTGTTTTGAACCCAGATGGCGGAAATACCAGTGTCATCAGGATGCCATGATGCAGAACTTTTATCAGGTGTTGCTCACTTAGCAGCATAATCTCGGCTTTCATGTCTCTCGCGAACTGCTCAAGTAGATTTTGGGCAGTTGAGCTGCAGTGTATATTTAGCTGCAGGATACGAGTTATCGAAGTTCTGATTTTGACTTGACTAGGGCTTCCTGGGGAACACGCATAGTTCTGATCCCAAGATTTGCCTTGAATCCGGTCTTGGATCAGCATCCTTGCAAAGAACACAGTGTGCATCTCGTTCACACTCTTTTCTCTAATGTCCGATTTCGTCACATTTGTAACATGGGGAACTCTTATCGGGTTTTTGCATACTTGCGAGGTGTGACCATAGCCAAAGCATTTGAAACACTAAAGAGGTGCTGCTTTTCACCTTATCCTTAGACAATTAACACTTTTCTTACTTTGCCCTTATTCAGAAATTTTTCGGCGTCCTTTTCGGTCAAGCAATGTTTTCTGGTGTCAGCCTTGCTTTGACCCTGTCCATGCTAGGGAACTCCCTTTTGATCAGGGTCTTGTAAGAATCTCTAATACCTTACTAAAATTACGACCGGTCTGTCCATCTTTCGATCGGTCCATCCGTTCTCGTGTCACAGAAAATTTCCTTGCAATCCACTTTAGCCAAAGTAATAACGTTTTGTGCGTTGGTTAAATATGATACCTTCTTAAAAGTTGCAGGAAATAAAAATGTTGTAAGGCGTTAAACGGAAGCACACCTGCATAGAGGTGACACGTCAATATGTAAGAAGAGGACTAATTATTGCAGGCAAAACGTTACCATTTTATTGAGTGCAAATTTCAAACGAAAGCAGTCCAAGTTTTCAACAGGTTAGGTACTTGAACTTTAGAGCAATAATATGGGAGCATCTTCAAAGTAATGAGGTCAACCAGTGTTACAGTTTTCAGAAATTCCCAATATAATAGTTCTAATTAAGTTGAATTTGATATCGTTTTTTGATTGAACGTTTTTTTTAGAGAGTCATGTAGGCCAGTAAGTTTTAGCATTATGATTGTTTGGAATCATTATATATTCTTGAAAATCTATAGGGATTAATATTGAATAAAGCGCCTCCGACTTTAACCAAAAACACTGGTAGTGATCAACAAATGAATAAGGTCGCCGAGCCTTGATGGTTTGAAGAGATTAATCCTGGAGGCTAAGGCCATGGGTGTTGTGCCATCGATAATATCACCTGTTTTGTGACTTTTATGCCATTTCATTCGAGAGCATGTTGTTTTCCGAATAGGTTTAAGTACGGAAGCTTTTCTTACTCTTACTTAAGTATTGTTATCAATGCCTAATCATTAACTATTTTCGGGGTTGTTGAGATTGAGTTGCTATCTCAATTTGTGGTACAAATTGCCTCATTGATACCTGTGCATAACTTTGTAAAATGAGCGATGCTTTGTGACAATTGACACATGTCCTTATGCGTTGCATGTCCAAAATCAGACAAACGCTATTAAGAGGCCATCTCAACTGTTCATAGGTTTAGCTAAGATGGTCTGATGCTAGTTTGGCCAAAATCAAAGTCAAAAGCACTTTATTCAATAGTAATTGTTACAAATTTTCAAAGAATATAGAGCAAAATCCAAACATTTAAAAACACCACAACGTAATGGCCTAATTGCTTTCTAAAATTATTATTTATTAACCAAAAACATTTAATCCAAAATAAAAAAATAACCAATTTAAATTAATTAAAATTACTATGAATTTTATGACTCAATTGAAAAAATGAGAAGAAATCAACCAACACTATTCAAAAATTATTTATAATTTCAACCCAACAGTGAACTTTCATCCTACACCTCATATGATATAACCCAATGCAAATAAAATTCAATCAAAAATTTTAACTTATGCTGAAGAACAAGGGACATGCGAATTAAAGCTGGAGTCAACAGTCTAACAAATGCTATTCGTACAAAAATCTCCAATCTTCGCAGCCAGAGCTGGACCATTATGCTTAGTAAACTTGATTACAATTCACGGAAGGTTTGGAAACTCAGTAGAATCCTAAAACGTCATCAGATTACTGTTGCACCACCACTTGAGAGAATTAACGGGGATAAGGAATTCCAGAATTAAGGTAAGGCCGAGCTACTTGCTGACACTTTCCGAAAATACCACAACATCACCCGAAGCAAAGCCAAATCACTCAACTGATGGTGGCGCAAATCTTGAACCCACTTCCTTCGTCTTCATTTGTTCTCATTAATGAAGGAATTAAACCAGGAAAATTGTAAGAACTGCTGAGGAAATTAAAAAACAACAAAGCCCCTGGACAAGCCAATATGCCAAATATAGATTTGAAAAACTTGCCTAGGAAAGCTGTTGTGCTCTTAAACTATATCTTCAACGTCTGTTTTAATATTTTCTACTTCCCCTCTTCATAGAAACATGCGATAATCATACTCATCTGCAAACTGAATAAAAATCCCCACCTTCGCTCTATTTATAGACCAATAAACCTCCTGCCAGCTATGGGTAAATTATTGAAGAAACTAATACTGAAGCGTTTGAATAGGGTTGCAGAAGCTCGTAACATTCTCCCAAACTACCAGTTTGGTTTCAGGTATGGGCAGTCGACTGAGCAACAATTGTGCCGTATCACCCAGGACATCAAAGCTGTTTTAAAAGATAAGCTTTCAGTGGGAATAATTTCCTTGGACATCGAAAAATCATTTGACACAGTATGGTATAATGGGTTTCTCTTAATAAAACTTGAATTCCCGGAACACCTAGTTCATTTAAGTGGATCCTTCTTAAACGGTTGAAAGTATGTCGTAGTAATTCGAGAGAGTTTATCGAATCATCGAAATATACTTGCTGGAGTTCCCCAAGGCTCATGCTTAAGTCCACTATTCTTCAACATATACACATCGGATATGCCTCCACACGAGGCTTTCAAACTAGCTGCTTTCGCCGATGACACATGTTTTCATACCGAATCAATAGACCTCAACAAAATAATTATGAATCTAGAGACATTCCTGGAAAAAAATATTCCAGTACTTCCATCGATGGGAAATTAAAATAAATATTGAGAAACACAAGCAACGTTTTCCACAAAGAGAAGAAAACCGAGCGTACTATCCAGTCGTCAAATGAAATTTCATATCTAGGGTTAACCCTTGACAAGAAATTAACCTTCAAAAATCACATTCAAGCCACATGCAACAAAGTCTCAAAAGCAATATTGACTTTGTATCCATTACTAAACCAAAAGTCATTTCTCAACGTTAAAAATAAAAGCCTTATCCTTAAAATCATTATTCAGCCCATTATTTTTTAAGGAGCTCCTGCTTGGAGCTTATGCGCACAGTATTTGAAATCTAAGCTTCAAGTTGCACAAAACCGGTGCTTGAAAATAGTTCTTAATAAGCCTTCGGAGGATATTTTATGTTCTTGCGGTGGCCCGTCTATACATATATATATATATATATATATATATATATATATATATATATATATATATATATATATATATATATATATATATATGATGTATAGTCGCAATGTCGTCAGAATCAAAAACATACCAATTCATATACAAATGCACGAGTGCTTCACGAGGAGCGAAGCCAGTAGCGAGACAAGTCTCAATAAACTCATCTGTTGGGTGGAACGGCTGTGAAATCTTGGGAATTTTCGCTCACCATTACACAACTTGCGATATGGTTCTGAAGAAATCTCAATATAAAAATCTCAGGCTTTCTGCGCAAGACAGTTCATGCAGGAAGACATTTTCTTTCGAAAATTCTTAATCTCTCCATATTACAACGCTTTGGTTGTACCAGATCTGACATCCATATGTACAAACGGGTCTAACTAGGATCTTGTAACAAATAACTTTTTTTTTGTTTTTTTTTTTTTTTTTTGTGGTAGGGAGGTGAAGGCATTTATGCCCGCCGAGTCTGGCAGTGTGGGACTCCCATGGAGGATACCTTTGGACTACCCACTAAACACCTCCCCTGTCAACCTGAGAACCCAGCCTGGAACCGTTTGACACATTACTTCGGGCCAGGTCTCGTTTTGTTGCGCCGTGGGGCGCCTTCAAGCTGGGGAGTCCCTTTCCTAGCGGGAGGGGAGAGGGGAAGAGGAATTGCCAGAAGAGCGATCCCCCAGCCCCAGTGCCTCCGGCTGCTGTGAGTCCCTTTTATATTTTAGGACTGCCCGAGCATAATGTGCCACCTGGTTCCATTTGCCAACCGATTCGAGCATCACCGCAACTATATTATCCGATGTGAGCTCTCCCGTCTCCCTGTAGAGTTCCCTTCGCAGCCTGGCCCATTTGACACACGCAAAAAATGTGTGACAGGCATTGTCCTCCTCTCCTGGGCAAAACCGACAATCGGGAGACCGTGACTTGCCGATCTTGTGCAGGTAAGACTGAAAACACCCGTGCCCGCTCAAAAGCTGGGTCAGATAGAAGTCAGTCTCACCATGCCTTCGATTTAGCCAAGGTTTCACATCCGGGATGAGGCGCGCAGTCCACCTCCCCTTCGTGCAATTCCTCCAAGACTGCTGCCAATCGTTGAGCGAGCGTTGTCTCTCCTCGCGGACAACCATCACCCTCGCATCCTCGCCTCGGTGCAGGTAAATAGCGCGGCGATCTCTAGCAAGGAGGGCGACAGGTATCACGCCTGCAATCACTCTCACCGCCGAGTCGGAGACTGTTGGATACGAAGATGCAATTCTCAGTGCTCCTCTTCTCTGTACCTGTGCCAATCGTTTTCGGTATACCTCCTTGCTGAGAGCGTCGCCCCATACCTCTGCTCCGTACAGTAGCACTGACCCTACAGCACTCATCAAGAGGCGTCTTCTTGATGGGCTGGGTCCCCCTACGTTGGCCATAAGTCGACTCAGGGCCAATATTCCCGAAGCAGCCTTCTCAGCCGTTGCCCTGATTTGCTCAGAGAAACTCATCTTCGAGTCGATCAGTAGCCCCAGGTACTTCACCGCTGGCTTCGATTCGATCTGTATATCTCCAATACTGATCATCCTTACTCTAGGGATTCTCTTTTTTGTCAAGATGACCACTTCGGTTTTCTCCAGTGCTAAACTGAGCCCGCGAACAGTCATCCAGTCCCTCACTCGGCGCATTAGCATACCTAGCCTAAGTTGCGCTTGTTCAACGGTGCGTCCAGTGACCAGAGCCGCAACATCATCCGCATAGCCGACCAAGCGCGACTCATCTGGCATCTCAAGTCTCAGTTGCCCGTCGTAAGGCACGTTCCACAGGTCCGGACCAAGGATAGATCCCTGGGCAACACCCGATGTAATTTCCATCCTTCGTTGGCCCTGTGTCGTGTCGTAGAGCAGGCTTCGGTCCTTTAGGTAGTTCCTCAAAAGCCGCATTAGATATTCTGGAACTTGAAAAGAGTTTTCCAGCGTATCCAGAATATCCACCCATCTAGCGGAGTTGAAGGCATTCCTGACGTCGAGTGTCACCAACAGGACGATCCGTCGCTTGGTGCGACTATATGCCTCTGCTTCTTGGACCACGTTCACCACCTCTGCAATCGCATCGATGGTAGAACGTCCTGCTCTAAAGCCGTACTGCCGAGGAGATAGGTCCCCAGCAGCACGAATCGCGTCAGTGAGTCTTCCCTTGATGAGTTTCTCTAGCACTTTCCCAGCCGTGTCTAGCATGCATAACGGGCGGTATGCAGACGGCGATTCGGGATTTCCCTTCCCCTTGCTGACCAGCACGAGCCTCGCCACCTTCCATCGTACCGGGAAAACCCCGTCCCGTAGGCAAGCGTTGAATGTGCTGAGCAGCAAGTCAGGACAATGGTGATAGACGAGCTGCAAAACCTCAGCTGGAACACCATCTGGACCTGGAGCCTTCCTCGCTTTCAATGAGAGGACTGCCTCCTCCAGTTCCAGCTGTGTGAAGAGTGGGCACTCGACTGCTGTTTCACCATGGACAGCGTCAACACGGACGGGATGGGCCGGGAAGAGGCCCCGCACTATCGCGTCCATCTTTTCCGCGTCATGTATACAAGGCTTCCGTAGGCCACCAAGTTTCCCCATGACCAGCTTGTAGCCAAGGCCCCACGGATCCCTATTTACATCGTCCACGAGGTCTTGCCAGCATCGGGCCTTGCTCTTGTTAATAAGCCTGCGAAGATATTTCCTGCCGGACCTGTATGCTGCTAGCCTAGTGTCTGCCTCCTCCCGTGTTCGCGCCCACTGGGCCTCTCGCCGAAGTTTGTGACACTCGCTTCTTTGTTCGGCGATCTCGTTTGACCACCAGTATACTGGAGGCTTACCATGTCGGGGTCTCCGGCGGGGCATGGAAGACTCGCAAGCAGCTATGATGGTACTCATAGTAGAGTTCACCAAGTCCTTGGCTGTAGGCCCTCCACTCCCTGGCGGAGCTCCCAGCAACGGTGCGCCTGCCGTAAGCGCGTCAGTGAACTTCTCGACGTCCATCCTCCCAGTCCTCCATTCGAGGATTGAAGTTTGGGCATATGCACGCAGAGTGGCACCGTCGTGAATCTCAACAGCTATATACTGGTGATCACTAACCGAGTAGTCCTCTAGTACTCGCCAGTTGTGTACTCTAGGTACCAGGGACTCCGAAGCGAGTGTCACATCGGGTATGGTTCCTACGCAACCCCAGCGGCGGAAAGTAGGGGTGTTACCAGTATTTAGAACAAAAAGCGCTGTTCTGGCCGCCATGTCCAAGATTTGCTTTCCCCTTGGGTCGGATTGTGGCATACCTCATTCGATGGCTCTAATGTTGGAGTCTCCCCCGACCAGCATGTGGCCCTCTGTGTTCGAGACAGCGTCCTTCAGGGCATCGAGTTTGGTTCGAAAGGATCGCATTGCCTCGTTAGGCGTCAGATAAACACTGAAATATGTTATTCCTGAACACCGCACCCACACAAAACCATCCCCGCGTCCATGGCCCTGCACCTGAAGGCGGGCGCTGTCTCGAACCCAGATGGCCGAGGTACCAGTTTTGTCAGGGTACCACGCTTGCGAGTCCTTGTTATGATGTTGCTCGCTCAGCAACAGGAGGTCAGCTTTCTTATCCCTCGCAAACTGCTCAAGTAGGTCCTGGGCGTTTGTGCTTCGGTGCAAATCGACCTGCAGGATACGGATCATTTGAGTATCAAGTAACAAATAACTTTGACCTTTTGATCTATGTCTCTGGAATGAAAGAGTCGTCGAAGGGCCATGACTACATTTTGTGCTTTACTGAGCATGATTTTGAAATGTTCTATACACTATAGATACTGATCGAGATAAACACTGACGATCTGAACACAGTATTAATGGGGAACCAGTTCTGAGCTACCCCAACTAGTCATAATGTAGAAATCCTTCCAATTTCCTTTCAGATCAGGACCTTCCGCATCGTTGTCCGAAGCAAAATTGTTTCGTATTTCTATTCATTTATTTTAATTTGCCAATTGTCGGTGAAGGGCTGCGCATCATTGGAAGTTTTTTGAAGATTGCTCTGAACTATTGTAGGTTTTTAGTCTACCGTATAAATGATTGGATCATCAGCAAAAGCTAGCAATGATCACGTTGGCGAGATGTAAGAATCAAAGTCGTTCAATAGCTTGTGAAAGAATTTTGAGAAAAGCAAAGCCGCAGTAAATGTTCTCTGCTGTAGAACATTCAAGATCTTGAAGTTACGCATTATCTTCGGATTTTTATCAGTTACAATAAATAATATAATGTAATATGTTATACATATTACATGAACGTGGTGAAAATGTGTCTGGGGAACCCATCCTGAAGGGGTATAAAAATTAGTCCATCTAACTACACTGTATAGAAGGCTTTCTCCATATCAATGAGACATGCTTCAACCCATTCTCTATTGTTTAGTTTTCAAATGGTGTCTGAGATTAATTTCGTTACCGCATGTATGGCTGAACGCCTGGCAGAAATACTTACTTGGCAATTCGGCATTAACTCATATGTATCAAAGTGGGCGTTTAATGCTCTGTTTAGTATCACTTCAAACACCTTGCTGATTTTAGACAGCAAGCTGATTGGGTAATAGCTTGAAAGACTTGAAGATTCTTTTCCTTTCTTTAAGATGGGAAACAACTTAGCCTCTTTCAACTCATTTGGCAAATATGAATTGCTCAACATGTTGTTAAACAGTATACAATAATTTTTAATAGCCACCATATTTAGGATACCGTCAATACCGCATGATTTCCTGTTGTTTATCCCGTTAAATATGAAACACAAGTCTTCGTAGCTGTCAAATAATCAATAAGAATCAAGCTCGGTATGAGGTCAGATGTAAATGTTTCATTGAACTGTAGAATTGATTCACCGTTCAGGCTTGATTTAAAGTCGGAAGCTTTTGCTTCAATGAACTCTGAAAAAACTTGACTCCCTCAAATTTAAAAATGTTCCAATCCTGCGGAACAAGCTATTTACTTTCTTTAAAATGTCATCTCAGTTCTGTGGGCTAATACCCCTCCATTTTTCCGCCCAATGATTGCTGACCTCACTCCTGAATCATGAACGGATTAAGTCCCAGACATACTTCAGGTGTAATTTCAACAAAGCCACTGACGGATGGTTTAAGTGCAAAAATCACCCATAAATATTGTTGACGCATGTGAAAAGAAGGCTTTTAAATCTTTTCGACCATATTGTAGCTGATATTTCATATTCTTCCATATTAGTTCGTTGTTTTATCTTGAAAACTAGTTTTTCGATCGTACCCGATGTAAACTTCTCTAACTTCGACAAATAGAGATCTTTTTCATCGCGTATTAGATTCCTGTCACTAGGAACCATTGAGCCAGCATTGCCATCATCAGAAAGAGGACATTGTTTCTGGTAAACTTGATTAAACTTCTTTTGAAACGTTCCCCGATCCACTTTTTAGGGTTTTGTGTAATTATTTTACACAACCGTACTCAAATCGCGTCTTGTGTGTCCGTCTGCCCGTCCCTGTGGCACAGCAATTTTTCTCACTAACTATAAAAGCTAAAAACGTAGAATTTCATAGATAGGTGTAAAGTGTTGCCCTCTTGAAAGATTCATCACAAAAAAATTTTACAAGGTGCTCATGGGGGGCCTTCCCATATAAGGCAGTGACCCCTGTAAAAAAAATTTCACCAAATGAAGGCAATATGGGTATCAAATGAAAGGTCTTGATAAGAACTTTCTAAAACTGGCCTTAAAATGACAAGTTTTGTTCGATGGGTGCAGGGCAAGAAGAAATATAAAAATATGTTGTGTCCCTTTCGTCGTTGCCCTGAAAAATCTGAAAAAAAATCATAGAGGCAGTCTTTACGAGCACAGGGATGACAGACACCTCAGAAGTCAAAATTCGAGAACTTTGTAAATAATAGTACATTTTATAAATTTTACATTTTGGCCCATAAAATCGCAATAGGACCCTCAAATTTTCTAAAAGCTACAAGTTAAGTTCACTGTAAGCACTTGTATGTGACTTGCAAATTTAACAATAATCGAGCGATAAACAGCTAAGTTACAGCTGGTTGAATATTTAGCAGTTACAATAATATTAACACGTGATACTAGTGAGATAAATATTTGCAACGGACCTAGAAACTACAAATGTGTAGGATTTTTGATAAAAATCTTGGATATGGTTTTTGATATTGATGTGTTTTCATGATTAACCAAGTAATTGGGTCAAAACACTGGTCAAAACACAAAATGGTGGCGAGTAAAGTATAGAATAAGCAGAATTTAGTTTCTCGAACTCAATTTATGGAATCGATATATTGGTCAAATTTTGATATGCAGAACATCTTGTTTGTTTTCTGATTGTTTTACAAAACCCTCCTGGTAGGAGCACTCTGCTGCTGCTTCAACTTGTTTGAAATTCAACAAATAACTTTCTTGTTGAACTAGGATGAGGAAGACATCATCCCTTTGATGATTGATTTCTATCACGATTAGGTTATGGTTGCTATCGCAACGAAGAACCTGCAGTTTTTGTAGAGGACTATTAAAGCTAAATTCAAGTCTTCCATTTTCAATACAGAGGTCCAAATATAAATTTGTTCTGCAAGTATGGTATGTTAGGAACTCCAAGCCATATAGATTGAACCTGTCTTCAATTTGGTTCTCTGTTATCCACGATTTCAGGGATACACCTTTTGGATTATTGGTGGCATCCAGCCATAATGTATAGTGGGCGTTTAGGTCACTGGCATGTATATAATAATAATGCACTCTGTTCAATTTGAGCATTTCAAACATAAAGAATTGAGCTCCTCTTTCGACCAGTTGTATAGACAGAGATAATGAAGAGACTATCCCAATCTGGTTGTGAAATTTTGATATCGGACACTTCAAGATATTCAACGTTTTTGAACTCGACTTTTTCAATATTTTGGAAACAATAGGGTCTTCTAACCAAAATCCCGGTACCACTCTGCCACCACCATCAACCCTATCGTTTCTTACGAATTCAAAACTCTCGAGTGTCATGAGTTGAGGTGAGTTTCAGTGAGAAGCATGATGTCAGGCTTTTGCTTAACAATGCGCTAAAGGAGATAGTCATGTCGATGTAGAGTAACAACGGAGTCGCCGTTGATCAAGATGAGTCGAAGCCTATCTATGGGAATGTTACCGGGTGGCAAGTTATTTCAGGGCATATGAAAAGCCAAAATTTTGAAAAACATGGTTAGTTTTTGTCGATTCTCTCCTATAAGGAACTAAGTTGCTGATAGATTTTAAGAAACAGCACATTATTGCCACTAAGATTATTTGCAGCACTATCTGCTGATCCTCTAGCGGCGAGTGTCAATTATACTCCTTGCTTGACGAAGTTGGAAGGTATGACACTGCAGTGTACTTGTGTTTGCCTTGGAGTAAATTTTACTTTTGCATGCTGATATAGGAAGCATCCTCGATATGATGCTGGATGACCAAATATACCGCAGTTATCCCAATATAATTTTTCTTTAGACTTCGTCTGAGCCAAGCTGCACTCATCGGTGGCATAAACCTCTTTGCATTTTACGCACCGACAGTGCATGATGCAGTTGGCAGCCAAATGACTTAATCTTTGATACTGGTAACACTGGTTGACTTCTCTTTTTTGGAGGTATTCCCACCCCACCACTCTGAAATTCAAGTACCTTATTTATTGTAGGGCACTTGGACTGCTTTTATTTTAAATTTATACCAGGTAAAGTGGGAAATTCTTCTTTTCTACTGTCAACCTTTTTATTGCAAAAGCTTTCAGGGAAACAAATCAGATACCTGGTAAAGCTTCTTTGAGCACCTGAAAAGGATTGACCGTATTGTCTCAGCAGTCCAAGCATTTTAACAAAAAGGTCTGCTTGTTTTCACTTTTTAAAGTAAAGTTGAAGTGTGAAATCTCCTCAGAATTCAGTACATCTTTGACTGACTTAAAATTAACTAAGGATTTTGTCTTAATAGTTAATTTTTCTGCATGAATTCTTTTGATCTCGAAGCTGCTGAGTTTATTCTCGGCTGTCAATAGCCGAACCATACCTTTTCTGCTTTGCCTGAATACATTGATTGGCGGAACTTTTTCTACCTTCTCAGAGAAACTTACAGAATGGCGAGCTGATTTCTTCTCCTTATTTTGATCCTTTAAGTATTGAATAAAATTACATCATTATCTTGGTTCGAGTTACTTTAAATACATTCATCAACTTCTATTTCTTCTTGTATTCCATCCAGCCCTGCCAAATAGTTTTGGCTGTCGTTAGTGTCTCCAGTACTTAGAAGTTTTCTTCGCCTTAGTTTCTGAATTGATTTGCTCTTGCGGTTGTGGGTCTTGAGACTTCATCCCATCCTTGAACAGATCTTCGAGGGACTGTGCTCATAGCCTTATTTGTTGATTTTTCGTCGAAGTCGAATAACTTCTTCTTCATTTTCGACTATTTGTGTTTTACTTCCACCATCTGTAGAGTTCTCCTGGCCAATTTTTATTCGCTGTCTTCCCGGGTTCCTCCAACGGTAGGAAGCCCTCGGGCTCCTCGATAGCAGCAGTCCCGAATTTGTCTTTGGATTATTTGCTTTTCTTGATTTATTGAAGTGAAATAATATTCGATATAATTCCTTGGTTCGATTGTTTCGACAATATAAGCTTTTTCCAATAAAAATCAAAATTAACTTTGGGCTGACATTTTGAAATATTCATTGTATTTTTGAAAACTAGATAGGAGTAATTAAAATAAATGCTCAACGTGCACACCGATGCTAGTTTGGAGCACTTCACTTGTGAGTTTCAGCTCGAAGGTACCCTGCTACGAGTATCTGATTTCCTCAGAAACATGACATCTGCCAGCCTATTATAATGTTGTCTGTGGTCAATTCGTAGTTCAATAATTGCAGGATTATCGAGGCAATCACCAGCAACGAATAATATCAAGAAACATGAAAAAAAGATTTGCTCGTTTAAAAGAAAATCCGTTGTTTCTCCATTTTCAACTAGCAGAAATCACTCAAGTCATGAAATCCCAAAAGCATTAACAGTTAGACAAAAAAGTCTCCGTACGGTGCTTATTTTTCGGTATAAGTAAGAGTACTGTTCAGATATATCAATATTTTTTTATTTTAATAATTAATATGTTTTCTATAAACTCAATAAAGTAGTTCAAACTGGTAAATTTATCAACATTTAACATCAAAAAAGTTTCCGTACGATATTACATCTTAATAAAATTATAAAAAAAAGGAATTTTGTAAAAAAATTTTTTTGTACTTAGTAGGATTCCCCTTAGCTTTGATGACTGCTGTCAATCGTCTGGGCATCGAAGAGACTAGTTTGGATGTTATTTCGGATCGTATAGAGTTCCATTCTTCCTGGCGTTTAGCTTTAAGCTGTTGCCTGTTTTTTATTGCGTGTTTGCGTACTCTACGCTCCAATTCATACCATAAATGTTCTATTGGGTTTATTTCGGGTGATTGTGGTGGACTGTGTAGTTGCTTGGGTACATTATATAGTAGCCATTCCTTAACAATCATTGATGTATGCTTAGGATCGTTGTCTTGTTGTAAAATGAAATTCCTTTCCATGCCTAAAGCTGATATGCTTTAGTGCAAACTCGTTCTAAGAATGTTTAGGTAGTCCCACTGGTCCATTGTGCTCTTAATCAAGTGCAGTTTTCCAACTCCTGTAGCTGCCATACAACTCCAAACCATTACATTACCACCGCCATGCTTGACTGTTGGAATAAGATTTTTGCAATTAAATCCCTCATTTGCTTTGCGCCAAACTTTTCCCTTGCCATCTGATCCAAATATAGTGACTCCCAAAAAGATCCGCACAAGTAAGAAATTTCCCTCTTTTCTCGTTTTATAAGGCAATTAAAAACGGGAAAATTTTTTTAACATTTTATTATGAGCAGAACATAATAGTCTTACAGATCAAATAAATAAAATAGTTTCTCACTTTAAATATACCAAAAAAAAGGGAAAACCCCATGAAAAAACAGAAAATATCATCCCACAAAAAGATCCGCACAAGAGCTAAATTGTAAAAATAAACAAAAATTTTAGTAAGCTAGTATTTTGTTGCATATCTGTTCAGTTCAATGACACATTTTAATCGATTTGGCATGCTGGAGATGATTTTTCGCAGGTATTCCACATCCATTTTAACCCATTCTTCGCGAAGCCTTTTCTCGAGCTCCATTTTTGAACAAATTGGCGTGCTATGAACTCTACGGTCCAACTTATCCCAGAGATTTTCAATGCTATTACAATTCGGTGACTGAGGAGGAGGATGAACTACTTTTGGACAATTATACAGCTGCCATTCTTGAACAATGCGTGCCTTATGTTTGGGATCATTACCTTCGTAATATTTAAATGAATCCAAAATGCCCATTTTAGCAGCGCTTTTTCGCAAATTTTCCTTCAAAATGTCTAAATATCGACGGGAATCCATGATATCATCTATAAATACTACTTCGCCAACACCACGAGTAGATACGCATCCCCAAACCATCAAACATCCACCTCCGTGTTTCACTGTAGGCCTGAGGTTAATAGGACAAAATTCTTCATTGGGCTTGCGCCACACTATAACACGTCCATCCGAGCCAAAAACATTGAATTTGCTTTCATCGGTAAAAATCACATCCTCCTAATAATTGACTTCCTTTAAAATAAATTCTTTAGCGAGATTTAAACGCTTTTTTCTATTCACTCGCTGATGAATGGTTTCTTCCCTGCAACACGTCCATTGTACTGAGCATTTCTCAAAACTCGTCGAACTGTTTCACGTCCTACTTTTTAGGGTTTTGTACTAAAATACAAAACCCTATTGCAATCACGACCTGTGTCCGTCTGTCCGTCCGTCCGTCCGTCCGTCCGTCCGTCCGTCCGTCCGTCCGTCCGTCCGTCCGTCCGTCCGTCCGTCCGTCTGTATGTCACAGCACTTTTTCTCCGTAACTATAGAGGCTACAGCCATGAAACTTTGTGGAAAGGTCAGAAGTGGTGACCTCTTGAAAGTTCAAGGGTGAAAAAATTTTTCAAAGGGTTTAAGGGGGGTCTCCCCATATAGGGAGTTGACCCCTCAAAAAAATTTTTTCACCATTGGTAGTCGAGTAGGGTATCATTGGAAAGGTCTCAATGAGATCTTTTCAAAACAGGTTTTAGAATTGCCTCATGAGTACCGAGGGGGGCAGGGGAAGGGGAAATGTACGAACTTTTCGCGTACCCCCCCCTCGCGATTGGACACCTTCCAGCCGAAAAATCTGAAAAAAATCATGAATGTAGGCCTTAATGAGTACAACAACAACAAATACATGAGAAGTCGAAATTCACTCAACTTTGTTAGTAATAGTATGATTTATCGATTTTATATTTTCTTGAATAAAATCTAAATGGTACCCTTAAATTCAATAAAATTTAGCAAACAGATGACTATTTATAAGATTGATCTTTTCTGAAAGTTTCATAAAGATCGAATAGTATTTAACGAAGTTATAGCGATTTGAATTTTCCTGTATTACTATGGAACAATGTGCCCTGTATTACTATGGAAACATATGACTATGGAGCCATATGCGCTTTTTACTGACTTAGACACTACACCTTTGCTAGGATTTGCATGAAAATTTCAGGAATGATAGATATCATGAGGATGACTACATACAATTGAAACAAGTCGAAGAGGCAGGAGAGAGCTCCCAGCAAAAGGGCTTTGTAGCCATTCTAGGATTCGAAAAAAAAGGCCATGAATCGATGCTTACAGTACAGAGGAGTGGCCCCTGAAAAAAATTTCATGAAAGGTAGCCGATATGAATATCAAATGAAAGTTCTCTATGAGAGCTTTTCAAAACAGTTCTTAAACTGCCAGTTTTTGCTTCAGTGGGGGCACAGAGGGGGAAATACATGAAAAATGTGTTTTCTCCCTCGCGAATGGACACCCGTGATCTAAACAAATCTGAAAAAATTATCAAGCGAGATATTTATGGGTATAACTTTAACAAATACCTCAGAATTCAAAATTCTTACAACTTAGTTAATAATAGTATGATCCTCGAGCCTGACGTGTTTCTTAATTTTATTCGTTGCTGGTTACGGCATTTTGTAAGTTGAGTACAAAACCCTTCTGACATGAGCATAGGTCTGTCTACCCAACTTGTTTCTCTTACTCTGCGAACACTTCACTCACAATTTTTGGAGCACTCAGTTTTGGATTTTTTTTTTATTTTCCGGACGATAGAGCGTTCTTCAAGCGTCGTTAGAACCGTTGGGCGACCAGGACTATGCTTCAAGTCTATTCTGCCTTCCTCTTTATACCTCCGGAGAATGTCGTAAACAGTTCTACGTTTCATGTTGAGGCTCGAACATATTTCTGCCACATTTTTACCTTACATATGGTTAGAAATCACCAACTGGATCTTCTCTGGAGACGTGTATTTGCCCATTTTAATTTAAAAAGCACAACGTTTTTTTAAGCTACGAACAACAAGCGGTTTGTGATCAATATTAGATATAATCTGCCCAGATCTATTACAACTTTACCACTGAAGGCGATATGCTATAAAGAGGTCACTCAAATGTGTTCGTTTTACATAAAAATGCACATGCGTGCCCAAGTCTCCTTGTTGTGCGGATCTTTTTGGGGCGTCATATTTTTGTGCTTCTTTTTAAGTCTTTATAAAATTTTTTTTTACAAAGACTTACTAGTTTCACAACCTGTCTGTCCGTCTGTCCGTCCGTCGGTTCGTCTGTCCGTGCGTCACAGCTGATTTCCTCAGAAACTATAGAAGCTAGAATGCTCAAACTTTGTGAAAAGGTCAAAAATGATGGTTTCTCAAAAGATAAGGCCTTAACAAAAATTTCCCCCCTAATAACGAATTGGCCCTTAAAAATGTTTTTTAATCAAAGGTAGTCAAGTGGGGTATCAAATGAAAGGTCTTGATTAGACTTTTTAGAATCTGAAATAAAAAAATTATTTAATGAATTAGGGGGTCCAAAGGAAGGCAAAATGTACCCAAAATTTGTGTCCCCCCCCCTCGCGATTGGACACCTTTGAACCGAAAAATCTGAAAATTATCATAAACGTGGGCCTTAATGAGTACAAGGGCAACAAATACCTTAGAAATCGAAATTCGCTCAACTTTGTTAATAATAGTATGATTTGTAGATTTTACATTTTTGCCCATAAAATCAAAACGGTACCTTTAAACTTCTTGAAATTTTGCAATTACATAGCCTAATATAATAGGGCGTTCACACGCGCGCGTTCAAATGCACATTCAACGAGCAAACAGGCTGCTTGTCTGTTTGTGCATGTGCATGCCGTTGAACGAGACTAACATAAGATATATATGTTCACAAAATTTTATTGGGATCGAATCATAATCAAGTGAGTTATAGCCATTTCAATTATATGGAATTACAACAACTGTAATGAATCATGCGACGCCGCTGGTGACCACTACCAACACACTTTGCTGCTAGGTGGCTTGTCATTTTACGTTGGTTGCGACCAGTGCACATCCCACGTCTATTTTATCGTGGGATGCCAACAGAATTTTGACAGCCACATGGTAGCAGAGTATGTGGGTAGCGATTTCCATCGAGAGGAATTGCTTTTATCGCAGCGGGATTTTAGTGTGCTAATTCTATTGTGAGTTTTGTGGATAAAGTGAAGATTCTGTGTTACAACCTAAACCCAAACGTAAACATTTCAGACCGATAAAATCAGTGTGCCGCTAATGCTTAGCCATTTTGCAAGTGGTCGTGTATAAAAAGGTGATAAATATGTGATGCTTTCGCCAATCCGTCATTTGAAATTCATACGCTCGACACATGTCTGCCACGATTGCAATGAGGATTCACCCCTAGAATGTCTCAAGTCAGCATGATGATTCGTTATGTAAGCACTGTCTTATCTTTCCCAAGAATCATGTTAAGGTTATGTGATTGAAAACAATCACGATGGAGCTTGAATGCTTACGAGCTTCTGCATGATTGATCTTTGCCATGCTACCGGGGTAAGAGGACGCAATTTCGTAAAATGCTGGATTGCGCCTTGGGTTAGCATTGGAATGGTCGTAAAAGCATCCTGAGGGGTAAAACGAATATTTTTAAGACTGATGCTAAGTTGATTTGATCAGAGTTTAAAAATTGATGTGTTCAATCATGAACGTACATTTTTTTTCGAGAATAAAACAGAACAATTGAAGATACAAACATTGAAAAACAAATAAAAGAAAAAGATAGATTTTACTTAATTGCTAGTGAAGTTAAAAAAGACTGGAACGTAAAGCAGTAACGAACATAATTTTCAATGACATAAAAGCTAATAATGAAACAAATTTCAAATTTCGAAACTAATGCAATGTATGGTTTTAAAAGCAAAGCATGTTCCTCGACATATATTGAGTCAAACAATGATTCTGCAATCAAATAAATCATGGACATGAGGAAATTGTTAATCGAATAAGAAAACAATTAAGAAAAATACCTTTTCTTCGTTTTCCACATTAAAAAATTTAATTTACTACTAGTATTTGTAAAATGTTATTGAAGTAATATATATGCTATGTGGCGTAATAAGGAAACAAAAGCTATAAAAATGCTAAATCTTTCGCAATCAGTGGATTTTCAACTAAGAAAAGGATATTGAATTGACTTCTATTAGCCTTTGTAACAAATGTCTCGATGTATGTAATGAATGATTCGAGAACATAGTTTCTTTGTTATTTAATGATGTTTTACATTCAATGTTCAGTCAATTCAATGAAAATAAAATCTTCGACTAATTCAAAAGCTCGATTCGAAGTGCACACAGATAATCCCAATTTTCGCAAAGTTAATTGCTTTCATGGTTAATAATTAAAATTAGGAAGCTATTTAGAAACCAAGGTTTTGTACTAAAATACAAAACCCTATTGCAATCACGACCTGTGTCCGTCTGTCCGTCCGTCCGTCCGTCCGTCCGTCCGTCCGTCCGTCCGTCTGTATGTCACAGCACTTTTTCTCCGTAACTATAGAGGCTACAGCCATGAAACTTTGTGGAAAGGTCAGAAGTGGTGACCTCTTGAAAGTTCAAGGGTGAAAAAATTTTTCAAAGGGTTTAAGGGGGGTCTCCCCATATAGGGAGTTGACCCCTCAAAAAATTTTTTTCACCATTGGTAGTCGAGTAGGGTATCATTGGAAAGGTCTCAATGAGATCTTTTCAAAACAGGTTTTAGAATTGCCTCATGAGTACCGAGGGGGGCAGGGGAAGGGGAAATGTACGAACTTTTCGCGTACCCCCCCCTCGCGATTGGACACCTTCCAGCCGAAAAATCTGAAAAAAATCATGAATGTAGGCCTTAATGAGTACAACAACAACAAATACATGAGAAGTCGAAATTCACTCAACTTTGTTAGTAATAGTATGATTTATCGATTTTATATTTTCTTGAATAAAATCTAAATGGTACCCTTAAATTCAATAAAATTTAGCAAACAGATGACTATTTATAAGATTGATCTTTTCTGAAAGTTTCATAAAGATCGAATAGTATTTAACGAAGTTATAGCGATTTGAATTTTCCTGTATTACTATGGAACAATGTGCCCTGTATTACTATGGAAACATATGACTATGGAGCCATATGCGCTTTTTACTGACTTAGACACTACACCTTTGCTAGGATTTGCATGAAAATTTCAGGAATGATAGATATCATGAGGATGACTACATACAATTGAAACAAGTCGAAGAGGCAGGAGAGAGCTCCCAGCAAAAGGGCTTTGTAGCCATTCTAGGATTCGAAAAAAAAGGCCATGAATCGATGCTTACAGTACAGAGGAGTGGCCCCTGAAAAAAATTTCATGAAAGGTAGCCGATATGAATATCAAATGAAAGTTCTCTATGAGAGCTTTTCAAAACAGTTCTTAAACTGCCAGTTTTTGCTTCAGTGGGGGCACAGAGGGGGAAATACATGAAAAATGTGTTTTCTCCCTCGCGAATGGACACCCGTGATCTAAACAAATCTGAAAAAATTATCAAGCGAGATATTTATGGGTATAACTTTAACAAATACCTCAGAATTCAAAATTCTTACAACTTAGTTAATAATAGTATGATCCTCGAGCCTGACGTGTTTCTTAATTTTATTCGTTGCTGGTTACGGCATTTTGTAAGTTGAGTACAAAACCCTTCTGACATGAGCATAGGTCTGTCTACCCAACTTGTTTCTCTTACTCTGCGAACACTTCACTCACAATTTTTGGAGCACTCAGTTTTGGATTTTTTTTTTATTTTCCGGACGATAGAGCGTTCTTCAAGCGTCGTTAGAACCGTTGGGCGACCAGGACTATGCTTCAAGTCTATTCTGCCTTCCTCTTTATACCTCCGGAGAATGTCGTAAACAGTTCTACGTTTCATGTTGAGGCTCGAACATATTTCTGCCACATTTTTACCTTACATATGGTTAGAAATCACCAACTGGATCTTCTCTGGAGACGTGTATTTGCCCATTTTAATTTAAAAAGCACAACGTTTTTTTAAGCTACGAACAACAAGCGGTTTGTGATCAATATTAGATATAATCTGCCCAGATCTATTACAACTTTACCACTGAAGGCGATATGCTATAAAGAGGTCACTCAAATGTGTTCGTTTTACATAAAAATGCACATGCGTGCCCAAGTCTCCTTGTTGTGCGGATCTTTTTGGGGCGTCATATTTTTGTGCTTCTTTTTAAGTCTTTATAAAATTTTTTTTTACAAAGACTTACTAGTTTCACAACCTGTCTGTCCGTCTGTCCGTCCGTCGGTTCGTCTGTCCGTGCGTCACAGCTGATTTCCTCAGAAACTATAGAAGCTAGAATGCTCAAACTTTGTGAAAAGGTCAAAAATGATGGTTTCTCAAAAGATAAGGCCTTAACAAAAATTTCCCCCCTAATAACGAATTGGCCCTTAAAAATGTTTTTTAATCAAAGGTAGTCAAGTGGGGTATCAAATGAAAGGTCTTGATTAGACTTTTTAGAATCTGAAATAAAAAAATTATTTAATGAATTAGGGGGTCCAAAGGAAGGCAAAATGTACCCAAAATTTGTGTCCCCCCCCCTCGCGATTGGACACCTTTGAACCGAAAAATCTGAAAATTATCATAAACGTGGGCCTTAATGAGTACAAGGGCAACAAATACCTTAGAAATCGAAATTCGCTCAACTTTGTTAATAATAGTATGATTTGTAGATTTTACATTTTTGCCCATAAAATCAAAACGGTACCTTTAAACTTCTTGAAATTTTGCAATTACATAGCCTAATATAATAGGGCGTTCACACGCGCGCGTTCAAATGCACATTCAACGAGCAAACAGGCTGCTTGTCTGTTTGTGCATGTGCATGCCGTTGAACGAGACTAACATAAGATATATATGTTCACAAAATTTTATTGGGATCGAATCATAATCAAGTGAGTTATAGCCATTTCAATTATATGGAATTACAACAACTGTAATGAATCATGCGACGCCGCTGGTGACCACTACCAACACACTTTGCTGCTAGGTGGCTTGTCATTTTACGTTGGTTGCGACCAGTGCACATCCCACGTCTATTTTATCGTGGGATGCCAACAGAATTTTGACAGCCACATGGTAGCAGAGTATGTGGGTAGCGATTTCCATCGAGAGGAATTGCTTTTATCGCAGCGGGATTTTAGTGTGCTAATTCTATTGTGAGTTTTGTGGATAAAGTGAAGATTCTGTGTTACAACCTAAACCCAAACGTAAACATTTCAGACCGATAAAATCAGTGTGCCGCTAATGCTTAGCCATTTTGCAAGTGGTCGTGTATAAAAAGGTGATAAATATGTGATGCTTTCGCCAATCCGTCATTTGAAATTCATACGCTCGACACATGTCTGCCACGATTGCAATGAGGATTCACCCCTAGAATGTCTCAAGTCAGCATGATGATTCGTTATGTAAGCACTGTCTTATCTTTCCCAAGAATCATGTTAAGGTTATGTGATTGAAAACAATCACGATGGAGCTTGAATGCTTACGAGCTTCTGCATGATTGATCTTTGCCATGCTACCGGGGTAAGAGGACGCAATTTCGTAAAATGCTGGATTGCGCCTTGGGTTAGCATTGGAATGGTCGTAAAAGCATCCTGAGGGGTAAAACGAATATTTTTAAGACTGATGCTAAGTTGATTTGATCAGAGTTTAAAAATTGATGTGTTCAATCATGAACGTACATTTTTTTTCGAGAATAAAACAGAACAATTGAAGATACAAACATTGAAAAACAAATAAAAGAAAAAGATAGATTTTACTTAATTGCTAGTGAAGTTAAAAAAGACTGGAACGTAAAGCAGTAACGAACATAATTTTCAATAACATAAAAGCTAATAATGAAACAAATTTCAAATTTCGAAACTAATGCAATGTATGGTTTTAAAAGCAAAGCATGTTCCTCGACATATATTGAGTCAAACAATGATTCTGCAATCAAATAAATCATGGACATGAGGAAATTGTTAATCGAATAAGAAAACAATTAAGAAAAATACCTTTTCTTCGTTTTCCACATTAAAAAATTTAATTTACTACTAGTATTTGTAAAATGTTATTGAAGTAATATATATGCTATGTGGCGTAATAAGGAAACAAAAGCTATAAAAATGCTAAATCTTTCGCAATCAGTGGATTTTCAACTAAGAAAAGGATATTGAATTGACTTCTATTAGCCTTTGTAACAAATGTCTCGATGTATGTAATGAATGATTCGAGAACATAGTTTCTTTGTTATTTAATGATGTTTTACATTCAGTGTTCAGTCAATTCAATGAAAATAAAATCTTCGACTAATTCAAAAGCTCGATTCGAAGTGCACACAGATAATCCCAATTTTCGCAAAGTTAATTGCTTTCATGGTTAATAATTAAAATTAGGAAGCTATTTAGAAACCAAGCAAAAAATACAGAGCATTCATTAAAATAGTTTAGCACGAAATTTGCATTCGCTAAAAAACTTACGCTACTGAAGCAAAAGAGGACATTTTCAAGCAAGAAAAAAATTATATTCAAAGAAAATAAATAGCTCGGAGGTTTAATGTTAATCGAGATATTGAATATTATTTACACGTTTATATATATATGAACTAATAAATAAAGATTAGAATTTAATTTTGACGATAAAGAAGAAGAAAAGATGCTTAACCTATAGTCGAAAATTTTTTGTTAGATGGAAATATTAAACGAAACAATTTTACAATACATACAACCTGGAGCAAGAATGATTGAAGAACAAGCAATGAATTTAACGTGAAAAGCTCTTCAAAGAATGTTTTGTTTTAGAAGTTCCAATGTTTTGCTTATCCTCTCCCGGCTAGAATTTTCATACAAGATTTGGAGTGGAAAGAAGTAGTGAAGAATAAGAAGCTTGATTAAAAAAAAAAAAATATTAAAAATATCAAAAATAATATTAAGTACCCACATATTTTAATTCCGTTCAAAACATACAATATTGTATTGACAATTTAAACGTTTGTATATAAATTTGCCATTTTACTATTATTGGTTTCAAAAAAAAAGGAAACGTATTTGTATAATTTCAAACTTTTCTTACAATTGAATTTTAAAAACCAAAATTTTAATCGTGTAATCTTTTTATTTGTACGTATGTGTTCGATTGAACGTTACATGTAATCATAGTAAAAAAATATATATATTGTACACTTACCCTGAAAGCAAAAATATGAAAGCCACACTTAAATAACAAAATGAATTGCTAACTAAAAACACGACTTTCCTTTCCAGTGGTTCTTCTTTTCAGCGGGAAATGAGGTGCAGGGTAGGTATACCGTCGCGAGGGTAGGGTTTGAGGAAATCCGCTGAGGTCGGTTTCGCGTTGCGCGCGGTACGCGGTACCTTAGTTGATTTTGATTCTTCTTTAGCGTAGTGTTTTTCGGAATTACGTTAACGTAGTGTATTTTTCGGTACCGCGTCGGAAATTCGGGAACGCGAAGTAAAGATTAGATCTTTGTCTTTTGACTGGTTATAGGAAGAAATACGGAGTAACGTAAAGTAGGTTTCCTCTCCGTATGGTTTTGTTTTGTAACGCGTTTGAAAACGGGCATGTATAGGTGGCTGAATATTGTAAGTGAGCGTAACCCATTCGGAGACCCGCGACCGAAATCCTCTCCGATCTAGCTGGCCGACAAGCAGCCACCGCGTGAATGGGCTACGGTTCACGCATTGGTTGACCGGTTGGTACCGTCCGTTGGCACTACTCAGACTTAACATCTAGAACCGATGAGAGGTCGGTTCCACGTTCGCACGTAGACATTAAATCATTACACAACAATAACATGTGTTTATGGTTGATATAGGGTTTTCCAATAAGAGGTGTTGTTTTGGTATTAAAAGAAAAATGTCATTTTTTAATATAAATGATCAGATGTTTATTTCATTATAAAGGAAAATATATGCCGTTAATAGCAAAAACTAACATCAGGCAAATAACCACTGCGACACGCTTACAGGATCATATCCTCTTCATTAAATTTTCCATAACCAAATCGCAAAGTGGCTGCCGTATGTGCTCAATAGCCTCACAAATTTCATCTTTGATATCTTGAATCGACGCTAAGCTATTGGCGTAGGCCTTTTCTATCACGTGGCTCCAAAGGAAGAAGTCGCAAGGTGTTAAATCACAAGATCTATTCAAAATAGCACCTCTTATTGTAAAATGCTATATATATTTAAAATTGACTTAGGCACTTTTATTTTCTTTCAATTTTCATGAAAATTTAAGAAATAGTGTTTAACTTGAACATGTTCAATCGGCCGAGCATTCAGAAAAATCATTTAAGCTAGATTAACATGGCGGCTGCACTGTGCTTAAGAAAGAAATTGTGCATCTTTTATATAAATTTGAACGACTTCATAGCAAAGTATTGGATGAATAATTCAAGTTATCGATTCACGCTATTAGGAAACTTGTTTCTAACCCTAGGATGTTTATAAAGACCTCCTGGTAGGGGCACTCTCCTGCTTACTCAACTTGTTTAATCCTTCGTTTTACTTCTCATTTTGCGATACATTTTCTATTTTTTTGAGTAAAATTATCGAGCTGATGTTTTGTTCAGTTAATAATATTTTCTTTTTCTGTCATGGATTGAAGCATAAATTGAAAAAGAATGAACATTACTTACTTGTGCGGATCTTTTTGGGAGTCACTGTATGTCGAATTTACTCTCGTCGAAAAATACAACTCGATTCCGGAAATTAGCATCCTTATTTTGGTGCATTTTCGCAAAGTCTAATCTCTTCTTTCGATTAAGTTTTGAGCCCAATGGCTTTCGCATTGGCTTTCGACCATGTCAATTACTTTCCCGTAGAACATTTCTAATGGTTTCATCTCTTACCGTTAAATTAAAGTCTTTTTTGACCTCGTCTGCTATTTTACATGCGCTGGTTCTAGGATTATCTTTTATTTTTCTTACTATTGACCGCCGCGCTATATCGCTTAATCTTTTTGGCCGTCCCGAACGGGGCTTACTTTTGAACGAACCGGTTTCTCCATATTGCTTAATAACATATGAAACACTTGACGTAGGACTACCAATTACCTTCGAAATTTTACCCTCGCAATAAAGCTTTATGATCAATTTCCTCGTATCTACACAAATTTCTTTACTCATGGCGGAATATTGGATTTTCTGAAGTTGATACAAATCTGCACGCGGCTGAAACTATTCTAGATGTACATACCTCAGGAAAAATTGCGAACTCTTGTTTGTGCAAAGCATTGTTTACATAACTATGTAAACAATGCAAAGCATTGTTTAAAAAATTTCGTACGCAGACATTTCACTACATTGAATTACTATATATTAAGAAATGGATAAATTCCTGCATTTATCACTCAACTTTGTTACAAAAGAGCTGTAGAAAACATTACAATTATTAAAGTAAAAAAATATTGAATTTCATGAGAGATGTTCATAAAAATCAAGAAAAAGTAGCATCGCACGGAGACTTTTTTGTCTAACTGTATGTCATCGATCTTATCTGCAAATTTTAAGAAGATCAAATCAAAACTGCAGTGTCTGGTTCGATGGAAAGTCCATAAAATACCAAAGTAGTGTGTTATTGTTGTTGTGATTGGAGAAATTTTAAATGGATATAACTTCCGTGAATATGATACCAATTTCATCACACTTACAGAGTATTAGGAACTCGTGTAAGGCTACTTAATCCGGGGTTTAAAGGCATCCATACGGTTTTATTGGAGAAAATGTAAAATTCGAAGATCATACTATTATTAACAAACTTGAACGAATTTTGACTTCTGAGGTATTTGTTATTTTCAGATTTTTTTAGAACACAGTTGTCCAATCGCCAGGGGGCGAACACATTTTTCGTGTATTTCCCCCTCCGTGCCCTCAATGAAGCAAAAACTCCATAAAGATCTTTCATTTCATGCTCATATCGGCAACTTTTGATGAAATTTTTTTCAGGGGCCACTACCCTGTACTGTAATCATCGATTCATGGCATCAGAAAATTCAAACCGCTATAACTGCATTAAATACTATTTGATCTTTATGAAACTTCCAGAGCAAGTCAATCTTATAAATAGTCATTTGTATACTGAATTTAAATTTAAAGGTACCGTTAAGGTTTTATTCAAGAAAAAACAAAATCGATGAATCATACTATTACTAACAAAGTTGAGTGAATCTCGACCTCCTACGGATTCGTTGTACCCATTAAGGTCTACATTCATGATTTTTTTCCGATTTTTCGGATGAAAGGCATTCAATCGCGAGGAGGGGGGGGATACGCGAAAAGCTCGAACATTTCCCCTTCCTCTGCCTCCCCACGGTACTGACAAGGCAATAGTAAGACTTGTTTTGAAAAGATCTCGTTGAGACCTTTCCAACGACACCCTACTCGAACACCAATGGTGAAAAAAGTTTTTTGAAGGGTCACCTCCCTATATAGGGAGACCCCTTTAAACCCCTTTGAAAAATTTTTCCACCCAAAACTTTGAAGAAGTCACCACTTCTGACCTTTCCACAAAGTTTCATGGCTGTAGCTTCCATAGCTACGGAAAAAAAGTGCTGTGACATACAGACGGACAAAGGTCGTGATTGCAATAGGGTTTTGTTTTTTAAGTACGTAAGCCTTAAAAAAGCTTAAAATATAAAATAGCTCCTTCTGTTTGGTTCAAGCTAATTAGCATTCCAAACATTTTAGTTTTTCGTTGTGCTATGCTCATTCTGATAACCATTTACATTTGAAGGCAGACGTCTATGAGGCTGCTGGTTTCAGCAATCTCATAGACAATACTTTCATCAAGTTTGCTTTAAATTACAATGGGCAACATTAAAACCAGTTCATGACAAATTAATTTAAACTTAATTGTTAGCAGCATCCAAGAAAAGTTTATGAAATTTGTAGCCTTGCAATAATTCGTGATGTTTGGATGCAATCGGGATCAATCTGACCAATTAGAATTTCTTAAGCGTCACTGTAATTTGTATCTATTTGCAAGCAACTTCCCAAGTTAAAAATTGCATTTTGTTTGCTCATACTTAAGTTATGCTGACAAACTGGTTTGTGCATTTTCTGTTGTCTTTATTTTACATCACTTTCGATTTCATCATAAATTTGGATCATTGAGGCCAATGTCCGGAGTAAATTTAGTCAAGCATCTTTAATTTCAACAAAAAAAATATGGGCAAGAAAAGATACACGAGAGTAAATGAATTCATTCATGGATTCGCTTTTTTCACGGAAGCATATCAGGTATGCATTGATAGTAAAAGCTCTCATTAAAATTTATGAGAATGATCTGGATCATTGACCAAAATGTGTGATGGTGAACTTTGTTTAATGAACTCGCTTTGGAAATATTTACATGTAGCGTTGGATCAAACGATTTGTGGGATTCAAAAAAGCGTTTCAGGTTTTAATTGAGAGCCCGTTTTTTGTCAGATATGATAGAAGGACGTAAATTGTTTAAATATTTCGTCAGTTTTTTTTTTAAATTGAATGTGAATCATTTTAAGTGAATTAAAATTTTTCAGATTTGTAGATTTCGCAGTAGGCGATCCAATAATGAACTTAACTGGAATTGAATGCGGAAATATCAGCGTTTATTTTTTTAATTTGATTTTTAGCGAAGTTTACATTTATGGCAACAAATTCTTACATACTTTCAAGGATATATTGATGTCTTAATTTGAAGCGGTGATATCCTCCTAAATGTAGTTTTATCGCCATAAGTAGAATTGATATGTTCAAATTTTTGCAATTCTTCGCTGTCGGTTTTAAATGCGAAAGTATTAAACGACTATTCGATACTCCTTGAATGGCTATAATTACTGCGATGAGCATTCCATAAGTTAGTTGCAGCTAAGTTAGTGTAGTTTCTTTATGTTGATGCCTAAGATATTTTTTTTTGGATATCCGGTTTTCACTCAATCCTTAACATACCAAGTGGGGTCTTCGAAGGACTCCTGAGTTTAACTTTTATAGATCCTGTAACAGTGATTATAGCTAATTAACTTTTGATTTTTGTATCCGTCCGGAATAACTAATAGCTAACTAACTAACTAATACGTAATGAAAATTATTAAAGACTTTTTCAGAATAACATAAAAAATTTAAAAAACACGCCACAAATTTGGACTGTTAATTTTTGACTTATTTTACAGGACGTGTGATATCTTGAGTGAATCTGAGGAGCCACAAGCAGATACGAGGGACTTGAAGGAAAATATTGAATTGAATTCTGAACAAGTTGGATTAGCAGGAGGATGCTCCTGCCAGAAGGGTATTGTAAAACAATTAGTAAATTAAACAATATATTCTGCATATCAAAACTTGACTAATATATAGATTCCATAAATTTAGTTCGAAAAATTATTATGGTTATTATGATTTCAAACTCGCCACCATTTGGTTTCAAGTGTTTTGACCCCCTCGCTTGATTAGTCATGATAACACATGAATATTACAAACCATTTCTAAAATTTTTATCAAAATTCCTACATATTTGTAGTGTCTAGGTTCGTTGCAAGCGTGTATCTCCCTAGTATCACGTGTTAAAGTAGTTGTAATTGTTAGATATTCAATCGGCTGCAACTTAGCTGTTTATTGTTCAGAAAACTTAAATTGTAGATTTTGGGACATTTAAGGGTCCCATCTTGATTTTATAGACAAAAAAGCAAAATTTATAAAATGTACTATTATTAACAAAGTTGATCGAATTTTGACTTCTAAGGTATTTGTTGTCCTTGTGAAGGAAAAATTGTCAGTTTAAGTACTGTTTTGAACAGCTTTCATTTGATACTCATATCGGCTACCTTTGATGAAATTTTTTTGTCAGTGGCCACTCCCCCGTACCATAATAATCGATTCATGGCCAATTTTTTCGAATCCTAGAATGGTTACAAAGCCCTTTTGCTAGGAGCTCTCTCCTGCCTCCTCGACTTGTTTCACATATGAGTATTAATTGTTGATACTCATCTTCAGGCATTCATTAAATTGAATCAAGTATTAAAATCATGCGCCTTAAACGTTCAAGTTGGGAAAAAATAACTCAAAATTATTCAATCTTCGCATTTAAAACAGCCATTATTTGGCTTTACGATTACTAATACCGCTAGCTGAGCCAACTCTCAAAGAAATTCATGATACCTATCATTCCTGAAATTTTCATGCAAATCCTAGCAAAGCTGTAGTATCTGAGTCGGTAAAAAGTGGATATTGTTCCATAGCCATGTTTCCATAGTAATATAGCGCATACGAGTATTGTTCCATAGTAATTCGGGAAAATTCAAATCGCTATAACTTCATTAAATACCATTCGACCTTTATGAAACTTTCAGGACAGATTAATCTTATAAATAGTCATCTGTGTACTGAGTTTTATTAAATTTAGCGGCACCGTTAAGATTTTATTCAAGAAAACATAAAATCGATATATCATACTATTACTAACAAAGTTGAGTGAGTTTCGACTTTGTTGCTGTTGTACTCATTAAGGCCTACATTCGTGATTTTTTTCAGATTTTTCGGGTCAAAGGTGGGGGGGACACAAAATTTTCGTACATTTCCCCTTCCCCTGCACTCCTCGAAGCAAAATTTGTCATTTTAAGAACTGTATTGAAAAGTGCTCAATAAGACTTTTCACTTGATACCCATATTGCCTACATTTGATGAAAACTTTTTTTTCAGGGGCAACTCTCCTATATGGGGAGACCCCCCTTAGAGACCTTATAAATTTTTTTTCGTATTGAAACTTTGAAGAGGGCGTCACTTCGCACCTACTTACAAAATCTTATGTTTCTAGCTTATGTAGTTTGCGAGAAAAAGTGGTGTGACACACGGACGGACGGACGGACGGACGGACGGACAGACGGACAGACAGGACGCGATTTTAGTAGGGTATTGTAAAATGATTTTACAATACTCTAAAAAAGTGATATCACTAACGGCAATTCTGGTGAAGATTCTAATGAAGCTGAGCAATTGCAACACTATGGGAAAATGGACAACTTCTGTGCCGCCAGTCGACAGTGTGGGCCGTCGACAGTGTGGGCCTGCGCGCCCAAAAATGCTGCAGCAATAATGTTCGAACTGTTCAATTTGTTCTTTTACGACAAAATTTTTGATCACATACACACATTTAAAAATGCTGAAGCGTCACGTATTATTCAGAATTTCAATGCAAATCTTCCACAGCACCACAGCATCTTTCGGGCCTTCGCTTGCTGCAACAAAAAGAACGTGGTCAGTGGACCGAAACGGCCCATAGACCACATCGTTCAATTTCAAAATCTTAGCGGTGACGAATTGTCTTCGTTGACCGAGTCAGACCAGCGTTTCTTCGGCTTCCGTACTAGTCTCCAGCATTTAGTTCTTCAAACAAATACTTTTTTGGATATCCGTTGTTCCTCCTTACGATTCATGTGGCCAGCCCATTGCAGCTTCCTTCATCTTACAACCGTTTTGACCACCTGCTCCTCAAAAATTTCATACAGCTCATGGTTGTATTAAATTTGCCATTGGACCCCATCTAGTTTTGCTCCAATCAGACATCTCAGGAACCATCGTTCAAAG
This sequence comes from Odontomyia ornata, assembly GCA_963969285.1. Lineage (NCBI taxonomy): Eukaryota > Metazoa > Arthropoda > Insecta > Diptera > Stratiomyidae > Odontomyia > Odontomyia ornata. The sequence goes on from OZ017739.1 coordinate 313,698,898, forward strand.
GTGGTCAATACATTTACGGTTCCTTGGGTTAAGGTCGCTGTTTCACATCCATAACATAGCACAGATCTTATCACATATTTGTATGGTTGAAACTTTTTCCTCCTGTGTATATAGCTGGTCTTCAAAACCGTCAAACTGAATAAAAAATTTTATTTGCGAGCTATATTTTTCGGAATACATCGTCTCTTATACTACCGGTTTTCGTTATTTTGGCGCCCAAATACACAAATTCACCCAAATTTTTAATATGGTTTTTACCAAGCGTGATATTTTGTGTATTTAATGCATTTTTCCTCGACTACGTCATGAAATTTGTTTTACTTTCATCGATTTGTAGCCCTACTAGTTTTGCTTCACTGCCAAGTTTCAGAAAAAGTTCTTTGGAAGTTGTTAGGGAACCTGATAGCATAGACTACCGCTTGGCTCTTTTCATGGTTGGAAGGTGAATGCCATTTATGTACTGAGTGTGGGACTCTCATGCTCACGAGCGACTAAATTAGCCTGGATCCGTTTGATACATTACTTTGGGCCAAGTTTGGGGATCCCTCTTCTAGCAAGAGCGAGAAGGGAAAGAGGAGTTGCTGGACAAGTGATGCCCCAGCCACAACGTTCTTCACTGCTTTGAGCCCCTTTTGCCTTTTAGGACTGCCTGAACATAATGTGCTTGCTAGTTCCATTTATTAACTGATCCAAGCATCACTATACTATCTGGAATGAGTTTTGCCAACTACCAGTAGAGGTCCCGTTGCAGCTTGTTCCATTCACCCGAGATTGTTGCCGATCGTTGAGTGAGCGCTGTCTCTCGTCGCGGGCAATCGTCTCCCTCGCTTCCTTTTGTCGAAGCAGGTAAATAGTCTGGCACTCTCTCGCAAGGAGGGCAACAGGTATCACGCTTATAATAACTCTCACTGCCGAATGAGAAACTGTCGGATATGTAGATGCAATCTTCAGTGCACCTCCTCCCTGCAGCTGTGCCATGCAATTTCGGTAAACCTCTTTACTGAGAGCGTCGCCCTCCATACAATAGCACTGACCCTACCCCACTCATCGAGAGGCATCTTGTTGATAGGCTGGTTGGCGATAAGAAACCTCAAGACAGTTTACTTAGCCTTTGCCCTGATTTGATCACAGAAACTCATCTTAGATTCGATCAGTAGCCCCAGGTAATTTACCGCTGACTTTGATTTGATTGGATTGTTTCCTATACTGATCATCTTTACTCTAGAGATTCTTTTTTTTGTCAAGATGACCATCTTGGTTTTCTCCGGTGGTAGAGTGAGCCCACAAGTAGTCATCCAGCCTCCCACTCATCAGCATACCACCGTTGACAGCTTCAACATAGACAGAATGGGCGGGGAAGAGTGCTCGGACTATCTCGTCCACCTTTTCCGCATCCTGTATGCAAGGCGTCTATAGGGCATCAAGCTTCCGCATAACTAGCTTGTAGCCAAGGCCATACAAATCCTTGTTCACATTGTGGTTGTTAATCAATTTTCAAAGACATTTCCTAGCCGACTTATATGCTGCTACCTGGTGCATGTCTCGTCCCAGTTCCGTTTTCACTTCGTTTTTCAGCGATTTTAGTCGACCACCAGTACACTTGAGGCTTGCCGTGCCGATGTCTTCAATGGGGCATAGAAGCGCTGCAAGCAATCGTGATGGTGCTCATAGTTGAGTTGACCACACATCAGTTCTCCGCAGCGCATCATCCGTTGTTAGTACCATAATGAATTAATCAACATCTATCCTTCGGATTTTCCACCCAATTGTACAGCGCTGCGAGCATGGATGTTGGTAGACAACATCACTGATCTCAAGCAGAATGCACTGATGATCGCTGGCTGAATAGTTGCCTAATTCTCTGCAATTGTGTGCACTCCGTACAAAGGACTCCGAGGAGAATGTTTTGTCAGGCGTGATTTCTTTGCAGCCAATACAGCGAAAACTTGATGTATTTCTGGTATTTAGTACAATGAGCGCCGTCTTAGCTGCTATTTTTAAGATTCGTTTTTCCCGCGGATCTGTTGCATGCCCTATTCGGTTGTTTTAGCGTTGAAGTCTCCCCAAACGAGCACGTTGCTCTCTGTGGTCGAGACAACACCCGCCAAAGCATTAAGCTTGGCTTAGAAATATATTGGTTCGTTCTACATTAGGTAACTAAAGAAGGTGATCCTCTAGCATTGAACCCACACAAAACCATCCCCTTGTTCACAGCCCTCTGCCTGGAAACCACTGTTCTGAACCCAGATGGCGGCAGTACAAGTTTCATCAAGATACCATGATGCATAGCTTTTATCTTGGCTATTTAACTTGACTTGTATACCAACGTACCTCATATATGGACACGTAGCTAAATTGGATATCAATAGGGCCAGCCCGTCTCCCTGCTTTAGTCCGATATTTGTGTCAAATGCGTCGATGTGTTGGCTTTTCATGCGGACTTGGGAGCTTGTCGCCGTTGTTGGCATTTTGATAAGACGGACTTATTTAACTGGAATTCTTAAGCAAACCATTATTTAGTACAGTATGTTATGATCAATATTGTCGTTTGCTTGTTTAAAGTCTACAAGTATTTGATATAGGTCTATATTGAACTCCCAGCAACTGTCAAATACCCGCTCGGCCGTAAAAATTTGGTCTGTATTCAATTAACCCACTCTAAAACCACCTTGATACTCCCCAATAATACTGCTAGCGTAAAAGCTCATTTTACTTCCTAAGATTTTCGAAAATATTTTGTGCGCAGTACAAAACAGTGATATGCCTCTTTAGTTTTCGTGCTGTAGCTTGTCACCTTTTTTAGGGTTTTCTAAAATAATTTTACAAAACCCTACTAGTTTAGCGACCAGTCTGCCCGTCTGTACGTCTGTCCGTTCGTCCGTCCGTCCATCCGTCCGTCCGTGTGTCACAGCAGTTTTTCTCGGAAACTACTTAAGCTAGAAACATCAAAATTTTGTGTGTAGGTGTAAAGTGGTGATCTCTTCAAATTCCGATTACAACAAAATTTTATAAGGTATATATAGGAGAGTAACCCCCCGAAAAAAAAATTTCATTGAAGGTAGCCGATATGGGTATCAAATGAAAGGCCTTGATGAGAACTTTTCAAAACAGGTCTTAGTTTGGCAAAACTCGCTTCGAGGGGCGCACAGGGAGGGGAAATGCACGAAAAAATTGTGTCTGAAAAAAATCAGGAATATAGGCCTTGGTGTGTACACCAACAACAAATACGTTAGAAGTCGCAATTCTCTCACATTTGTTAGTAATAGTATGATTTATCGATTTTATGTTTTCTTGAATAAAATCTTAACGGTACCCTTAAATGCAATGAAATTCAGTACGTAGATGTCTATTTATAAGATCCACCCTAATAGTTTCATAAAGATTGAATCATATTTAGCGAAGTTATAGCGGTTTGAATTTTCCTGTATTACTATGGAACAATATGCGCTGCATTTATTACTATGGCAACATATGGCTATGGAACAACATGCGCTTTTAACCGACTCAGACACTACAGTTTTGCTAGGATTTGCATGAGAATTTCAGGAATGATAGGTGTCATGTATATCTTTGAGAATCTAGTGGTATCAGTAATCGGAAAACCAAATAGTGGCTGTTTTAAATGCAAAGATTGAATAATTTTGAGTTATTTTTTCCCAACTTCAACGTTTAAGGTGCATGCTTTGAAGACTTGATTCAATTTTATGAATTACAATTAATGCTCATAAGTGAAACAAGTCAAGGAGGCGGGAGAGAGCTCCTAGCAAAAGGGCTTTGTAACCATTCTGGGATTCGAAAAAATTGGCCATTAATCGATGATAACAGTGGCCCCTGAAAAAAAAATTTATCACACGTAGCCGATATGAGTATGAAATGAATGTTTTCATTGGAGCTTTTCAAAACAGTTGTTAAACTGTCAGTTTTTGCTTCAGTGGGGGCACAGGGAGGAAATACATGAAAAATGTGTTTCCCCCGTCGCGGACGGACATCTGAAATAATTATCAAGGGAGATATTTATGAGTATAACAATACCGAAAACCTCAGAAGTCGAAATTTATTCAACATTGTTAATAATATATTTCATATTTTCTCCAATAAAATCGTCTTTGATATTTTTCTTGATTTGATTCGATCTGGTGACTGCATTTTGTAAATTGAATACACAACCCTTCTGACGTGAGCGTAGGTCTGTTTACCCAACTTATTGTAGATAGGGATAGGACACCACTCTTTCTTCATATGATTTTGTTGTCAAATGTGCTAGACAACTTTGTGGACGGCTTTTTTCACACCGCTGCTACCATAATAAATGAGCTCTACTGGAATCTCATCGTTGCCTGGCTGTTTTTTATTCTTTTGGGCTTTAATGGTGGAACAAACTTCATCTGGAGCTCGTGGGGCCGATAGAAGCTCTTTGTGCATATCGATAGGCTCCGATGTTCCGGAGCTATGCAAATGATTTAGGAAGTTCTTGAAATATAGTGCCAATCTTTCCTTTATCGTGTTTATATCAGCGATGATGGTGCTGATGTCATCATGGCAGAGCGTGGTCCCGTGCTGATAACCTTGTTTCAAGTTTTTCACTACTTTGTATGCTTGTCTTGTGATGTTGCTCGCTACACTAAGAACGATATTTCTCAATTTGTCATCATAGTGTTTTCTTTTCTTAATTTTAATTATCGTATTTGAGATTTTCACAAAGTTCTCTCTTCATCCTGGTTTTCCCACCTAAATAAAGCTTATATGCCTTCTTCTTGTATAGCCCATCCTTGCATTCATCATCAAACCAAACATTTCTTTCGCACCAGGCATGATGTTCGATCATCCGTTCTGCCATGGTCTTAATCACCACTTCCACTTCCACCCAAAGCTCGTTGCTTGTTTTCAGCGATGCGTCTAATAAGATGAGATCAATTGTCGAGGGTATCCGAGAAATTTTTCGGCAAAGACATGCTTTGGAGCCTTTTGATATCTGAATATTGTACAGGGCTAATCTCCACCAAATTTGCCTGTAACCTACGACAAAAATAGACTGGTTTGATCAAATAATGATGCAAGCTACAATTGGCTCCTTGGTATATAAGGACGTCAAGTATGCTTGTTTCATCGGAACATGTCAGTTTGTTTTGTTTGTTGCCATCCGGTGTCACCCAGGTGATTTGCGTCGTTGTAGAAGACAAGTCGAATATGTGGTAAGAATTTTACTACATGCAAAGTCAATCAGGCGCTAGCCGTTATCCATTTTTTCATCGTGGAGACTATTTTCTCCAATCTTTCCCCGATTAGATAGCCTATTGTCAATCTTAGCGTTGACTTTGTCAGAAATTATTTTTGGTTTGTATGTAGGCAATGAGTCAACGTGTCTCTCCAAGTGCCTGTTGAACATTTTTCGTTGGGCAAGGCGTGCACATTTAACAGATTTTGAAGAATGTCGTTTTAAACGGATCGCACGCAACCGTTCGTTGATTGCCTTAAAATCAATATGTGATTTGAACCCCCTATCCACAATAAAGGCCACTCCGAATTCTTGCTTTCTAGCAGGCTTCCCACTTTTGAATGTTGTGTGCGAATATCAGTTCCAGTCTACTTTTTTTCCTGGATTGCTAGTATGCTTAGTTTATATTGATTGGTCTATTGTCAAAGGTCTTTAACAGCGCCAGGGTAGTTCAGGGATATGACATTTCAGGATCCAATGCCATTTTCCATGGTTGTGAGATGGTTACCGTAGGTCCAATCCGTTCCAAAGCTCTGTTGCAAGTTTCGAAATAATGTACAGTTTTACAGGGACAACGTGTTAGCCCGTGACTCAACCTCCATTCCGGCGGCATGTTAATTACTTTCAACTCCATTATCAGGTGCGGAAGACTCGCCCTCACCCTCTTTCGTTACCACTAGGCAGGTTGGTGTCAGTAAGATTTAGTAGCAGAGCTGCAGATGTATTTGCAGTATTTGCATTTCTTGGCGTTTAGTGTTGCATCATTGGGGAACTGGTAAACCCAATATGCGGCCTCGAGACCATTTACTACCACTTTGGGCGTAGGGTTTAGGGTGAGGAGTCATAGAAGCTGTGGATTAGGAAAACAAAAGTAAACCCTCCTGCCTTCTCAAATGGGCTTGGGAACGTCTACGGCAGAGTTCAATGCAAATACTGCTCCAAATGGAATGAGAATTTGGACAAATGTAGACTCTGTGGAAATGAGAGCATCTTTTGTAGTGCTGTTGCCGAAAGAAAAGGCTTTCGAAACAGCAGCTTTATCTGCTGCCATGACTGGGAAAATATTAGCACATATCCTTCAGTTTTTCATATTTGACATCAAATCAACACGTGCTCAAAAAGAGGAAAATGAGAACTCGAAGCTATACGTGGTGTTTGAGACTGGTTTGTAGAAAATCGCGGGAAGCTTTTCAAACCGTTTGAAAAGACCACAATAGATGAGCAACTAGTCACATTTTGTAGCAGATGTCCAATGAGGCAATACATGAAATCGAAACCAGCAAAATGTGGAATCAACATCTGGGAAGCTGCAGATGTGACAATGTCATACTTAAACAATTTGCAAGTCTATACTGGAAAACTTCCAGGAGATGAGCCAGGGAAAAACTTAAACAAGTTGGGTAGACAGACCTATGCTCATGTCAGAAGGGTTTTGTACTCAACTTACAAAATGCAGTAGCCAGCAACGAATAAAATCAAGAAACATGTCAAAGACGATTTTATTGGAGAAAATGTGAAATTCGAGGATCATACTATTATTAACAAAGTTGAAAGAATTTTGACTTCTGAGGTATTTGTTTTAGTTATACCCATAGATATCTCCCTTGATAATTTTTCCAGATTTTTTAGAAACACATTTTTCATGTTTTTACACCCATACCCCCCCATTGGCCCCACTGAAGCAAAAACTGTCAGTTTAAGAACTGTTTTCAAAAGCTCTCATAGAGAACTTTCAGTTGATTTCATATCGGCTACCTTTCATGAAATTTTTTTCAGGGCCCACTCCTCTGTACTGTAATCATCGATTCATGGCCTATTTTTTCGAATCCTAGAATGGTTACAAAGCCCTTTTGCTAGGAGCTCTCTCCTGCCTCTTCGACTTGTTTCAATTGTATGTACTCATTTTCATGATACCTATGATTCCTGAAATTTTCATGCAAATCCTAGCAAAGCTGTAGTGTCTAAATCGATAAAAAGCGCATATGGCTCCATAGCCATATGTTTCCATAGTAATACAGGGCATATTGTTCCATAGTAATACGGGAAAATTCAAATCGCTATAACTTCGTTAAATACTATTGGATCTTTATGAAACTTTCAGGAAAGATTTATCTTATAGAAAGTAATCTGTTTCTAAAATTTTATTGAATTTAAGGGTACCGTTTAGATTTTATTCAAGAAAACATAAAATCGATAAATCATACTATTACTAACAAAGTTGAGCGAATTTCGACTTCTCATGTATTTGTTGTTGTTGTTGTACTCATAAAGGCCTACATTCATAATTTTTTTCAGAATTTTCGGATGGAAGGTTTCCAATCGCGAGGGGGGGGTACGCGAAAAGTTCGTACATTTCCCCTTCCCCTGCCGCCCTCGGTACTCATAAGGCAATTTTAAGACTTGTTTTGAAAAGATCTCATTGAGACCTTTCCAATGACACCCTACTCGACTACCAATGGTGAAAAATTTTTTTTGAGTACCCCTTTGAAAAATTTTTCCACCCTTGAACTTTCAAGAGGTCACCACTTCTGACCTTTTCACAAAGTTTCATGCCTGTAGCCTCTATAGTTTCGGAGAAAAAGTGCTGTGACATACAGACGGACGGACGGACGGACGGACGGACAGACGGACACAGGTCGTGATTGCAATAGGGTTTTGTATTTTAGTACAAAACCCTAAAAATCTCATTGTGTGTAACTTGATGCAATCGCTCTTTGAATTTGGAAGAGGCGTGACGACAGAGAAATTTTTACGTCCGTTTTACTTGTAGAATTTTTGTCAGAGAAGAACATTAATATGGCAGGGACAATGAGAGCAAAAAGGCCTGACAATCCTGCGGTAATGGAAAATGCAATAGGTAGAGAACTTCTGTCACCAAAATTCATCTTTTCAGATATTGGTATAGTAGTAGTGGTCAACCATGTCTGAAAGTAAAACAAAACTGTTCATGTGCTTTTCTCTCAGTTTTTAGATGACTCAATGTAATTTGAAAGTCTCAAGGAACCCAAACTGATTCTTGAATACAACCGTACAAAAAGTGGGGCGGATAACGCGGACAAATTGTTAAGAAAATATTGTTAAGATGGCCTCTGAGACTTTTCATGAATATAATTTGGATGTCAAAAAACACAGATTAGAACCGCATCCAGAAAAATTGCAGATATCGATTTCTGTTGGAGTTTGGTAAAGAATTGACATAAGTGGTCTCCATCTTCCAATCGTAAGAAACACTGAGGTTGCAGGAGTATCTGTGACCCGCAACACTGCAGCTGTAAGTACAATATCAACTTCAAGGCAACAGCTGAGCAGCAAGAGGGATATATGTTCTTTTTGCCCTAAATTCAATGACAAGAATGTCTGTACAGCGTGTTGTAAGTGCAAACGTTTTGCTTGTGAGGTGCAGAAGAAGACCAGTACAACTGTGATATGTGTTAAGGATTGTAATGATGGTAAAATATTGGGTTATTTGATAATCAATTTCGTTTTTTTCACGTTTTTTAAAGAAAATTTAATTATGATAACCACAAACGTTCATCAATGATATATTGCCCATTTTGTTGGATGACTTTTTGCCATCTTTTGGTAAGTTGAAAAATTCCACATTCGAACAAGCCGTGGTATTTAGAGGCAACGCACTGATAAAACTCACTTTTAGCAGCCTGATCAGAATCGAAAGTTTTACCATTCAAATGGTTTTGAGGAAGCGAAACAAATGATCGTCTGACGTCGCTAAGTCAGGACTATAGGGTGAATGTGACATCAGTTCCCAATTAAGCTCCATTATTTTTTGACAGGTTATCAAAGGGGTGTGGAGTCTGGCGTCATCATGATGGAGTATCACACCTTTGCGATTGGCATGTTCAGAGTGTTTTTTCTTGATTTTTTTAGTTCAATCTCAATATACAACAGTAGACATTCAAATGAATAGTTTGGTTTTTTGGAAACAGCTCAAAGTAACATAGACTACACTTTTGTAACCCCATCACACAGAAAGCATAATATTCTTTTAGCAAATATTGCCTTTGGATGTCGATTATGGGGGCTCATCTTGCTTGGTCTATGATCGTTTTGGGACTCCGTTATCGTGAATAATCCATTTTTCGTCACCCCTTATGACTCTTTGTAGAAATTTAATTCGTGAAAACCGAAACATCAAGTTTGTTTAGGTAACCAAGTGAATATATCAAGCATCTTTGCTATCACTTGAATTGTCATACGCCGGTTAGTCTCGATTGACGCCTTTATTTAGTCGTCATCTGTAGTGGTTGCACGACCAGTATGTGGTGCATCTTGCACATTAACATTTCCAGAACGAAAGCAAGTAAACCGAAGCTGACAATGGCATTCAGTAAGGCATTGCTAGCCATAAGCTTCACACAATTACTTTTGAGCATGCATCGCATTTTTGCGCTTTCGGGAGTAAAGCAATAAAATATGCCAATAATGTTCTCCTTGAATGTTCCTTCTCAAGTTTATTTTTAACCAACTTATTCACTAATTACGCTCAGTTTTTGACTGAAAATCGTCTAAAGTCTAATCTTTCAAATAGTTTATAATAATATAAGCCATGTAATCACGACTACATGAAATATGCAGTTTTCGTCATGTATGAAAAAAAAACAACATGGATTATCGAACAACCCAATATAAATCAGTAACATTTATTTTTTCAAAATCCGATTTCATGAAATTTTGTAAGCATGAAGATCTTATACCATCTATATAATCACAAAATTTACTATTTTGATTTTATGAGCAAAAATGTAAAATCTACAAATCTTACTATTACCAACAAAGTTGAACGAATTTGGATTTTTGAGGTATTTGTTGCCCTTTTACTCATTAAGACCCACCTCCGTGCTTATTTTTAGATGTGTCCAGTCGTGATAACACAAAATGTTGGTACATTTTGCCACCCCTGATGCATAAAATGACCTTTTTCTTTCAGATTCTTATAGTTGTAAGACTTTCCATTTGACAGCCAACTTGACTACTTTTGATTTAAAAAAATTTTTTTGGGCTACTTCGTTATTGGGGGGAGACATCCTTAAAATATTTTAAAATTATTAGCAAGACCTAACCTTTTGAGAGACCACCATTTCTGACCTTTCCGCAATGTTTGAGTATTATAGCTTTAAAGTTTCTGAGGAAACTTGCTGTGACCCACGGATAGATGGATAGACGGACGGATGGATGGACATCTTTGACAAAGATCTAAAAACAAAATGATGTCACGCTAAAAACTTAACATTCGGTCTTTCTTTTTTTTAACTTCGACCGGGTATGGGACCCACCACGTTGGTTGTCCCTCTGCTCATGAGTTTGCCATTGGGTGAGCTCCCCCCTCTTTTTAGGTAAATTTCTCGAGAGAAATTTACCTATTGCGGAGAGCATCATACATATATATATATATATATATATATATATATATATATATATATATATATATATATATATATATATATATATATATATATATATATATGGGAAATAACGAAATTTGTGACCACGCTAGAGGTTGCAATTTTGCTTCGATTTTCACCAAATTTTCAGGAAAGGTGTATTGGGTTAATATCTTGGTTAAGTTCGTGAACCAGCTATATCGGCCGGGCAAAAACAAAATGGCGGCCATTTTAGACGAAAAATCGTGATTTCTGTTCTGACCAAAGTATAGCTCCGATTTGGATGAAATTTGGTACAAGAGTTCATTGATGTATGTGATGAATCTCACAATAATAAATCCAAAGTCGGTACGGCAGGAACAAAATGGCGGCCGCTCAAATGTCAAAAAACCTGCAAAATTTTGTTGTTGTAATAGTGGTCAAAGCTTTCTACAGATTTTCATGAAATTCGGTAATTTGATAGAAATTATGAGTATCTAAAGAATTACGTAAAAAAACCGGAGGTCAGGTTACAAAAAACAAAATGGCGGCCAGTTGAAGGTCAATTTTGATCCGACATATATGAAACTTGTTTTCAAGATAGACATTACTTGGACCTACAGTATTTGATATTTTGGTGATCATGCATTTGCGAATTTCAAAATGGCGGCCGTTTAAATATGCGTTTTTTTCATGTTTTTGTGGCCCTCTAGCGGTCACATTTTCCAACGGATTTTGATGAAACTTGAGATTATGAATCTCTGTACTATGTTCTTATATTTTGCAGGAAATTGTTAAAATTGAATGAAAAATAAAAAAGTCGAAAATTTAAAGCCTAATATTTTTAGCTGCGATTTTCTTTAAAAATTGAATTATTTTGCCCTGTCTAGAGTGAAACTCCTATTTGAACGAGATAGTACATTGATTGATGAGGTCCTAGCATACACAGATTTAAAATAATCCAAAATCAAATGCATGCATTCAAAATGGCGGCCCCCAAAGGTCTGAAGGCAAGCGCAATTCGCTATTTTAGTACCAACTGAAATAATGAATATTTTTCATGGAAACGCTTTAAATGACTTTACTTGAAAGAACTTATAAACCAGATCATTTTTAAGATATTGTAAAATATTTTTAACAATACCCTAAAAAATTATAAAATCGTGACTTGTCTGTCTGTCCGTCCGTCCGCCCGTTTGTTCGTGCGTCATAACAAGTTTTCTCGCAAACCACATGAGCTAGAATGAGGAAATTTTCTACGTAGGTCAAAAGTGGTGCCTCTTGAAATTTGCAGTGCAGGAAAATATTTTTAGGGATTTAAGGGGGGTCTCCCCATACAGGCGGGTCTCCCCATACAAGGGGGTGGCATACAATTTTTTTTATTTCTGTAGCCCTCTAGCAGCCAAGATTCTCAACAGATTCCGTTGAAACTTGAAATTATAAGTTATTAAGGCAAGTTAATTTAATTTAATTATGCAAATCGAATGACAAATAATACAGTCGAAAATTTACAGCTTAATATTTTTAAGCTGCCGATTGAAATAAAAATTGAAATGACGGCCCTCACAGTTCAGAAAAAAATTGAAAATGTATATATTAAGTGCAACGCAAGTGCTGATTTAACTTTTATGGAAATCTTTTGAAATTAACTATTCGAGCTATTTAAACCTTTGTGTGGTTACCACTGTGAACTGTGTAAACAGCAAATGCGAGAAGGGCGAAACCGGTATTTATATGTTTACAACAATTTATGATCCGCCGATTTTCAATATGTAATCCATACGCGTGCAACTCAATTTAATTAGCAAAATATTTGCGCCTCGATAAAAGGTCTCTAAAAACGAACGTGACCAGATTTTTTTCATGTTAATAAATACCCATGTGGTACTACGAAAATTGCAGAAAGAAGTTTAGTAGTGCAAGCCAAATTCTTTTTCGAAACTTTACGCTACATACGAGAAATTTACCTTTCCGGCTGGTGCTGCCAACGGGGATTTTTTTGATTGTTAAAGGTGCTCTGTAAGGATTGCTTGGCCTTCCACAGCCAATATGGGCCATGGCAGCATTTTTTGAATTTCGATCTGGTTACAAGGATTGCGTGGAGGCGCCACTTCTCTCTTATTTGTGGGCCGTGATCATCCCCAGCAAGGACGAAATCGTCATGATAATCGCACGCGGCTAGTTGGTTATTTGACATTGCGGTCATTGTTATGTTAAACCAAGTGATTCCGATTGGGGGCCTTGGGTTCCTGGCTAACGCGTGGGAACGGGGTAGGAAGGTGCCACTCGTCAACCCTTGAACTACCCCCAGGAGCCAATTGGTGAGCTTGAGGCTCCCCAGAATGGTTTGGACATTAAAAAACACCGAGTAGTGTCGCACACACAAGGCCTACGCCTCGCTCTGACTGGCTAGCATTCCCTAGCCGCTAATGGTCTTTTTCCGGCTCGTTGAGCCGCCTATCACGACTTTCACTAAAAACCAACTTTAACCACTAATCGTTCTTTCTCGGCTCGTAGAGTCGCCTATCAGCACTTCCACCTAAAATCAACTTGAACCGCTTATGATTATTTTCCGGCTCGTTGAGCCGCCTATCAACATTTCACAATAACCACCTATGCAAATGGTAGTCCCCGACGGGGAGGATTCTTGCCACTCCAGGCGTAATTCACGCCTTTCATCAACACTACACGCTCCACATGCGAATACTCTGGCTGAAAGCTCTATCACATGCGAAAAATTTCATTCACAATTCAAATTAAAATCCAAACTGATAATTCAAGTTATAATTCAAAGTAATATTTAATATACTAAAAATTTGCAAACTGGGGGCCCCGTTGATGGTCAAAATCCTTACGCCTTCCGGGTCCTCCACTTCTTCTGCTTCTGCCTGGTCAGTGCGCTTGCGACGGAACTCCAACGTTGTTCGCTCTCCGAATCAATTTTCCCGCGTTGTAGTAGTCGCGCCTTTTACTCGTCGTGATGGCTATATTCCACTTAAAATTCTCCAACTGCAGCACGTTTGTCTTTCTTGTTGTTGAAATATTCCGTAAAAGATACCGTTTCAACCGTCGCTGGCTCTTTTATAAACTTGTCGCAACGGCCCTTTGACTTGAGTTGAAGAACTAAAGTTCAAGGCTACAACAACCACCGTGGCTGCTCAACTTTTCAGCATTTTCCTCGAACGGAAAGCCAGTTGTTCTTGGTGGCCATATTTCTCTCGCGAACAATCATTTACATTACCGATAACGGAAATATTGACTTGTTTTGGTTGTTATGTCATTCATTCCTTTGATACTTGTTTTTACGCGCACGATTGACATTCCAAATCTAGCAGTTCGTTCATTTGGTTGTCCTCGCGCGGAAAATGTTGCAAATATTGAATTCCATCGCAAAATGTTGTAAGATAATGAAGGTACGTGTTTATGGTGGCATATTTGGTTTACACTGTTAGGTTTAAGTGGTCCTCTTCATTGCCGGTGCCATAATCGTGTCCACGGATGGATATTTTGGCAAGGCAATAGACTGTGTGTCGGACGATCAGTCGAAGGATTTCGTAAGTACAAACACAAAGTTCTTTTGGGTAACACGAACATTTGCCAAATGCTTTCGATTTTCTGTGATTCTTTGCTTGCTTTGTTGATCACGCTGCTTTTTTTCTGCTTTAAAGGCTGCTATTTGCTCTTGTGATAGAGGTGTAAAATCAGCTGGCTTTTCTGGATGTGTGTTATGGCACGTGGCACATAATTCATATTCATCGGTACGAATTCTGGGCCAGCAGAATCGGCAAATCTGGTAGACACATGTACATGGACACAAATAAAGATCATCAGCTTCTAATGGTTCCATACACAGTGGATATTCAACCATTTCATAGTTGCTATTATTTAATACATTCATATCAAAAGTAAACTGTAATGTGACGCCTACGCCCGGGAATCGAAGTGATTCCGATCCCGAACCCTGGCAACCGGCCAGATATGTATGACTTCGAAGTGCAAGCGGACTTCATCTTTCGTGCGGATATCATTGCGCAGAAAATATTTTTTTTTCAAATATTTATATCTGTGGAGAAGTATTTTCTGTCAATGGGATCCGTTGAAATTAAACACCGATACATTTCGAAGCATATTTATCTGGCAATGCCTCCCACAGTTGCCCTCAAAACGTCGAATAGATAGAAAAGTGGAAACTGGTTGGAAGTGTCATTCTTGATATAACCTTCAAAGTTTCGGCATTATTCTTTTTAATTGATTCTGGTGTTTTTTCGAAGAATTTCATTAATCTATTAGTCCTAGTTAATATTGTGAATTTGGCCTGTATGTTGCTGTTTTAGAAGCTGCGTATCCAGGATTATATTGATGAAAAATAAACGATCTGTGTCATACTGGAGGTGAGGTTGTTCAGAAAAAACCGACCATCAACAAGTTTCCTGACTTCCTATCCAATACAAACAATATGTAAGATTCCATCATGCAACATTGTAGCATTTGCTACTGGTGTGGAGCTCCACGAGGTTACAAACAGTGCATGGGGCTCGCACGTCCACGTTTGTGATATAAACGCGCCTTGGCATACATTTTTTGCACACTGGTGGCGGTAAATCCAGTATTCCTGAAAAAAGTAAATAAATTGGTCGTGAATGTTGACAGTGCATTCTATAACTTTTAGAAACTTTAAATAAATTAATTTTTATAAGAAAATCACAAATAAGTTCAGTTAGTTAAAGAGAAAGACTCGATGTTAATACAGTGTCGGATCTGTGGTCGTTAAACGAAAATGAATATTGCATACACAGTGTCGTGTGGGTTTTTAATTTTGAATTAGTTGCTTCCTAGAAGGTAGTTTATTGAATTTTGGCGAAAGTTATCCGCTCGCATTTGTAAATTCTCAGAAAATTTTTCCTTCTGAAATCATCGAATATTCGTATTAAGTATGAAATGAAAACCAATCAAAGCAACACTCCTCAGCCCCTATTTGCAATATCTATCTCGTATCCTTCTTTTTGCCTCAAATGTGTAAATTATCAGTGTTGAACGAAGCTCGTGAAACAGTTGTGTAGATTCATAATTAAAAATTAGAATGGAATGCCTGAGAACCATAAAAAATTATCAAACAAATGAATTTCACTGAACATTTTCTAATGCTCGAAATCGCCTTAGATTTTTAAATATTAAAAATATAAATTCTTAGAAATAGGACAAATCAAACAAAAGCGATAATGGAGATCATGTTATTATCAGCACACTTTTGAAAATCGGAAAACAAAATTTTTGTAACTAGTATACTCTAATCTCGTTGAAATTTGGCCATAATTTCGGATACATTTAAAATTCATATTGTAATTTACACCCTACGGTTTATTCTATTTATTTTCATCATTAAGATTAATTAATTACGAGTTGAATCATTAAACAGTTGTTTCAAACTAAGCAAATATAATAGTTTGTAGAGTTGAAGTTGATGCTTACGCTTTGTGCAAAATATTTGAAATGAATTTTTTGTAAAAAGATCTCAAATATTGTACACATAACCATTTGTATGATAAGAACGATAATTATGTAGTATTATAACAGAGAGAATTATTTTTATTAAATAATTTGTACAAAAACAAAAAAAGTAAGAAACGTAGAAAGTCAAAATGTCTATATTAAGCAAAATTTTTACACATAAACTAATACTATAAGATAAACTAAACACGTTGCAATAGATAAGAAAAACATAAAACATACAAACATTAAATATGCGAACTAAAATTATAAATTGTATTGATTAGAGCAAAGAAAAATTATCACTGTCAGGCTTTGAATATTGCAAAATTATTATAAAAAATTTGAAGGCTTAAAAAAGAAAAAAATTAAAATGAATTGCTAACCTTAAAAACGACTTTCCTTTTCAGTGGTTCTTCTTTTTCAGGGGAAATGAAGTGCAGGGTAGGTAGGCCGTCGCGAGGGTAGGGTTTAGAAAAAATCCGCTGAGGTCGGTTTAGCGTCGTGCGCGGTACGCGGTACCTTAGTTGTTTACGATTTTTCCTTAACGTAGCATTCGTCGGGTTGAGTTAACGTAGTATACTTTTCGGTACCGCGTCGGGAATTCGGGAACGCGAAATAAAAAAATTAGATTTTGTTCCTTTTGACTGGTTATGAGAAGAAATACGGAGTAACGTAGAATAGGTTTCCTCTCCGTATGGTTTTGATTGTAACGCGTTTGAAAACGGGCGTGTATAGGTGGCTAGAGTATGTAAATGAGCGTAACCCATTCGGAGACCCGCGACCGAAATCCTCTCCGAACTAGCTGGCCGACAAGCAGCCACCGCGTGAATGGGTTACGGTTCACGGATTGGTTGACCGGTTGGTACCATCCGTTGGCACTACTCAGACTTAATGTCTAGAACCGATGAGAGGTCGGTTCCGCGTTCGGACCTAAAATGGTTATAAATCATTACAAAACTACTTTTTGCTTCGTATCAAATCACAACGTAGAGAATGAGACAGAACAAGTTCAAGTCCCTATCACTTTTTCAGCTTTACGATTTTTCAAATTCGTTTAGCAATCGCACACACTATATCCGTTAGGTATGTTTATTGGTTTAGATAATTTGCCAAAACAAAATATTTTTGCCCGGCTGCAGAGTTTGGATGTTGACAACTCTGTTCTTTCATTTATGAAATTATAGAGTCAATTGGTAATATCAGGCGATTGGAATTTGTGAAGCACTATTTCGGCAAGACAATAGACTGCGATAGACACTAGGTTTCACATTTATGGCGATACTGCTTGAATTCGTTGTTGTTGTTTTGCTGGATTAGCATTATTTTGAGAACAGTGAAACCATTTAAGAAAAGAGAGGACACATGAGGTTTCACCGCGAAACATGTTTGTTTGTTTCTTCCTTCTGTAGTTTTTTTTATTGTTGTTGTTACTAATTTTTTTCTTGATGTGAGTTCTTGTACACACCATTTTAAATTCCCATTCGTAGTAACTTGATTTAACTGCCACGTTTGCCACAAAAAATTGCGTCGTTTTTTTTTGTATCTAAACGTTAATCTCCATTTTCACAATGTTCTTCTTTTCTTTGTAAAATGTTAACCAGATTGAATTCCGGGGCTTTTCCATATCCGATCACCTCATCTTTAGGGTTTTGTACCAAAATACAAGACCCTATTGCAATCACGACCTCTGTCCGTCTGTCCGTCCGTCCGTCCGTCTGTATGTCACAGCACTTTTTCTCCGAAACTATAGAAGCTACAGCCATGAAACGTTGTGGAAAGGTCAGAAGTGGCGAATTCTTGAAAGTTTTGGGGTGGAAAATTTTTCAAATGGGTTTAAGGGGGGTCTCCCCATGTAGGGCGGCGACCCTTCAAAAAAAAATTTTCACCGTTGATAGTCAAGTAGGGTGTCGTTGGAAAGGTCTTAATGAGATCTTTTCAAAACAAGTCTTCAAATTGCCGTATCAGTACCGTGGGGGGCAAGGGAAGGGGAATTGTACAAACTTTTCGCGTACCCCCCCCCCTCTCGCGATTGGACACCTTTCATCTGAAAACTCAGAAAAAAATCATGAATGTAGGCCATTATGAGTACAACAAAAACTAATACGTGAGAAGTCGAAATTCACTCAACTTTGTTAGTAATAGTATGATTTATCGATTTCACATTTTCTTGGATAAAATCTTAACGGTACCCTTAATTTCAACCAAATTTGGTGTGCAATTGACCTGTCCTGCAAGTTTCATAAAGATCGAATGGTATTTAACAAAGTTATAGCGGTTTGAATTTTCCTTAATTACTGTATTACTATGGAAACATATGGCTATGGATCAATATGCGCTTTTTACCGACTAAGGCACTACAGCTTTGCTAGGATTTGCATGAAATTTTCAGGACTGATGGGTATCATGAATATATTTGAGAATTGGTTCAGCTGGTGGTATGAGTAATCGTAAAACAAAATAGTAGCTCTTTTAAATGCGAAGATTGAATGATTTTGAGTTATTTTTCCCCAACTTAAACGTTTAAGGTTCATGTTTTCAACACTTGATTCAATTTAATGAATGACTTGAGTGCCTACAATTAATACTCATAGGCGAAACAAGTCGAGGAGTCAGGAGAGAGCCCCTAACAGAAGGATTTTGTAATCACTCTAGGTTTCGAAATAAAAATTCTGATGCCATGAGTTGATGATTACAGTACAAGAGAGTGGCGAACCTTACATAATGTCCTAATACTCTGTAAGTTTGATGAAATTCATACCATGTGCACGAAAGTTATATCCAATTCTCCAATAACAACAACAATAACACACTATTTTGGTATTTTATAGACTTTCCATCGAACTAGACACTGCAGTTTTGATTTGATCTTCTTAAAATTTTAAGAAAAGATCAATGACAAAAATGCTTTTGGGATTTCATGATTTAAGTGATTCTTGTTAGTTGAAAATGGAGAAACAACGGATTTTTTTTTAAACGAGCAAATCTCTTTCGCATATTTCTTGACTTTATTCGTTGCTGGTAAATGCATTTTGTAAGTTGAGTACAAAACCCTTCTGACATGAGCGTAGGGCTGTCTACTCAACTTGTTTTTCTTATACTTAGCATAGAAATTAGCAATTTGATCAAAGCTTACTGGTGTTGCTCTTAAGATGTCGGTAAAACTGAAATTTGGGACACGTTTCTCATTTAGATTGTCACCAGATAAATATGTTAGAAAATATGCATCGTATTTGATACAGTCAGAATGATGACTGACGATATAATGCCTTGTCGTTCGATATCTTGGTGCACCCCGAAATTGTTCTTTGAGAAGTTGCGCTTCCCTGGCTCCAAATTTTCCTGCCAATCCTCGTCGTGGGAGCGAAGTTGAAATTTGGTGGCGAAAAATAGCTGCTTCCTTTTAACTTAGTCTATAACACTACTTATCGCTCGCTAATAATTACATGATTTGTACTAACATTACCTCTACTTGATCAATTAATCCTTCTTACCAGTCAGTCAGCGCGTGGTGTGGTTCCTTGACAATATTTCGTTTGAAATGTTGGAGTAAAAGGAATCCTTTCCTTCCAGGAGTGGCTCCGGGGTTTTTTTTTTGTTTAATTTTATATCTCGCAACATCTTCTCTTTGTAATTCCTTTCGGTAGGTTAATCAGCCGTTGGAACCTTTTTTCACCAACTAATCGGTTTCGTCCTTTTGACTTCGGTCACCTGCTAACTCGTAAGTGCGAAAATATTTTGTAGTCGGCCCTTCTGCTGTGATAAAAGAACCCACCCCACGATACTGCAAAGCTAGCTTGCCGGCCCCCTTACGCGTCCCAGACAAGGCCATTTCCACCGCAGCACTGATTCCGCTCGCTGAGGCAGCAGAATACCGCTGCGATCCTTAAAGGACCTTACAACATTCAGTAAAATCACTACATTAATTTCAACGCAAAACAAGCGGAACTGTTAATCTAAGCTCACCGACAGTGCAGTATATAATTCAAAGGCTTTGAAATGAAAAAAGATTGGAAAACAACAACAAATGCACCATACAAAATCTTCAACGATTGTTGTTATGTTATTGGCTTCTAAATTGGTAGTAGAAGTACTCATTGAAATTAGTAAAAGATGCAATACTGAAACCATATATCGTGTACTAAGAAACCATAATTTTAATAGCTGAGTTTCATGGAAGAAGCCATTCATAAATAATAATTATTGATAAAGCCGCCCAAACTTTGCAACTGAGCATATTTCAAAAAAGCCGTTTTGGTAGGTCATCTAATTTCCAACTAGTTGGGTCAGATGAAATGACGTGCGTATGACGAAAACCATATACTATGCTCAAAAAGAGAATTTACATGAGACTGTTAGGCAGCGTAGAAGCAACGCAATGGACTGGGCCTGTAAGTTAGCAGCCGGTGTTGGAAAGCTGGCTTCTATTGAAGAGAATGTGGGTAAGATAATTTAGATTAACATCCTAAAGGGAAATCTATCTAAAAGTGCTAATGAAGTGGAAATCAGGCGTGAGTATCAATTCTACCAAGATAACGCAGCAGTCAGGAATTTCTCAATCTTGGTTTATTTATAATTATCCTCATCTGATAGCTCCCCCGGCACAGTCGCCCAACTTAAATGTGTTTGGAAGATTTAGGGGTTTGTAAGAGAAAAATATTCGGAACCACATTATATACAACGAAAAAAATTATTTTCAACAATAACATAGAAAAAAGCATTGTCAATAAAAAGAATAGAATAAAAAACCTCAGAAAGAACACGAATGCTGATTGAATCGAGCCCAAATAGACTCGAGGCTATGTTGAGCCAGAAACGTAACTCGAGCAAATATTCGTATACCACTGAAAAACTTTCAATCGGATGACTATAATGAAAACTAGTTCCGCATAAAATGTTGTCTAAAATTTTATTTTTCCTGTTTAGTTGTTTAAAAACATTTTTTTAAATAAATATAATCATTGATTTGAAAACAAAAGCTTCATTTAATCAATTTTTTTATCGCGTATATTCCCTTGCACTGATACCGCCTAAAACTTTGCAATATGTACTGCATTAAATAAACTGTGCGCCACTGTACTTCAAATCGACCTAGATACTCTTATTTTCATGATATTTTCATGAAAATTTGAGGAATAGTGTTTAAAATTATTTAAGCTGGAGAAAAATGGCACCTGTTATGTGCTTATGAAAGAAATCCTCTTTCTTTTGGATAAATTTGACCAATTTGTTATGCAAGTACTATATTGGATGAATAGTTCAAATCATCGATTCATGCCATCAGAAAGCTTGTTTCGAACCCTAAAATGATTATAAAACCCTTCTGGTAGGAACAGTCTCCTGTATGCTTCACTTATTAAGTGAGTAGACACGTTCCAACTTTTTCGAATCACCTTGAGAGACGTTAAAGATGGCTCAAAGGATTCGAAACGCGACTGCTCACTAAAAAAAGCAAGGTCCGACGGCTTTTCAAACAGAACATAATAAGTTCGTTATAATGATCTTAAACAATCACTGCAAACTTTGTCGAATACATTTTACATCGTTCTTTTTGGGAGGTGTTCTAAGGCTAAAGCACTAGCGAAATTTGCCAAATTAACTGCGGAATTACTAAGCTCAAGATGAAGATATTGTTACGCGATAAAACTATCTCGAGAAGATAATCCAACCATATCTGCTGACTCCAGCCGGTGGCGTTTTGGGTCCCGGGTCGCTCCGTCAGAGACGGGCGTGAGCGCCACTCGTCTGCCCGTAAATTTGTCCCCCAAGCCTCGAGACGAGCTTGGCTTGCGCCGGAGTCTTCACTTTTAGGGGAAAGAATCATTGCTTTTATCTGTGCACCAGCCTAGAAGAGGAGAACAATCCACATAGCTAACTCCCGCGACAATCCCGCAATCTAACTACCCTTAATCCTAGTTCAATCGGGATTCGAAACCAAACAAAGACCAAATATACCCCAGCGCTTGCAAAATACTGGCGCAGAAAATGGGCGCCTTGAAATTTACGTATTCACTCACGAACCAAGTATCGCACTTCACTTTTAGCGGATTGTACTTTTTTTCGGGAAGAAAAGAAAGAAAAGTACATCCGGTTACGCTACTCATTTCAAACAATCTCAAAGAATATTTTTCTTTAACTTTGTAAGTTAAGATATTCATTTAAACTCAATCAATAGGGGCCCCCGGTAAATTTTCCACTTCGCTCGTATCCCGTTGCACGACTCCTGGTAGCAAACTCAACACTGATTCCTCGAGGAGTGTCCTTGGCAGCCCGCTATTTTTTTTTTTGTCGTTTCCTTCGTGGAAGAATTGCTGAAGTTATCGTTTTGGTGGCAGCCACGTTCTTGTCCTGCTCTCGGGTTACAAAAGAATAATGCAGCCACCAACTCGAGAATTGCTATCGGAGACTACCTCCTTCGATCGATGGTGTGACTTTCCCACACGGATTCCACTACAAGAAAGAGACCCCTTCGATCAAGATTCGGTGCGTCCTCGCCTTGGGTGGAATTTTTCGCCCCGTTGAAATGCCCTTCGGTGAAGTTGGCCGCGACTTCTTGGACTCGTGGATTCTAGTGCCACCATTGACCCTTTAGATCTTCAGATATCAATGGCTCCAACCTTCATTGCTGCAAGCTTTTTTTCCTGTGTTTTTTATTTAGTTGTTCTTATTTTCGATGTTGGTGGCCGTGCCTGATCAAGAAGTTAAGTGTCTTCCATTTGTTTATGTTTATTTCTCCAGCTGTTGATGATATCGAATGCGGAAAGATGTAAGCTTGCTACGTAAACGTCCATTCATTGAATAATTCTATTCATTGAAAGGTTCTATCAATGCCAGAGCCTATGTAGTAGATATCCCCGAAACAAAGAGCGATGGAATACTTGAGCCCGATAAATTCACCAATCGTCCTACCAGTCAACAAGATGATTCCTTTACCCTCCGGCCAACCAATTTGGTCTGTTTGCAATTGAACTGGAGTCCATAAACTATTCTCATCGATTTCAGTATTCGAGTGCCCCATGTTGTCGACTATACACCCATTCTTGATTTGTCTATATTATCACGAATTACAACATTTTTACTACCGATAGTGGTCACAACAATGTCTACATTTCGAGTAACCTGATTAAGTTTCGCCACACAAAAACCGTCCCTACTGGCCTGAAGAGCGCAGGTAGGGTCGATTTCAGAAATATACACGGTGCATCCCAATCCCTCCAATACTTCCCAACTTCACCATATCCGCAAATTACTACTTGCTTCCTGCCAAACATAACGTCTGTTGAACGCTTTCATCTATCAATAATAGACTCTTTGCAGCTACACAAACTATCAAATTTTGTTTTAGTGACGGAATCTAATACAGTGATTACTGGGACTGTTAACTTCTCAGATTTTGATAACTAGTACACTCTATGTGCCTAATGATGTTTCCCTCTACTATGTCTTTAACCATTTTAAACGTGGCTGGATATTTCTTCAACATTAACTGTGTTGAATCGCTTATCATCCAAAATCATAATTGGTTGCCAATTTTCAGCATTTACATATTTATCGTTGCACCACCAAAAGTCTTATTCGGTCTCATCACGCCATGCGAATATCGGATAGTCTGCTTTGGCCAATGCCGCAGCAACTTCATACTGTGTCGAGTATATATTACAGCCGCCCATCAAGTCGTTGCACCCAATTCAACCAAGGGCTCGATTAAAACTGCCGTATGTGCATTGATATGTGTACCGCCAACGATTCGTGCATTTTTCAACGGTTCGTCTTCGGAGGCTAACCTCCGAAGAACCATTATTCTGAGCTTTTCTTGTTCAACTGTCGTCCTAACTTACATACTATGTTTACTCTTAGTATTAATAATGATTACAACATATTTCTATTTACAAGAGTTGCAATATGTACCTGGCTCGGATGATTCTATCATCTTTTTTCGAACAACTGGTAAACTTGTTGCAGAGGCAAGTGCTGAGTTCTGGTAGGAATTTTTCCGTGACAATTTCCCTCCCCCCCCCTCCTACCTGAAGAGGATTGCCTTGAAATCCGTCCGAACCTAGTCTGTCTCGAAGCAAGTACCTTTCTCAACCTTACAACCATTATCTACTTGCCACTTTCTTTCCTAAGCCTATTTTACCCAAAATGTACGCTAGCAATTCTTATCCATGTAGAAAAACAAAGAAAAAATATTTTTTTTTAACGATAACTACGGTATAGCGTTTCCAGTAGAATTCGTATGCCTCTTTTGCATTGGACTACTCTACCCTACACCTCCTCAAATTTATTTTCGCCTTGAATATTAATTATATCATAACCCCAACCTTAACTACGTCTTCATGCTTGACTAACACTACCGCCTAAACACCTATTATTTTGACTTCATTTTCTCTCTGTATCCAGATCTAAAACCTCAACTTCTTAGTCTAATGCTCTACCAACCCTCCTCATTATACTTAAATAAAAACTAACCTAACGCTTGATCTTATCTTCTCACCGACTTTTAATATATTGTTCAGCTGGCTGTTCCGCCTCCTACCCCCACTTATACTAATCTAAACATTTAAACCTTGACCCGCCTTTCAACCATTTCTCAAGTTAAATACGAGCAAAAAGGGAGAAATATCAAATACTATGCTTTCAATTTTAGCCTCCTGAAAAAAAAGGAACGAGGCTCCAGAAGGAGAATCGTGAAAGAAATCTACCTGAAAAATAAGTATAGTTGAACTCCCTCCCAAACTATCTACAAATATTTACTAGGCCAATAGCACTCACACCTTCCCAAAAAAAAAACAGCAAAAATAAAACTAATCTAAGTTCAATCAAGAGGAAAAAAAATGTGGATCCATAGCGACTCAAACACAGTGTGACCATTTGCCATGTTATCTTAGAGACTATTACAACTATCTCCTTACTCTACTTAAGACCACTCCTCTTAGTCTTATTTTAACCTACTAGATACCTCAAATATTTACTCTGTATAATACCTACGTAACTTGCTGTTCAAGCTTAACTCCTAACTACTTCCTAGTAATCCCATCACTAAACTAGAAACTTGCTCAGCTAGAAGGGAAAGAGGCTTCCTCGAATCTTACAAAACTACAAAACCAGCCATCGCCTGTAAACGATATAAGTTATACTATTCTACTTCTACCACCTAACAAAACTAAAATCGTGCTTGCTTCCTCCTTTAGAATTGACCACTACCTTGCAGCTTTATGCTTTTCAACCTTACGCACCTACCGACATCGTAAAGGTATGTAAACACGGTATGAAGATCGCAAGGAGGACACAAGCTGAGGAAAGTGGATGTAAGCACAGCGTCCGCAACTTACGATTGCTTTGTTAACTCTAAGGAGGTAGTCTTCTTACTTATCAACGCATGCCCCGTTTGTTATGTCGTCCTATGCGTTGATTATCTCATTTTTAAGGTGCCCTATGAACACATTACCTCGGTTAAAGAAGGCCTTCCGACTATGACACGCTGTCTTTTTGCATGTCAAGATAGGCAAACAAGTCGGTTTAATCAAATTTCCAACGTTTTTTTCCCGAATCGTTTCCCATCTGGGAGAAAGTGCCTTAAAACCGCGGTGAGTTAGCACGTAGACACAAAGAGGGTGCAACCTAGGGAGGTTGCCACTCTCGAAACCGTGAACTAGCCGCGCGTGGTAAGATTTGATATTCCCAAACGAACCCATCCTTCCATTCCCAATTTATCTTCCCCCCCCCACTTCGTCACCCTGTAATAGTTCTTAATTTTACCCCACGTGTGGCTTCAAATCTTTCGCGTGCCAGACACCCGCGTCTCGTCCATCTAGATGTAACAGCCTGTACGTGTGCGGATGATTTTGAACAGCCCCACATACTCCGGTGCCCATTTTGCCGAAAAGTATTGGGCTGCATCTGATACAAGGATGTTCTACCTCCATGCCATCTGATTGATTTGAAATGGAGGGTCCTGCCTCCAGAGATTATACCTCTATGAGCTTGGATGTGCTGCTTTTTCCAAACGCCGTTGAATGTCCGCTCGCATTTTCACCATCAGATTGGCTCGTACTTTGGGATCCTGCTGACTTATTCCCTCGTTAAATGAATAATCCCTTCCACGAAACAACCATGTCTCGCCCAAAGTTCGCAAAATATGGAGTGACTTCCATTGCTTTGTAGGTAACCGTCCGTAACGGACAAACGATATTTGGCAGGTCTTTATCCCACTTTTGCTGATTTTCACCAACATACGACCTGAGCAGTTGTTTTATATTCTGATTACTGCGCTCTGCAGGATTCGCTTGTGGGTGGTAGAATGCCGTATACTGAATGGTAGTTCCGTACGATTCCCCTAGCTCATGAAGCTTTTTCGACCGGAATCGAACCCCATTGTCACATACTACGACTGCAGGCACTCCAAACACGAAAATACTTGCTTTTCCGAAGTTCAAACCACCGCTGAGGCAGTCACTTGCCAAAGTGGAAAGATCAAGGGCAGTTTGGTAAAGTAGTCTACTACCGTTAAAATGTAGCACTTCCCCTGCGTCGACCTGCAAAGACGCCCGACTAAGTCAACACAAATCATTTCCCAGGGCTTCTTCACTTGGCTGACTCTGGAAACCATCTGACCATAGGGAAGCTTCCTTTCCACATTCGTGGCTTAGCAAATCTGACATTCCGCCACATAAGTTTTTATATCTACCCATATTTTTGGCCAGGAAAACCGTTGCCTTACACGATCGTTTGTTCTTCCGGCTCCCATGTGCCCCACTGTGGCGTCATCATGACATTGTTGAAGTATTATTGGTCACTCGTGTTTTAGTACTACTCGCTTCCAGGAGTTTCCCCCTAGTTCTGCGTACCAACCTGGTAGTGTTCCTCCACAAGGTATTACCCTCAACGGGCCAATCTGGAAACCGATAGGGCCTTCCTTTGACTCTAACTTGTATATTATTCATCCACTTATCTTCTGGAACTATCATGCCATCAACTACACCGACTTCCGGCAATGTTCTTTGCCCCTCCTATGGATGACGTTGAAATCGAACTGCTGCACACGGACCGCCCATCTTGCAAGTCACCCATTAGGGTCACGGAGATTGTTAATTCATACCAGGGAATGGTGGTTTGTAATCACACTGTAACGAGCTCCCACTCAAATTTTCTACCGCCCGTAGCATATTGAGACATTCCTTTTCAGTGGTGGAGTAGTGGACTTCAAGAGGCTGTGGCATAGATAAGAGACAACCTTCTCTCCCTCTGGGTGACACTGGCTTAACACTGCCCCAAGCCCGGTATCTGAGGCGTCTGTCTGCACGTTAAATGGTAGAGAAACATCTGGGCAGATGGAAATCGGAGCGGTGGACAGTTTGGCTTTACATGCTGCAAACGTTACTTCACACTCTTGAGACCACACAAATTTCTTTTTTTTTTCA
Source organism: Odontomyia ornata (assembly GCA_963969285.1). NCBI lineage: Eukaryota > Metazoa > Arthropoda > Insecta > Diptera > Stratiomyidae > Odontomyia > Odontomyia ornata. The sequence continues at coordinate 313,726,401 of OZ017739.1, forward strand.
ATAGGTTTGTGAGTGGTGCGGTCAGGGTGGCATGGTCTGGGATGAACCGCCTATACCATGATACCATCCCGATAAATTGTCTAACCTTCTTTACACTAGTTGGGAGCAACCCAGATATTTCAGTATGGGCCGACAAAATTCACATTTTTTTCTCGCCACTCGCAAATCTGCCTCGTGCAATCTGTGTAGCTCCTCACGTAAGATTTTCAAGTGCTTTTGAAAGTCAGCAGTCACTACTATTACGTCGTCGAAGTAGAACGAAAACATATCGCTCCAAATCTGCTCCCAAAACTCAGTCAATAAGTCGCTGCCAGGTTACCGGGGCATTGTGGAGGCCAAACGCTATACTTTAAAATTGGAATAAACCACGGCCAGGAATTGTAAATGCTGTCAAAGGCTTTGAGTTCTCGGCTAAAGGAACCTGCCAATAAGCGGACTTTATGTCCAGTGTTGATAAATATTTTGCGTTCCGGAGTTTGTCCAACGTGGCTGATACATAGAGGATTGGATATGCGTCTCGCTCTGACACCTGATTTAACTTCCGAAAATCAACACAGAAGTGAAACTTCCCGTTTTTTTTAAGAAGCAAAATAGGTGACGACCACGGGCTAGAGGAGGGTTCTACTATATTCAATTGCAGCATCTCATCCAGTTTCGAGATAATATGCTGCTGTACTGCTGGAGGAGGTGGTGTACCCAATAACTTCCACCACTGACTTAAGTAAATTCTCTTCGGCCTGTGACGACCGTGATCTTCCCCTCATACCTCACACGTTGCAATTGTTGCAGAGTCCCAGAGCCAATTAATAATGTCCAAAACGATCTTGAATCGTCTTAAGAAATCGACCCCCAAGATGAGTTCATGTGGTACAGCAGGTACCACTAGCAAGTTCAGCCAGCTTGTAGCTCCCTTAACCCTCACCAGTGCAATCACTTCGCCTTCCAAACATATCTGGTGGTTATTGGCCAACCTTATAGACACTTTCCCGGTCTTTCCAAACTCTACCCCACGAGCTTTCAAAGCCTTCCATCCCTTACCTCCGAGGATGGAATGTGTTGCCCCAGAATCCAACAAAGCCAACAACTGCTTCCCAAAAATGTTCACAAATATGTAAGGGAGATCATCTTTAGTTGATTTCCAATGCAAAACTCACACTTCTTACAGTTGCGACTTCCTTACCAAGTCGTCTCGTACACATTTCGACACTTAATGAGTACGACCCCCGTTTCCCGAAGTTTCTGCCTTAGGTTGGTTTCCGGAAACTCCTCCTCTGCTTTACTCTCGAGTCCATCCCGTCGTATTAAGAGAACAAGAGGGACAAACGGCTTAAGTGACACACTGTCTTCCACAACCAAAACACCTCCAAGGTTCCCGGCAAGTTCGCGACATATGACCAAAGCCATTGCAATTCCAGCATTTTGTCCCTGATGTAATTGATTGCGCTATCAAGACGCCACCTGTGCCCTTCCTACTGTAACCCAAATCGGATTCCAAAAGCCTACTCGTTGTCCGAGAAGGTGGTGGCACAAACGATTCCACTCTCACTCGAGTGCCTTCCAACTTACGGTCGAGGCTTATCAGCTCCGTAATCGATGCTACGGTTACCAGGCTAAGTTGGGTTTGATAAAACGGAGATACATTTTTCAGAATCCTCCGTAATTTCTCATCTTCTCAGCATTTCGACGATAAGCGACGGAAAAGGCCTTGCATGACGGTAACATAAACCCCAAAACAGACTCGTCTTCTCCCTGAGTCCTGTTGCAGATTTCCTCCCACAGTCGCTCATCGTAGTCAGGAGGAAGAAATTCAGCCCTAAGCTCCCGCTGAACGTCATCCCAGGTCTCGATTAAAACTGCCGTATGTGCATTGATATGTGTACCACCAACGATTCGTGCATTTTTCAACGGTTTGTCTTCGGAGGCGAACTTCCGCAGAACCATTATTCTGGGCTTTTCTTGTTCAAGTGTCGTCCTAACTTACATACTATGTTTACTCTTAGTATTAATAATGATTACAACATATTTCTATTTACAAGATTTCCAATATGTACTTTGCTCGGGTGATTCTATCATCCTTTTCAGTACAACTGGTACACTTGTTGCAGAGGCAAATGCTAAGGTCTGGTAGGAATTTGTCCGTGAGTTCTGGTAGGAATTTGTCCGTGACGACTTGGTGACAAATATAAAGCAGTCCAATGTTTTTAAATATGTTTTAATCAATAATACTTTAAAATGTTGTTATCCCTAATTTAGAAGATTATTCAGTATGAATCCTAATTGACAAGTTTTTGAAAGTCAAAATGACCTTTCTATCATAAGACAAAAAATAAAATTCCAGAAAAAAGAAGAAAACCGATTCTAAATGCCTTAAAAAGAATTAAATAAATTAGTACCACGTCAGTTTCTCCTTATTGAGATAATAAGTGAACACCATTTATTAACCAATCATAACTGAATCTGGGAAAAAACTTAAAAATTCAAAAAAAAATGTTCATTCTTTATAGGGTATTTCGAAGTGGGTTTCTTTTTTTCTAAAAGCTTTATTTAGCAAGTATAATCGAACAAACTTATACGGGTTTTTAAAAGTCACAGAAGCACGAAACAGTTGGCTAAGGAATGAATGAATGTAAATTTGGGAATTGATTTTAAAAGGGCTTTGTCGGTCTGCAAAGAAAATGGCAAAATCACTTGCTGCTTTTCAAAATTCATTAAAAACATCTTAGATAATCTTACTATAAAATACGAACAAACTGGTAAATATAATGTCCTAAATGAAGACTTATTTAAACAAATCAAAGTTCAGATTAGGGTATTGACATAAGAATGAAAACATATTCTAACAAAAAATTAAAACGTGCCGAGCAAAAAACTTCCCCTTGAACTTCACATAATGCGCATAAAATTAATATAATTCATTGATCCATGAATGGAATTAAAACAAGTTTGCAATTTCTAACAATCTCAAACGGCAAACAGCAGGTCACATGAAAATCATGTGGATTATAAAAATCGTCTTATCAAGCAGTCAACAGATTGAGCACCCCATAAATTTGGTCCCAAATAATTCATTAATTGTCATTTTATGTTCTTTCGCTAATATGTAGAAAGCTACACTTGTTTGAACTCTTGGAACACTCACATGATTCACTAATACACAAAAACTAATTGATCGTTCATCCATATTCTATCATCTATTTTCGGTCAGATTATCGGCGAACCTTCCGGTTATTTTCATGTTAAATAAATCACAAGAATTAATATAGCATCGAAACGTGTAAATTGTGAATACATAATCAAATAATTGAATCACAAGCTTGTTGCTGGCTTCTTGGATGTTGGCTTCGGATGAATTTCTGTAGAAACAAGAATACAACAAATTAATCGACACCAATGAAAGTGGAATCGGGAAAAGAGGATACCTTTACGACTAGAACAAGACATGGTATAAATAAGCGGCGAACTTGAACCTTCAGCATCAGTTTCGTACTGCAGCGTAATCGTTCTACACCGATCCAAAATGAAAGTGTTCTTCTGCTTATTGGCCGTCGTTGCCACAGCCTCAGCCATCGAGAAGTTTGGCTACAGTGGCCTTGGCACAGGATTTGAAGGCTATTCAGGTCTAGGCTACGGAGGATACACTAGTGGACTTGGTTACTCTGCTGTTCCTAGCTTCACCAAATCCTTTGACTCACTTTCCAACTTTGGATATGGCAGTGGATATGGTGCTGGATACGGGTACGGAGCTGGTAACCTCTATGGTGCTAGCTATGGAGCTGGACTTGGTGCTTCATTTGCAACTGCTGCTCCAGCTATTGCTAAGTCAATTGCTCCAGTAGCTCCACTTGCTAGTGTTGCTCCAGCACTCACTTCAAGATTCGATACAAGCTTTGGCACCGTTGCACCAGCCATTGCTAAGACATACTCTGGCTTCAACACCGGATTCAATTCTGGATTCGATACAAGTTTCGCTACTGCTGCCCCAGCTATTGCCAAATCGATTGCTCCAGTTGCACCACTCGCATCTATAGCTCCAGCTACATCAATCTCATCTTTTGGACTTAAATCTGGATTTGACACTACTTTTGCCACCGCTGCACCAGCTTTTGCTAAATCATTCACTCCATCAGTACCACTTGCTTCAGTTGCTCCAGTTGCCGCTGCTGCTCCAATTTCCTCTTATGGGCTCAACTCTGGATTTGATGCTACCTACGCTACCGCTATCCCATCCCTCACCAAGTCATTTGCTCCAGTTGCATCTGTAGCCCCAGCCACTTCAGTTTCATCCTTTGGACTCAACTCTGGACTTAGGGGAGGATTCGAAACTAGCTTTGCCACCGCTGCTCCAGCTTTTGCCAAAACTATTGCTTCATCAGCTCCCCTTGCTTCAGTTGCCCCAGTTTCAGCTATCAGCTCAATTGGCTCCCGTTATGGCTATGGTGCCACTCCAACCATCAGTAAGTCAATCGGTTCAGCATTGAACTACGGTTTTGGACAAGGATATGGTGCTGGTTACGGCTATGGAGCTGGATTTGGTTATGGCAGTGGTTATGGAGCTGATTATCTCAAGTCAAGCCCAATCTCCTATGGAGGATTTGAAAGTGCTAGCCTTGGATTTGAAGGATTCAAGAGTACCAACTGGAAGTAAATTCCTTTTCTTCAGTTATCTCTCAATAAAGTATTAAATTCGAACCCAAACTTATTTTTATTTCAATACTCAGGCTTGAAACAAAATCAGGGGTTGCGTAGGAAAATGTACATTTCTTCTTTAGGAAAATGGACCTAAACTTTTATCATTATGAAAAGTTTTATCGGCAATCTACATCATTTTTTAAAATATGAAATGGACAAAAAACTTATGCAATAAAAAGCTGAGTTTCTTTCTTATCATTATTAATTATCTATTGGAGAAATCTCAAGTATTCTTTTAAAATAAGAAAAGTAGTTAAATATATCTAATATTATTGTTTTGTGAATTTTAAGCAGTGTTCAGTCGTATATGAAGCAAAGACAAGGAAGAATCAAGCGAACATAGATAACCAATCCACAAGTCTCGGTCGATGAGTCGGCGAAAGTTTAAGCTTAATAGAGCTACGTTTGCACGTTGAAAATGCCGACACGCGTGCACATTCGTCAATATCGAAATTTTAAAAATTCAGTAGAAAACAAACATTTATAAGTACTCGTATATCTCGTCATACAAGATTATATACGTAAAGCTTAAAATTTGAAGACCAGAAGAAAGCAAAAATTTCGTCTTGGTGATAGCGCCCATCGCATACACCGTGGACAGAATTTCAGAGGCAGCAAAATGAACTAGTTATTTTCAGCAAGCAAACACAATGGCGGAGCACCAAAGCCGCCCGTAAGGAAATCCCCTCGGACAGGATGAATGCAGACGATACGACATAAAAAATTTAAGCTTTAACCTAAACGTTAACTCAATTAACTGTAAAGTTAATGAATTTATACTAGCCAACGTAAGTCAAACTGACAACTTGCAGAGAGACAGGAGAACTTTTCGGATCTTGGAGATAAATTGAAATTTTAAGTTCAGTGATTGCTTTTTATCAGCTGATGTGATTTATTTAAGTGCTTAGGAGCGTTGCAGCGTAGAGAGCAACAAAGTTTAAGCAGATAAGTGAATTAGTGATAAATTTTACAATTCATTTTTCTTCTTTGTTTTCCATTAACGGATTTTGATTGCTTGTGATTAGAGAGATTCTCGTGTAGCGAGAGTTTCATCAATCGTAATCATAATTTTTTGTGTAACAAAAAGACTGATTAAGATACATTTTTTAATATTTACAAAATATTTTCTTTGGAATTTTTTTTTTGTTTCTCTAGTAGCAAAAGTTCTTTGTGGCATTAAGTTATATTAAAAACTTTCTAACTCTACAAATAATCTTGTTATTTTTTCTTCTTATAATTTACATATAATATTTTCTTATAATGTATTTTTTGTCTAAAAATTTTTAAAAATCAATTAATTAATACACAAATAAACTAAATAATAACAGCACCTACAACTGAGTCTAAATGTGGAAAATGCAGAAAGCCAGGGGAGGATAATCATCGAGGAATGGGCTGTGATGAAATTTGTAATTAGTGGTTTCACTTAAAGTGCATTAAGATGAGTGAGGAGCGGTATCAAAAAATTATGGACATCTCCGAGGATGTTATGTGGATGTTCCCCTCTTGTAGGAACCAACACCAGAAATCGAAAGAAGATCGCATCTTTCATCAGATGAAAGAAATAGAAAACCATATAGTTGAACTAACGACAACCGTAACCGCTTTAATCGATAAAAATGCAGCCGCGCGAAAACCTTCCTATGTGGACACCACGGAAAGTATTTCTACTTTTCAAACTGAATGGCATGCACATTAAACATCACAAAAAGGGATTAATAATTCAGCCCAAAAAGCATTCATTCTCAGAAAAAACGCTATCCGATTTTAAGTCGAAGATTAAGCCATCAAAATGTAAGATTCCCCTCCAACTGTTCCGGCCAATCCGTAATGGTGGTGCTATTATAAAATCGACCACAAATAACAATACGACATCGCTCTTCAAAATTACAATAGCCAGGCTGGTCATCAATGGTCTTGAGAAGCAGTTTTCTGGTGAGGAATTAAGAGATGAAATGCTGTCCTTAAACCCCAATATTGGGGAAAACGAGAAAATGGAATTAGTTTACGCCAAACGCGCAAAAAATGGAAAGTGGTTGCACATTCTTCAGGTGAATGGATGTATGTATAAAAGACTGGTAAATAGGTATATAAACATCGATTACGGGTCCTACTTCGTAGAGGAAGACTACAATTTGACAAGATGTTATAAGTGCCAAAAGTTTAATCATAAAACGGCGAAATGCGAAGGGGAGCAAATATGTGCTAGGTGTGGGGTAAAGCATCAATTGAAGGACTGCAAAAGCACGTACGAAAAATTTTGCGCGGGAAATAGTAAGAATCTTGGTCATTCCTACAGAGCAGACTCTACGGAGTGCCAAGAAAACCAGCGTAGGATAAGAATTACTAAGAGGAGCATTGACTACGATTCCAAATGATTCTTAGATATACAAATCGATCAAGTGGCACACAACTAACGATCTTATATGCTAATATAAGAAGCCTACGGAACAAACTGAGTGAAATTCAGATTTATCTGCAGCAAAATCCCGAGACAGATGTGATTGTTCTAAATGAAGTATGGATTTACCCAGAGGAAGCAAAGTCTTTTAATATCGTAGGCTATAATTCGGTATTCTCGTGTAGACCTGGAAGAGGTGGTGGCACAGCTATTTATGTAAAAAATACAATAAACTTCATTGCTTAATGCGTCACACCTGATGAATACTGCATTATAATAATCGAAATAAACTACGCAGGAAAAAAAATAAAATTGGTACTTTCTACAACCCCAACCGTCTGAAAGCGCAGGACCTATGCTCGGTACTTGACAACCTTTATTCTTCAGAAAAAAAATTTACTTACAATAGCTGACACAAACATCGATATAATTACTGATTCCTCACAATCAAGGCTATATAAGGATACTCTGGATACAAATGGTGCTATTATCGTGAACCAAGAAACAATTACACGTCCTGTTTCAAATACTTGCCTCGATCACAAGGTTACAAACGATAAGCCAACTGCGGAAAAAAATTTATTTCATATATGAGGGTCAGCAAGAGCTAGATCATCGTTTTTTAAAAATAAACATTCAAGGCATAAGCGCTCATAAACAGAAGCCTGCTTACAAAACTTACCGATACTTGAACAAGGAGCTTTTCAAATCTTACATCCAACGATTATTAGAACAACGGAGAACTACAAACCTAATGGAACTTCCGAAGATTATAGTGAAGCTAAAGACAACGCGACTTAAGAGAAAAAAATTAGATGTCGTCAGCATTCATGGATTACTCAAAAAGTGATTGAGGCCAGCAAGAACAAGCGGAAGGCATATATAGACTACAAATGGAATATGAACGATCAGTCACTTAAGCTCATGTATAACAAAGCAAACAAATTGTCCGAATGCACTGTGAAAGAAGCAAAAGCTTTGTACTATTCTAAAAGACTGGATGTAGCGGCCGACAGTTCACATGAAATATGGGACATAATAAACGAAGTTAAAAGTAACTCACCGCGTCACTCAGTAGCCCAGGAATCTTCTTTCAGATTAGAGAACTCAACTACACAATTAAACGCATTTAAAGCTGCAAGTACACTCAATTATTTTTTTTCGACTATTGGTGAAAAGATTGCCAATGAAATCCGGACAAACACAATAAGAAATATTAGTCTCGCAATCAGTTTGCAAAAATCCTCATTTCATATGCATCCAACAAACAAATCTGAAGTTATAAACATCATTGAGGGAATGAAGAAAAATACAGCATCCGGGACTGACAACATAACCATGGATGAAATAGAACTCATTAAAGAACTGATATCTGATTATATTGCAACTTACCTTAATGAGCACATTAGGAAAGGAACGTTTCAAGAAAAAGAGAAACTACCTAAAATAGTCCCAATTTTCAAGGGAGGAGACCAAATGGATCCAAACAACTACCACCCGATCGCCCTTTTAACAGGGTTTAGTAAAATTTTCGAAAAACTGCTAAATAGCCGCCTAACATCTTTCATTTCGGAAAACTCAATTTTAAATTTATTACGATTTGGATTCCAGATAAAAAGGGGAACTTTTGATGTCTTCCTTTCAGCCACGCATTTCATCAATACAGGCTTGGATAAAGGAGATTATGTTGCTGCGTTTTTTTTTTGGATCTGAAAAAAGCTTTTGATACGGTGGATCATGGTCTTCTACTTCATGAAATGGAATTATATGGTATTCAAGGCAATGCAAATCAGCAACTTAGAAATTATTTGAAAGGCAGATCGCAGAGGACAACAGTCAATAAAGTTTTGAGCGACGCTGCTCCTATGTAATCGGGCGTTCCACAAGGCTCGATACTTGGCCAAACCTTATTCTTGTTATACACTAATGATTTGAATACATGTGGACTTAAAGGACATTATGCACTATACGCCGATGATACAGTACTACTTTACTCGGGACACGAAAAAGATTACCTCGTAAACACCGATGATGAGGATCTATAAACATATCATTCGTGGCTGATTGATAGTAAACTAGCACTGAATACTTCAAAAACCAAATTCGTCATTTTCCAGCAAAAGAATAAAGGTGACATTGACATGGACATAAAAATTAGTGACGAAAAACTAGAATGAGTAACGGAGATCAAGTATCTTGGACTTATCATTGACCATAGACTAATATGGTTATCACACATTAATAACTTAAGGAAACAATTAGCTCCTATTGTCGGACTACTTAGAAGATATGAATGTTTTCCAAAAAACATCAAGCAGATGATCCTAAATGCATTCGTACTGTCGAAACTACATTATGGAGTAGTAATTTGGAGCCAGTCATCAAAGCACTATCTTAATATTATCTCTAGAATGCTCACCAAAGCGTATAAAAACATTTTAAATCTTCCGATGCTCCATCAAACTAGATTAGTGTACCAATCAGCGAAAGCATTAAACTTTCCTCAAATCATTGAAATGGAGAAAGCCAAGTTTATCTTCAAATATTTACAATCAAAATCGTCATTAAAAGTTCAATTTATGAAAGTATCGCAAAAGAATCAGTACAATGCTAGAAATGCAAATCAATTCGTAATACCTTTTGCAAGAACGGACCGTCTGAAGAACGATGCTTCAAATGATACGGTGCGAATATGCAACAATCTTCCGGATTCAGCTAAGGAGGCAAACTCACTTATAGGCTTTAAGAAAAGGACTAATGAATATTTAATTAATAACGTTTGAAATTCAGTCTAGTAAAGTTCAGCATAGCATCTTAGGGCATTTTTGAAACCCTATCGTCGAGATGCTTGAAGAGACAGCTATTTGATAACTCAGAGTTTTTTTTTACTGCGTCGAATTTATAATTTTTTTATCTCTGAGAGCTGTTCACAAATTGGACAAGCAAAGATTAATAGAATGACTTCGCATATTTTTGTGTGCACTCTTATACCGATGTTAAAAACATTGCCTGGGTGTCACACTAGAAGAAGCGACGAAATGTGAAGTGCAGATCGCACGAGCGTTGTGCAACGAAGAAAAGGTGATGGAGAGAGTGGTAGGGAATGGAGGTAAAAAAAAATAAAAATTAGTGGCAAAACATAAAACGCCTGCTCTTTTGCCAATTCCACCCACATCTATCACTAATCCTTTCAGTGCAGTGGCAAATGATAACAAAGCTACCGCAAACAGCACTCGAATGAAAGAGGTGTAGTTTCCAACAATTTTTGTAAAGGCAACCGTGCTGCAAGACAATAGTTCTAAAAGGCAACAGTGCTAAAGGACATTCTAGATACCAATGGTACTCGTCTAGAGTACAGAATAATAAAGCTGTCGAACTTCCGACTGAAAATCATAGTGGAGAGGCTCAAATCTCCTTAAGCACACCGCAGTGGTGGAGTACACGTTCAAACCCTTTTTCTCTCTCCCTCTCTCTCTCGCTCTCTCTTTCTCTTTCGTAGATGAACCAATTCAAAAAGTATTTTAATCAGAGCAAGTTTCTACAATCCATCACATATTATCCTGTTTCCATTTCTATCCAGAGCCGTACTATCTATTTCGATACTAGCCCTTTCGAGATGATTTATCTCACAACTAGCGACTCCAAGATTCGATACCTTCCCTCAAGACTTCTTACAGAATATGCTTTTCACTTTCATGAAAACGCCATTCGGCTGCTGGGGACTAATATCTCTCAGTTTTTCCACCCATGTTATTACTGACTTTACTCCGGAATACGAACAGATTTAGTTCTGGACATTCTTCTTTATATTCTTCCATATTGTTTCAATGTTTAATCGTGGGAACTATTTTTTCAATCGTTTCCAACACTAGCTTCTTTAACTTCGACAAATGGAGATATTTTTCATCGTTAGTTAAATTCCTGTCATTAGGAACTATTGAGCAAGCATTGGCTTCATTTGAAGCAAGTGTTGAATTCATTAGAAGGAGCTCCTGATAGTCCCTACTAAACTTATTTTGAAACTTTCCCCAATCCATTTTTCTGATACTCAACCAATGATAATTATGTTGAGCCGGAATGAGAGAGATATCATCCCTTTGATTTCCATTACGATTGCATAATGGTCGCTATCGTATGGAAGCACCTGCAGTTTCCGTTGGGGACTATCAAAGCTGAGTTCAAGCCTTGCGTCAGCAATGCAGAGGTCCAAATATGAATTTGTTTGTTTGTATTGAATTTGAATTGCACTTCTATTAAATGTCGTTCTCTGTTATCCACAATTTCAGAAATACACCTCTTGGATTATTGTTGGCTTTCAGCCATGATGTATGCCGGGCATTCAGGTCATCGAGAAGAATATAATAATTATGCAGCCTATTCAATTCAAGTATTTAATTGAGCTCTTCCTTGAATTTGAGAAAATTTTGACCAGTTGCATAGCCAGAGATATTTTGGAAACAATAGGGTATTTTAACGAATATCCCGGTGCCACATTTCCCATCGCCATTTGAATTCGGGAAAAGCAAAATTATTTTTGAACTTTGATTTTTTATATTTTCTCTGACTAAGAATTAGATTTCTGGTTAAATTTTGTGAAGCGTCTCACTATTGCTACTTACATTATTCACAGCATTATCTGCTGGTCCTCTAGTGGTGAATGCAAATGATACCTCAGGCTTGACGAAGTTGGAAGGTAACAAACGACGATGTATTGGCGTTTGTTTTGGAATGAATTTTGTTTTTGTATGTAGATATCGGAAGCATCTTTAATATAATGCTGGATGAATAAATAATCCCCAGTTAATGGACTGCAGTTTTTCTTTGGGCTCTGTCTGAGCAAATATGCACTCACCGGGGCATAAACATCTTTGTATTTAACGCACCGATAGTGCATGGTGCAGTTGGTAGGCAAATGACCAAACCATTGAAATTTGTAACAATGGCTGATTTCTCTTCACACCACCACTATGAAATTTAAGTGCCTTCTTCGAAATTTGTTCCAGATAAAGTGGTAAGTTCTTCCCTTTCTTGGTTTTTCTTCTCGTTGCAAAGGTTTTGACAGAAACGAATTCAATTTCTAGTACAGCTTCCTTGGGCACATGAAGAAGATCGCTTGTATCCTCTCGGCAGCTCAGACTCTTCAACAAAAAGTTAATTCGCTTTTTGGGGTAGAGGTAAATTGTGGAGCCTCCCCAAATTTCAACGCATGTTCAGTTGACTTGAAACTAGCCTCGGCTATGTATTGTCAGGACAAGTTGAACAGAATCAGCAATTTTCAAGTGAAACCCGGAACATCTTCAGCTTTCAGACATCTGCAAGGTACAGGAATGATTTTCTTCGACGTTTCTGGAATATAGAGGAGCTGCCTCAGTTTACGACACTCACATTTGACGAAGTCAACTGCGAAGAAATTTTTTTGAGGACTCATCGACGTTCTGACGATGGCCGATACGTGGTCCAGTTTCTACTAAAGATCCCCGCAGATGGACTAGGATCATCCAACGAGGACGTTTCCACTTGTTGCAGCGCCTAGAAAAACATTTTTAGAAGGACGAGCAGTTGAAACGTTCTTATAACGATGTTATTGAGGAATAACATATATTGAACTAAAACATATGGAGCTGGTTCTTGCGAATGAAAAAATTTCATTTTCAGCTTATACCTTCCGCATCATGTGGTTTTAAGATTGTAGTGGTATTGGAATGTTCAAATATGTCCGTAAAGGACTGCAGCGATGTTCTGCTGCCTTGGCAGAGGAAGGTGTCGGTATCTGCCGAGAATGCCCTCGTCTGGAGACGCGTGAATGCGCTGGCAGGCTAGCATTGCGGTGTCGTGGGGCGGGTTCATATTCCCCAGCACGAGGACCCACTACAAAAAATTTCATATTCACGAATTGGACTACAGATCAAAAAGCGACCGAAGTCGCAAAATTTGTAGATAACCTCACAGAGGGAGATGGAACTTGTTACGAGAACAAGTGGAACCTGAAAAGAAAGGCGAACTTGGGGTGACCTCGTCATTACCCGACGAAGTTCATGGCCCACAAATGAAAGAGGGGCAAATGGGTGATGGTGGAGCCCCTTCGTACCCACCCAACCGGAATAAATCCATAGATATCTTGTTGAAGTGGCCAGGTATTCCTCTTCTGAGTGGAAAACTCATACAACTTGAATTGTATGAACTTTCCCATCAGAAGGGGAGTACCCCGGTGACCAATTTATGCCATAGAATTATACAATTTGATTGCATAACTCTATGCCATCAAGAGACACTCTGCTTGGGCCACTCAACCCAAGAAGTCACCTGAAACAGAAAAAGGATTAATGAATACCCGGCGGCTGGCTCATGTTTTGAGGTGGAAGCCTGCCACCGTACCGGGTCCTATACCCGGTTAGAAGTTGAAGAAAGGAAAAGACCGATTTAGCGTTGACTTTAGCACTCCATTTTATTCGCTATTTGATTCCATACAATTATAAACATTATCTCGGTTATATATATCGCGACACGATTTTATTGGCTTCCAGGGCCAAATTCGATATTGAAATAAGAAAAATTCAATTAAAATTCAAAATATACGGAAAAAGAATCAAAGCAAAATTTGAAATATAAGTAAGAAGAACGAAAGGCAAAATTTGAAATGTAAACACAAAAAATTTTAACGAAAAAAACTTAAATGGATATGTAAACAAACTTTGAAAAAAATCTATATATATATATATATATATATATAACAAAATATGCAAAAAAGAAATATAGGTATATGTAACAAAATAAAAGGGTACTCACCCGCATGGTCCTCCGAGCGCTCGACGACGATGCAGATGGCCCTAAATGAAGAAATTAATAAAGCACTAGTTTTGACTTCGCAGACTTTTTGTTTTAAAATTATAGTTAAATGAAAACGTTTTTGGATATGGAATTTGTTGAATGAGGTATTATTTCTTTTTATTGGCTGCTATCGTTGGTGTAATACGTTGGGGCGTTGACGGTCGGCCCGAATTTAAGCCGCTATATAAGTATTTGGCTATCTTTTCAGAGGTTTTCAACATCGCAATAATTTGGCAGAGAACAACGTAACAAGTAGTCATTTCGCAAAGAATTCATATACAACTTTAACGACCTGATGCGCACAACATATTAAATCCAAATCCTTGTAAATCTTTATCAGGATCACTCCATAATAGACCACATAATAAGCCAGTGTCGGGAACATCATTGGGTCGCATTAATCGACGTATTTGTTCCATACCTTGTAAATTAGGACTTAAACCACCATGACAACAAAATATTTACTCATCAATAATCGCGTCGCTTGCATTCATCATAGAATCCATCAATTCTATTAATACTGGCGCGTTCGTGGTTACCACGTAGTAAAAAGAAATTTTCCGGGTATTTGATTTTGTTGGCAAGCAACAAGCAACTTATTTCAAGCGGTTGTTCCCCTCTATCGACATAATCACCCCAAATTAAATAATTGGCTGCTAGTGGAAATCCACCATATTCGAATACTCGCAACAAATCCGTATACTGTCCACGTATATCAACGCATATAATCAGCGGTGCTTCCAATTCGAGCAGGATTGGCACAAATTTTCATCGGGTCATTTTCACTATACGATCACTTCACAATTTCGCGTACAAAACTCGAACATTCTATTACGCGACACCGTTAGTTTTAATGCCCAATTGTACCGTAGCGCGCGAAACTGAAGACGTGTCTCATAGACAAAATAAATTGTTGCGATCCTTCTTCTTTCACCCTTTCCTGCACTCGAAATCAATATCCGTTCTTCGAATTTCGCGACTCTTTCCATTACACGATGCCTGTTACACTTTTTCCAAATTTTTCCCACAAGTTTATCACAATCCGTTTTTCCACGCGCAAAACTTATTCTAGGCTCTTGCCGATTATACGGAAACGTGCATCTTCGCCATCACATTCTCCCCGACGTGCTCACGGTCCCGGTCAGAAGCGAACTCCCCTCAAAACTCCTCGTGACAGCACAAGCAACACAAGCAAATCCCACTCCCGCTATCGCTGGCATTCGCCTCTTCTTGAGATGTTCGTTGTTGATTCGTTGTTGGTAATATTCGCACTCTCCCTTTCCATTCGAATGTAGAACTCAAATTATCATGAATTGTCAGTGTTTTGTGTATTCTTCCATATACTGATACTATGACAAATAAAATGGAACCAGAACAATGTTAGTAAAGTGAAAGCTGTTGCATGTGTTGGAGATTTGAATGTTGTTCAGTGTAATGTCAGGGCCGGTGAAGATCTTTCATTTCATTTCACTTACTTTACAATTGCTCTGAACTTTTCATGCTCATATGGTGCTTGTCTACTTCGCTTCATGCTTGTACGTTGTTTTACTCAATCGCTAATATATCTTTCTCATCTATACATATATTCATATCTCTTTTGTCCTTTTCTCTTATTTTCAAACTCAATGCATTACTCTTTGATTTTGTTTTCACATTTCAATTCATTGTAATTAAATCATAATCTTAGCAGTAAATATATGTAATGCATCTACAACACTTACATGTACTTGAATTCGCATTTTTAC
The DNA here is from genome assembly GCA_963969285.1 of Odontomyia ornata. Taxonomy (NCBI): domain Eukaryota; kingdom Metazoa; phylum Arthropoda; class Insecta; order Diptera; family Stratiomyidae; genus Odontomyia; species Odontomyia ornata. The sequence continues at coordinate 313,742,064 of OZ017739.1, forward strand.
CATGTTTGCTTGAATGCGTTCCTCAACTGTTTTTGCATGGGGCAAGGAAAGACGAGGAGCTAAATCCAATTGGGATCCCTGTTTCTTATTGTTATTATAGAATAGCGGAAGAAATCTGAGTTGCACGGATCTTTTTTTGAATAGATTTGAACGAAGACATTTGCACGCTCTCTGAGGTTCAGATAGAATTGAATTGATCTTTTTACAGGAATAAATAAGAGGCATTATCATACTCCTCTCAGATTTATGTAATTTGCTCTTTTTACCATGCAATTCAACGCAATTTAAATGATACCAAAATAAATTGCTCATCCAACTTTCATACATTACTATTAATCATTATTAGAGCTTAATTTTTGTTTGTTTGTCTGTTTTTTTTTGTTTTTTTTTATGAGTTACTTGCGTGGTCTTAGACATTTTAATTATTCCTTTTTGTTTTTATTTATATTTCCCTTCTTCTCGTCGAATTTTTCTGTTTTTTTTTTTTTTCTCGCTCTCTCTGACATTTCTTTGTTTCAATTTTTCCCATTTTGCTTTATCATTCACTTAAGAATTATTTTAGTATTACTTTATTTAGTTTTTAGATCTTATACTTTATTTCTACATTTCTCAAATATTAGTAATACCAGACATTAAATTTTTAAACTATTGTACCTCCGATGGTTCTGGCTTCACGGAGTGATGATTATGAGGGTCCGGTGCACTTAGTGGCTCTTGAAATGGGAATAATCGAGATTTTACTGCATTCGCCGTCGATTTACTCAGTCCAAGTTGCATACCCACTTGATTGGGCTGGGGTACAGCTGACACTGGTGGTGCGGAGACTGCCTGAGACGGAGGTAATGTTGGTGGAGCATGTGCTCCAGCACTATGTGGTACTTCGTGCGGAGTTGTGCTGTGTGCCTGTGGAAGCGCTGGCTTCTTGAGCCATAACTCCTCGATTACTACAAGATCAACCAGCAGAACAACCAAGCTACGGGTTGTGTACAATGTGTCGCAAAAGACTACATCGGAAAAATTCCTGAACGATATTCTTGACACCAGTTCCAAGCTTCTGAACGATATTTTTGCAATCTTTACATACTAGAGACTATTTCCTTTTGTTTTTTGTGCTGATGTGGAAAACATTTTTTGGAAAATTTGGATTGATATGAACGATGTCAACCTACAGCGTATCCTATATAGACGCCACTTTTTGGATCCAATCCTCACATTTCGAATACTCACCGTGTTATTTGGAACAACATGCGCTTCCTACTTGGTGTCTAGACTGATGCTGCAACTAGCAACAGACTATGAAACAACACACCCTGAAGCAGCTCGAATTATCAGAGAAAACTTGTACTGCGACGATACGTTGTTTGGTTCCTTTGACGTTCAAACTGGCATTCAATTGCTAAAATAAGTTATTACACTAATGAAGGAAAGGGGATTAAAGCTTCGGAAAATGTAGGCCACTTCCAACAAGCTTCTAGCTAACATTGCACTGGAAGACGTCGATAAGCATGTCACTCCAAAAATTGTTCAAGCAACATCAAGGCATGCCTAGAGCCTGGAAGCCGGAAGCAGACTGTTTGCAATTTAGTGTAAGTCTTGATTTTTATCAGATTCCTGTGACAAAGAGTGAATGTTAGTCGAATATTTGACCCATTCGGATGATTGACACAAGTTACAATCAAGTCGGAAATCTTTATTCAGCGCTTGTGGCTGGAGAAAAAAGACTGGGATGATAATTTGCCTGAGAAAAAAAAGTAAAACAATGGGTAAAACTGTGCGAAGAACTTGCAAGCTTGCACACTGTTAAAGTCAACCACTGGGTTGGCACCACCAAGTTGCAATTGAGCCTATAACTAAAAAATGATTCAGCAACATATAAGTATACCTTTGGTCCAACTCCACTGTCACCCTGTGCTAGCTAAAGGAGCATCCAAGCAAGTGGAAAGTCTTCATTGCCAACCGAGTCTCGATGATACACGAGAAACTACCTCACGGTATCTGGCATCACATTTTGTCCAAGAAAAATCAAGCGGATCATATAACTAGAGGAATTTCTACAATTAAACTTAGTGCCTGAGAGTCTTGGTGGTTTGGACCTATCTGGCTCCAGAAGCATTCTAATTTCTGGCCAAAGTCATCACATTTGGTTGCCAAGAAGGCAACTGAACATGAAGTGCGAGTGTTCCAAACGACTACCAGCCACCCCACAGACCCCGACGTTGAGCTACTGGAGAACTACTTCTCGTTTTCGAAACAAATTCGAATCACGGCTCACTGCATGCAATTCTACAACAACGCACGAGCAAAAACAAACAAACTAGTCTACTCAGTATAACAGAGGTCGATGCCGCTCATACTGCTTTGTTGAAAATAATTCACTCTTAATTCTTTGCAACCAAAATATCCCACATTACCAAGCAAAAGGCTGCACCGAATACCAGCGAACTCTCGAAACTCAGGCCATTCATGGACCAGGAACAGGTTTCAAGAGTCGGAGGATGACTCACTCGCTCACAGCTGCCATACGAAGAGAAACATCCAATTATTCTTCCAAAGGGGAGCAACTTCACGCGATTGCTAACTAGCAGCATAACGTCATATTACACGGTAACGTACAGCTGGCTTTGCAATATCTTCGCTCGAGATACTGGATTATGGGAGAACGTAATTTAGTCAAGCAAACTATACGGCATTGTGTAGTGTGCCGTCATCTACGAGCCCATATGAAGCATCAGATCATGGCTGATCTTCCAATTGATCGAGTGATTCCTGCTAAGCCACTTGTTTACTCAGGGACAGAATATACCAGCCGTTTCTTCGTAAGGCCACACAAGGGTCGTAACCGAATGGTCTTCAAAACTTGCGTGCTTGTACAATAGAAATGTTAGGAGTTTCCGAAAGGAAATTTTTTTAAGCATGCACTGGCCTATACAGAAAGCCTTCGATAGATTGAAGTTACTGTATTTTGATACAAAAAATTCATCAAACTACCAAAGTGATGAGAGTCAATACATGCATTTTGAAGCTTGTTCAAGATAATCTCACGAATCCTGTAGCTGTCAGCAAAAATGCCAGAATTTTCTTACTTTTCTATCCAACTTATCGCACCGCTGACTTCCTACCTCCCAAAGCATTCGTGTATTTTAATGTGAATCTGTATATTTCTGATTCCACTGGTGCTTCAATTATATCATATGTTTTGGCGGGCCACCAATAAAATGGTACAATATCCTCCAAATTTAAGCTTGACGGATCAACGGTTTCAATAGAGCCACTAATTTGCGAGGCATGCTGAGACTTGTCGGGCTAAGACGGATCAGTCTAGGTTTTGGAGGCTAAATGCCAATTAATTATTCGCGGTCGTTTGTGGTTTCTCGGGGCTTTTTGTTCTTGCTTTTTGTTGAAGCTCATTACTATTACGTTATTTTTTGTTGTAATGTAATAAGTTTAATATGTGGGTTAGGTATATTATAATATTTTTCTGTTGGTACTAGTCAACATTTTCATTTTTATAAGTTGATCAGAATTAAGTTTTTACATATTAGCTGTAAGCTCAAAGTATATTCTTTCGTTATATTCTTTAGTTGTAAGTTATTTTTAATATAGTTGCTTGGTTTCTTCCTTTTCAAATCATATGATAATATGTAGTAATTTTTATTTGATAACATTTAATATTTTTTGATTGTTTTTTAAATTTTTTTGAATGTTGTTTAAATTTAGAATACCATTTGGGCTATTAAGTTATTGAATACTTTAATGCTTTATAACTTGCACTATATTTTTATGAATTTATAACGATTGTATCAATAAAAAGCAATTGATTTTGAGACTTTTTCTTGTTTACTGCTTTTACTTATGTATTTCAGACGAGGGTCACTCAAAAAATAGCAAACTGTGCAATCAGTTTGACAGGTAAGCTTTTAAATTATAAAGACATTATTTGCGACCAATCTCTGTCCTCTTTTGATGGAGTTTGTGGCTTGGAGGCGCTAAAAAAAAATAAAAAATAATACGGCCATTTACAGTAAAGTGATGGGATAGGATCTTTGTACATTCAGAAATGTGTTAGACGTTGTTAAATTGGTAACAATTGATAAGCCAAGTATTCCAGTCTGGCCAAAGACAAAGGTAATTTAGCCAATTATATGGCAGACCAAAAGCTCTAAAGCCATTCAATCAGCAAATTTCTGTCATTCATATGGCAGAATAATCAATGATTGACTATTTCATGAAAGATTTTCTACCCTATAATGCTTCTTATCAATTTGTCAAATAGGCGGATACCTTGTTTCAAAGATCCAAAAAAAATTTTCTCGAGTATTAGAGGTCTATGTACTAAAGATAGGATGCAAAACATCCTTAAATATGAAGACTAAAGATAAGTGAGGCTGCGATGTAGTACACATCATGATGATTTTATTTGCAGAGCGAAATAAGGTAGCTATCAATTAGAATATCAAGACTGAAGGCAGTACAAATTAGCTTTTACTACATTCTAGCACTTTCTGTTGTTGTTCTGCTTACCTAAGAAGAGAAATCATTTAGGAACTCTGGTTCTTTGACCGGCTTCATACACTTTCCTCTGAAAACAAAAAGACCAGTGATTTTAGTAGAAAATAACTTTAACATCCTTCTCAAATGCACTGACATTGTAGTAATTTTTGAGATGTTATTTGTCCGTAAAGGACTGCAGCAATAGATTTTGGTGGTCGCTGGAATTTGTCTTATCTAAGGACACGTGAATGCGCTTGCAGGCTAGCATTACGGTGTCGTGGGGCACATTCTTTTCACCAGCACAAGGGGCCACAACAAAAAAATTCATATTCACGAATTTTTTGAACATAATAATTGGTTGGACGGTGTGGAGGCCGAGATAACCTACCGAAGGGATGAACTATGGAAACCGTGACTTACCGACTCGATTAACACATGCAGGACGCGAGACGATTTCCCCCTTACCCTGAACACTTACGACCCCCACTAAAAGTGGGGCATCCAGTTGGAAGTGATGCCCCTCGTATCCCCCGTCCGGATTAATATCCATTGGAGACGTGGCTATTTATTTTTCATTTAAATAAAAAATTCATACAAAAGTCATTCATATGAACTTTTCAATTAAATGAAAAATGAAACGTTTCAGATTTATACCAAATAAAATGTTTCAGATTTATACCAAAATGAAATCATATAAAACTTTACCATAAATAAGAAACCTGTACTATCAAGAGCACCTGCAACAGCAAAAAGCAGGACTGCAAACATATTCAAAATGGTTCCAAATTCATTTGTGGACAGTCATTCAGAAACATTAAACATTCACTGTCACTAAATTCTGCAAGCAACAAAACCGCAGAAACCAATTTTTTATTCTTTAATTTTCATATTTAATTTATTTTAAAACAATCAAGAATTCAAAATATTCAATTTCGTTTTTCGAATATTTTCATTTCAGAATTTCTTTTGTTTTCGAGTGGTCAGCTTTTCCAAGCCCCTGCAAGTAATCATAAACTTTAATTTTGTTATTATCAGGACAATTCGGCCCCCGCCAAGACATGTGGTGTCCAATCTTGAAGCTTCAACTGAAGAAACTACTTTGTCATATAATCAGAACGACACTGTGGGCGATTAAACTACGTACGATAAATTTGCTCGCCTTTTTATAAACAATTTATAAGTTCATACTTAGGCTCGTGACAAAAATGAAATCTTAATTTAAATCTACCTCAGAAGGTACATAAGTCACTAGCACTCTCACGGAAATGTGTAAATCTTGGGGATTTTTCGCATTGAAAAAATTGCACGCTATCGACTCGCGCAACTCTTAAGTTTGCAATAAGCATCATCCTATTCTCAAAACGTTCTCTAGATACGTCTGCATTATTTTCAGCTTTCCACACACTGGTGGCTCCTATTTTATCTGTCAAACTACACAATCTCACGGTTCAACATTGCTCTTGATAATGACAATTTGACGGCCTGATTAAAGAAGCCAGAATCAGTTAATTCAATATTTAAAATCTCAGATATGTTTAACTGAAATGCCGGAACACTCTTCTTAGCTAAGTAACAATAACTTTTTAACATATGACTTTCCGATTATCTTTTGCGAAGGTCATCATTTGAATCCACTTCATGCCTTTGTCTCAATATCACTTACAGTAATTCCAATATCCATCAGCTGCAGGTCTTCATCTCCCTCATCCTCTTACTAGATTCCTCACCATGGCGGTAACGGTGGATTCGGTTGCAAGTGGAATGTTGGAATTACTTCAATCATTTGCGTAGCACTAGTGTTGCTATTCCGAACTGTTTGGTCTTATCACTATTTACTTATTCTTGAGACATGATTTTTGAGAAATTCGGTTTGCATTGCACGGGGTAAAATTTGTAATATCCGTTGGTCTAATTAATTAGTTGTTATTCATTGGGCCTAAATATGTTTGTATGTTATTTGTTTTCCCTCGTTCAATATTGTACGAACTATTGGAATCGAAGACTTTCTGTTATGTTATTTTAATGAGTAACATTAAGATTAGTTTTTCTTGTTTTTCAATAGATCCCCGCATTTTAGTTAACTCACTTCGATGAATCATCGTTTCCCCAACCATATAATACGGTCTTCTTAATCTAATTTGGATATTGTGTTCACGATTGTCTGAACTGATTTAGAAATTTAATTCCAAGTTTATTATGATCCCTTTCAAAATTAACTGGGACAAGTAAATTTTTAATTTTTTTTTACCTCAAAACTATTGTTAGTTAATTGAAACTTGTTTGTATGTTCATTGGGTAGGGATCAGAGAAATTTTTCTTCGATGATGGTGGCGGTGATAATGGCAGTGTTTATTTCGGGTTAGTACTACTAATATTATTTATTTGCGTATGAAATTTTTCAGCACTTATTGCGTTACTATTATTATGAAATTGCCTATTTGATGACATTGTTGTACTAGCTGGTGTCGGTATACCAGAATAGCTCACATACATCAGACTGATGGATTTTTTTGCATTACCGCCCATGAATTCTATTTTTTTCATCTTTTGAACAGGCTACTTTTCGTGAAGGTCCCTCGAGCAGTGTCTTGGCGGCCTGGTCGATTACTATAGGGCAGCTAATTTTCTCGTGATCCTGAAGAGATGGGGATTACGACAAAGGAGCTGAAAGATCCTTGAGTGGATAACCGATTGCGTTCAGAGCAGGAATATTGAGCAAAAACAAAAAAAAAAATAAAAATACTTTCGACTTGCTGCTGACGGGAAAACCAATGTATGTTATCAATACTAACAACGACGGAAAACAGACTTATGTGCTTAAATTAAGTGCAGTCCGACAAATGAGCATACGTATTTAACAAGCTATTATTGACAATCTGGATGGAAGTGAAAGCGGCTATCAGGACCGTGGCCGAACAGACGATTGGACATCAAGCCCGGTGCAAGAGGAATGATTGGTTCGATGATGTGTGCCAGAATGCGTTCGATAAAAAGAATCAGGCTTATAAAGAACACGTAGGTAAGAAAACCAGGACGAAGTGAGAACACTATGGAAATCTCACAAGAGTAGCGTATAAGATAATTAGGATGAAGAAAGAAAATACTATGACAACTAATTGAGAAGTACAGATGTAAGTTTAGCGAGCCATAAAACAAAACAAGCATACAAAAGTAGTGAAAAGCCTAAAACGTGGTTATCAGCCCAAAACCACGCTCTGTTGTGATGATACTGGCAATATAATCGCTAATGAAATCAAAATGAAGGAAAGATGGGCATCATATTTCAAGAACCTCCTTAATCCTCCGCACAGCTCCAGAACATCGGAGCCTAAAGATGTCTGCGGATAATAACGCGCCGGGCATCGATGAGATTCCAGTGAAGCTCATCTAATATGGTGGCAACAGTGTTCATAATGCTATTCACAAAGTCATTCAGTACATTTGGCAACAAGAACATCTGCCAAACGACTGGAGCCAATCAATTATATTCCCTATCCACAAAAAAGGTGACAAGCTACTGTGGGAAAATTACAGAGGCATATCAATGCTTTTTACGGCGCACAAAATATAGTATGTTCAAAGATCTTAGAAAATAAAATCGGATCATACGCTAACAGTATTATTAGGGATTATCAAGGAGGTTTTAGAGGAGAGAGATCGTAGATCGACCAACTGTTTACTGTCAAGCAAGTACTAGAAAAATGCTGAAAGTTCAACATAAACGGACATTAAATTTTCGTTGACTTTAAGAAAGCATATGACAGTATTGTACAGTATTGTACTGTACCAAATAATGCTCTGCCTTGGCATCCCAGACAAATTAGTCCATCTCACCAAAATGACAATGACGTCGACGACCTCACAAGTCCGCATCAATAACCAACTCATCGACAACTTTGACACAAACATCGGACTGAAACAGGGAGATAGGCTGGCCCTAGTGCTATTCAGTTCGGCTCTGGAGTGCGAGATAAGGAAGCTACTTGTCAATTCACGAGGTACATCGCTACACAAACTGAGCCAAGTAGTAGCCTTTGCGGATGACATCAATATTTTGTCACGATCATTAACAGCTGCCAAAGAACTTTTCCTGAAACTCGATAGCGAAGCAAAACTAGTAAAGCTTCAAACCAATGAAAATAAAACAAAACTTATGATGCAGTGGAAAAAAAATATCTCAAGCACATAAAGTATGACACTTTGCGAGTACAGTGTCAAAATTGTGAGCAGATTTGTGTATCTAGGCACCAAAATGACGAGAACCGGTAATGAAAGAGACGAAATACGCTGGAGAATACAGCTTGCAAATAAAATATTTTACTGAATTTTCACGATCTTGAAGACCAGCTGCATACATGGCAAAACAAAGCTCCGAGTATACAAATCTGATATAAGACCTGTGTTATGCTATAGGTGTGAAACATGGACCTTTACTCAAGCACTCGTGAATATATTGAGCGCCTTTGAGCGATGGGTCGTGAGGCTAATAATTGGAGGAAAGCTTGACGGGGGCCAATGGCAAATTCGATACAACCATGAGCTGTCTGCCTGAGGTCTCAACAATTATTCGACTACCAAAGCTGCAATGGGCTTGACACATGAATCGTATGGACGAACAGCGGATACCCAAAAAGGTATTCGTTGGGAGAACTGAAGGCCAGAGACCAGTTGGGAGCCGAGGAAACACTGGTCTGACTTGGTTGACGAAGACAGTTCATTGCTGCTCGGATTGGAAGACGCGGTCTATGGACCGAGACAGTTGGAGACGCTATTTGCAGGAAGCAAGGGCCCCAAAGGGGCTGTAATGCTACAAAGAAGAAGAAACTGATTTGGATATTTTGTTAACAATTTTCAGAATGGATTTAGAAATTCAATTTCAAGTTTATTATGATCGCTTTTAGAACTAACTGGAACAAGTAAATTTGGAATTTCGTTGATCTCAACATTATTATTATTTAATTGAAACTTTCTTGTATGTTCATTGAGTAAGGATCGGAGAAACTATTCATCGATGATTTAAGCGGTGATGATGGTGGTGTTTATTTCAGGTTAGACCTACTTAAATTATTAAGTTGCGAACTGGATTGTTTAGCACTTATTGCGTTAGTATTATCATAGAATTACTTATTTGATAACATTGTTGTACTAGCTGGTGTCGGTATAGCAAACTAGCTCACATGCATCCAGTTGCACAAATATGTTGTCGACTTTTAGCAGCACCACCCATAAAGTTGAATTTATCATCTTTTGAACAAGCTTCTTTTCGTGAACGTTCTTCAAGCAGTTTGCCTAGACGGGCTGGTCGATTACTACAGCAAACGCTAATTTTTTTGCTTGCATGACAAATGACCGAGTGGCACCAATGTATGAGTTGGTTGTGCCCACTAGTTGGGATTTGAATCAGGTCGGTATAGATATGAGCAACAATAAAAGGTGCCATCACAGAATTTGGGTGGTAAGAATATCAACGATAAAAATGAGTTCTTGTTTGACATGGAACAGTGAGCTAGCTCTGATCTTATCAGAACTATAGCTGAAAATATGCAACGAGCTGTGCCAGAATAGATTGTCGAATATCAAGCCCGGCGCAAAAGAAATGATTCGTTCGATATAGTGTGCCAAAATACGTAGCAGAAAACCATCATGCGTACAAACAATACTTAGGTAAGAAAACCAGGATAGAGAGAAAACATTATGAATATCTGAGAAGAGTAGATAGCAAATAAAATAATTTTAATCAAGAAAAGAATGTACTGTCATGAACAAGCATTAAAATTAGCGGAAAGCTCCAAACAAGGCTATCAGTCTAAGACATCACCCTGCTGTGATTACATCGGCAACATTATTGCTGATGACATATGGGCATCATATTTCAAGAACCTCTTTAATCCTTTGAACAGCTCCAGAACATCGGAGTGTGGAGATATTCCCGAAGAGCTTCTAATGACTCTAGATGAGTTTTGTTTCACCATTAAGGTCCAAAAATATTATGAAGCACCAGGCATCGATGAGATTCGAGTGGATTTCATTAAATATGGTGGCAGTGTTCAGAAGGCTATCCACAAAGTCAACCAGCACGTTTGCCAATAAGAATACACACATGTCAAACAAGTGTAGCCAATCGATTATATTCCCTGTCGACAAAAAAAGCTGACAAGCTACAATGCGAAGACTACGGAGGCATATCACTACCTTCTGCGGTATACAAAATTTTTTCGAAGATATTAGAAAATAAAATCAGATCATACGCCAACAGTATTATCGCAGAATATCAAGATTGATGGACTAATTGTAGATGGACGATAGACCAATTGTAAACAGTCAAGCAGGTACTTGAGAAATACTGAGAGTTCAACATTGACGTATAGTAAATTTTCGTTGATTTTAAGCAAGCATACGATAGCATTGATCGTAACATCTTACAACAAATAATGCTTTGCTTTAGTATCCCAGCCAAATTACTCCGTCTTTCCAAAATTACAATGACGTCGACAACCTCTCAAGTTCGCATCAATAACTAACTCATCGATGGCTTTGACACATATACTGGACTAAAGCAAGCAGATTGCCTGGCCCCATCACTATTCAATTAGGCTCAGAATAACGTCATAAGAAAGCTAAAAGTCAATGCAAGTCAAGCAAAACCAACGAAATTTTCCTGAAACTAGATCGCACAGCAAAATTAGCAAGGCTACAAATGAATAAAAATACAACAAAACTCATGCCGCAGTCGAAGTAAAATACCTAAAATATACAAAATATTACACTTTGCGAATACAATATTGAAGACGTAGGCCAATTTTTTTATTTGGGTGCCAAAATAACAAATGACGGTAATGAAAGATACGAAACATACCGAAAAATACAGCTCGCAAATAAAATAATTTATTCAGTTGTGTCGATCATAACAGGTATACAAACCTGTTATAAGACCTGTGTTATGCTATGAGTATCAAACATGGACCCTAACCCAAGAATCCATAATAAAAGTCCTGCATTATGGTACTCTGATGAAACTGGTACTGCCGCTATCTGGGTTCGGAACAGTGACTTTCAAGCGGAGAGTTGTGGACGGGGGGATGGTTTCGTGTGGGTTCGGTGCTCAGGGATCACCTTCTTTAGTGTGTACCTAACGCCTAACGAGTCGATATCATCTTTCCAAGCCAAGCTTAATGCTCTGGAGGGCGCTGTCTCGAACGCAGAGGGCAAAGTACTCGTTGGGGGCGACTTCAACGCTAAAGCAATCGAATGGGGCATGCCTCAGATGGATCCGCGGGGAAAACAAATGCTGGAAATGGCGGCCAGGCTGGCCCTCGTCGTACTAAACTCCGGAAATACGCTGACTTTCCGCCGTATTGGCTGTGAGGGAACCATACCGGACGTGACATTCGCCTCGGAGTCCTTAGCACGGAGGATACACAACTGGAAAGTATTAGAGGACTACTCAGCCAGTGATCACCAGTGCATTCTGCTTGAGATAAGTGATGCTATCTCTCGACGTTCGTGCTCTCAGCCTTCTACAACTGGATGAAACATTGGAAGAATGGACGTCGAGAGGTTCGTCAAGGTTCTCACAGCAGGTGAGTCGCTGCAAGGAGCTCCGGAGGGGATGGAAGAACTGGCAGCTCAAGACGTGGTGAACTCTACTATGAGCATCATTACGACTGCTTGCTGCGCTTCTATGCCCCGTCGAAGACCCCGGCACGGCAAGCCCCCAGTGTACTGGTCGTCTACTGATATCGCTAAAAAGCGAAAGGAGTGTCACAAGCTTCGGCGTGGGGCTCAACGGGCGCGGAACCGTGACAAGGCGTGTAACCAGGTGGCAGCATATAAGTTGGCCAGGAAATGCCTTCGCAAACTGATCAACAGTAGCAAGGCTCGCTGCTGGCAAGACCCAGTGGACAATGTGACCAAGGATCCGTGGGGCCTTGGCTACAAGCTGGTCATGCGGAAACTTGGTGCCCTATGGAAGCCTTGTATACATGATGCGGAAAAGATGGACCCGATAGTGCGGGGACTCTTCCCCGCCCATCCCGTCCGTGTTGACGCTGTCCATGGTGAAACAGCAGTAGAGTGCCCACTCTTTACACAGCTGGAACTGGAGGAGGTAGTCCTCTCCCTGAAAGCGAGGAAGGCTCCAGGTCCAGATGGTGTTCCAGCTGAGCTGTTGCGGCTCGTCTATCACCATTGTCCTGACTTGCTGCTCAGCACATTCAACGCTTGCCTACGGGACGGGGTTTTCCCGGTACGATGGAAGGTGGCGAGCCTCGTGCTGATCAGCAAGGGGAAGGGAAATCCCGAATCGCCGTCTGCATACCGCTCGTTATGCATGCTAGACACGGCTGGGAAAGTGCTAAAGAAACTCATCAAGGGAAGACTCACTGACGCGATTCGTGCTGCTGGGGACCTATCCCCTCGGTAGTATGGCTTTAGAGCAGGACGTTCTACCATTGCTGCGATTGCAGAGGTGGTGAACACGGTCCAAAAGGCAGAGGCATATAGTCGCACCAAGCGACGGATCGTCCTGTTGGTGACATTCGACGTCAGGAATGCCTTCAACTCCACTAGATGGGTGGATATTCTGGATATGTTGGAAAACTCTTCAAGTTCCAGAATATTTAATGCGGCTTTTGAGGAACTACCTAAAGGACCAAAGCCTGCTCTTCGACACGACACAGGGCCAATGAAGGACGGAAATTACATCGGGTGTTGCCCAGGGATCTATCCTTGGTCCGGACCTGTGGAACGTGTCTTACGACGGGCTACTGAGACTTGAGATGCCAGATGAGTCACGCTTGGTCGGCTATGCGCACGATGTTGTGGCTCTAGTTGCCGGACGCACCGTTGAACAAGCGCAACTTAGGCTAGGTATGCTAATGCGCCGAGTGAGGGACAGTTTAGCACTGGAGAAAACCGAAGTGGTCATCTTGACAAAAAAGAGAATCCCTAGAGTAAGGATGATCAGTATTGGAGACATACAAATCGAATCGAAGCCAGCGGTGAAGTACCTGGAGCTACTGATTGACTCGAAGATGAGTTTCTCTGAGCAAATCAGGGCAACGGCTGAGAAGGCTGCTTCGGGAATATCGGCCCTGAGTCAACTTATGGCCAACGTAGGGGGACCCAGCCCATCAAGAAGACGCCTCTTGATGAGTGCTGTAGGGTCAGTGCTACTGTACGGAGCAGAGGTATGGGGCGACGCTCTCAGCAAGGAGGTATACCGAAAACGATTGGCACAGTTACAGAGAAGAGGAGCACTGAGGATTGCATCTTCGTATCCAACAGTCTCTGACTCGGCGGTGAGAGTGATTGCAGGCGTGATACCTGTCAGCCTCCTTGCTAGAGAGCGCCGCGCTATTTACCTGCGCCGAAACAAGGATGCGAGGGAGATGGTTGTCCGCAAGGAGAGACAACGCTCGCTCAACGATTGGCAGCAGCCTTGGGGAATTGCACGAAGGGAAGGTGGACTGCGCGCCTCATCCCGGATGTGAGACCGTGGCTAAATCGAAGGCATGGTAAGACTGACTTCTATCTGACCAAGCTTTTGAGCGGGCATGGGTGTTTTCAGTCTTACCTGCACAAGATCGGTAAGTCACGGTCTCCCGATTGTCGGCTTTGCCCAGGAGAGGAAGACAATACCTGTCACACATTTTTTGCGTGTACAAAATGGATCAGGCTGCGAAGGAAACTCTACAGGGAGACGGGAGAGCTCACCCCGGGTAATATAGTTGCGGTGATACTCAAATCGGTTGACAAATGGAACCAGGTGGCACATTATGCTCGGGCAGTCCTAAAATATAAAAGGGACTCACAGCAGCTGGGGTCGCTGGGGCTGGGGGATCGCTCTTCTGGCATTTCTTCTTCCCCTCTCCCCTCCCGCTAGGAAAGGGACTCCCCAGCTTGAAGGCGCCCCACGGCTCAACAAAACGAGACCTGGCCCAAATTAATGTGTCAAACGGTTCCAGGCTAGGTTCTCAGATTGACAAGGGAGGTGTTTAGTGGGTAGTCCAAGGGTATCCTCCATGGGAGTCCCACACTGCCAGATTCGCGGGCGTAAATGCCTTCACCTCCCTACCACAAAAAAAAGCCCAAGAATCTGCAAATATATTGGACACTTTTAAGGGGTGAATCCTGAGGATTGTAATACTGCCAAAACTGTAATTGGCTGGTCACATAAACCGTATTTACTGGAAAAGTGGTTAGTGAGCATAGAAAACTAAAGTGAATGGAAAGATAAGGCAAAATGCTATGTAAAATTGGCTCGACTATGAATGAAGGAAAATTATTTCATGTTCAGGCAACGATTTTTCAAAACAACGTCCGGTACAGCAATGGGCAACCCTTTATCTCCCCTTATCAGTGAAATTTTTATGGCCCATATTGAAAATAGCATTGAAGAAGGTTTGATGTCAAAATTGTGGGTAAGATGCGTGGACAATATTTTTATCATAATTGTAAAGGAAGAATTGGAAAAAACCTTCCAGAAAATTAACAATATCCACCCGAAGATAAAGTTCAGTAGGGAGATAGAAGTAAATGGTGAAATCCCGTTCCTTGATTTGAAACTTATTAGAAACCAAGGCAGGATTGAAATCGACATCTACCGGAAGTCCTCGAGTACCCAAAATACAATTACCAGCGACACTAGCCATAGCTACCCCACAAAAATGGCAGCATACCATTCAATGATTTACCGCTTACTGACAGTGCCATTAACAGCAGAGCGATTCAAAAAAGAAAAGGAATATACTATAAATACAGCCAGCACAAATGGATTCGACGAAAAGTACATCGAAACAATCATCAAGAAGAAGATTCGGAAACAAAGTAGGGACAGTTTAACAACATTGAAACCCACAAGAGAAACTCCAAAGCGCGTATCAGTGACATATTCCTGGTATTTATATAACATGGAGAAAGTGTTCAAATATCACGAAATTGAAATGGTGTTTTCTAGTCGCAGATGCGAGGTACGAAACATATTGGGATCAGGCAAGGATCTAAAAACGATGGAAGAGACGAGTGGCATTTACAAGGTAGCATGTAGTCTTTGTCCTATGATTTATATTGGACAAGCGAAAAGATTGATCCCGATCAGGTTCCACGAACATATTAGAGAAACACGAATCGCAGCCAAAAACCCGAGATCGGACATGAGGTCGGCCGTAGCTAAACACATCATCGAAGAACAATACATGATGGATATTGACGATGTAAGTGTAATTAAGAGCAGTAATTGTCCTAGGAAAATAGACACGATGGAAGCAATAAAGAACATCCAAGCACCTGAGAAACGAAGAATGAATACGGATGAAGGTAATTGCCATTCAGTGTTATTTAGCTTCATTGAATCTTAAATAAATTTGCCTTTTTTTTTAAGTTATTTGCATTAAAATAAAAATCATGTAAGCCAATAATTATTGTACAGAAGAAGACTGCAAATAGCAGTCGAAAATAGCTATTATACAAACTTAATAAAATATCTAATGTATAAAGACAAATTTGTTTTACTATAATTTTGATAACATTAGAAAACAAGTTGGAGTAGCCGGAGGATGCTCCTGCCAGAAAGGTATTGTAAAACAATTAGTAAATCAAACAATATATTCTGCATATCAAAACTTGACTAATATATAGATTCCATAAATTTAGTTCGAAAAATTATTATGGTTATTATGATTTTAAACTCGCCACCATTTGGTTTCAAGTGGTTTGACCCCATTGCTTGATTAGTCATGATAACACATGAATATTACAAACCATTTCTAAAATTTTTATCAAAATTCCTACATATTTGTAGTGTCTAGGTCCGTTCCAAGCGTGTTTCTCCCTAGAATCACGTGTTAATGTTGTTGTAATTATTAAATATTCTATCGGCTGTAACTTAGCAGTTTATTGTTCAATTATTGTGAAATTTTCAGGACATGAACGATTACTTTCAGAAAACTTAAATTATAGATTTTGGTAAAATTTAAGGCTCCCATCTTGATTTTATAGACAAAAAAACAAAAGTTATAAAATGTACTATTATTAAAAAAATTCATCGAATTTCGACTTCTAAAGTATTTGTTGTCCTTGTGAAGGGAAAATTGTCAGTTCAAGTACTGTTTTGAAAATCTCTTATAAAGGACTTTCATTTGATATTCATATTGGCTACCTTTAATGAAATTTTTTTTCAGCGGCCACTCCCCTGGACTGTAATCATCCACTAATGGCCTACCTTTTCGAATCCTAGAATGATTACAAAGCCTATTCGCTAGGAGCTCTCTCCGGCCTCCTCGACTTGTTTCACGTGTGAGAATTAATTGTAGGTACTCATATTCAGTCATTCATTAAAATGAATCAAGTGTTAAAAGCATGTGCCTTAAACGTTGAAGTTGGGGCAAAATAACTCAAAATTATTCAATCTTCGCATTTAAAACAGCCACTATTTTGCTTTACGATTACTAATACCACTAGCTGAGCCAATTCTCAAAGAAATTCATAACACCTATCATTCATGAAACTTTCATGCAAATCCTAGCAAAGCTGTAGTATCTGAGTCGGTAAAAAGCGCATATTGTTCCATAGCCATATGTTTCCTAAGTAATACAGTGCATATTGTTCCATAGTAATACAGGAACATTCAAATCACTATAATTTCATCAAATACCATTCGATCTTTATGAAACTTTCATGGCAGATTAACCTTATAAATAGTCATCTGTGTACTGAATTCTATTAAATTTAAGGCGACCGTTAAGATTTTATTCAAGAAAACATAAAATCGATAAATCAGACTATTACTAACAAAGTTGAGTGAATTTCGGCTTCTCATGTATTTGTTGTTGTTGTACTCATAAAGGCCTACATTCATGATTTTTTTCAAATTTTTCGGGTCAAAGGTGTCGAACATTTCCCCTTCCCCTGCACCCCTTGAAGCAAAATTTGTCATTTTAAGACCTGTTTTGAAAAGTGCTCATTAAGACCATTCATTTGATATCCATATTGCCTACATGCGATGAAAACTTTTTTTCGGGGGCAACTCCCCTATATGGGGAGACCCCCCCTAAAGACCTTATAAATTTTTTTTCGTGTTGAAACTTTGAAGAGGGCGTCACTTTGCACCTACCTACAAAATTTTATGTTTCTAGCTTATGTAGTTTGCGAGAAAAAGTGGTGTGACACACGGACGGACGGACGGACAGACGGACAGACAGGACGCGATTTTAGTAGGGTATTGTAAATTGATTTTACAATACCCTAAAAACTGACTATATACGTATACATACAAACCTGTTATAAGACCTGTGCTATGCTATGAGTATCAAACATAGACCCTAACCCAAGAATATGCAAATATATTAAACACCTTCAAGGGAAACCACTTGCATAGATGGGAAAACGAAAACAAGTCTGAAAATCGTGATTCAGGGAGAAGGTCTTCCAATTGATCTGGACGCTCTCCGGTTTCTGTATCTTTCCTACCATGAAGAACTAGGTATTACCGTTAACCAGGCAAAAAAAGATCTCGAAACCTACGCATCACATGTTAGTTCAAATCATATCTCGTCATTGCAAAAGGCAAGGGAACAGCACCATAAATTTTTTCGTCCCCAATAAGCAGAAGATTTTAAAATTATTTTACCATAACTGTGGTGGTATTCGTAGTAAGTTAAACAAACTTTTTCTTGACGCAAAGTCGTGCCATTTTAATATCCTAACCCTTTCCAAAACATGGTTGAATGATTCTCACATTAAAGAGGAGAAGAAGAGATCCTTGATAGTGACTGGAATATATACAGAGACGATAGAGATTGCAGCGCAGGACAATCATGAGGAGGTGGTGTTTTAATTGCAGTACACAACTCCTTTATGAGCAAGCTAGTAGATTCCGCGCAATACAAATTATTCCACCATAAAGTGGTTAAAATAAAGTTGGGAAGATCTTATTTATATATTGGCGTTTTTTTATGTCCCCCCAAATTCTAGCGACACTGTCTACGACAACGTTTGTCAAATTGTTGCTGAAATTGGTGCAATTACAAATGAAGAAGATAAGATTATAATTACTGGTGACTTTAATCGTCCAAACTTAAAGTTTGTGGTCGATGAACAACATGGTCTCTTTTCTTCTTATCAATCTCTTAAATAGTAATGATTTCAATCTCATGAGCACCTTTTATAGTAACGGTTTGCAGCAAGTAGCTCCTATACCCAACCGAAATGGCAGATGGCTAGATCTTATTTTCTCTAATTCCTGCGACGAAGTAGTGGTCAGTGCAACTGATGACAACAAGAATCTGTTTTCTAATTCAGTTCATCACTCCGCTTTCACCGTTGAATTGTCCACTTCTGATACTTCTAATTCTATATCGTACAATTCCACTATTGTATATGACTTTCGTGATGGCAATTACGATCAAATCAATTGTTTTTTATCCCGAGTAAATTAGAATGAAACTTTGTCAACCTTAGACTTGGATACAGCATTATCCACCTTTTATAGTATCATCTTTGGCGCCGTTGAATCATTCATACCTAAAATAAAAAAAAAAGACAAGACTTCAGAGCCATGGCTAGGAAGAGATTTCCGGCATTTACGCAACGAGAGAAATAAACTCCTTAAACGCAATAATGATGCCAGCGATGAGATCAAGAGTAAGTATAACGAGATTACTCTCGAATTCAAACTAAAATCCCAAGAGGCATATCAATCATACGTTAACGTTGTAGCGGAGGAAACTATTTCCAATCCTAAAAAGTTTTTTGACTTCGTAAACGTTAAGCGTAAAACTCATGGCTATCCTTCAATTATGACATACAAAGACTCGACGTCATCATGTGTAGAACAGATCTGCGAGTATTTTGCAGACCACTTTCAGCATGTTTACTCGAACTCTGCTACTCCACTTAACCTAGAGCCTCCGGAACAATCGTCTGGAACTCTTATAGAGAACATGTCGATTTCAGAAGATGAAATTCTCCAAGCTATCGAGGATCTCGATTTAAATAAAGAACCGGGCCTAGATCTGATTCCACCCTGTTTTTTGGCCCTCTGCAAAAGTGAACTGACTAGACCCCTCTTCATTATTTTCAATAAATCCCTATCTGGAGATAGACAATTTGGAAGCCATCCTTTATAACACCAATACATAAAAAAGGTGAAAAACGGCTTGTGGTGAACTACAGGGGCATTGCTATCTTATCTGCTATGCCAAAAATGTTTGAAAAAATTATTTGTAGTAAAATTTCTCCCATTATCGAACATTTTTTAATGAAGAGCAACATGGTTTCCGTAAAAACAGATCTACTACCACTAATCTAACCACTTTGACTTCAGATATTCTTTGTAAAATGGAGCAAGGAAATCAGATTGATGCCATATACACAGATTTTAGCAAAGCATTGGATAGAGTGAACCATGGAATTTTGTTTAAAAAAACTCCATAGCTTCGGCATATCAGGTTCAATACTAAGCTGGATTCAGTCTTATTTGAAAAGCCGCACACAATTTGTCAAGTTTCAAGGGCAGTTGTCGCGTGAGATCAATGTCGCCTCTAGGGTTCCTCAGGGCAGTCATCTCGGTCCACTTCTCTTCAATATTTTCATCTCAGATCTTTCGGAAGCGCTGTCTGATATTTTGCACCTTTTTTATGCTGACGACCTCAAACTATATCACAGTATACAATCGTTAACTGATGTATCTTTTCTTCAATCCAAACCAACCGCCCTCCACCAATGGTGCGATATGAACCATCTTGAACTAAATCTGGAAAAATGTTACGTGATAAACTTTTCAAGAAAAAGGAATGTTGACACATATAACTTTGAAATTAACAACACACAACTGCGAAGAGTTGATGAAGTTGTAGACCTTGGCGTAGTATTAGACGCCAAACTCAGATTCAACGTTCACTACGATGAAATTTTGTGCATAGCTTATAAGATGCTGGGTTTTATTAAATGGAAGGCGAAAGAATTCATGAATATTTAGGCCACAAAATCCTTATATGCCTCGCTAGTCCGTCCTATTTTCGAATACGGCTGCATAGTCTGGGACCCTATATACGACATCTATAGCCGTAGGCTTGAGTCTGTACAAAAACAATTTTTACTCTTTGCCTTAAGACCTCGGTACGACCCGACTTCTTTTTACAATCTACCATCTTATGAAGATCGACTTCGAACATTAAACCTAACATCACTCTCTTCCAGAAGAGTCGCTTTGTCTGCATGTCTACCTTTCGACGTAATAAGGTACAATATTCAAGTTACTGTTTTGTCCGACAAGATGCACTTTCACTATCCAATTAGAGTCACGAGACACACTCCTATGTTGACCACGAGTACACACCACACCAATCATGCAGACAATGAGCCGGTCAACAGATGCTGTAAGGCATTCAATAAGTTTAGCGATCTGTATTCCCCAACCACTTCCAAGTCCTGTTTTAAATCCAAAATATTAAAAGTCCTCAATTCATCGACTACATAATTAAGATTGAATTATTGTATTGGTATTTTACTTTAGTTAAATTAGATTTGTATTTTAATTTAAAATGGGCCTTGTTTGGCGACTGAATAAATAATAATATGATAAACCCTGAGGATTGTAATACTGCCGAAACTGTAATTGGCTGGTCACATTAATCGTTTGGACGAACAACGGATACCCAAAAAGTTATTCGTTGGGAGAACTGAAGGGTGAATAGTAGTGGGGAAGCCGAGAAAACGCTGGTCTGACTCGGTCGATGGAGACAGTTCATCGCTGCTCGTATTTCGTAATCAGAGGATGCCGTCAACAGACATAGACAGTTGGAAGCGCTTTTTGCAGGAAGCTAAGGCCAGAGAGGGGCTGTTGTGCTATCAAGAAGAAGAGGAATAATCGTATCATCTGACTTTATTGAACTAATGCTCATTACTTTTATGAAACAATGAATTCAAGGTCTCAATAAAAGAAACGATTTTAAAATAATGATTCATGAATGCAATAAGAACGGCTTACTTTCTTGTACTGACCCTAGTTGGATTCTAAGGATTAATATCGCTCATGAATCTGATTTCAATTTTGGGTCCAAGTTATTTTGAAGCTAAGAACGTTTTTAGGCTTACAACAAATGGAACAAAATAAAGATTCCATAGTCATTTGTATAATATTTATGAAGACTCACCAGTTTTATGATAATTGTAATATGCTGGAAGGACAGCATAGGTGCCAAAGGGAAACTTAGCAGTAAAACAGTATTTTAGAGCGTTGGACACAAAGGAAGTCAGTTAAGTAAAGCTCCCTAATTTCTCAAACGATTCTTTAAAATTTAGACAAGTAAAGCAATTACTCCTGGACACAAAAATTATATCAGGACTTATGCACCAGCGGTGAACAGTTAGGACCTGCCCGCAACTTGCTTAATTGCCAACGCTCTACTTTGATGACATAATCTTGAACTCAGTGAATCTAGCATGTTCCTAATATCTTTCAATTTATAGATGAAAAATTGGCTACCCCGTGAATATGTGACAATGCTCAATTGAGCACTGAACCTAAAATGTTCTAATATTTAGTTGAAAAATTCCTAATGGTAGTGATTATTTTTAAAGAATTTTCAGAACGTTTCTGGGAAAAATCATTCGACGTAATGCGGACAATGTAAACGTTACTACAGTAGAAAAAACTTTGAGACAAATTTACACAACCAAAATCTTCTAGGCAACCACTTACCTGGTCAATGTGAGCCTAAAAATATCAGTGCTAAGTCATTGGGTTTTTCATTTGCCCAAATGAACCGTTAATTCCATAGAATATACTCTTAATATAAAAAAAGCTTTGAAAAATGTTGTTTTCATACAGAGGATTTAATACTTTATTTGGACATAATCAACAAGCTAACAATTTACTTCCAGTAGGCACCCTTGTATCCACCATAACCGTAACCTCCATAGCCAAGTTTGCCATGTCCAGCATATCCACCATAAGCGAAAGATGGAGCAGCCTTGATGTAGCCAGCTCCATAACCAGCTCCGAGTCCAGAGTATCCATATCCAGCACCATATCCATGACCGTAGCTGGTGAATGGAGCAACTGAGGCGACTGGAGCAACAGCGGCAACGGATTTTACATAGGCTGGGGCGGCTGAGTAGCCAAGACCAGTGTATCCTCCGTGGAATCCACCATTGTATCCTCCGTGGAATCCAGCATTGTATCCTGTGTAGCCACCATTGTATCCTGTGTAGCCAAGTCCTGAGTAGCCTCCCAAGCCATGACCAAAGCCAGAATAGCCGTATTCGGCTTTGCCCAAGGCTGAAGCAGCGGCAACAAGGGCCAACAAACAGAAGAATACTTTCATTTTGGAATGGTGTAGATTGATTTCGATACTGAACGAAACTGATGCCTGTTGGTTCGATTCTGATCCTATTTATACAAATTCGCATGTAATCTAGAACATTAGAACTTCAAACTAAGTTACAATGGATAAATTATTAGCATAAACGCCATATAACCACCGACAAATAAAATTGATGGTGGTCCATCAAAGAAACCATCTCTCCAGTTGCCAAGTTAGATCCTATGTTTATGCTAAACTACTTTCATCCCACAAGAATAGATAACAAAAGGTCATGATGGACAAGCCCAATGTAATATTTCACATTATAATTTTAGATTTTGCACGCTCAGGCCAGATGATATGCTTTCTGATTCATATCAAAGTAAGAGGAGCGACAAACAATCCCATAAACTCATATTAAATTTCGCATTGTCAATCGGATAGAAAAAAAATTTCAAAAACACGTTTTATTGGGCAAAAGCAGGCGGCTTGGCTAATTTGCATATGTGGTTCGCACAACCAAGCCCCCTAAATTAATTTTACGTATTCCAACGTCAGAGATAAGATGGTGTCGATATTGTTGCTAGCTTGTAAGTTCCTTCCTCTACCAATTGTATTATCTTTTTTCTGGGAATAAATTGTTACAGTGGATTCAAGCCAACTTGTAATCTATTTTGTTACTAATGATCATCAAATGAATTCGATCGTTATTTTTCTTAGCACGTTATAAAGAAGATCTTCTCCGCAGTTGGAATTTGAGACAGCATTTTGGTTTTCAGTTTGTATTTGGAAGA
This sequence comes from Odontomyia ornata, assembly GCA_963969285.1. Lineage (NCBI taxonomy): Eukaryota > Metazoa > Arthropoda > Insecta > Diptera > Stratiomyidae > Odontomyia > Odontomyia ornata. The sequence goes on from OZ017739.1 coordinate 313,765,654, forward strand.
ATTGCTCTTTTTCAAATATTTTTTGCTGCGAATTCGCCATTCAAAATATTTAATAAAAGTCACAGCCCATATGATGTTTCCTCCCTTAAAGTGAAATCCTCTTTCAATGTTTTAAGATGCTTAAGTGCAAGACAGAGCGCATAATCAGTGTTAAATTTTAGAAGCGAATATGTACAGTATCAATATCGCAGCTAATTTACATGATACTAAAAAACTAAATAATATAGTAAATACAATCGCAATAGCAATTACAGCCGTTGTTAGTATATTCTATTTTCCAAATACGAATCTCTGTTTATTTTCATTACTGTTTTTAAAAATGTGCTTTTTTCCTTAGAAACTGTTTTGGATTCAAACATAATGGACTTTTATACTGATTAAAGCGAGATATAATTTCTGACCAACTCCAAAGGTAGGAAAGTAATAATTTTCACTCGTGAACTTCTTGTTTCCCAAAGCGCTTTATTTAGTACTAACTATAAATTTTCAAAGAATGTAAATCAAATTCCAAACAATAAAAATACTAAGACTTAATGGCTCAAACTGCTCTCTAAATGTACAAGTTATCCATTAAAAACATTTAAGCAAAAAACAATATCAAATTAGAATTAATTGTAACCATTAAAGCGGTTTCGTCCAAACACATAAAATTATTATATATTTTATGATTCAAATGCTAAAAGGAGAAAAAACTTACCAAAACTTTTCAAAAATTATTTATAATGTCAACACAACAGTGAACTTTTAATCTACACATAATATGTTATAGCCTAATTATTATAAAATTCAAACAAAAACTGTATCTTACACTAACACAATGCTTTCACAATATTCCTAACCTAAATGCTACACCTTATGTCTATGTCTAATATAAAAAACATATCATATACCTATCCCTAATTTGTAACACAAACAAAGCACAGCAACACCAAATTTAGAAAAAATGAGTTGAAGCTCAAAACCAAGAAACGAAAAAGCACAAAATAAAACAAAAAACAAGTTGGAGTAGCAGGAGGATGCTCCTGCCAGAAGGGTATTGTAAAACAATTAGTAAATCAAACATTCCATAAATTTAGTTCGAAAAATTATTATGGTTATTATGATTTTAAACTCGCCACCATTTGGTTTCAAGTGGTTTGACCCCATCGCTTGATTAGTCATGATAACACATGGATATTACAAACCATTTCTAAAATTTTTATCAAAATTCCTACATATTTGTAGTGTCTAGGTCCGTTCCAAGCGTGTTTCTCCCTAGTATCACGTGTTAATGTTGACACTCCAGGCGAGGAGTTTCATGTGGTGCGAAACAAGGCAGCGAAAAAAGCGGCCAAAAAGCTACTCCTAGAAAAAAAAGACAAAGAGCTCAACCACGAAGAGAACAAGGAGCCCCCGCTATACCGCAGAAAACAAAAAGCAAACCGCGGCGCAAACCCTTGCGAGAGGCACTGCTTATTAAACCCACTAAGGGCCGAACCTACGCAGATGTCCTCCGTGAAATTAAAGGAGCGGTCAAGCCAGACAACACCAAAACTGCCATCAAAGCAGTTCGACCAACCCGGACCGGCGGCTTGCTGGTGGAATTCGGGCCAGAGGCCACAAACAAAGATGCATTCCGTGACGCGGTTCAAAAGGTTCTTGGAGATGCGGCAACGGTTGCCTCGCTCGAACCAATGGCCACCCTGGAAATCAGGGACCTCGACTGCGTCACGGACAAAGCTGAAGTAGAGGATGCCATTAGGAGGGAGTTCCCCAGCTTAAGTGAAGTCAAGGCAAGATTGACGCGTGAAAACACAAGGGGCAACGCATGGCTATTGTCGAACTAGCTGATAAAGACGCCCAGCAAATCCTGGCGAAGGGCAAAATTAAGATAGGTTGGGTGATCTGCAGGATACGGAGTGGAGCGATCCCTATCCGCTGCTTCTGATGCCTCGAATACGGACACACCGCGTATGGCTGTAGGGGACCCGACAGGAGATCTCTGTGCTACAAATGTGGTGAAACGGGGCACAAAAGGAAGGAGTGCCCGAACGAGGCAAAATGCATTCTTTGCAAGGACACTAAGCTAGCACCCGGCAACCTCAAACATGAGCCGGGGACAGGGAGATGCCGGGTTTTCAAGGAGGCCCTAACTAAAGCCAAATCGATACTCAAATGATCCGTATCCTGCAGGTCAATTTGCACCGAAGCACAAACGCCCAGGACCTACTTGAGCAGTTTGCGAGGGATAAGAAAGCTGACCTCCTGTTGCTGAGCGAGCAACATCATAACAAGGACTCGCAAGCGTGGTACCCTGACAAAACTGGTACCTCGGCCATCTGGGTTCGAGACAGCGCCCGCCTTCAGGTTCAGGGCCATGGACGCGGGGATGGTTTTGTGTGGGTGCGGTGTTCAGGGATAACATATTTCAGTGTTTATCTGACGCCTAACGAGGCAATGCGATCCTTTCGAACCAAACTCGATGCCCTGGAGGACGCTGTCTCGAACACAGAGGGCCACATGCTGGTCGGGGGAGACTTCAACGCTAGAGCCATCGAATGGGGTATGCCACAATCCAACCCAAGGGGAAAGCAAATATTGGACATGGCGGCCAGAACAGCGCTTTTTGTTCTAAATACTGGTAACAACCCTACTTTCCGCCGCTGGGGTTGCGTAGGAACCATACCCGATGTGACACTCGCTTCGGAGTCCCTGGTACCTAGAGTACACAACTGGCGAGTACTAGAGGACTACTCGGCTAGTGATCACCAGTAAATAGCTGTTGAGATTCACGACGGTGCCACTCTGCGTGCATATGCCCAAACTTCAATCCTCGGATGGAGGACTGGGAGGATGGACGTCGAGAAGTTCACTGACGCGCTTACGGCAGGCGCACCGTTGCTGGGAGCTCCGCCAGGGAGTGGAGGGCCTACAGCCAAGGACTTGGTGAACTCAACTATGAGTACCATCATAGCTGCTTGCGAGTCTTCCATGCCCCGCCGGAGACCCCGACATGGTAAGCCTCCAGTATACTGGTGGTCAAACGAGATCGCCGAACAAAGAACCGAGTGTCACAAACTTCGGCGAGAGGCCCAGCGGGCGCGAACACGGGAGGAGGCAGACACTAGGCTAGCAGCATACAGGTCCGGCAGGAAATATCTTCGCAGGCTTATTAACAAGAGCAAGGCCCGATGCTGGCAAGACCTCGTGGACGATGTAAATAGGGATCCGTGGGGCCTTGGCTACAAGCTGGTCATGGGGAAACTTGGTGCCCTACGGAAGCCTTGTATACATGACGCGGAAAAGATGGACGCGATAGTGCGGGGACTCTTCCCCGCCCATCCCGTCCGTGTTGACGCTGTCCATGGTGAAACAGCAGTCGAGTGCCCACTCTTCACACAGCTGGAACTGGAGGAGGCAGTCCTCTCCCTGAAGGCAAGGAAGGCTCCAGGTCCAGATGGTGTTCCAGCTGAGGTTTTGCAGCTCGTCTATCACCATTGTCCTGACTTGCTGCTCAGCACATTCAACGCTTGCCTACGGGACGGGGTTTTCCCGGTACGATGGAAGGTGGCGAGGCTCGTGCTGGTCAGCAAGGGGAAGGGAAATCCCGAATCGCCGTCTGCATACCGCCCGTTATGCATGCTACACACGGCTGGGAAAGTGCTAGAGAAACTCATCAAGGGAAGACTCACTGACGCGATTCGTGCTGCTGGGGACCTATCTCCTCGGCAGTACGGCTTTAGAGCAGGACGTTCTACCATTGATGCGATTGCAGAGGTGGTGAACGCGGTCTAAAAGGCAGAGGCATATAGTCGCACCAAGCGACGGATCGTCCTGTTGGTGACACTCGACGTCAGGAATGCCTTCAACTCCGCTAGATGGGTGGATATTCTGGATACGCTGGAAAACTCTTTTCAAGTTCCAGAATATCTAATGCGGCTTTTGAGGAACTACCTAAAGGACCGAAGCCTGCTCTACGACACGACACAGGGCCAACGAAGGATGGAAATTACATCGGGTGTTGCCCAGGGATCTATCCTTGGTCCGGACCTGTGGAACGTGTCTTACGACGGGCTACTGAGACTTGAGATGCCAGATGAGTCGCGCTTGGTCGGCTATGCGGATGATGTTGCGGCTCTGGTCGCCGGACGCACCGTTGAACAAGCGCAACTTAGGCTAGGTATGCTAATGCGCCGAGTGAGGGACTGGATGACTACTCGCGGGCTCAGTCTAGCACTGGAGAAAACCGAAGTGGTCATCTTGACAAAAAAGAGAATCCCTAGAGTAAGGATGATCAGTATTGGAGATATACAGATCGAATCGAAGCCAGCGGTGAAGTACCTGGGGCTACTGATCGACTCGAAGATGAGTTTCTCTGAGCAAATCAGGGCAACGGCTGAGAAGGCTGCTTCGGGAATATCGGCCCTGAGTCGACTTATGGCCAACGTAGGGGGACCCAGCCCATCAGGAAGACGCCTCTTGATGAGTGCTGTAGGGTCAGTGCTACTGTACGGAGCAGAGGTATGGGGCGACGCTCTCAGCAAGGAGGTATACCGAAAACGATTGGCACAGGTACAGAGAAGAGGAGCACTGAGAATTGCATCTTCGTATCCAACAGTCTCCGACTCGGCGGTGAGAGTGATTGCAGGCGTGATACCTGTCGCCCTCCTTGCTAGAGAGCGCCGCGCTATTTACCTGCGCCGAAACGAGGATGCGAGGGAGATGGTTGTCCGCGAGGAGAGACAACGCTCGCTCAACGATTGGCAGCAGTCTTGGAGGAATTGCACGAAGGGAAGGTGGACTGCGCGCCTCATCCCGGATGTGAGACCGTGGCTAAATCGAAAGCATGGTGAGACTGACTTCTATCTGACCCAGCTTTTGAGCGGGCACGGGTGTTTTCAGTCTTACCTGCACAAGATCGGCAAGTCACGGTCTCCCGATTGTCGGTTTTGCCCAGGAGAGGAGGACAATGCCTGTCACACATTTTTTGCGTGTACGAAATGGGCCAGGCTGTGAAGGGAACTCTACAGGGAGACGGGAGAGCTCACCCCGGATAATATAGTTGCGGTGATGCTCGAATCAGTTTACAAATGGAACCAGGTGGCACATTATGCTCGGGCAGTCCTAAAATATAAAAGGGACTCACAGCAGCCGGAGGCGCTGGGGCTGGGGGATCGCTCTACTGGCAATTCCTCTTCCCCCCTCCCCTCCCGCTAGGAAAGGGACTCCCCAGCTTGAAGGCGCCCCACGGCGTAACAAAACGAGACCTGGCCCGAAGTAATGTGTCAAACGGTTCCAGGCTAGGTTCTCAGATTGACAGGAGAGGTGTTTAGTGGGTAGTCCAAAGGTATCCTCCATGGGAGTCCCACACTGCCAGACTCGGCGGGCATAAATGCCTTCACCTCCCTACCACAAAAAAAAAAAAAAAAAAAAAAAAATGTTGTAATTATTAAATATTCAATCGGCTGTAACTTAGCTGTTTATTGTTCAATTATTGTGAAATTTTCAGGACATGAACGATTACTTTCAGAAAACTTAAATTATAGATTTTGAAAAATTTAGGGCCCCCATCTTGATTTTATTGACAAAAAAGCAAAAGTTATAAAATGTACTATTATTAAAAAAATTGATTGAATTTCGACTTCTAAGGTATTTGTTGTCCTTGTGAAGGAAAAATTGTCAGTTCAAGTACTGTTTTGAAAACCTCTTATAAAGGACTTTCATTTGATATTCATATTGGCTACCTTTAATGAAATGTTTTTTTTCAGCGGCCACTCCCCTGGACTGTAATCATCGATTAATGGCCTATTTTTTCGAATCCTAGAATGGTTACAAAGCCTCTTTGCTAGGAGCTCTCTCCCGCCTCCTCGACTTGTTTCACGTATGAGCATTAATTGTAGGTACTCATCTTCAGTCATTCATTAAATTGAATCAAGTGTTAAAAGCATGCGCCTTAAACGTTGAAGTTGGGGCAAAATAACTCAAAATTATTCAATCTTCGCATTTAAAACAGCCACTATTTTGCTTTACGATTACTAATACCACTAGCTGAGCCAATTCTCAAAGAAATTAATAACATCTATCATTCTTGAAACTTTCATGGAAATCCTAGCAAAGATGTAGTATCTGAGTCGGTAAAAAGCGCATGTTGTTCCATAGCCATATGTTTCCATAGTAATACAGTGCATATTGTTCCATAGTAGTACAGGAAAATTCAAATCACTATAACTTCATTAAATACCATTCGATCTTTATGAAACTTTCAGGGCAGATTAATCTTATTAATAGTCATCTGTGTACTGAACTCTATTAAATTTAAGGCGACCGTTAAGATTTTATGCAAGAAAACATAAAATCGATAAATCATACTATTACTAACAAAGTTGAGTGAATTTCGGCTTCTCATGTATTTGTTGTTGTTGTACTCATAAAGGCCTACATTCATGATTTTTTTTCAGATTATTCGGGTCAATGGTGTCGTACATTTCCCCTTTCCCCTCACCCCTCGAAGCAATATTTGCCATTTTAAGACCTATTTTGAAAAGTGCTCATTAAGACCATTCATTTGATACCCATATTGCCTACATGCGATGAAAACTTTTTTTTCGGGGGCAGCTCCCCTATATGGGGAGACCTCCCTTAAAGACCTTATAATTTTTTTTCGTGTTGAAACTTTGAAGAGGGCGTCACTTTGCACCTACCTACAAAATTTTATGTTTCTAGCTTATGTAGTTTGCGAGAAAAAGTGGTGTGACACACGGACGGACGGACGGATGGACAGACGGACAGACAGGACGCGATTTTGGTAGGGTATTGTAAATTGATTTTACAATACCCTAATTAGCCACGAATAGTTTAGACGTTGTCATTCAGCCACCAATATCTAGATTGCCCCGTCCCAGGTCGACCGCCTTCAATGAATCTAGTAAATGAGTATCTCCATTGGAAATGTTGGTCTCGTACACTCAAATTCGAATGATATTTTATTTTCTTATCGGTGGACCGTCCATGCATGTTTGTAATGTATAGTAAGGACACCGTCAGAACCAAAAACATATCGATTCATGTCCAAATACACGAACGCTTCTAGATGAACGAAGCCAGTAGCGAAGCATGTCTCGATACACTCATTTGTAGGGTATGTGAAATCCAGGGTTTTTCACACGCGGTAAAAGATCTTGCGAAATGATTCCGAGGAAACCAAAATATGAAGATATCGACTCTCATCACTTTAACAGTTTGATAAATTCTTCTATTCGATATATACTGGCACTTTTGTTGTACCAGATGTGACATCTACATGTCCAAAATGATCTTACCAGGATCTTGTAACAGAATATTTTGACTTTTTAATCACTGTTTCTGAAATGAGAGAGTTGTTGAAGGGCCATAACAATTTTTTGTGTTTTACTGAGCATGATTTTGACATATTCAGTATAAAACAGATGCTGATCGGGATGAGCACCGAGGCATCAATCACATGATTTATATGGAACCCGTTCTGAACTACTCTCACCAGCCATAATGCGGTGGTTTCAGGTCTTGACTGGCCCACCGCAGCCTTGTCCAAAACCAAATTGTTGCTCATTTAATTCGACAAGTGTCGGTGTAGAGCTGCACATCATTAAAATTTTTTTGAAGATTGCTCTGAGCTATTATATCTTCTTGGTCTCCCGTCTAAATGATCAGATCATCACTAAACGCTGCCAATGATCGCATTGGTGAGACGTTAAATTCAAAGCCATTCAAAAGCTTGCGAATGAATATTGAGAAAAGCAGAGGCTCAGTAACTCTTCCCTGCTGTAGACCATTCAACTCCTTAAAGTCGCGCATTGCTGACTTCCATCAGCAACAACAAATGATATCCCGTACAACATATTGCACATCATGGCGACAAGGTTCCTAGGGCACTTATCCTGAAGAAGTTTAAAAATTAGTTCATCAAACCGTATCAAGGGTTTACTCCATATCAATGAGATATACCCCAACACATTCTCCATCATTTAGTTTCCAACAGATGTCTGAGGTTACTTACGTTAACGCATGTATGAGCGAATACCTGGCACAAAACCAAACTGAAAATCAACTCATATTTCTCAATATGGGCCTTTAGTGCTTTGTTTGGTATCAGTTCAAACACCTTGCTGATCTTAGGCAGCAAGCTGATTGGGCACTAGCTTTTAGGACTTGAAGATTCTTTTCCTTTCTTCAAGATTGGAAATATCTTGGCCCTTCTCCACTCATTTAAGATGCATAAATTACTCATTATATTTTTAATCAATATGGCTAACTCCTAACAGCAACCTCAGACTAATGTCGGAGAACTATACTTGGGACACTGTCAGTGCCAAACAATTTCTTGTTATCTACCCTGCCAGATATGAAACACAAGTCTTCATAGCTGACAAAATAATCAATAAGATTCAAGCTAGTATGAGGCCAGATGTCAATGTTTCATTCTAGTAAAGAATTGATTCACCATTCAGGTTTGATTTGAGGTCGGAAACTTTTGCTTCAATGACCTCTAAAAATATTTCATTCCCTTTTTCAGGGGTTAGGAAATGAACAAATTTAAAACTGGTTGCAATCAGGGTAAGTTTATGCAATCTGTTGAGTTCCTAACACACCTGAGCGCCCATCGTGGCCTGATCTGACAACATCAACGTTTCAATCAACTTACATATGTAGTTATTTAAGGTTAATTAACACTGTAATAATTAGCGCATTCGTAATTAATTCGATTGATTTATAAATTGGTTGATCATTTTAATTCAATTCACCAAATTCAAATTCAGCTCACCACAAAGCAAAAATACTTTATGTTTCGAATACCACAGTTTTATTTTGATCAATCGGGTAACCCAATTTCTTCATTCAGTGATTGAAAAGTCAAAATTTAGTTTATTCAGTGTTCAATTGTTGGTTGCTCTGTATTATAGCTGCTGAATGTTTATTAAAAGATTTTAACGAATTTTTGAGCTTTTTGCTGAATGTAGTATATAAAAATAATAAAATCAAAGTTGGGAAAAAAGAGTCCCGATGCAAACATTTGGAGGCCCCGGCGAGATGCACTTGGTATTTATATGGCCGTACATAACTAAATAATTGTTTTTCCACGGTGAACAGGTCGTGAAGTGGTGTGTGGTGTGCTGTGTAGTATCGTGGTGTATCTAGTCTTTCTGTTTCCGGCCACTTTCCGACTTTCCACGCGATGGCGAATGTGGACCGCCTGATCGAGGACATAAAAGGATTGGCTCAAATCTTCGAAGGCATACTTTCAAACTACAAGAAGGATTCGCCCTCAAGGAGGCAGGAAGCCGGGTACTATGCGGAGCGACTGCGGTGACTGGAAGCCACGTGGGAGGGTTTTGAACTAGGCGATAGTCATATCCAATCCCTACCGGAGGTCACTCTGTTGCACGAGTATTTTACCTAACATATATACGAAACTACCAAAGGCAACTACCTCCGTTACCAGCAGCATTTCTGCAATCAAATCCACGCCAAACACACGTGGACACGCCAACCAGCAAATAGTTACCAAAAGGGCTCGAAATTCAGGATAGTGAGGACAAGGACTACACTGCAGAAGTTTCAACACCAAGAGATGCCATTGTGGTCAGGATGCTGCGGATCATCGGATCATCGACCGTTTGGCCCAAAAAGAGCTCACTCGGACCTGGTGCAGGAGTAAACTCATGAGCCTCCAACGAAGTTGGCAACAGTTAAATGAATTTTACCTGCAGCTCGTCGAGCCCCATGACGATGGTTTTAACGCGCAAAAGCACACTAATTTGGAAGAGGTTAACCAAGATTGGGTCATACGTCTGGAATTGAAAATGGATGAACTCAGTGCCACACCTGCCTCAGTGACTTTACCTGTGACTCCCCTTACCATGCCTCCGATGCGAACTATTTACATTGGAAACAATTCCATGACTTGTTCATGCAAACGGTGCATAGTTAACCGATGTCCAAGTGCCAAAAGCTATGGTACCCCAAGGCTGGTCTCACTGGAGAAGCGGAGCTTTTGATTCGAAATTTCACATTGTTGGATGACAACTACGAAGCGGCTTTGACAACTTTGAAGGAAAGGTACGACAACCAGCGACTATTAGTAGTGGCGCTTATCAACAAATTGATGAGCCAGCCATCTTGTGCTAAAGAAAGGCCATCATTGGCAGCAATAAAGGCTCTACATGACACCATACAAGAAAGTCACAGAGGCTTGGATCCATTGCTGCTGCATGTGCTAATCCGAAAATTGAATCCAGCGACTCACGCATCATACGAACAATCGTTATCCAACCAGCGCAATCTGCCACTCTTGAAGAGTTTGTTGGACTTCATGGAAACGCGTTTCCAGGCCCTCGCGACACTCGGCCATAAAACAAAGGAACAGGAAATCAACCGTAGGAAAGCCATCAAGTCGACCGTGGCCACTACGACAGCTTTCGGTTGCTTAATATGTGAACAGGATCACCCACTTTACTACAGCCCGTATTTCCTCAGGATCACTGCTGCGAAGAGACTTAGTTTCGTGCGCGCTAAGAAGCTGTGCGTGAATTGCCTTCGGGAAGGACATCAGGCTTCCAGCTGCGCGGCCAGAAGTTGCAAGCAGTCTTTCAAGAATCACAACATCCTGCTACATTCGCCTGGAGACAACAAGCTCAAACAGACCAAGACAATATCCTCAAGCACGACAAAGCCGAAACAAGACTCGAAACCGCGAACAAATGCAGAACCGCCATCGCTCGCTTCAACGGCTCTGATGGAGCCCCGACCCCAAGGATATGTTTTTCTGGGCACCGCCGTCGTCAAGATGGTCACTAGCACTGGGAAGAAGACGGATTGTTGAGCTGTGCTAGATCTGCGCTCAAAAATAAACCTAATCACCAAAAGAATCATCAAAAAATTGGGTTTATCATCGACACCACCCTCATTGAAAGCGTAGGTGGTAGTACTGAGAAGGCATACCATAAAGAGAACCTCGGCCCAAGATCCAGATAATTGGGATATGCCACGCAGTTGGAAGCCTACGACATGGACAAAATATCGGGATGGCACATTCCCAAAAGCAAAAGGCTAGCAGATCCAGAGTTCCACCGAATGGAGCGCATCAACATATTGCTGAGTGCCGAACACTTTTACAAGGTCCTAGCCATTGGACAAATAAAGTTGGGAGCACAGCTCCCAGTGCTCCAGGACACGCTCCTGGAGTGGATTGTAGCCGGACGAGTGATCACAACTCAAGTGTCTTCCATGACATGCGATATCTTAGCAGAAGATAACCAGTTTAATCAGCTCATCAAGCGATTTTGGAAGGACAAAGAAGTACAGGATCTGCAGCACAAGCTTGCGTTAACTGAAAGTCTTGCAAAGCACATTTCTATCAGACAATGACAAGACGTCCTGACGGCTGTTTCTTGGTTAAACTCCCATTCAGCAAGGATCCTGAGACGTTTGGTGATTCCCAAGCAGTGACCACTCGCAGATTCATTGCTTTGTAGCGTCAACTGGAGGGGAGCCTGATTTAAGACTTCAATTCGAGGACTTCATGGAGGAGTATATTCAGCTTGGGCATATGGAAGAGGTGACGTCACAACAGCGGGAGGAATCACGATACTTCCTCCCACATCATTGTGTTCTGAAGCCTGACAGCAGTGCAACCAAGCTGCGGGTGGTTCCCGCTGCATTCAGTAAGACGACCACAAACGTTACTTTGAATGATGTCCTTCAAACAGGGCCTTCTGTCCAGGATCAACTTTTTTCAATACTTCCGTGTTACAGAACGCCTTGTTTCGTATTCACCGCCGACATCGAGAAGATGTATCGGCAGATAATGCTCCATCCTAAAGACCGTCGGTACCATGGCTCCATTTATAACCAGTACAATGCTATAAGTTGAAAAGAGAAACCTACGGCACAACGTGTATCCCATATCTAGCTATAAAATGTCTACAGGTTCTAGCACAAGAGAACCAGCAGTAAGGTCCCCTGGGCAGCAATGCGTTGGAAAACGATTGCTGTATTGATGACATCATGACCGGGGCAGATAGCTTAAAGGAGGCACTTCGCAAACAGGTGGAGCCATGTACCATACTCTTGAGCGCAGGCATGCATTTACGCAAATGGTGTTCCAATCATCCTCTATAGTTGGAGCAGATTAAGCTTGAGGACCAACAGGTCCAGTTGGACCTCAGTAGTTTACACGAGGACTATATCAAAACGTTAGCGGTCATCTGGCGTCCAAAGACTGACGAGTTTCAAATCCAAATCAACCTGGAGCCAACCGATACGAATTTCTCCAAGAGGACGATGGCATCTGATAAAGCCAGAATGTTCGATCCATTGGGCATTCTGGCTCCTTTGATAGTAACAGCCAAGTTATTCCTGCAGGAATTATGGTGACTGGAATTGGACCGGAATGCGGCATTGCTAGTGGGGATCCCTATCTTGTGGTCCGATTTCCGCAGTGGTCTGCCATCATTGCAGCAGGTCCAATTTTCTGCGTAAATCAGTACAGGTGAAAAACCCATTCCAGTACCGTTGCACACCTTTTGTGATGCCTCGGAGAAGGAATATGGCGCAACAATATACATGCGGTCAACCCTGAGGAGCAGTCAAGTCGTCGTCAGGTTGCTGTGCGCCAAGTCAAGAGTGGCCCCAATCAAGACACTTACTGTTTCGGGCCTGGAGTTGTGCGCAGCGAAACTAGGCGCTGAGCTCACAAGACAAGTTAAGACAGCGCTCAATCTGCAGGGGGGTTTTCAGATATTCTGGATCGATGCCGAGGTTGTCTTGGCGTGGATCAACTCTACTGCATTATCATATAATGCCTTTGTGGCGAACAGGTTCTCGGCCATACAAACCTTCTCAAGGCTGGACCAATGGCGACATGTAGCGTCTAAAAAAAACCCAGCTGACATCCTGTCACGTGGAGTGGCACCGGCTAAATTGAGCCGCTGTAGTATGTGGTTGCACGGACCACCATTTTTATCCAGGGCAGAATCAATTTGGCCTTCCAAGCATAGGAGTGGGGACCCCTGTGACTTGGAAATGAAATGGACCAAGATATCTATGGTAGCGGCAGAGGCTCCTGAAACACACTTCATTCAGCAAATGCAGCACGGCAACTCCTTCAAGAGTCTGCAGCGCATAGTGGCCTACATGATGCAGTTTATTAGTGGTCTCAAGTTGGAAGTCAAGCAATCTCAACTGACAAATCAAGCACCCACTAGTGATAAATTATCATCAGCCATGGGGATCATCGTGAGGTATATATAATCACAAACTTTTAACTGCGAACTTTCCGAATTTTTGCTCCCTAACAACTATCGATCGATCGCTAAACAAATTTTGTTGTGATTAATTGGACCGTTGCCCTGATTCCAGGATGTGATAAGCCATCCAAACTTGCAAAAATTCGATGGCACATATTATCTTTTTTTTAGCATACACTTCCTTCTTGTGAATAAAGATTTATTTCAAATATTCAACATAGTACCAACCCCTTTTCTAATAAATATATACAACACAAGAACATAAAAATAGCGACATCTAATAATTTCATTGCTGTGCGTCTTCCATGAGATTATAATTATCCCCTTCTTAATGATCAGCAACGACTTTGCGTGCAGTAAGCAGAAAGCATGTACAAATGTTATTTACTTCAATAAAGAAGTTATTTAGCAACAAATGAGTTGTTAACAACTGATGTTGATGGAAGATTGCGGGTTTATATTACGTCGGGTTCACCAGGTGTTAACAACCCGTTAGTTGCTGAATAACCGAACTTCTTTATTGACCTAAATAACATTTATACATATTTTTTTGCTTACTTTGCTAATTTTGAAAAAGTTCATTCTATGCATCTCATGGGAGCATATATGAATGGAATGTTGTGCGAATGAAATTTGTTATTACTATAAAGTATCGTATGCACAATAATTGCATATAAGCTATGAGTTTTGAAATAAATGTTAAAATTTTGTTTACTTATTCCAGACATACAGACTAACTAAATTCTTTATCGGAGAGAATCAATCAACAAAATATAAAAATTAACTTGGTTTTTCAGCGTTTAGGCCATTCAAATACTTCAAAATAACTTGTCTTTCAGTCACATTCCCATGAATAAGATTCATCTCATCTCGATCAACGTCAACTCCATTGTGGATCTACATCAATGTGGCTGTCTCCTTGAATACATTGTTAATCAAAAGCCTGACATCATGCTTCTAATTGAAACTCACCTCAATTCATGGCACTCCATGCTATTCAAGGATTTTGAATTTGTAAGAAACGATAGGGTAAACTATGAAGGGGGAAGTGGCACCGGGATATTGGTTAGAATACCTTATTGTTTCCAAAATATTGAAAAAGTCGAATTCAAAAGCTTTAAATATCTTGAAATGTCCGTTATCAATATCTCATTCCAAGGTGGGGATAACTTCTTCGTTATCACTGCCTATGGAAACCGGTCGAAATGTTCTCAAGATCAAAGAGGAGCTCAATTCCTTGTTTGAAATACTTGAACTGAACAGGCTGCATAGTTATTATATTCTTGCTGGTGACCTGAACACAAAGCATACATCATGGCTGAATGCGACCAATAATCCAAGAGATGTGTTGCTGTAGTCGTGGTTAACAGAGAACCAAATTGAATACAGGTGCAACCTATACGGGTCGGAGCTCCCAACATACCCTGGGAAAAATTCATATTCGGACTTCTGCATTACTGATCCAAGACTTGGATTCAGCTTTGATAGACCTCAACGGAAACTGCAGGTGCTTCCTTATGATAGCGACCATAACGCAACCATGATGAAAATCAATCATCAAAGGGATAATCTCTTGCTCATTCTGAATTTGAAAAAAGCAGACTGGGGAAAATTTCAAAAGAAATTTATTCGAGACTACCAGAAGCAATGTCCTCCTTCTGATGATGGCAACTCTTGCTCAATGGGAAGGAGGAACATCTTTTTGCCGAAGTTAGAGAAGCTGATGTTGGAAACGATTGAGGAAGTAGTTCCCAAGATTAAACATCGAAACAATATGGAAGGATATGATAAACCAACCATTGCGAGGTTGGAAGGATTGCAAAGCCTTCTTCTCACACGTGTTGACGATCGATTCCTGAATACAAAAATTACCAAAGACTAGTATCCGCTACCACTGATTGAAGACCAGCTAGACAGGCTGCAAAGTACGCGAGTGTTCAGCATTCTTGACTTAAAAAACGGGATCGAGTCAGAAGTATACTGCTTTCATAGTACCGGGTGGTCATTTTGAATTTGTGAGAGTACCATCTATGTACTCGCAACTCGCCAGCTGTTTTTCAAACATTCATGAACGCCACATATCGGAAGCTTATTTGTGAAGGTATCTTGTTGATATACAAGGATGACTTGATCGTGCCATGAGAAGATTATGAGAGTGGACTGGAGGGAGTTAAGTGTGTACTGAAAACTGCGAGTGAGACTAGCCTTATCATGAACTGGAAAAAATGTGCATTCCTTCAAACCAAAGCTGAATTTTTGGATCACATCATTAAAAATGGACGTGTCCACCCAAGCGAAAGAAAAATTGAAGCTGCAGCAAAGTTTCCGAAATCAAAAGATGTTCGACAGATTCAGAGATTTCTCAGCTTAACCGGATATTTCCGATAGTTTGTACCCGGATATTCTCTTATAGCTTGACCAAGTTCGAACTTAGTGACGCCCAGAATTGCGCTTTCATGCATCATAAACTTATTTAGACGAGTCAGCCAATTTTGAATCTGTACTGCATAGGCGCAGATATGGAACTGCACACTGATGCGACGAAGCACGGTTATGGGACGATATTGCTTCAAAGAAACTGTGAAGACAAGGCATTGAACCCAGTATATTCTACTAGTGGTAAGACAATGCCGGTGGAAGAGAATTATCCAAGCTATGAGCTCGAGGTACTTGCAATTGTTAAAGCGATCAAGAAGTTCCGGAAATGCTTACTCACAGTTTCGTCCAAAATTGTAACAGATTGCTATGCATTTGCTTCTACTATGAATAAGCAAGATGTTTGCGTGCATCTTGCGAGGTGTGTGCTTTAGTTGGAGAAATTTTTGTATAGCATAGAACATCGTCCAGGCAAAAGCATGGCACATATTGACGCGCTTAGCCGCAACGGGAATCTACGAATTGTAGTTCCAAAAGGAATCCAGTCACAAGTTATCTGGGTAAGCAAAACGAAGGCTCTCATGAAGAAAGACTATTGGGTGCCAAGTCTGTGCTAAAGTCAAGAAAGTGATTCACAACTATGTTAGTTGCATACTGGCAGAAAAGAAGCAAGGATGAAAAGAGGGATATCCAAATCCCATTGGCAAGGATGAACTCCCTTTGGATTCTTTTTGCGTCCACGATTTGGGACCTTTGGTGACGCTAAGGAAATGTAACCAACATATCCTTGTCATTATTGACAGCTTTTTCAAAATTTACATGGTTATAGGCAACCAAGTCGACAACGACAGCTGAGGTATTAGATTGGCTTACTAAGCAGTCTCTGTCGTTTAGAAATCCAAGAATAATTGTATCTGATTGGGGCACTTTCTTCACATCGAACAATTTCGAGGCCTACTGCAACAGTGAGAAGATTCAACATGTGCTAATTACGACAGCAGCCCCTAGTGCCAACGGTCAAGTGGAGCGAGTAAATTTTACGCTCATTCCGCTGCTTTGAAGATGTCTGCACCGAACCCGGAAAAATGGTACAAATATCTGAGCACCGCCCAGCTGTATTTAAACACAACTCCTCACAGAAGCATCGATACAATGCCATTTCCTTTGCTTTTCTGAACCCATGCGCGTATTCGTGGAAATCTAAATATTTGCAAGCTTGCCGAAAACGAATGGGTCAACGCCTTCGACGAAAACCGTGATAAAGTTTTGTTTCGGGCCATGGAGATTATCAAAAAATTTCAAGACGAGAACCGATTAATTTTTAACCAGAAAAGAAAAGACGCAAATGTCTACCGAAAAGGCGATTTGGTAGCTATATAGGGCTCAACAAGGGCTGGGTTTGAAATTAGCAGCTACGTATTTGGGACCATAAGAAGCAGCGAGAGCCATGCGGAACGACAGATATACAGTTTGCAAAGTCAGCAAACATGGAAGACGTATGTGAACGCCAACGGCCGCTGATCACATGAAGTTGTGGGCATACGACAGACCCTTGCTGGAAGTGATCAACTGGTGAACCAGGTTGTAGAACTATGATAATTAAAGAGATGAACTCTGGAGGTCAAAGTTGGGTCTAGGTTGTGGTGCCATAGACGATGGTGATGATAGTCAGTCGCTTCTACCTTTCGTACACTCTTTTAGCTTGTTGTTATGTTATATTGGTCTTCTGTGGCTCTAGGGTGAAATTCCGATTCGAACGAGATTTGGCATATTGATTGATGAGGCGCTAAGGTACAAACGTTCTAAAAAATCCAAGATCAAATGCATGCATTCAAAATAGCGGCCTCCAAAGGTCAGAAAGCAAGATAGTTATTTCAGTAGCAGCCCAAATAATGAATATTTTTTATGGAAACGTTCTTAATGGCTTAACTTGCAAGTATTTATACAACAAGCCATATTTAGGGTATTGTAAAATATTTTGCAATACCCTACTACAATTGCGACCTGTCTGTCTGTTTGTGCGTCCATGCGATACAGCGAATTTTCTCACAAACCAAATGGGCTGCAGTGACGAGATTTTCCTTATAGGTCAAAAATGGTGCCCTCTCAAAATTTGCAGTGCAAAAACTATTTTAATGCATTTGAGGGGGTCTTCCTATATAGAGGAGGTGACTCTTAACCTTTTTTCGCCAAAGGTAGCTAATATGGGTGTCAAATAAAAGCTTTTGGTGAGAACTTTTCAAAATAGGTCCTGAAAGAGATATATGCAAAGAGAATGTAGGTTGAGGGGAGATGTACGAAAAATTTGTGTTCTGCCCCTCGCGATTGGACATCTTTGGCCGGAAAAATCTGAAAAAAAAAAATCACGAAAGTAGGTCTTAATGAATACAGGGCCAACAAATACTTCAGAGGTTGAAATTCGATCAACTTTTTTAATAAGGGTACATTTTATTAATTTTACGTTTTCATCTATAAAATCGAATGTTGACGCTTAGATTTGTTAGAACTTGGTATCTCGTGTGTCTGATGTAAAATGCTTTCTGAAAGTGTCATAAAAGTCAAGCCGTAAGCATAGCTAAGTTATAGACGGTTGAAATTTATCAATTACAACAACAATTACTCGTGGCACTGTGTAAATAACCGTTCACAAAGGACGCAAACCCTACAGATGTATAAGGGTTTTGAAGAAAATTTGAGAAATATTTTAAACAAACATTGATATGCTATCATGGCTACTAAAACATTGAGGTCAACATACAGAAAATAAAATGGCGACAAATTAAAATACAGAATAACCGTACATTATTTTGCCGAGCTCAATTCATGGAATATATGTGTGGGCCAAGTTTTCATATTCAGAAGGCATTGTTTAATTTACTAATTATTCTACAATGCCTTTCTGGTAGGAGAAGTCTCCTGTTACTTTTAATTGTCCTTAAAAAGTTTTTGCCTTTCAAAATAGAAACAATAAAATGATTCTTTGCTTTTATAAATACGGGAAGCTGCAAGAAATTTGCCTTTCCGACTGGTGGTGCCAACGGGATCTTTTGAGTTCCTTGATATGAGAAGTATGTTCAGTTTCTTGCAAAGCCTCTGGCAGCATCAAAGGCTATCAAGCACTGTCTATTCTACTGGTCTCTACATGAAGACTGTGGCCTCCGGTTGTTCCTCTACGCGCCATTTCTTAGCCAATTTTTGCGTTGAAGTCACCCAAAACATTTTGTATGTCATTTGACAGGAACGCATTAAAGGTCTGTTAGAGGGTGCTCTAAAATTCAATGCCTTCTCCTTGTCTTCTACAAGACTGTTTACTAGCTAGACATTATGGAGTTAGGCCTTGATACGTATTGCACCATGTACCATCTATTTTATTGCACTGCGAGATTGTTAATTCTATTCTACATTTCTTTGTTTTATCAAGAACTAGTCGAAGTGCATCTGAGCTGTTCAATGATCTAACATTCTAAGTTTGAAAAGAATAGTCACTTATTTATTACAAAAGTCATTGTGATTTTAAAGAATTTCATTAAAATCGTCCATCTGTGCGTCTTAGCATATTTTCTCAGGAACTAGAGAAGTTACAGTCATCAAGTCTTGTTAACAGCTCAAACGTTTCTGGTTTCTGAAAGTTTCAAATCTGGAAAAAATTTTCTAAGAATTTAAAGGGGTCTCCACATAAGTGTGCGTCCCAAAAAACAAATTTTTCGCAGTACATTGTCGAGTAAGATATTAAATAAAAGGTATTGATGAGATACTTTGATATCAGTTTTAAAATAACCAAATTGATAAAGGGGTAAGAAAGTACGGTTTACAGGCGTTGTGATTGGAGACCTATAAACCATAAAATCTCAAAATATTTTGGAGGTAGTTCTCTATACCTCAGATGTCGAAATTCTAAAAAACTTTGTTGGTAACAATATGATTATTTTGATGTTTTCATGAATAAAATCACTTCTGATGAGTACAATAATAACAAAAACATTTGAAATCGAAATTCACTCAGCTTTCTTAGTAGTAGTAGGATTTGTAAATGTAAATTTTTTTCAAAACATTCGTGTGGGTTCCCTTAAATTCATTGAAATTTGCTATTTAGGTACCATTGGGGTTTCCCAGCAAACTGAACATCTCTTGAAATTGATGATTAAAAGCTTGAAAAGTTGCTCATTGAAATTGGAAAGTAAGGAGTAAAGAATAGCGCATACAAGAGAGAAGAAGAGGGAAGAGGCAGAGCATCATAGGAAGAAGAAGAGAAAAGATAGGAAGAGAAGGAAGTAAAAGGTAGAGGTAGATAGAAGATAGAGTGAGACAGAAGACAGAGCGAGACAGAATATCGAGTGAGATAGAAGCTATTCTTCTTCTTCTTTGTAGCACTACAGCCCCTCTCGGGCCTTCGCTTAGAGATAGTTAGAGTATCTTATTTTCATGACCGTATTGATTTTTTCGGAAGTTGGTTTGGTCAGCACCATGCTCCCGTGTGCCTGCTCAGCCATGATATGATCTGATTAAATCAGTACATATCACCACTGAGTGAACACTCGTAGTCTGTCCGAAAAATCCCCTGAACTAAATCACGTTGCTCCCAGCGAGATTTGAACCTGGGACCTTCGGCTTATGAGTTCATGTTCTAACCACTAGACCACACAGACTAGATAGAAGATATTGTGCAACAGAAAGTAGAGTCAGATAGAAGACAGAGAGACGCAGAAAAAAGAGACAGATATAAGATAGAGTGAGACGGAAGACAGAAAGAGATAGAGGATAGAGTGTGACAGAAGATAGAAAATATGAAAGAGAACGATATAGGGGACTCTGGGTGAGTAGTTTGGTATTCTTTTGCTGTCCTGGGTCAGTTTCAGTCGTATTATCTTTTTTTCCGAATTTCGAATTTTTTATGCCTTCTATTGAAATGAAAGTTATTTAGCGGATATCAAATAATAGTACTTATATAGATAGTTCCCTTTTGTTGGACAAGATTTCGTTGGGCGATGGTGTGGTTACTGAACGTGACGTATCCGAAAAAGACGAACAAATTGCCTAACTCGAGACTACTATGCTATAATTAAATCAAGTGTTTGTAACGCTATTGCAAACACAAGAAACTCTTGCGAAAACTGATGCCGGGCTGGCCAAACAGGGGAACAAAAATAAATCGCTAGCATAAAAAAATGAAGAAATAGTTCAATTGTTGAAAAATAATGCTGAGACAAACGGAAAACATCAGAAAGGCAACCCTCAGATGAAAAAACGAAAGGTGAGGATGTCTGTGCCTCCAAAGTCTTGTTTCTCTTATGAAAATTTGGAAAACGTTGATTGCAAGATTTTCCTGCCCTTCCACCAACAAAATAAGGTACGATATTTACAAACATGGCCATTGCACCAAAACCAGAACCAACACTGCCGAACACTACAAACACACCACCCGCACCATAAACACATGAATCCAAAACAGTACCAATTATTCTTCTAGCGCTCTAAAAAAGGTCTCAAACAATTGGTATTATTAAAACACAAAACATTTCATACACATCCGCAAAAAAGGGCCTACTTTGGCATGCAAATCATACCAACAATACCCACAGATCACAGACGACTCACAAAAGCACTAGCTGCCAATCAAATACAACACCACCCCTACATACTTCCGGAAGATAGACAGCTGAATTTTGTCATCAGGGGCCTGTATGGCCTTTCAGTGGAAGAGATCAAGGAAACATTACAGTCTCAGGGCTTCTACCCAATAGAAGTCTACTATATCGAAATGAGGGAAGGTCTTTCTAGGGTAATCAAAGTTCTCCTCCCAAAATCTGAAACTAACATTTATAATATTAAATCTGTTTGCCACCTTATGTGCATCGTTGAGGCACAGCATCCTCGTACGGGTCAGGGTATGTGCCACAATTGCCAAAAATTTGGACCTTCTTCTAAAATTCGTCATGTATAGTCTAGATGCGTTAAATGCGGTTTGCTCCACCATTTTTCGGACTGTACAAAGAAAATTGACGAGAAGCCAAAATGTGTCAATTGTGGTGGATAACATCCAGCAAACTATGGGGGCTGTCCCAGGAATCCAAAGAAAGTGAAAACATTGTTCACACAGGTTGCTGCAGCCCAACCAACTCAATCAGCACAAAAACAAACAACCACGACACAGGCACTTCCACGCACACATAATCAACCTCACAATATGGACCAAATGCTTGCCAAAATACAGACACATTGCCAAAACATAATGCAAGAGATAATGGCAAACATGATTCAAATCATGATCGCTGCACCTCGAAATGTCATCAGCACTAAACATTAATAAATTTAATGAACCACATTTCAATTCCAAAGTGGAATATAAATTCCTTGCTTCAGCATAGTAGTAAACTAAAATAAATTTTATTTGATCATAAATTCGACAGTGTAATGATCCAAGAAACCTTTTTTAAGCCTGGAAGACAATTCTTCATCCCTAACTACATGTACAGAAATGAGAAAATGATGGGTAGAGAAGGCGGAACGGCCATTTTCGTGAGACGAAACGTGAATAACTATCCCATTAATACACCTACTCTTCAAAAATAAGAGGCCACGGCAATCAAGGTGCGAACTGATTTTCTAGAGTTCAGTGTGATTTCTGCTTACAATCCTCTAGGATATATAAATTTCTCAAATGATTTCAGAACACTTACTGCATTTGAAGGCCCTACCTTTATTGCAGGAGATTTTAAAAACCACACATCACCTTTAGCGAGCTCAATACGTTCATCACAGCTAACCACTTCAGCCTCTTTATCTCCAATGAGCCAACACTCATAGAACGAGAAATGGCAATGTCCAGTGATTGAAAAATCAAGAGATTTTACAGAAAATGTTCAGTCAAATGTCCTCGATGAACAGTTTACCGACTACAAACTAGTGCTCTTCCTCACAGAAAACATCTTCATTGATGTTCTTATTCAGAAAAAGAAAATTACAAACTGGAAAGCGTTTAAAGTTGCATTGGCCAATGAAACTAGTTTTCAATCACCTGAAATAGCCGACGACATCGACACCGGCATTGATAACGTAACGCAGAAAATTTTAAAGGCAAAAGAGGACTATGCGATCATAACTCTGAGACAGGAAACGAATGAACTCCCTCAGAACATCAAACAACTGATAAGGAGAAGGAATCAAGACTATAGGAGAGCTAAGTATACAGGTGATACTACGCCGTGCATAAACACTACTCGGGTGACAAATGAAATCCGTAAAAATTAAGGGTACTCCAAAATGAAAGATGAGAGAGCTTTTTACAGCCTAGGTGCGGTAGTTTCTGGAGAATGTCCAAAAACTTTCAGATAAACAGCAAAATTGTGGTAAATTGTGGTCCAAATGGGATGCAACTCTACGATGCAGGTAAGGCTGAAGCATTTGCAGATTCTCTGCAATTGCAATTTCGTTAAAATTCTTCAGATGAGGAGGACTTTGAAACTGAGAAGAGAATTGAATCTTCTTTCAACAGATTGCTGATAGATGAGATTCATCATGAAGACAGGATTGAGCCAACGGACGTAGACGAAATCAAAAAATATTTAAAGACATTCAATAAACATAAAGCGCCTAGAAATGACACCATTACAAACACAATGATTTCTTGGCTACCGGACGATATTTCACAAACACTTACCGACGTTATTAATGCAATATTCTGTTTGCATAAGTATCCCAAAATATGGAAATCAACGGTTATTATTTTGTTTCCGAAACCTCAAAAGGATCCACCAATTCCACAAAACTGGATACCCATCAGTCTCCTCACATTGCTATCAAAAATCGGGGGTGGGGTGATTTTGCATCGATTTAATTTGGTTGGATCTGACAAAGATATTATATTTAGCTTCAAAGCTAAACACTCTGCTGAACTTCAGGTAGTTAAAATGGTCCAACACAACAGAACTGGCTTAAATCGCAGGGATTCAGCAGACTTAGTTATGTTTGACATAGCTACAGCCTTTGATAAAGTCTAGCATGCAAAACTAATTGTCAAAATGCATCGATTCAATATGGCGCTGCAGCTCACTCAAATTGTGGGCTCCTTCTTGGAAGGCAGAACATTCCGTGCCAGAATTGACTAACAACTCTCAAGCCTGAGACCGATTGATGCTGAAGTTCCTCAGGGGTTACCCATCTCACCGGTCCTGTACAATATATTTACTGCAGGCTTTCCCACTCTGCCTTCAAAAGTAAAACTATCACTTTACGCTGATGATACCTGCATATTTATTACAGCGCAACATGCAAGAATCATGACTTTAAATCTGCAATAATCAATAAATATTTGATTGGAATAATTGCATAAATGGAAAATTAAGATTAATTCTGACAAAACACAGGCCCTATTCATCTCAGAGACTTATCGTTGACAATGAAACAATAGACTGGACTTCAACGGCTAAATACCTTGGACTTCCATTCAGTGGCATAGATACGGGGGGATCAGGGGATATATCCCCCCTTAGCCCTATAATGTTCAATAAATAAAATTAAATATTCTGAAATCAAGGTTACGACTTTTGACTCAGAAGAAATTCTGTTACAGTACCATATTTAGAAGTAATAAAAACTATGTTTTCAGCACTGAAAAGTTATATTTAGAATATTGTCATTGTATACAACTAACAAACAGTAGTAGAAAAACAACTAAATTTTACCGGTATGGTATTAGCGCGCCAAGCGGTTGCGAGCAGGATTGGTAACAAGAGGCTTGAAAATACAGTAACTGGAATTTAGGTGGCAGCCTAATGTAACTGAAAGTGAACTGACTGTTTGTATTAGAATCAAAGCGAAATTTGCATTTACCGTTCCGTAGTCACTGATAGTCCTCGATTTACATACCCTGTATCGAAAGACAAAGACTGATAACTGAATCTGTTGGAAACAGTTCCAACACCTGTGACGCAGTGTGCGTGCATCACGCATTGTTCTTTCTGCCAATCACAGCCAAAGTGGCATCAGATTACAATTCCCCGCCTATGATAATTTCATAGAAATAATAACATTGTTTACTGTTTTCACTAAATGCTTTTCTAGTCCTATTTCTAAGAAAAGTGTTTATTTTGAACGAAATAAATTATTTGCATTTACCAAAATGAAGAAACAATAGATTATTTCTCGGAACTGAAGTAAAACCGATAAGACTACTGGATCTGACCTTGACATCTAGATGCGTTTATTTATAACTCGGTCAGTTGACTTGGGTCAGTGATCTTGCGTTATTCGTAGCGTCGCAACGATACATTTTTATGTGATATGTCAAAAGAATGTAAGCTGACGGGGTTTTTCGCTCTGAAACGAAAAAGTGAGAGTGAAGGTGTTAATAGTGGCGTGAAAAAACTGTGCTTCGACAATATTGCGTGCCCACATAGGACTGCTGCCTCTACCGCCAGCCCCTGCCCGGATGGGACTGTCGCCTCCGCCAACGCCCCCTGCCCAGAAAGGACTACTGCCTCCGCCAGCTCCTGTCCGAATGGGACTGCCACTACCATGACCTGCCCGGTTGAGACTGCCACCGCCGCTTCCTGTACTATGACCACATCCTCATCATCAGCTACACCAAGTGAGAGCGGGAGCTGCAACGTATCACACTCAGCAACAGCATTTGAATGTAAGGGACACTTCAATGGTGTCTCAAATTTCTAAGTAGGACATTAAACGATGATGATAGGTCAATATTATTAAATAATTTGTGGATGCTACCAAAAAATTATGTGTTTCCTCGTATTGACAAATTTAAGGATAAAAAATTAAACATAGGTTCCAGCGTCAGTGGGTGGACAACCATGAATGGTTCATATACTTAGAGAACGATCAAGGTGTTTACTGTAAGTACTGTGTTGCTTTTGCGCAAACAGGAGGAGTTGGAAGCCAGCGTCTGGGTCACTTGGTAAAAACAAAATTTGATAACTGGAAAAAAGCGACAGACTATTTCAGGCAACATAGCACTTGCAAGTATCATACTGACAGTGTATCAAAAGCACTTGACAATAAAAATTACCAAAACAACATGAGTCAATCCATAATAAATCAAATTGACAAAGATCGTGAGAAACAAGTTTAAAAAAATCTTAAACATGTTATTGAAGCGGTAGTACTGTGTGGTCAGTAAGAAATCGCTTTGAGGGGTCATCGAGATAGCGGTAAAATTGAAATAGACAATCTCAATGAACCCTCTTGCTCTAATGAAAGAAACTTTAGGGCGATTCCAAAATACAGGCCTGTAAGTGATATTGACCTGCGCGAAATGCTTGAAGGTCCAGGTGAAAAAATAAGTATTTAATTGTGTCAATTCAAAATGAAATAATTGAATGCTGCAGTCAGGTTATTTTAAATCAAATTGTAACACAAATAAATGAGGCTAAATGATTTACAGTGCTGTCAGATGAAACTACGGACATCTCAACAACTGAGCAAGTTGCCATTTGTGTTAGGTATATTAACCAAAATTATGAAATTAAGGAATACTTCTTACAGTTTTTTGAAGCTGAGTCACTGAAAGGCCGAGACTTAGCTGAAACGATCATTAACGGTTTGACTTCTTGTGGCGTTGATTGCGAATATATGATAGACCAAGGATATGATGGTGCCGGAAATATGATGGGGAAATTTTATGGTGTGCAAGCTGCGGTACGGCAAAAATATCTTAAGGAAATATATGTACACTGTGCCGCATATTCATTAAATTTAGCAATATCCCAGGCAAGTGAAGTACAATCTGTGAGAAATTGTCTGCGTACAGTTGAGAAAATGTATGTATTTTTTAACACTCCTAAGAGGAGATCAGGTCTGATGGACGCCATTGATAACAGAAGTGATACGCCTCAAACTCGTTCACTAAAGAGGCTTAGTGCAACTAGATAGATATCGAAATATGACGCAATCAACGATTTCATAGAGCTTCTTCCGTATATTCATGAAGCACTAGACACCATATCGTTGTGGAATGACTCGACATCGGCTGATGCAAAGATTTTAATGAACGCAATGGACATTAAGTTATTTGTACTAAGTGAAATATTTGGAAGCGGGCTACCACCCTGTAAGCTGTACTAAAGGGCCAAGTCTACTGGGAGCTCATTAGGACTTGAAGAACGAACTAGGCGAGTCACGTTTCGACAGCGCAGTAGGTGCAATGTAGAAACTACCACTGTGGAGGGCTACCACAGAGTGAGCATTTTCAATCCATACGTTGACTACTTCATTCAACAACTTAAAGAAAGGTTTGTAAACCATGAACAAGTCTTTCATGCGTTTATGTGTGTCTTCGAGACATCTGACTCAGAGAGACAGTTGCATGAGACCCTAACTAAGTTTTACACCCCTTATGTTGAGCGAAAGTCATATACTGAACTGAGACTTTGGAAATCGAGAGTGGCAAAAGAACATCTGATCTTCAAAAGTGCCTATCAAGCCTTTTTAAAATGTGGCAAAGTAGTGTTCTCTAATGTGCACAAACTCCTTCAACCGGTCTCTAGAGCTTCTCTCGAAGGATTGTTTTCTGCACTAAAACGATACATTTTTATAATGTAAAAACTTATTTCAGGAACACTACAGAACAGAGTAGACTAAACGGCCTTGCTTCCCTGACAGTACACAAGAACATGCCATTGTCTGCAGATGAAATATAAGATGAGTTAGCGAAGAAGAAGCGAGGAATTCTTTTAAAATAAAGGAACAAAGTGACAAAACGGGACAACTAAACATTTTATTTTTTTATAAAGACTAATGAGTACTTAGGCCTTAGTAATTTTCCAATGGTTACTTCAATTAATTTTGTCAATTGTTAAATTGATTTTGTTGTTGTAAGGTGTTTATATGTTTTTTTTTACATTCACACATAATATAATTAATAAGGAATATTGGAGATATACAGATCGAATCGAAGCCAGCGGTGAAGTACCTGGGGCTACTGATCGACTCGAAGATGAGTTTCTCTGAGCAAATCAGGGCAACGGCTGAGAAGGCTGCTTCGGGAATATCGGCCCTGAGTCGACTTATGGCCAACGTAGGGGGACCCAGCCCATCAAGAAGACGCCTCTTGATGAGTGCTGTAGGGTCAGTGCTACTGTACGGAGCAGAGGTATGGGGCGACGCTCTCAGCAAGGAGGTATACCGAAAACGATTGGCATAGGTACAGAGAAGAGGAGCACTGAGAATTGCATCTTCGTATCCAACAGTCTCCGACTCGGCGGTGAGAGTGATTGCAGGCGTGATACCTGTCACCCTCCTTGTTAGAGAGCGCCGCGCTATTTACCTGCGCCGAAACGAGGATGCGAGGGAGATGGTTGCCCGCGAGGAGAGACAACGCTCGCTCAACGATTGGCAGCAGTCTTGGAGGAATTGCACGAAGGGAAGGTGGACTGCGCGCCTCATCCCGGATGTGAGACCGTGGCTAAATCGAAAGCATGGTGAGACTGACTTCTATCTGACCCAGCTTTTGAGCGGGCACGGGTGTTTTCAGTCTTACCTGCACAAGATCGGCAAGTCACGGTCTCCCGATTGTCGGTTTTGCCCAGGAGAGGAGGACAATGCCTGTCACACATTTTTTGCGTGTACGAAATGGGCCAGGCTGCGAAGGGAACTCTACAGGGAGACGGGAGAGCTCACCCCGGATAATATAGTTGCGGTGATGCTCGAATCGGTTGACAAATGGAACCAGGTGGCACATTATGCTCGGGCAGTCCTAAAATATAAAAGGGACTCACAGCAGCCGGAGGCGCTGGGGCTGGGGGATCGCTCTTCTGGCAATTCCTCTTCCCCCCTCCCCTCCCGCTAGGAAAGGGACTCCCCAGCTTGAAGGCGCCCCACGGCGTAACAAAACGAGACCTGGCCCGAAGTAATGTGTCAAACGGTTCCAGGCTAGGTTCTCAGATTGACAGGGGAGGTGTTTAGTGGGTAGTCCAAAGGTATCCTCCATGGGAGTCCCACACTGCCAGACTCGGCGGGCGTAAATGCCTTCACCTCCCTACCACAAAAAAAAAAAAATAAGGAATTCAATTCAGAATTTTTTTAATTTTAGTTTGGAAACGTTTTCTTTTATATTTAAGTAATAGGGGTACCGGTTAATTTGGCGGTTTTTTTCGCAAATTGAAGCTTCATTGTGAAAAATTGCTTTTAAACGATCGGAAATGGTTTGTTGAGCGACGCCAAGTGATTTTGAAAGTTTAGGATGGACCTTGGTTGAGCAACGTCTCCAATTCGAATCTTCAAACTTTTTGGCTGTCCGGGCCGTTCATCGTCCTCTAAGTCCAAATTGCCACTTTTAAACCATGCAAACCACTTCTGGCACGTACGCTCAGCTAGAGCATGTACACTATACACTTCCACCAAAATACGATGACTTTCGGCAGCCTTTTTCTTCACTGAAGAAGTACTCCCCACAAAAACACTTTATTCGGCACAAAATTCTACATTTTCAGAGTAAAAAAAAGTATTGTTGCTTACGCTTCAGCTAAATGACACATACTAATTCTGAAACTATATGACAATACGTTCCCAACACATATTTGGAAAGGTGAATCACTGGAATGAAAATTAAGTTACGCCATCTGTTAGAAAACCATACGAATTAACCGGTACCCCTTTTAATATGAGTAACGATTAAAAAGGACTAAAGTCATTTTTCAATCGTAGGTATTTTAAGCGATGTTATTTTTGCTATGAAAAGTCTTATTGCTTTAACTTTCATTCATTACAAATGTTTTTTATTGTGAAATAAAGACAACACAACATTACAATGTATAACATGTTGATGTAACGAATTTTTAGTTTTTATCATATGTTTGTTATTACATTAATTTGTATTACAAGTAGTAAAATGATTTGTTATTTAAGGTTTATTTGAAGCAATGTAACTTTATTTTTGCTGTGGTTAAATTAATTATTAATGAGTGATAATTTTCAATTGTAACTGCTCCACACTCCCTTTTAAACAAACTGACTGTTTAGAATTATAATTTATCTACTTTGTGGATTAATGGGAAATTAACAAACCATAGGGAAACATAAGACACTGAAGATGACTCGAAGTAGTCGAAACGCGTCCCGACGGCTTTTAAAGAAAAAAGAAACATAAGCATTTCAAATATAAATGATACAACTTGTTTAATGTTTTTTACAATATAATTCTAAAACAATATCTCAGTGTTCAGTGTGCTAGCAGAGAATGGAAGAGAAATGGACTAACAGATGTTTTTCAGATTCCCAGTTTCATTAGTAATCTAGTGATTTTATTATGGAATGAAATTAGTTACTTCTTCAAGCGTTAGTAAAATCAACAACGAATGGTATTTTTATTTAAAGTAACACAACGTACGGGAAACACGAAACAACTAAACAAAATTAAACTTGTCTAAGAATGAAGTAAAAAAAAAACATGAAATCGCTCAACCCTGTGTTCAGTGCGTTCTTTAGAAGAACGAGCCAATCCAAACTTCAAGTATGAGCACGGCGACCACATGTCAGCCTAAATTATTTCGTATTCATATGGAGTTCCACTATGCCTCTAGATCGGCTAAAAATGCGAGTTACAGAGTTTGTCAACGAGGGGGGGGGGGTTACATCCCCCCTCTTTGACAAAGTTCGTTCACTGCTTACATTTGACAGAAGACTCGCATGGAAATAATACATACAAAACAAACGAGGACACTGCATTGGACTTCTCTCCTCTTTATACCCATTCATTAAATCCAAAAGACAGCCTTAAAAATCGATCGCTCATACACTAACAAATTATATATGACTGACGCTACTATACGGTAGTTCTGCTTTCTACTAGACGACAAAGACTAACGAAAAAGCACTCCAGTCCTTCCAAAATATAATTCTTAGAAAGATCTTAAGAATTCCATGGTAAATTAGAAACACAGACTTATACAAGGATCTAAGAATAGAATCAGTTGAAAGATACGTACGTGACAAGGCACTGAAACTTTTTGGCACAATGACAATCATACTAATAGTACCATGGCATTTCTTCAAACTTCACGAGACAGGGATGAATTAAGATTTCCAATTATCCGCCAAATAGCTCTGTAAAAATTATTTCTTAAAATCATATAATGACTAAAACTGGCTCAGGAAGGTAGCTGGGTACTGAAGTTCCCACAGTTATGAGGGAATTAAAGTGTTAAATTACACTAACTCCGTCGCCTAAGGACGTGTCCAATGGGCAACCAAAAGTCCTACAAACTTGAGAAAACTTACTGTTACGTACACAGGACAGACAGGTACCGCTTTTAATAGGGTATTGTACGGTTTGTTTAACCAAAACCCTAAAAACATGATTGGCCACTCGATAAAATTGACTTCCATCTCCCCTTCTATTATTGGACATCAGCGTGAGCTTGCCAAAAACACTTAAATGCCATCAGCCACTCAAATTCAACTTCTGGAAAGCATATTACAGCGCATTGTCGGAATCTTTGAACTCGCTTGATTGGTTCTCGTTTTTTTACTGCCTTGATTTTAAAGAAGCTTTTACCAAATTTTATTTTCACCTCGACTCGCTTATCCGTCAATTTACACCACTACGTAAATCCAAACAGAGCTCTGAGCCCCGTTGGCTCAACTGTGACATCTTAGAAGCTCTGAAGATTAAGAACAAACTTCACCAAAAGATATGATTGACTGATAATTCTGAGTCTTATAATAAATGCTCTAGACCGCAGGCCTCCGCGAAATTATTATTTGAAAGTTAAAAGAAAAATTAATTTACGCACATAAAGCAGCCACTTCATTCCAACCAGTCAACACCATTCTGGTCACATAATCTAAAGCCCTCCCGTGCCCCATCGAAGACCCCGGCATGGCAAGCCCCCAGTGTATGGTGGTCAACTGAAATCGCTGAAAAGTGAAGGGAGTGTCACAAGGTTTGGCATGAGGCTCAACGGGCGCGGAACCGTGATGAGGCATGCAACTGGGTGGCAGCATATAAGTCGGCCAGGAAATGCCTTCGCGAATTGATCAACAATAGCAAGGCTCGCTGCTGGCAAGACCTAGTGGACAATGTGAACAAGGATCCGTGGGGCCTTGGCTTCAAGCTAGTTATGCGGAAGCTTGGAGCCCTACGGAAGCCTTGTATACATGACGCGGAAAAGATGGGCGCGATAGTGCGGGGACTCTTCCCCGCCCATCCCGTCCGTGTTGACGCTGTCCATAGTGAAACAGCAGTCGAGTGTCCACTCTTCACTCAGCTGGAACTGGAGAAGGAGGTCCTCTTATTGAAAGCGAGGAAAGCTCCAGGTCCAGATGAGATTCCGGCTGAGGTGTTGCGGCTCGTCTATCACCATCGTCCTGACTTGCTGCTCAGCACATTCAACGCTTGCCTACGGGACGGAGTTTTCCCGGTACGTTGGAAGGTGGCGAGCCTCGTGCTGAGCAGCAAGCGGAAGGGAAATCGCGAATCGTCGTCTGCATACCGCCCGTTATGCATGCTAGACATGGCTGGGAAAGTGCTAGAGAAACTCATCAAGGGAAGACTCACCGACGCGATTCGTGCTGCTGGGGATCTATCTTTTCGGCAGTATGGCTTTAGAGCAGAGGTGGTGAACGCGGTTCAAAAGACAGAGGCATATAGTCGCACCAAGCGACGGATCGTCCTGTTGGTGACAGTCGACGTCAGGAATGCCTTCAACTCCGCTAGATAGGTGGATATTCTGGACACACTGGAAAACCCTTTTCAAGTTCCAGAATATCTAATGCGGCTTTTGAGGAACTACCTAAAGGACCGAAGCCTGCTCTACGACACGACGCAGGGCCAACGAAGGATGGAAATTACATCGGGTGTTGCCCAGGGATCTATCCTTGGTCCGGACCTGTGGAACGTGTCTTACGACGGGCTACTGAGACTCGAGATGCCAGATGAGTTGCGTTTGGTCGGCTGTGCGGATGATATTGTGGCTCTGGTCGCTGGGCGCACCGTTGAACAGGCGCAAGTGAGGGACTGGATGACTGCTTGTGGGCTCAGTTTAGCACTGGAGAAAACCGAAGTGTTCATCTTGACAAAAAAAAGAATCCCTAGAGGATGATCAGTATTGGAGATACACGGATCGAATTGAAGCCATCGGTGAAGTACCTGAGGCTACAGATTGACTCGAAGATGAGTTTCTCTGAGCAAATCAGGGCAACGGTTGAGAAGGCTGCTTCGGGAATATCGGCTCTGAGTTGACTTATGGCCAACGTGGGGGACCCAGCACGGCAAGAATACGCCTCTCGATGAATGCTTTAGTATCAGTGCTACTGTATGGAGCAGAAGTATAGGGCGACGCTCTCAGCAAGGAGGTATACCGAAAACGATTGGCACAGATACAGAGAAGAGGAGCACTGAGGATTGCATCTTCGTATCCAACAGTCTCTGATTTGGCGGTGAGAGTTACTGCAGGCATTATACCTGTCGCCCTCTTTGCTAGAGAGTGCCGCTTTATTTATTTGCGCCAAAACGAAGATGCGAGGGAAACGGTTGCCCGCGAGGAGAGACAGTGCTCGCTCAACGTTTACAAAATAAGTCAGGCTGCAAAGAAAACTCTACAGGGAGACGGAAGAGCTCACCCCGAATAATATAGTTGCGGTGATGCTCGAATCGGCTAACAAATGGAACCAGGTGGCACATTATGCCCAAGCAGTCCTAAAAGATAAAAGGGACTCTCAGTAGCCGGGGGCGCTGGGGCTGGGGGATCACTTTTCTGGCACTTCCTCCTATCCTCTCCCCTTCCACTAGGAAAGGGATCCACCCGTTTGAAGGTGCCTCACGCCGTAACATAACGAGACCTGGCCCGAAGTAATGTGTCAATCAGTTCCAGGCTAGGTTCTTAGGTTGACAGGAGAGGTGTTTAGTGGGTAGTCTATTCGCTTCCTTGCAAGCATGGGAGTCCCACACTCTGCACATAAATGGCATTCACCTCCCTACCACAAAAAAAGTCCTCCCCGCATTTTTTTATCACAATGTATTGGAGTGATAAACAAAGTTCCACACAGGAATCCATTTCCAACTTGTTCGCGGATTTCTTTTCCTCTATAACTTCCTCTTTGGCATCAGATTCTTTGTATTATTTCTCTCTTCCTCTCCCTCTGGCTGACAGTGCTCCTGTAGTTAGCCCTGCAGATATCGAGCCCATAATTAATACTCTTGACACAAGCATTGGTTCTAGGCAGACGGAATTCCAAGTGTGGTTGTAAAATCTCTTTCCTCTTCATTAAGTGTTTCTCTCAGTTTTATCTTTCACGCCAGCTTGTCGTCTGGAGGTTTTCCTAGCTTCTGGAAGACAGCCAACGTCTTCCCAATTCTTAAATCTGGTCCAGTTTTGTCTGTCTCCAACTACCGTCCAATCTCACTTCTGTCGTGTTTCTCGAAGATCCTAGAACGTTTAGTTCATAATAACATTTATAAGCTTATATATTCCTCGGTATCTCCTGCTCAACATGGCTTTCTTCCAGATCGGTCGACGATTACAAACATACTTGAGTTTACTCACATTGTTGGTGAAGTTCTTGATAAGTACTTTCAGGTTGACGTCGTTTATACTGATTTTACAAAGGCGTTTGATAAAGTAAATCATAATGTGCTGTGTAAAAAGCTAACAAAGCAAAGGTACTTCTGGTTGTTTGCTCTGTTGTCTCATACGTAAACAATCGTTCTGTGGAGTGTTTTCTCACTTCTTGTATCCACAGACCGGAGTCCCTCAACGATCCATCCTGGGGCAGTTTTTATTCCTCATATATATTAACGACCTGCCCTCTTTAATATATGCTCCATGGCTATCCTATGCTGATGATCTTTAAGTTTTTAAAGTGATTCGGTGTATTGATGATTGCATCTCCCTTCAAAATGACCTAAATGCCCTATGCAACTGAAGTGAATCAAATTTTCTTTCCCTTAATGTTCAAGAACGTCATAAAATGACTTTCTCTTTAAAACCGAATCCAATCTCATTTCCAGCTGGCCTACATAATGAGCCGCTATCTGTTATAACCAAGTTCAAAGACTTAGGGGTGATCTTAGACCCGCGAATCAAATTGGAAGAGCACATCCATGACATCACGCCACGTGCTCCTCGAGTTTCCAGATTTGTTCTTCGTCACTCTTCCATCTATGGAAATATGCTGTCTCCAGTACATCTTTATATAAGAACTGTGAGGCCTATGCTTGAGTATTGTTCCCAAATTTGGACACCGCATTATAAGTACTTAGACTCACTACTGGAATCTTTACAACGAAATTTCACCCGAATATTACTCTTTAAATTTAAAGTCCCGCACCGATCTTATGAAGAAAGACTTTCTTTTCTGCACCTCCCATCGTTATCATCCCGTAGACGCTTTCTTGATGAATGTCTCCTATATAAGCTTCACAACCATCAGTTGCATACAAATGTAAGAGAGCTACTGAAAATGCGGACATCTTATTATCCCTCTAGAAATGAAAGATCATACCAAATTCCATTTGCAAGAACGGAAATATTTTACCATTCACCACTGGTGCGTCTGCCAAGAAACCACGATGCTATGAAGTTTGGCCCGTATCCTCCATCTTTAATAATTTGTAAGCATAGACTTAAGAATTTAGTTTTAAATACCTAGCCTAGTAGATATATTTTTGTTATACTTTTCTATTTGTATTGTTTGAAACAATCTTGTGATTGGGCCTTAGTCTGTAAGTTGGTCGAAATAAATAAATGATCATATATAAAACGTTTGAAAGCCTAAAATTTTATGTATTATACGACCAAGTCAGTCTACAGTCGAACTCAATTATAGCGGCCACGGGATATAACGAACACTTGGCTATAGCGAACGAAAGCCAAAGTCCCTTCCAAATTATTAAAAAATACATGTATTTTTGTTCGATTATTACGAACTCGGATATAAAGAACTCTCGGCTATTGCGAACATAGGGTTTTGCCTAATGGAAAGAATTTACTCGGATATAACGAACCATCGGTGATAAAGTGACTGAAAACTGATACATATCTTCTTTTGTTTGGAGCAAATCCATTACATATGTACATTCATATTAACAGAAATTCAATTTGAAAAACATCAGTTTGTTGTTTGCAATCGATTGTGCGGCATTTACAGTTTTCCAAGTAGTGCTTGCATTCGTCTCGAATCCAATTGTGTTTGTGTTGTATAGAGCGGTGCCAAATTTATATTTAAATAATATTAGTTATTTGTTTATGCACGATAGTGCCATTTGAATTTTCCATAATGACAACTAAAAGGAAGTCAATTGATCTGAAAGATAAATTGGAAATAATCGAAAAATTACAGAGTGGCTATGCAAATGCACGAATCTGTCGGGAATATAAACTATCAAAGTCGACAGTGTCTACAATTTGGGCACAAAAGGAAAAGTACCTAGACGAAAGACTAAATTTTAGACCAGTTGCAAAAACGTTACGGCAGCCAGAAAGACCCGATATCGATGCCGTCTTATTAAAGTGGTTTGTGTCGAAACGCAATCAAAATATTCCAATTTCTGGGCCTATTCTCCATCTTCCATCTTTAAACGCCTCATGTGAAGATTTAGCAGTAAATATGGGGGCTTTTAACTGTTCAAAAGGCTGAATTGATCGCTTTAAAAAACGACATTCCATTCAAAGCGGAAAATGTCATGGTGAAAGTGGATGCGTATCCTTAGAGACGACCGGCGAGTGGCTTGCAACAATTTGGCCAAGTATGAACTCAGTTTTTGTTTGTGATTTCTGCAATGTATATGTTTCTCATTTTGTAGGTATAAGCAGGTGTCATCATGCTAAGGATATATTTAAAGGAGATGAAACCGGGCTCTTTTACAAACTGACACCTGACCAAACGCTTAAATTTATAGGTGACAAATGTTCTGGAGGCAAGCATTCAAAGGAAAGAATCACCGTTTGGATTTGTGCTAATATGGATGGGTCTGAGAAGAGAAAACTTCTGGTAATTGGCAAATCAAAATCACCAAGGCGCTTCAAAAATCAGCAAAAATTGCCTGTCACTTATGAGGCAAACAAAAAAGCCTGGATGACGAGCGAAATTTTTCCATCACTCTTAAAGAGTTGGGATGAAGAGTTAGGAAGAGATCAAAGGAAAGTTGTCCTCATTATTGACAACTGTCCAGCGCACCTACCAGTTAAAAATTTACGATGGATTGAGGGGGTTTACCTTCCTCCCAATGTAACGGCAATTTTGCAGCCAATGGACCAAGGTACAATGCATTAAATCTGTTTATTCAATTCAATTATCGATTACATTTTTCAATTCAAGGCGTGATTCGAAGTTTAGAATCTCACTACCGAAGGGAATTGCTATTAAAACTAATAGATGCTTATGACAGAAAGGATGACTTTAAAGTATCAGTCACGGAACCTATATTGATGTTGGTTAGTGCTTGGCGGGATGTTACCAAAAATACGATTGTCAATTGTTTTCAACATGCTGGGTTTAAAGCAGATGTGACAGAGGACATTATACTTGCCGAGTGGATTATAGCAAACGAAAGTGAAAGCGAAGATGCAACATTATCTCAATGGGCAGATACCAACTGCGTTTCCGATTTCAACGAATTTGACTTAAACGTATACGACACAATTGATGAACATGTGGAAACTGCTGAAGACTTAGATGATATTGGCTTGATACACTCTATATTCAAAGAAGCTGATGAAAATTAGTGTGAACATGAAGAGGAGTCAGAAATTGAAGAAAATTTACCTACATTACAGGAAGCACGTTCTGCTATGAAGACTATAAAGCACTTCACACAGATAACCTGCCCAGAAAACGGTGAACTTTTGGCTGCTGTTGATATCCTGGAAAAAAATATAAACCAAGAAGCCCTAAAAATGCGAAATATTCAGAAAAAAGTCACAGACTTCTTCCGACCAAATAATTAGACTCCAGTCAATACCAGATACGAATTCAAATTATTTTTTCATACAAATCAACTT
Organism: Odontomyia ornata; assembly: GCA_963969285.1. Lineage (NCBI taxonomy): Eukaryota > Metazoa > Arthropoda > Insecta > Diptera > Stratiomyidae > Odontomyia > Odontomyia ornata. The sequence continues at coordinate 313,803,245 of OZ017739.1, forward strand.
AGAAATGTATTCAGCTATGTTTATTTTCTATGCAACAAAATAGCAAATACATACATATGTATAAATGTTGCATAAATTGGTTTTCATTCAAATCACCTTACAATGTATGTAGTGCAAACGATCGGATGTAACGAGCCTCGGATATAACGAACGAAATTTTTGGTCCCTTGGAGATTCGTTATAACCGAGTTCGACTGTACATTAATCTGAAATTATCAAGGGTACTCATCAGTTTTCTCCAATTGATATTTGATCATCTGATGTAATTTCCAAGATATGGTAATCTGCCCAGTTATTTGATCTAATTCAATCGAACACAAAAATAAATAAGATATTTTATTTCAATAGTTTATCTCTAAATCTTCTATTCTAACCAGTTCAAACGCAGTGCAAATTACTTGCTAGCAAACTAAAACCGCTAATAGATAATAAATTCGCATCTTTAACATCTTGCAGAACAACTTTTTATGCGATCATTTGGCGTAAGGTCCTGAAAAGATTTTTTAGTCTAATGCATGAGAATCATTAAATTAATGCTAATCGTAGTGGTTGGTGGTTGCCAGAACGAGCTGTTTCTTAAGATTTCTTTTCTAAAAAAATTTCACTATCGCAGGCAATTCCGGGAACAGGCAAAGTCCGAAAAATTGAGGAATTGGTAACAGGTATTTGAAATTCCTTTTATATTCTCGGGTCCTCTTTAGTTCTGCATAGGCCGATTTTATGATGTGGTATTTTAAATAGTTATTCTAACAGATATTGTAAAGTTAGTTTGACTATTTTAACCATAAATCATGTAGAATCCTGCAAACTTATTTCGCAAACGCGCAATTTTGTATATGGAAACCAGTTTCGCCAACAACAATAAAACGTCCCACAGACAGAAACACATTTGTATCTGCGAAGTTTTTTTCCAGATGAAAACTTGTATTTCAAAGCGATCAAATTAGAGAACATCACACATGTGGCCCGACTGTCTGAGGCGATAGTGGCCTTAGCGGAAAAAAGAAATACTCGAATAAATTGAGTGTTTGAATTGTTTTAAACCCGAATATTGATTGGAATGTACTAATTCCATATTCTGATCTTAATTCAAATGGCATTTTCAGATTTTTTTCCGCACTCTTCAATAGCAAAAACATGGGAAAGCATACATTAAGCAAACAATGTTTAGGTTTTTTCTGCATTGATTTGGTTACGTCGCGCGCACCGTGACCCTCAACTAGTTTAAATGGTTGATTAATTTAAATTATTTTGACTGACAATATGTATAAATAGAAGTGATGTTGCAAGAAAATGTTTCAGTTTAATTTTTGTCGGTTTCCGCGAGCATGCAGCTGCTGACTTGCTTATTGAGTTTATTGGCTGCTGCCTCGGCTGGTTGGGGTCAAGGACTCACCGGAGGATACGAGACGCCAATCAAACCAGGAATAGTTGGCTACGGATATGCTGGTCCCTATAGAGGATACGGCGGGTTAGGCTATGGAGGGCATCCTGAATATGATCCGGCATCATCTTTAAAAGTGGCATTACCAACGAATTACCAACAATACTCGTATACTGCTTCACTGCGGCCAGGATTGGGCATTGTGAACGGACAAACTGCTAGAATAGCAAACCCCTTCAGACCAGTAATTCAATATCGAATTCCAGCGGTCGCAAAACCAACTCTACCAGCTCCATATGGCAGCCGTATAGGAATCGCTTATACTAGCATCTGGAATTAACATCTAGTCATAATGTGTTCAAATTATTGTAAAAAATTGAATTGAATTAAAAACCATAGACCTAATAAAAATATTTACATTTTGTTGTCGATGCATTTTTTCTCAAAGTATCATGCATATGCGAAACACTTCAGAAATTAAGAATTTTTCTAACGTATGCATCTTACAATATTAGAAAACACGCAAAATATTGATTTTCTTAACGTTGTAGAACTTATTCCAAATATTTCCCAAGAAAGAAATATACGATTTTGGCAATCATGGAATCTACAAATACGTTTAAATCTGTCTGAAATACTTGAAATGTATTGCCTACAGATGAGCCATAAGGCGGAAGAGAAAAAAAATCATTTTAATATGGCCTTGAATATGATTGTGCGGTCAAAAGATAGCAAGTTTTTTCCATTTGATGATTAATTTTAATTTTATTTCTTGGGGTTATTGAAAATTATCGTATTTTCTACTAAATTTCATTTATTGAAAGTATTTCCGACTTACAACTTCACTGTTACCCACGTACATTGAAAAGCGAAGCTCTAACTTTAATTGAAGTTGGTTCAAAAATGTACAAGCAAATATTCAATGCAAAATCATGTACGATTAAATAAATTTCGAAAATCTACCTCCTATCCTATCAGTACCACGGTCAGCGCCTCTAATTTTTGGGCATGTCTGCGCAATTAAGGAATACACTAGTAAAATTGACTCTGTTCAGACTTTTTTTTTTAAAGGGTTTTATCGAGTAATTTGGCGAAATTCTACAAAAATTACAACCTGTCTCTTCGTCTGTTCGTGTGAAACAGCAAGTTTTCTTGACAAACACATAAGCTGGCAACATGAAATTTGGTAAGGTTAAATTTTTTCATCCCCTGTAAAGTTTTACTACAAAAAATTGGTATAAGGCATTTAAAAGGGGCGCCCCATGTACGGAAATGACACTTAAAAAAAGGTTTTTATCAAAAATAACGAATAGAGGTATATAATGATACGACTTCATAAGAAAATCTCAAAACAGGTCTAAAATTGCTCGGAAAGATACATCAACAAGAGAAATGTATTAAAAATGTATGTCCCCCCTTGCGAATTGACCCCTTTGGCCCGAAAAATATGTAAAAAGATCATGGAAATAGGTCTTTATGGGTGTAAGGTCAACAAATGCCTCAGAAGCCAAAATTCGATCAACTTTGTTATAATAGTACATTTTATGAATTCTACATTATTGACTTTAAATTAAAAGAACACTCTTAAATTTACCAAAACTTGTATCTTTATAGATGTACCTATCTAACAATCAAGCAATGAACAGCTAAGTTGCAATGGATCGAATATTTAACAATTACAAGAATAGCAACAGCACGTGATACCGTGTAGATACACATTTGTAAATAATCTAGAAACTACATGTATGTAGAGTTTGTCATGAACATTGTAGGAATGGCTTGTAACATTGATATGAAATCATGAATACTCAAACAATGGAGTCAACATACTGACAATGAAATGACAGCAAATTTAAATACATACAGTAAAAAGTTGATTTTATGGGGGGATAAGTAAAATCTACAAATCATACTATTATTCATAAAATTGAGTGAATTCCGATATCTGAGATATTTGTTGCCCTTGTACTCACAAAGGCCAACCATCGTAATTATTTCAGATTTTTCGGCCCTAAGGTGTCCAGTCGCGAGGGGGAGGGCTACAAAATTTACATTTTCCCTTCCCTGGACCCCCTAATACATAAAATGAATTTGTCTTTCAGATTCTAAAAGTTCTAACCAAGGCCTTTAATTTAATACCCCATTCAACTACCTTTGCTCAAAAAAAATATTTTAGAGGGTTACTTCGTTATAAGGGGGGACCCCCTTGAAAAACTTTTAAAATTTGGGAAAGACGTAAACTATTGAGCGACTATCTCTTCTGAACTGTTCACAAAGTTTGAGCATTCTAGCTTTTGTAGTTTCTGAGGAGTCTTGCTGACACCGGGACAGACGGACGAACGGAAGGAAAGACAGGTTGTGAAACTAGTATGTCTTTGTAGAAAAAATTTTACAAAGACCCAACAACAAAATGTTACGGGCGGACTACAGAAGTATAGAAACTAGCTCACTCCGAACACTACCATATCAATTGTGTTATACTCTAAATGATATAATGCCGAGCCGCACTCGATTAGGTTTTTGTTAAACCCATATCATCCCAAGTACAAGCAATTTCATCCAATTTGTGCGAAACTCCCATCAATGCACACAAATGGCCAGAGAAACAAAAAACTAGTCACAGAAAAAATCTGCTTTTTACGTTTATTATTACAGTTCCGTTCCAATAACTGAACAGTAGGACTATCTGCCATGGTATATTTTTATTTGTCTTAAAAATGAAGGGATGGCTGAAATAAAAGAGGAAGTTGGATCTTATCTAAATTAATCCAGTTAGTTTCTACAAAGTTTGTCATTAACTTATTATTTTACTTGTATCATAAATGAATCTCAGTTTTTTTTTGACTCTGAAATTCGATTGATCATTCATTATGAAGTTAAAGCCAAAAGCGATTTATTCGAAACTAATCGCTATAAATTTTAAAAGAATGTGAAGCAAATTCCAAACAATCCAAACTCGAAAAATTAATGGCCTACATATAAAGCACCCGGTATAGATGAGATTCCAGTGTCAAATATGGTGGCAGTAGTATACATAAAGTTATTCAAAAAGTCATCCAGCACTCAACAAAAACATATGCCGAAAGAGTAGAGCCAATCAATTGTATTCCCTATCCACAAAGAAGGTGACAAGCTACAGTGCGAAAATTATAGAGGCATATCACTACTTTGTACGGCGTACAAGATATTTTCAAAGATCTTAGAAAATAAAATCGGATCATACGCCAACAGTATTATTGGGGAGTATCAACTTGATTTTAGAGTAGGTCCATCGACAATAGACCAATTGTTCACAGTCAAGCAGGTACTTTAAAAATGCTGGGAGCTCAACATAGACATAAACTAAATTTTCGTGGACTTTAAGCAAGCATACGATAGTAATGATCGTAACGTACCGTACTAAATAATGCTTTGCTTTGGCATCCCTGCCAAATTAGTCCGTCTTACCAGAATGACAATAGCGTCGATGACCTCCTAAGTCCGCATCAATAACCAACTCACCGATGCATTTGACACAAATATCGGACTAAAACAGGGAGATGGGCTGGCCCCATCGCTATTCAATTTGGCTCTGGAGTACGTCATAAGGAAGCTACCGGTTGATACGCAAGCTACATTACCATACAAGTCTAGCCAAGTAGTAGCGTAGGCGGATGACATCAACATTTTGTCACGGTCATAAACAACTGCTAAAGAATTTTCCCTGAAACTCAACAGCGAAGCAAAACTAGTAGGGCTACATATCAATGGAAATAAAACAAAGCTCATGACGCAGTCGAGGAAAAATGCCTCAAGTACACAAAATATTACACTTGGCGAATAAAGGAGCAAAAATGTGTGCAAATTTGTGTATTTAGGCGCCCAAATAAAGAAAACGGGTAATGAAAGAGACGAAACACGCCGAAGAATACAGCTCGCAAATAAAATAATTTATTCAGTTTTGACTATCTTGAAGACCAGCTGCATACACAGGAAAACAAAGCTCCAAGTATACAAATCTGTGATAAGATATGTGTTATATTGTGGGTGTGATACATTGATCCTAACCCAAGCGTCCAAAAATATATTGAACGCCTTTGAGCGACGGGTCCTGAGGCGTATAATCGGAGCGAAGCTAGATGGAAACCAATGGCGAATTTGATGCAACCATGAGCTGTATAAAACGTTTGATGAACCAGAGGTCTCAACGATTGTCAGACTGCGGAAGCTGCAATAAGCTGGTCACATGAGTCGTAGGGATGGACAACAGATACCGAAAAAGCTGTTCGTTGGGAGAACTGAAGGCCAGAGACCAGTAAGGAAACCGAGGAATCGTTGGTCTGACTCATCGGTGAAGATAATTCATCGATTTTGAAATTGGAGGACGCGGTCAGGGGCCGAGACAGTTGGAGGCAGCTGTAGCGCTAAAACGAGGAAGAATGGCCGAAATGGCTCCCTAAATTATCAAAGTAACACATTCAATGAAAAAACAAATAATAGCAAATTCAAGTATATTAAAATTATTACATATGTTTTGATTCAATTGGAAACCCATGCAACAATATTCAAAAATCATTCAAAATTGCAACACAACAGTGAACTTTTATCTACCTGATATGATATAACCTAATTCTAATAAAATTCAATCAGAAAACTTTATCTTATACTGAAACCTATCCCTAATTTTGAACAGAAATAAATAACACGATATGTAGTAAATCTAAGTAAGGAAAAACACAAAAACTTAAAATAAACATGAATAATTTAGACATTATCATTGAGCCACCAATATCTAGATTGCTCCATCTCAGCTCGACCAGCCGCAACGAATCTAGCCAATGAGTATCTCGATTGGAATCGTTGGTCTCGTGAACTCAAATTCGGTGGATATTTTATATTCTTATCGGTGTCCCGTCTATATATGTGATATATGATTGAGACGCCGTCAGGATCAAAATCATATCGATTTATGTCGAAATACGCGAATGTCGCAATATACCCGTCTGTTGGGGGGAAAACCTGTGTAATCCAGGGATTTTCACTCACAGTTACATATCTTGGGATATGATTCCGAAGAAGTTTCAATATGAAGATATCGACTCTCATTGCTTTAGTAGCTTCATAAATTTATCTATTCAATATCTAATCTATCTCACGCTTGTTGTACAAACTAGTACATGCACAAAGACATGCCCTTATGAAAACTATTATGTTAATCTATCCATAGTACCAGCACTCCGGTTGTAACAGATCTGACACCCATATGTTAGAAATGGTCTAAAGGGCCATGACTCCTTTTTGGGCTTTGCTGAGCATGATTTTGATGTGTTCAGTATAGTACAGACTCTGATCGAGATAAACACCCTGGCATATTGCACAGTATTTTTGTGGAACCCTCCTGAACTTCCCTCACTAGCCATAATTTGGAAATCCTTCCAATTACGTTGAGGTTATTACTAGCCCCCTGCACTTCTGCACAATGATTTTCATTCGCCACTTGTCGGTGTAGAGCTGAACTTCATTTAAAATTTTTTGAAGATTACTCTGAACTATTCAGCATTTTGGTCTGCCGTATATATGATCAGATCAGAGTAAACGCTTCCAATGATCACGTTGGCGAGACTTTAAAATTAAAGCCATTTGATATCTTGCGAATGAATATTGATAAAAGCAGAGGTGTAGTAACTTTTCCCTGCTGTAAACGGTTCAATGCCTAAAAGTCGTGCTTTGTCATCAGATTTCCATGAGTAACAATAAATGATTTTCCGTATAACATACTGCACATCATGGCAACAAGGTGTCTGGGGAAATTGTCCTGAAAAAGTTTAAAAATTAGTCCATCTAATCACACCGTATCGAAAGCTTTCTCCATATCAATGAGACATGCTCCAACACATTCTCTATCATTTGATTTCCAACAGATATCAGAGGTTACTTTCGTTATCGTATATATAACCCAATGCCTGCCACGAAAACCAAATTGGCAATTCGGCGTCAACTCATATTTCTCAATGTGGGCGTTTAATACTCGAACTTTGCTTAGTATTACTTCAAACATCTTTCTGATTTCATGTAGGAAGCTGATTGGGCGATAGCTTTTAGGGCATGAAGATTCTTTTCCTTTCTTCAAGATCGGGAATATCTTAGCCTTTTTCCACTGATTTTGGAAATATGAGTCGCTCAACATGTTGTTGAACAATATGCAATAATTCTTAGTAGCAACCTCAGGCCAATGACGGAGAACTATGTTTTGGATACTGTCAACACCACATGATTTCTTGTTGATCATACTACCAAATTTGAAACACAAGTCTTCAGAGATGACAAATTAATCAATGAAATTCAAGCTTGATATGAGATCAGATGTCAATGTTCTATTGAAATGAAGAATTGATTTGCCGTTCAGGTCTGATTTGAAGTTGAAAACTTTTGCTTCAATGACTTCTGAAAATGCTTGATTACCTTCCTCAGGGTTTGGTAGATGAACTGATTCAAATTGTGTTTCAATTGGGGTAAGTTTCTCCCATTCATCACATAGAACCCTGTTTCCATTTCTTTCCAGAGTCGTACTATCAATTTCGATACCAGCCCTATCGAGAAGATTTATCTCATGACTAGCTACTCCAAGATTCGATAACTTCACTAGAGATTTCTTACGGCTTAGGCTATTCACTTTCTTTAAAAAGCCATCTGGGTTCTGTGGGCTAGTACCGTTCAGTTTTCGCACCCATTGATTGCTGACCTCACTCCTGAAATATGAATGGATTAAGTTCCAGACATTCTAAACGTATAATATCAACAAAGCCAACGAGGGATGGTTATAGTTCAAAACTCGCCGGTAAATGATGTTGACGCGTGTGAGTAGAAGGCTGTTAAAATTTTTTAAACTTTTATTATTTTAATCTTTTATATCCTTCCATATTATCTCAATACTTAATCTTAGAAACTATTTTCCCACTCGTTTTTAGGGTATTGTAAAATCATTATACAATACCCTACTAAAATCGCATCCTGTCTGTCCGTCTGTCCGTCCGTCCGTCCGTCCGTGTGTTACACCACTTTTTCTCGCAAACTACATAAGCTAGAAACATAAAATTTTGTAAGAAGGCGCGAAGTGACGCCCCCTTCAAAGTTTCAACACGAAAAAAAATGTATAAGGTCTTTAAGGGGGGTTTCCCCATATAGGGGAGTTGCCCCTGGAAAAAAAGTTTTCATCGCATGTAGGCAATATGGGTATCAAATGAAAGGTCTTAATGAGAACTTTTCAAAACAGGTCTTAAAATGACAAAGTTTGCTTTGAGGGGTGCAGGGGAAGGGGAAATGTACGAAAATTTTGTGACCCCCCCCCCTTTGACCCGAAAAATCTGAAAAAAATCATGGATGTAGGCCTTTATGAGTACAACAACAACAAATACAAGTCAAAATTCACTCAACTTTGTTAGTAAAAGTATGATTTATTGATTTTATGTTTTCTTGAATAAAATCTTAACGGTGGCCTTAAATTTAATAAAATTCAGTACACAGATGACTATTTATAAGGTTAATCTATCCCGAAAGTTCCATAAAGATCGAATGGTACTTAATAAAGTTAGAGCGATTTGAACTTTCCTGTATTACTATGGAACAATATGCGCTGTATTATTATGGAAACATATGGCTATGGAACAATATGCGCTTTTTACCGACTCAGATACTACAGCTTTGCTAGGATTTGCATGAAAATTTCAGGAATGATAGGTATCATGAATTTCTTTGAGAATTGGCTCAGCTAGCGGTATTAGTAATCCTGAAACAAAATTATGGCTGTTTTAAATGCGAAGATTGAATAATTTTGATGTATTTTGCCCCAACTTCAACGTTTAAGGCGCATGCTTTTAACACTTGATTCAATTTAATGAATGCCTGAAGATGAATACCTATAATTAATACTCATATGTGAAACAAGTCGAGGAGGCAGGAGAGAGCCCCTAGCAAATGGGCTTTGTAACCATTCTAGGATTCGAAAAAATAGGCCATGAACCGATGATTACAGTACAGCGGAGTGGCCGCTGAACAAAAAATTTCATCAAAGGAAGCCGAGATGAATATGCAATGAAAGTTCTTTATAAGAGCTTTTCAAAACAGTACTTAAACTGACAATTTTTCCTTCACAAGGGCAACAAATACTTTTGAAGTCGAAATTCGATCAACTTTGTTAATAATAGTACATTTTATAAATTTTGCTTTTTTATCTATAAAATCAAGAAGGAACCCTAAAATTTCCCAAAATCTATATTTTAAGTTTTCAGAACAATAAACAGCCAAGTTACAGCCGATTGGATATCTAATAATTACAACAACGTTAACACGTGATACTAGGGAGATACACGCTTGCAACGGACCTAAACACTACAAATATGTAGGAATTTTGATAAAAATTTTAGAAATGGTTTGTAATATTCATGTGTTATCATGACTAATCAAGTGACGGGATCAAAACACTTGAAACAAAATTGTGGCGAGTTTAAAATCATAATAACCACAATAATTTTTCGAGCTCAATTTATGGAATCTGTATATTAGTCAAGTATATCAGGATAAATTGTTTGATTTACTAATTGTTTTACAATAACCTTCTGGCAGGAGCATCCTCCTGCTACTTCAACTTGTTTACATCAGCTAGCTCACTTCGACAAATGGAGACCTATTTCATTGCCATCATCAGAAGAAGGACTTTGCTTCTGGTACTCTAGAGTAAACTTCTTTTGAAACTTTCCCCAATCGGTTTTTTAGGTAAATTTCTCGAGAGAAATTTATCTATTGCGGAGAGTATCATATATATATCTATATATATATATATATATATATATATATATATATATATATATATATATATATATATATATATATATATATATAACGAAATTTGTGACCACGCTAGAGGTTGCAAATTTGCTCCGATTTTCACCAAATTTTCAGGAAAGGTGTATTGAATTAATATCTCAGTTTAGTTCGTGAACCAGCTATATCGGCGAGGCAAAAACGAAATGGCGGCCATTTAAGACGAAAAATCGTGATTTCTGTTCTGACCAAAGTATAGCTTCGATTTCGATGAAATTTGATATAAAGGTTCACTGATGTATGTGATGAATTTCACAGTAAAAAATCCAAAGTCGGTATGGCAGAAACAAAATGGCGGCCGCTCAAAAAATGTGAAAAACTTTGTTGTTGTAATAGCGGTCAAAGCTTTCAACAGATGTTCATGAAATTCAGCGGTTAGATAGAAATTATAAGTACCTAAAGAATTGCGTGAAAAAACTGGAGGTCAGGTCACAAAAAACAAAATGGCGGCCAGTTGAAGCTCAAAAAGTCGCAATTTTGATTCCACATATATGAAACTTTGTTTCAAGATAGGCATTACTTAAGTCTACAGACTTTGATATTTTGGTGCAGATTTCAAAATGGCGGCGGTTCAAAAATGCGTTTTTTTCAGGTTTTTGTGGCCCTCTAGCAGTCACATTTTCCAGCGGATTTTGGCGGCCCCTAAAGGTCAAGAGGCAAGCGCAATTCGCTATTTAAGTAACAACTGAAATAATGAATTTTTTCATGGAAACGTTTTAAATGACTTATCTTGAACGTATTTAGAAATCAGACTATTTTTAAATATTGTAAAATATTTTTAACAATACCCTTAAAAAATTATAAAATCGCGACTTGTCTGTCTGTCCGTCCGTCCGTTTGTTCGTGCGTCACAAGTTTTCTCGCAAACCACATGAGCTGGAATGAGGAAATTTTCTGCGTAGATCAAAAGTGGTGCCTCTTGAAATTTGCAGTATAAGAAAATATTTTAAAGTGTTTAAGGGGGTCTCCCCATACAAGGGGGTGACATAAACATTTTTGTTATTTCTGTAGCCCTTTAGCAGCCAAGCTTCTCAACATATTCCGATAAAACTTGAAATTATAAGTTATTAAGGCAAGTTAATTTAATTTAATTATGCAAATCGGATGACAAATAAAAAACTCAAAAATTTACAGCTTATTATTTTTAGCAGCCGTTTTCAATAAAAATTCAAAATGACGGCCCCTGGTCGTTCAGAAAAGAATCGAAAATGTATATATTAATGGCAATGCAAGTGCTGATAAAATTTTTATGGAAATCTTGCTTGCGCTACACAGGTATTTACTTGAAGTCCTTTCGAAGCAAAGTCCCTAAACCTACAATATGGCGATCCTGCCAACTCCTCTTAGGTCAAACAAATATGGACGGATTTAACGAGCTTTGGGAAGAGTTGAGGCCGAAAAAATAGCCCACCAGAGGAATACGAGCCCGAACCAGTGGCGGCAGATATACTGCAATACCAACCATCCACATCTATATCAAGAGGAAGCAAACCTGGTCCACAGCCCATCACGATCGAGGTGTACAGGCTTCGTACGCAGATTAGGAAGCAACCTGTTCAGCAAGAAATAGTGGCACCCAAGAGGAAGTGCAGAGGAGGCCGCAAAGTACGTTTAAGGCAGGCTAAAGGTGAAATATACAGAATCATAGCAATGAGCGGGAAAGAGGATCAAAAGAAGCTATCCGCAAAGATAAAGGAATTAGAATTGGCGTATAGCAAAAAATAACGATGGGGAACAGTTGCTCAACTAGCGTAAACGAGAGCATTTTCGTTGAATATCGACAGGCGAGGACTACAGTAACGATTATATTTTTTATATTAGTTTGTATGTATATGTATAATAGGGTACATAATAAGTACGTTAATAAGAAAGTGGCTAGGTTAGTAAATGTATAAAATAATATCATAAATTATTCCAATATATCCTATTCAATTATATTCCTCCTGTGTTATTTGAATATTAATGGACGCTATAAAAGAGCTTATAAAGGAAATAGAAAGAGTTTTGGCAAATGAAAAGAAGAGCGTTTATAGGTTGAGTAAAATTGAAACTTTAAGAGAGAAATGAAACAAGCTTAAAGTAACAGAGAGGAATTTGAGTATCTTGTTCGAAGCAACTGATGTAGATTGCTTAGAAATAAAATTGCAATTTAACATCTTGTGTGATAAATTAGAGCAAGCTGCAGTTGCACAGAAAAGCAAAATGGGTGATTTTGATTTACATTTAGCGATCAAGTCTATTCCGCTGCTTGACGGAATGCCGAAAGAGCTTAATGCATTCCTTGAAATTGTAGAATATATAGATAAAACTTTATCAAGTGAGGCCAAACCACAACTTGTCGATTTTGTTTTAAATGTCAAACTGGCTGATAACGTACAACTGCCTTGAGTACTGAGACTCCGTGTGCTTTGAATGAATTAAAGGCAACTCTGACGACTAGATTTAAACCCGCAAATACATTAGGAAACATACATACTTCATTGAGCAATGTGTCTCAAAGGAAGTCTACAGTGACTAATTATAAGGAGAAGATTTTATCTTTAGTTAGTGAATTAAATCAGCTACAGATAAATGATTTAGGCGATAACGTTACACCTGCACAGAAACAAGTTATCTCAAATTTGAATGACAGTTATGCGCTAACTGTATTTAAAAATGGTCTTAATGATCAATATAGAAATATTCTTTTCGCAGCAAGACCACAGAACTTTATGGATGCTGTAAATCTTATACTAGAGTTGGAAATGAATGAAAGCATTCAAATAACTAACGTGATGTATTATAGTAAAGGCGATAGCAAACGCTATAATGATAGCGATAGTAGATATAACAAGTTGAGTAAGCAGGAGAGTGCTCCTACCAGAAGGTCCTTGTAAACATCCTAGGGTAAGAAGCAAGTTTTCTCACGGCGTGAATCGATAACTTGAATTATTCATCCAATACTTAGATATGAAATCGTTCAAATTTATACAAAAGATGCACAGTTTCTTTCATAAGCACAGTGCAGCCGCCATTTCAATCTAGCTTAAATGATTTTTCTGAATGCTCGGCCGATTGAACATGTACAAGTTAAACACTATCCCTTAAATTTTCATGAAAATTGAAAGAAAATATAAGTACCTAAGTCAATTTTAAATATATATAGGGTTTTCCAATAAGAGGTGTTATTTTGAATAGATCTTCTGATTTAACACCTTGCGACTTCTTCCTTTGAAGCCACGTGATAGAGAAGGCCTATGCCGATAGCCCAGCGTCAATTCAAGATCTCAAAGATGAAATTCGTGAGGCTATCGAGGACATAGGGCAGCCACTTTGCGATTTGGTTATGGAAAATTTCATGAAGAGGATATGGTCCTGTAAGCGTGTCGTAGTGGTTATTTGCCCAATGTTAGTTATTGCTATTAACGGCATATCTTCTTCTTTATAATGAACTTAACATTCGATCATTTATTTTAAAAAATGGCATTTTTCTTTTAATATCAAAATAACACCTCTAATTGGAAAACCCTATATGAACCATAAACACGTGTTATTGTTGTTGTAATTCCATATAATTGAAATGGCTATAACTCACTTGATTATGATTCGATCTCAATTAAATTTTGTGAACATATATATCTTATGTTAGTTTATATAATTGCAAAATTTCAAGACGTTTAAAGGTACCGTTTTGATTTTATGGGCAAAAATGTAAAATCTACAAATCATACTATTATTAACAAAGTTGAGCGAATTTCGATTTCTGAGGTATTTGTTGCCCGTGCACTCATAAAGGTCCACATTCGTGATAATTTTCAGATTTTTCGGCTGAAAGGTGTCCAATCGCGAGGGGGGGGGACACAAATTTTGGGTACATTTTGCCTTCCCGTAGACCCCCTAATTCATCAAATGATTTTTTTATTTCAGATTCTAAAAGTTCTAATCAAGGTCTTTCATTTGATACCCCACTCGACTACCTTTGATTAAAAAAAATGTTTAAGGGCCAATTCGTTTATAGGGGGGACCCTCCTTAATCATTTTTTAAATTTTTGTCAAGGCCTTAACTTTTGAGAGACTATCATTTCTGATCTTTTCACAAAGTTTGAGCATTCTAGCTTCTATAGTTTCTGAGGAAATCAGCTGTGACGCACGGACAGACGGACAGACGGACAGACATGTCGCGAAACTAGTAGGTCTTTGTAAAAAAATTTTTTTACAAAGACCTAAAAAGTATAAAAACAATGGGAATAGGAATGATAGTAGTAGCAATAATAAGGATAATAATGACAATAATAGGGATAATTATAACAGTTCTAATGGCAATAGACCCAGATATAAGAAACGTAGAAAAAGAAACAACTTCAATAATGGTAATAACAATAATGATAACAATAGTGGTAATAACTACAATAATGGAAATGGTAATATTAGGGGTAGAGTTCACGTTGTCCAGGAACAGGTAAACGTACAGTCCTCCGGAGAGGAGTAAATAGCAAAGATAATTCAGACCCTCCCGGAGTTGTAATAGTAGAAAATAATCCTAGCTCCGGCAAAATTAATTATGATGTATACGAGTATACTGTGACAAAAATTGTCCTAATTTTATAAGAATATATTGTAAAAAATTAAAGTGTGACCTAACCTTCTTAATAGATACTGGAGCAGATATATCAATCTGCAAGATCAATAATACTGTCGCGTGTTATTGGTTCGCGGCCTATAATTTTAACGTTCCGGGAAAGTGAAAACGCAATGTCTTTTAATTTAAGTTAAAAGAGTTTATTCAATTAAATAAAATGCACAATAATCAGTTAACACTTTTCACTAATTTTAATTGTCACTATTAAAATTATCTAACACTTGTCCATAAATTTATTATCGCAATTGTCTTCTAAATTACTTCACTATTACGAAACACACTTTTCTACTACTCGATCAATTCTCACTCCACACTTTCGCATTTGTTTGTTATCGCGGTTCTAATGAATGATTGATTCCCCCATTCATTCAGCTCGCCTTTATATAGGGTCTCTACCTATTCACCCATTTCTCGCACGTTGGCGAATGTTCTACCGAGAGGTACCTGGTAGGTTCGAGCAAATTGATGAATGGAGTGACGTCACTTGCAGATGTTGATCATGCTTGTTGGGCTCTCGTGGGTTCGAGTAAATTCATTTGTTGACGTTGATTATGAAAACAATTGCGACAGCAGCTCGCAGAATTATTTGTACATGTAATTATTTGTACATGTAACACTGCCCCCACCTCAGTTCTTTTCGCCCCGAAAAGATGTGTCGCTATTTGTAGTCAATTCTCCCTGGGTGTAATATGGGGCAAGACGGTCCAGATGCACGATTTTTATTTTAGCTCTCGGCTTACGATGTTCCTGTATTCGGTATACGACGTCGTTGATTCGCTTTGTAACTCGGTATGGTCCCTCCCAATTATGCTGCAACCTACCTACCCTTTCGCCGTTGCGGGTTATAAAGCCACACCAAGTCATCTTGCTGGAAGCCAGTAGAATTAGCCTTTAGATCATACCTGGTCTTCATGCGGTCAGCAGCCGATTCGAGGTGTTTTCGCACTGTCCGATGTATCTGGTTCAACCGTTGTCTTAGATCACTTGCGTACTCCGAGACCGTTTGGGGTTTCTCAGGGGGTGTTCCGAACTTTATATCGGCTGGCAGACGAATAGTCTTTCCAAAAATGACTTTGGCTGGGGCTTGGCCCGTCGATGCATGTTCGGCAGCTCTGTACGCCATCAAAAATAGTGGGATATGTCGGTCCCAGTCCCTTTGGTTCTCGTCAACCATCTTGGCAAGGTGTTTATTGAGCGTGCCGTTGAAACGTTCGACCATTCCATCGGATTGGGGATGCAGCGGTGTTGTCCTCGTTTTCCGTATTCCGAGCAGCTCGCACATTTCGCCAAAAACTAGTGACTCAAAGTTTCGGCCTTGATCCGAATGTAATTCGCAAGGTACGCCGTACCTACTGACCCAATTTAACACTAGCTGTTCAGCTACGGTAGTTGCTTCCTGGTTGGGAATGGGGTAGACCTCGGGCCACTTGCTGAAATAATCGGCTACAACCAGCGTATATCGATTTCCCCAATCGGATTCAGGAAAGGGTCCTGCGATGTCAACAGCAATCCTTTCAAACGGTACCCCTACGTTATAGGTTTGCATCTGTCCTCTCAGTCGTCGCTTTGGGCCTTTGACGGAAGCGCAAATTGTGCATCTGCGACACCAGTCCTCTACGTCTTCTCGAGCGTGGAGCCAGTAGAACCGTTCCCGCAATTTCGCTAAGGTCTTGTTAACACCAAGGTGGCCTCCCGAGGATCCTTCATGCATTTCCTCAACCACATCGTGGATTCGGCTTTTGGGAAGTATAGTTTGCATCCTATAGGAGCTGCCATCCGCTGTTTTCCATTTCCGCTTGAGTACGCCACCCTCCACCTGCAGGGAGTTCCATTGTGCCCAATAGCTTTTCAGGGTTGCGCCATGCATTGAAACGTCTTTCCACTCAGGTCGCCCAGTCGTCTCCTTCCATACGAGCAATGGTCCGATGTCTTCATCGGCTAGCTGGGCGTTTCGAATCTCCTCCGATGACCAACCTTCATCGAATTCCGCCGTTATCACTCGCAGATCAACGAGCGGTTCCTTTTCCTCAATCCGTCGGCAATGCTTGCAGTTAGCTGGACATGGACGGCGGGATAGGGCGTCAGCATTTCCATGAACTCCGCCCTTCCGATGAACAATTTCGTAGTCGTATGACTGCAATCTTTCGATCCATCTCGCAACTTGTCCCTCGGGGTTTTTGAAGTTGAGCAACCATCTCAGTGATGCATGGTCCGTTCGAAGAACAAATTTCTGGCCATATAGGTACTTGTGGAACTGCTTGGTGGCCTCTATTATAGCCAATAGCTCCTTCCTGGTCACACAGTAGTTCCTCTCACTTTTTGAAAGAACTCGACTGTAATACGAGAGGACTCTTTCTTCGCCATCGATCTGCTGGGAGAGTACAGCTCCAATACCGCCGTTGCTCGCATCGGTGTCAACTACAAACATTTTTCCGGGGTTCGGATATGCCAGCACGGGTGATTCACATAGCTTCTCCTTCAGGGCCTCAAAGGCTGTCTGGCATTGCTCGTTCCAGACATACGGACGATTTTTCTCGGTTAGCTGATGGAGACACTTAGCTATTTTGGCAAAGTCTTTGACGAATCTTTGATAGTAGGTTGCCAGACCCAGAAAACTTCGTAGTTGGCGCTTGTTGTTTGGTGTTGGCCAGCTTTTCACGGCTTCAATTTTCTCAGGGTCTGTTTTGACCCCTTCTGCTGATACGACGTGTCCCAGGTATTTTACTTCAGCTGCGAAAAGGGTACACTTGTCGGGACTAAGTTTCAAATTTGCCAGTCGCAGTCTGGAGAAAACGTCTTCTAAGTTCCGCACATGCTCTTGGAACGTTCTCCCGATGACGATGATGTCATCTAGGTACACCAAGCAGGTTTTCCAGGTTAGACCACGTAGCACGTATTCCATCAAGCGTTCGAAAGTGGCTGGAGCATTGCAAAGCCCAAATGGCATCACCACAAACTGCCACCATCCGGTCCCAACTGAAAATGCGGTCTTCTCTCGGTCCTTCTTGTCAATTTCTACCTGCCAGTAGCCACTCTTGAGATCGAGTGTAGAAAACCATTTTGCGTCGGCTAAAGTGTCCATGATGTCATCGATGCGTGGGAGCGGGTAACTATCTTTCTTAGTGACGTCGTTGAGCTGCCTATAGTCGACACAAAAACGAGTGCTACCATCCTTTTTCTTTACTAGAACTACAGGCGCGGCCCATGGACTGACAAAAGGTTCAATAACGCCTTGTTTTTCCATGTCCGAGATCAGCGCGCTCACTTCTCCTTGTTTGGCTATAGGGAGGCGTCTGGGTGCTTGTCGAATCGGCTTGGCTCCCTGTGTATCTATGACGTGAGTTACCAGACTCGTTCGGCCTTGGTCATCCGGGCTTGTTGAGAAGATGTCACTGTACTTGGTGACCAGATCAGAGGCTCGTTTGAATAGCTGCACTGGCAATTTTACCTGCTTCAATATTGCAGACGTTGATTCCCGGGCTTTGTCTGTGTCTTGCCTCCTTTTGCAAGGATGGTCGTGAGTAGCTTCCAAAGAGGTGATGGTGGAAACAGGCTGGCAGCTGCCGATGACTTCTCCCGCTTTGATGCTCGTGGTTGAATCTGCGGTGTTAAGGACTCTAACCGGCACATATCCGTTCCTTAAAGATTTTACAAGGCTTCGCCCTACAATCAAACTGCGCAATGCGGACGTCTTCGTTGGCTCTATCAGATAAGATCGGTGGTCTCCAGAATCACCATCAAGCTTGGCCCATACAATGCTTTCGGAAGAATTCGGTACATCAGTGTCAGTACATACCACTACATTCATCTTGGGAATTTGGACGCTAGGATCCTCCATCAGTACTTCGACATTCTGCCATTTCAATACACGCCCAAATCCAACGTGATTCCATGTGGTCGCAGAAAATCCATTCCGAGAATGCAGTCATCCATAATATTCGCAACCAGAAAATTGTGTCGGAACACAAGGTCTCCCAACTGTATCTGGAGGTTGACCTCTCCATGAACAGGTGCAGTTTCTGCCGTAGCTGTCCGTAGTGAGAAAATTCTGCCCTTGTGAAGTTTTTGCTGTCTAACTAGGTCTTGTCGGATAATCGATCGGGTTGCACCAGTGTCGATTGTTATGGTGCAGTGTTCTCCGTTAACTTGACCCGGAAGGCATAAGTCCGCTTCTCCACGATGTAGTCTTGACACGGTGATGGTGGTGCTGGGGACGTCGATCCTCCTAGCCAACCTCTGCCCCACGAAGTTGGCTCTTACATGTTTCCCGACCCCTCTGTTTGAAGGGCTTCCATTCTGGGCTCCTGACTCGATCTGAATCTCCTTCTAGCTGCACACCCTGGACAATAGCTCGGTTTTCTTCGCTTCTTGCAGTCTCTTTGTTGGTGCCCCTTCTCTCCGCAATTCCAGCATCTAGGCGCACCATTTTCATGCGGGTCTCGCTCAATTTCGACGCGCTCACACCTGCACTCGTCTGTCACTACCTCACGAACCCGGGCAGTGGTACGAGTCACATTTTTCGCTGCCTCAAAGTTCAGACTGTAAGCCAATGCGTCCTTAACCGTTTGCTTTTGAGCTAAACGCACGGCTTGTTGCAATTCCGGGTCCTTTAGTGCGCTGATGAATGCTTCTGTCGCTGCATCATCTCGATGTTCTGGGTCGTAGGCTGGGTAAGCCAAAAGTGCTAGTCGCTCAATGTCTTGGGCTAGCTGCTGCAAGGTTTCGCCAGACTTCTGCATCCGATGCCGTAGCTGCGCCCGGTAAATCTGCTTCAGATGATCGTCTCCATAACGCATGTCCAGCGCATTCATTATAGCAGCCGGGTTTGAATGCAGCTCAACGGGGATTGTCTGCAAAAGCTCGGCAGCTGGGCCTCTTAGAGCCAGAATTAACGCAGTTGCTCGTTTCTGCTCATTCCAGTGATTTATCCTAGCGGCGGCTTCAAACTGGATTTTGTAAATACTCCAGACCGTTTGCCCATCAAATATTGGTGCTTGCACATTTCTGGATGTGCTTTGCGCTGCGGTTATAAGTGGGGCTGGTGAGGTGGTTACTACTGCCTTCGCTGCTTCCAATTCTTTTTTCACTTTTTCCATCTCATGGTTCATTCTCTCTTCGACCTGGCTGACCTTTTCCTCGACCTGGTAAACCTTTTCTTCGACCTTCTCAACCTTTTCCTCGACGCCTTTAATTTGCTTGTTAAGACTACTGAGCTCCGCTTTTATTTCGGTGGACTGTTTTTGAAAATCTGCCTTGATTTCGATCGCTTGTTGATCCAGCTTCACTGATTGTCCATTAAGCTTCGCTGATTGTTCATTAAGCTTCACAGTTAAATTAGATGACTGTTGACGCTGCTCTTGCTGCATCAGCATTAACATTTGCAATATCGCATTTTCTGGCTCCTTTGATTGAGGTGTTTCTTCTTCTCCACCTTCTGCGCCTTGTTTTGCATCTGAGGGCTCACCTGCATCCAGATTCACGCCTTCCGACTCGATCGCATCACGCAAGCGTGCAATCAGTATGGCTTTTGTACCTTGTGTGGCCAGGTTTCGCTGTTCCAACTCCTCCTTGAGCTCCGATATGGTCAATTGATCAATTTTTAGATGTAAGTTTCCTGGCATTTTTATTGTTTCGGCTGTTTTTCTACCAGTTTCCACGTTAATTTTCACTATTGTGCACAAAAATGTTCAAAAGTTTTCACTTCCAAAATTTTTCTTTCGCACTTCTTGACACCACTGTCGCGTGTTATTGGATCGCGGCCTATAATTTTAATGTTCCGGGAAAGTGAAAACGCAATGTCTTTTAATTTAAGTTAAAAGATTTTATTCAATTAAATAAAATGCACAATAATCAGTTAACACTTTTCACTAATTTTAATTGTCACTATTAAAATTATCTAACACTTGTCCATAAATTTATTATCGCAATTGTCTTCTAAATTACTTCACTATTACGAAACACACTTTTCTACTACTCGATCAATTCTCACTCCACACTTTCGCATTTGTTTGTTATCGCGGTTCTAATGAATGATTGATTCCCCCATTCATTCAGCTCGCCTTTATATAGGGTCTCTACCTATTCACCCATTTCTCGCACGTTGGCGAATGTTCTACCGAGAGGTACCTGGTAGGTTCGAGCAAATTGATGAATGGAGTGACGTCACTTGCAGATGTTGATCATGCTTGTTGGGCTCTCGTGGGTTCGAGTAAATTCATTTGTTGACGTTGATTATGAAAACAATTGCGACAGCAGCTCGCAGAATTATTTGTACATGTAATTATTTGTACATGTAACAATACACTCGATGGTAACGTGAATGGCTATGAAAAATGTAAATTCACTGGAATTACAAATCAAACGATTACCTCTTTAGGTACTGCTGACTTAAATTTAAACATTGGAAGTTATGCTGTAACACACTCATTCCAGATAGTCGAGAAATCATTTCCAATACAGCCAGATGGTATTATTGGAAGAGACATCTTGGAAAGATATCGTTGTAAAATAGACTATGAGACATACTCGTATACGATAATCTTTAAGGTCGGCAATGATGAGATAATAGTTCCATTGGATATAAGACCATTGAGTACTTACAAGATTGATATACCTGCGGGAACTGAGGTTATCTTACCTATCGAGTTGAATAGAGATGGGGGTCGTATTATTCTAAGTAAAAAGTTAGAAGAAGGTGTCTTCATAGGCAATACCATTATACCAGTTAAGCAGTCGAGTGCCCACTCTTCACACAGCTGGAACTGGAGGAGGCAGTCCTCTCCCTGAAAGCGCGGGAAGGCTCCAGGTCCAGATGGTGTTCCAGCTGAGGTTTTGCAGCTCGTCTTTCACCATTGTCCTGACTTGCTGCTCAGCACATTCAACGCTTGCCTACGGGACGGGGTTTTCCCGGTACGATGGAAGGTGGCGAGGCTCGTACTGGTCAGTAAGGGGAAGGGAAATCCCGAATCGCCGTCTGCATACCGCCCGTTATGCATGCTAGACATGGCTGGGAAAGTGCTAGAGAAACTCATCAAGGGAAGACTCACTGACGCGATTCGTGCTGCTGGGGACCTATCTCCTCGGCAGTACGGCTTTAGAGCAGGACGTTCTACCATTGATGCAATTGCAGAGGTGGTGAACACGGTCCAAAAAAGCGGCGGATCGTCCTGTTGGTGACACTCGACGTCAGGAATGCCTTCAACTCCGCTAGATAGGTGGATATTCTGGACACGCTGGAAAACTCTTTTCAAGTTCCAGCATATCTAATGCAGCTTTTGAGGAACTACCTAAAGGACCAAAGCCTGCTCTATGACACGACACAGGGCCAACGAAGGATGGAAATTACATCGGGTGTTGCCCAGGGATCTATCCTTGGTCCGGACCTGTGGAACGTGCCTTACGACAGGCTACTGAGACTTGAGATGCCAGATAAGTCGCGCTTGGTTGGCTATGCGGATGATGTTGTGGCTCTGGTCGCTGGACGCACCGTTGAACAAGCGCAACTTAGGCTAGGTATGCTAATGCGCCGAGTGAGGGAATGGATGACTGCTCGTGGGCTCAGTTTAGCACTGGAGAAAACCGAAGTGGTCATCTTGACAAAAAAGAGAATCCCTAGAGTAAGGATGATCAGTATTGGAGATATACAGATCGAATCGAAGCCAGCGGTGAAGTACCTGGGGCTACTGATCGACTCGAAGATGAGTTTCTCTGAGCAAATCAGGGCAACGGCTGAGAAGGCTGCTTCGGGAATATCGGCCCTGAGTCAACTTATGGCCAACGTAGGGGGACCCAGCCCATCAAGAAGACGCCTCTTGATGAGTGCTGTAGGGTCAGTTACTGTACGGAGCAGAGGTATGGCGCGACGCCCTCAGCAAGGAGGTATACCGAAAACGATTGGCACAGGTACAGAGAAGAGGAGCACTGAGAATTGTATCTTCGTATCCAACAGTCTCCGACTCGGCGGTGAGAGTGATTGCAGACGTGATACGTATCGCCCTCCTTGCTAGAGAGCCCCGCGCTATTTACCTGCGCCGAAACGAGGATGCGAGGGAGATGGTTGTCCGCGAGGAGAGGCAACACTCGCTCAACGATTGGCAGCAGTCTTGGAGGAATTGCACGAAGGGAAGGTGGACTGCGCGCCTCATCCCGGATGTGAGACCGTGGCTAAATCGAAGGCATGGTGAGACTGACTTCTATCTGACCCAGTTTTTGAGCGGGCACGGGTATTTTCAGTCTTACCTGCACAGGATCGGTAAGTCACGGTCTCCCGATTGTCGGATTTGCCCAAGAGAAGAGGACAATACCTGTCACACATTTTTTGCGTGTACCAAATGGGCCAAGCTGCGAAGGGAACTCTACAGGGAAACGGGAGAGCTCATCCCGGATAATATAGTTGCGGTGATGCTCGAATCAGTTGACAAATGGAACCAGGTGGCACATTATGCTCGGGCAGTCCTAAAAGACAAAAGGGACTCGCAGCAGCCGGAGGTGCTGGGGCTGGGGGATCGCTCTTCTGGCATTTCCTCTTCCCCTCTCCCCTCCCGCTAGGAAAGGGACTCCCCAGCTTGAAGGCGCCCCACGGCGTAACCAAACGAGACCTGGCCCGAAGTAATGTGTCAAACGGTTCCAGGCTAGGTTCTCAGATTGACAGGGGAGGTGTTTAGTGGGGAGTCCAAGGGTATCCTCCATGGGAGTCCCACACTGCCAGACTCGGCGGGCGTAAATGCCTTCACCTCCCTACCACAAAAAAAAAGAGTTAAAAATTAGATTGCAACACGCTCTAAAAAGAGCACGAGAGATGATTGAAATAGTAAAAGAGAAGCGAACAAAATATACTCAGGTTCATCAAATAAATTTCAAAATAGGAGATTTGTGTCTTCATAGGCAATACCATTATACCAGCTAAGGGTATATGCCACATCAAGGTCTTAAACACTAATGAATATCCAATTTGTCTTAAAGAGTTTAATGCCGATTCTGAACCTTTAGATAATTATTTTATGATAATGAATACCAAGAAGAAAAAGAGAATAGATCCCAGTCGACTTAAGAAATTCATGCAAAGAATTAACTCAAATAGTAATGACGAGAGAGCGATGCGTAGTCTTACTGAAATCATTGAAGAATATCATGATGTTTTTCACATGGATGGCGATAAGTTAACGGTAAATAATTTTTACAAACAAAAATTGAACTTGCAGACAACACTCCTGTGTACACCAAAAACTACAAGTTACCTCATGCACAGCTTGAAGAGATTGATAATCAAATCAGAGAGCTAGAGAAGAACGACATTATAGAACCGTCTATCAGTCCGTACAACTCACCACTTTTGGTAGTTCCGAAGAAGAGTTCAGGTGACAAGAAGCAATGGCGATTACTGGTAGATTTTCGCCGACTAAATAATAAAATTGTAAATGACAAGTTTCCATTAACAAGATTGGAGGATGTATTAGACAGGCTAGGTAGAGCTAAGTATTTCTCTACTCTAGACATGACCAATTCTTTCCACCAAATCGAGTTACAAAAGGAATCAAGGCCTTTAACAGCTTTTTCCGCGGGAAATGGTCATTTTCAATTTAAACGGTTACCTTTTGGATTAAAAATTTCATCCAACAGTTTCCAGAGGATGTTGACAATTGCTTTGTCAGGATTGAACTCGGAAGCATTTCTCTATGTTGACGATATTATTGTCTTTTGCTGTAGTATCGACCATCATAATCGGAATTCAACCAAAGTTCTACAGAGATTACGTAAGTATAATCTCAAGTTGAACCCGGATAAGTGTCAATTTCTCAGTTCAGAAGCTGTACATTCAGGACATCTTATCACGGATGAAGGTATTAGAACGGACCCTGCAAAAAAACAAAGCAGTCAAGAACTATCCCATTCCTAAAAATTCGGATGAAGTCAGGAGATTTCTGGCTTTCTGTAACTACTACAGACGTTTTATAAAAAAAAAATGTGACTTTTGTGCGGGACGAAAACTGTCAACAAACTTTCGATAATTTGAAGAACAAATTACTTCAACCACCAATTCTTCAATATCCGGATTTCAGCAAACCATTCGTTTTGACGACAGACGCATCAAGCAGTGCTCTAGGAGCAGTGCTCTCACAAGGTGAAATTGGGTCAGATTTACCTATATCGTATGCTAGTAAATCCCTTGGCAAGAATGATTTAAACAAGCCAATCATTGAAAAGGAATTACTCGCAATACATTGGGGAATAAATTTCTTCCGCCTGTACCTATACGGTAGAAAGTTTATTGTGGTAACTGACCATAGACCTTTAGTCTCTCTTTTCTCTCATAAGAATCCATCATCCAAACTAACAAGAATACGACTCGACTTGTCTGACTATGATTTTGAATTTATATTCAAGCAAGGAAAAATGAATTGTAATGCGGATGCACTGTCGAGAATAAAGATCGATTCCGACATACTGACGACTATGATATCGCTAGAACGAGATGAAAAGGTGAAAAGATATTAGCGTTAACACGGGGAATGTGTGCTGAACAAAAGACAGACTTAAAAGATAAAAATAAAGACGATGAACCTAGGACAACTGTAAAGCCTGATCAACTTTACGTTTGGGATTTCACGTCACTATCGGACATAAGAGATGTTACGAAATTGAAATTTACGAAATTGAAATTGAAATTTACGTCGTATACTGCGCAATAATCATTAGTTTGAAATTGTCCGGACAAACGATGATGTAATTGTATACTGTAATGGTGATAAATCTAACGAGAAACAAGTTTCCGTTAATGGCAAGCCTACAGTACTTACAAATACAGGAAAACCTTGTAAAGCAATCTTTAACGATAATTCCAGTATGATATACGTATCTACCATGGAGAAGTTATTAGATGAATTAGTTGAAATGAAAATTTATGAACTAGCTTTATCAAGTGATGATGAGGTATTTGAATTCATGCGTGAGGCTGAATTTAAGAGTATAATTAATATGTTGCAACAAACAAATAAGTATAAACAGCGCGCAAAAATTAATATTATAATTTATGAACCCCCAAAGAACATAAAAGATACTGAAATACAAAATCAGTTAATAGGCGAATATCATGATACACCACAAGGAGGTCACTTAGGTATACTAAAAACTTTACTTAAGTTGAAGCAACGATATTGCTGGAAAAACATGAACAGCATGGTTAAAAAGTATGTCAGCAATTGCGATAAATGCAAAATTAATAAACAGGTAAGAAATACCAAAGAAAATATGGTGAAGACTGACACACCAACGACGAGTTTTGAAACCATAGCTATCGACGTCATCGGGCCTCTTAGAATCTCGAATAACTATAGGTATATTCTAACCATGCAGTGCGAACTCACAAAGTTCGTAGTAGTCGCACCCATGGAAACCAAGGATGCGAAAACCGTAGCTTGTACATTAGTCAATGAATTCATACTAAAGTATGGTCACTTCAAAATCAGACCAAGGTACTGAATTCACTAATCATTTGATGCAGGAAATCTGTAATCTATTGAAAATCAAGCAAGTCTTTTCTACTCCATACCACCACGAAACGTTAGGTGCTGTAGAGTGTAACCACAGAGTATTAAATGTATACATTCTAGCGTTTTCAGAAAACTCAGACTGGGATAAGTGGATTTCGTACTACACGTTTGCATATAATACAACCCCCCATGTAGACAACGCATATACTCCGTACGAATTAATATTTGAAAAATTACCATATTTGCCAGACGACATTTTAAACAAAAACGAAAAGTTTTACGACCTAGATAACTATGCTAAAGAGTTACCCACTAAGGGCCAAATCTACGCAGATATCCTCCGTGAAATTAAAGGAGCGGTCAAGCCAGACGACACCAAAACTGCCATCAAAGCAGTTCGATCAACCCGGACCGGTGGCCTGCTGGTGGAATTCGGGCCAGAGGCCACAAACAAAGATGCATTCCGTGACGCGGTTCAAAAGGTTCTTGGAGATGCGGCAACGGTTGCCTCGCTCGAACCAATGGCCACCCTGGAAATCAGGGACCTCGACTGCGTCACGGACAAAGCTGAAGTAGAGGATGCCATTAGGAGGGAGTTCCCCAGCTTAAGTGAAGTCAAGGCAAGATTGACACGTGAAAACACAAGGGGGCAACGCATGGCTATTGTCGAACTAGCTGATAAAGACGCCCAGCAAATCCTGGCGAAGGGCAAAATTAAGATAGGTTGGGTGATCTGCAGGATACGGAGAAGAGCGATCCCTATCCGCTGCTTTAGATGCTTCGAATACGGACACACCGCGTATGGCTGTAGGCGACCCGACAGGAGATCTCTGTGCTACAAATGTGGTGAAACGGGGCACAAAAGGAAGGAGTGCACGAACGAGGCAAAATGCATTCTTTGCAAGGATGCTAAGCTAGCACCCGGCGACCTCAAACATGAGCCGGGGACAGGGAGATGCTGGGTTTTCAAGGAGGCCCTAACTAAAGCCAAATCGATACTCAAATGATCCGTATCCTGCAGGTCAATTTGCACCGAAGCACAAACGCCCAGGACCTACTTGAGCAGTTTGCGAGGGATAAAAAAGCTGACCTCCTGTTGCTGAGCGAGCAACATCATAGCAAGGACTCGCAAGCGTGGCACCCTGACGAATCTGGTACCGGGTGCGGTGTTCAGGGATAACATATTTCAGTGTTTATCTGACGCCTAACGTGGCAATGCGATCTTTTCGAACCAAACTCGATGCCCTGGAGGACGTTGTCTCGAACACAGAGGGCCACATGCTGGTCGGGGGAGACTTCAACGCTAGAGCCATTGAATGGGGTATGCCACAATCAGACCCAAGGGGAAAGCAAATCTTGAACATGGCGGCCAGAACAGCACTTTTTGTCCTAAATACTGGTAACACCCCTACTTTCCGCCGCTGGGGTTGCGTAGGAACCATACCCGATGTGACACTCGCTTCGGAGTCGCTGGTACCTAGAGTACACAGCTGGCGAGTACTAGAGGACTACTCGGCTAGTGATCACCAGTATATGGCGGTTGAGATTCACGACAGTGCCACTCTGCGTGCATATGCCCAAACTTCAATCCTCGGATGGAGGACTGGGAGGATGGACGTTGAGAGGTTCGCTGACGCGCTTACGGCAGGCGCACCGTTGCTGGGAGCTCCGCCAGGGAGTGGAGGGCCTACAGCCAAGGACTTGGTGAACTCGACTATGAGTACCATCATAGCTGCTTGCGAGTCTTCCATGCCCCGTCGGAGACCCCGACACGGTAAGCCTCCAGTATACTGGTGGTCAAACGAGATCGCCGAATAAAGAAGCGAGTGTCACAAACTTCGGCGAGAGGTCCAACGGGCGCGAACACGGGAGGAGGCAGACACTAGGCTAGCAGCATACAGGTCCGGCAGGAAATATCTTCGCACGCTTATTAACAAGAGCAAGGCCCGATGCTGGCAAGACCTCGTGGACGATGTAAATAGGGATCCGTGGGGCCTTGGCTACAAGCTAGTCATGGGGAAACTTGGTGCCCTACGGGAGCCTTGTATACATGACGCGGAAAAGGTGGACGCGATAGTGCAGGGACTCTTCCCGGCCCATCCCGTCCGTGTTGACGCTGTCCATGGTGAAACAGCAGTCGAGTGCCCACTCTTCACACAGCTGGAACTGGAGGAGGCAGTCCTCTCCCTGAAAGCGCGGGAAGGCTCCAGGTCCAGATGGTGTTCCAGCTGAGGTTTTGCAGCTCGTCTATCACCATTGTCCTGACTTGCTGCTCAGCACATTCAACGCTTGCCTACGGGACGGGGTTTTCCCGGTACGATGGAAGGTGGCGAGGCTCGTGCTGATCAGCAAGGGGAAGGGAAATCCCGAATCACCGTCTGCATACCGCCCGTTATGCATGGTAGACATGGCTGGGAAAGTGCTAGAGAAACTCATCAAGGGAAGACTCACTGACGCGATTCGTGCTGCTGGGGACCTATCTCCTCGGCAGTACGGCTTTAGAGCAGGACGTTCTTCAATTGATGCGATTGCAGAGGTGGTGAACATGGTCCAAAAAAGCGAGGGATCGTCCTGTTGGTGACATTTGACGTCAGGAATGCCTTCAACTCCGCTAGATGGGTGGATATTCTGGACACGCTGGAAAACTCTTTTCAAGTTCCCGAATATCTAATGCGGCTTTTGAGGAACTACCTAAAGGACCAAAGCCTGCTCTACGACACGACGCAGGGCCAACAGAGGATGGAAATTACATCGGGTGTTGCCCAGGGATCTATCCTTGGTCCGGACCTGTGGAACGTGTCTTACGACGGGCTACTGAGACTTGAGATGCCAGATGAGTCGTGCTTGGTCAGCTATGCGGATGATGTTGCGGCTCTGGTCGCCGGACGCACCGTTGAACAAGCGCAACTTAGGCTAGGTATGCTAATGCGCCGAGTGAGGGACTGGATGACTGCTCGCGGGCTCAGTTTAGCACTGGAGAAAACCGAAGTGGTCATCTTGACAAAAAAGAGAATCCCTAGAGTAAGGATGATCAGTACTGGAGATAGACAAATCGAATCGAAGCCAGCGGTGAAGTACCTGGGGCTAATGATTGACTCGAAGATGAGTTTCTCTGAGCAAATCAGGGCAACGGCTGAGAAGGCTGCTTCGGGAATATCGGCTCTGAGTCGACTTATGGCCAACGTAGGGGGACCCAGCTCATCAAGAAGATGCCTCTTGGTGAGTGCTGTAGGGTCCGTGCTACTGTACGGAGCAGAGGTATGGGGCGACGCCCTCAGCAAGGAGGTATACCGAAAACGATTGACACAGGTACAGAGAAGAGGAGCACTGAGAATTGTATCTTCGTGTCCAACAGTCTCCGACTCGGCGGTGAGAGTGATTGCAGGCGTGATACCTGTCGCCCTCCTTGCTAGAGAGCGCCACTCTATTTACTTGCGCCGAAACGAAGATGCGAGGGAGATGGTTGTCCGCGAGGAGAGACAACACTCGCTCAACGATTGGCAGCAGTCTTGGAGGAATTGCACGAAGGGAAGGTGGACTGCGCGCCTCATCCCGGATGTGAGACCGTGGCTAAATCGAAGGCATGGTGAGACTGACTTCTATCTGACCCAGTTTTTGAGCGGGCACGGGTATTTTCAGTCTTACCTGCACAGGATCGGTAAGTCACGGTCTCCCGATTGTCGGATTTGCCCAGGAGAGGAGGACAATGCCTGTCACACATTTTTTGCGTGTACCAAATGGGCCAAGCTGCGAAGGGAACTCTACAGGGAGACGGGAGAGCTCACCCCGGATAATATAGTTGCGGTGATGCTCGAATCAGTTTACAAATGGAACCAGGTGGCACATTATGCTCGGGCAGTCCTAAAAGATAAAAGGGACTCGCAGCAGCCGGAGGTGCTGGGGCTGGGGGATCGCTCTTCTGGCATTTCCTCTTCCCCTCTCCTCTCCCGCTAGGAAAGGGACTCCCCAGCTTGAAGGCGCCCCACGGCGTAACAAAACGAGACCTGGCCCGAAGTAATGTGTCAAACGGTTCCAGGCTAGGTTCTCAGATTGACAGGGGAGGTATTTAGTGGGGAGTCCAAGGGTATCCTCCATGGGAGTCCCACACTGCCAGACTCGGCGGGCGTAAATGCCTTCACCTCCCTACCACAAAAAAAAAAACAAGAGTTAAAAATTAAATTGCAACACGCTCTAAAAAGAGCACGAGAGATGATTGAATAGTAACAAAATAAACTCAGGTTCATCAAATAAATTTCAAAATAGGAGATTTAGTAATTTGAAAAAATACCACAGAAAGAAACACGAAACTCCCTACATAGGTCCTTATAATGTAATTGAAATTTAAGGAGTTAACATTGCAATAGATATTGATGGAAAATTAAAAGAAGTCCACAAAAATAATGTAAAATTGTTCAAATATAATTCTGAAAATTAATTGTTGAATCTATATCTATAACTTTAAAAGTCGGTATTTAAGTATTTATGGCAATAAGCTTAATTGAGTAAACATGAGTAATATTCATACAATAAAATAAAATAATTTATACATGTCATGTAGAATTAGCAGATAAAAATTTACCATAAATGCTTGTATTATATCTGCAATGTGAATAAGACTCACAATAATTCGAGTGTTTCATACTTAATTTAAATCTAGTACTCCACACTTTTTGTGGTATGGGTGTAGAGTGTGATAATACACACCATCTAAAAATAAACACAATTAGAATTAACGACTCACTCATTCATATTCTAAAACAAATCACCCATTATCATTGTCATTCAAAACCAAAACATGTGACGGTAATTCATTTCCGTACACAAACGCCTTGACATTGAAATCAGAGCATGTATACATATCTCAGATTACAAGAAATGTTCTCTACAGTACATTGCCATCATAAAATCTTTTCCCTTTTGCATTAACCTAAGCTTCATATTGCACCAATGCAAGAAGCACGGTGTTATGTTGCAATATACTGGAGAGTAAGTTAAAATATGTTATGCTATATACAACGTCGTCAATCGTCTAAGCTCCGCAAAGTGTATACGGCCAAGCGCATACGCTCATTGTCATTAAAACATGTACTTGTCGACCAACGGCAAGCGTAAAGTCTTCATAATCCATACCATTAGCAACGACGACCATGTACATAAGAAGCTTCGGGGTGTGCTTATAGAATTATCGACAAGCTACGCCCGTTGTCATCAAAGCATGTACTTGTCGACCAACGGCAAGCGTAAAGACTTCATAATTCGATCTACATAAACCACAACATTAGCGACGACAACGACCATGTACATAAGAAGCTTCGGGGTGTGCTTATAGAAATATCGACAAGCTACGCCAAGTGTTATACTACATAAGCCATAACATTAGCGGCGACAACGACCATGTACATGAGAAGCTTCGGGGTGTGTTTCCAGCAGAGTGACACTGTGCTAAACCCTGCCTTCAAACCATTTCTCGAATGCGCCGCAAAGCTTCACCACGCGAGTAAGTGAGAAGTGCGCGGAGGAAGAAGTTTACGTGGAACGAGAACGTACGTTTCAACTACTCAGCGAATTTAGGGCGAATTGAGGCCGCATGAATCGTTTAAAAGACAATTGATCGAGCGAGAAACGGCAAGTAGTAATAACAGCGGTTACAGAACTGTACGCAAAGTGAATTTCGCCGCGAAGTGATCATCGAGGCCAGAAAGTGCAACTAGTTCCGGTGCAATTGCAGGAAATCAACACATCAGTTAGATGGTGAGGTGTAGGCTTGAGCCGCGAACCTCATTCGGCTTGTAAGCGTTTTTACGCTGCGTAGCCACCATCGACTAATTCCCACTTTCTTCCAGGCATCCTCCGTCCGTGGAGACACCGCCAGACGCACGGGTGAAGCGTGCCGAGCAGAGCGAAAAGTCAGAAGCCGTGCCCAGAAGGACAGGAGCACCCCAGCTAGACCAGCACTCGCCAGCGTGTGTATCCCGATCTATCGAGTGGCAGCCGGAGTGTCCGCAGCAAGCAGCCCAGGTGCACTCCATCGTTCACCCAAGAAGAGTCTGGAGGAGGCACTCCGGGAAAACGCCAGGGCAGGTCCACGGCCTATCACCCGCGAGGAGTACTTGGGCAGATTGAAGGCGCCGCTGGACACCTCCGTCCGTGAAGCCAACTACAAGCGGAGGCGCGGCAGTCGACGGGAGCAGTTACGGCAGCAGCTCCACGAATTCAGGCGGCTCGCACGCATCTGCTCCCGTCGACCGCCGCGCCTCCGCTTGTAGTTGGCTTCACGGACGGAGGTGTCCAGCGGCGCCTTCAATCTGCCCAAGTATTACTAAAGCAGGAACTCATGCTATATGAGCATATTAACTCTGAGGAGAGGGCTGCTATTACTCAGCTATGTCAGGAGTTTAGTGACATTTATTTCCTGCCAGGGGATAACTTGAGTTACACGGAGGCGATCACACATGAGATTCCACTGGTGACAGATCAAGCGCCTATAAATCAGAAAATGTACCGCATGAGTCAACCCCAGAAAGATATTATTAACGAGCAGCTCAAGATGATGTTGGACAGCGACATTGTCCAGCCGAGCAAGAGCCCCTGGAACTCTCCCCTCTTGGTTGTGCCCAAGAAGGCCGGAGCCAATGGAGCAAAGAAATGGAGAGTAGTTGTTGACTTCAGGAGACTGAATGAGAAAACTATAGGAGACGCTTTTCCATTATCCCGTATAGAGGATATTTTAGACCAGTTGGGGCATTCACGGTATTTCAGTACGTTGGTTTTGGCCAGCGGTTATCATCAAGTCTCAGTGCACCCAAAAAATCGGCCGAAAACGGCATTTAGCACTAGTTATGGACACTATGAATTTAAGCGGATGCCTTTTGGTTTGAAGGGGGCACCAGCCACTTTTCAGAGGCTAATGAACTACATACTAACGGGTTTACAAGGTTTTGACTGTTTTGTGTACTTGGATGACATAGTGGTCTATGGGAAAAACTTGAGGGATCACATCGATAAACTACGGAAAATCTTTGTTAGGCTGAGACTAAACAACCTGAAACTCCAACCGGAGAAATGTCAGCTCTTACGGTCCGAGGTGGTATATTTAGGACATATTTGCTCCCAAACGGGTGCGCGGCCAGATCCAAGTAAGACTAGCTGCGTGCGGGATTTCCCCGTCCCTACGACGGTGCGCAGGCTACAGTCCTTTTTAGGACTAGTCAATTATCACCGGAAGTTTATTCCTAATTTCTCGAAGATAGCCAAGCCTCTTACAAACTTATTGCGGAAGGATGTTCGGTTTACATGGACGGATAAGTGTATGGAGGCATTTCAATTGCTGAAAAATTCGCTAGTAGAACCACCATTGCTGGCGTATCCTGATTTTTCCCAGCCATTTAATCTCACCACTGACGCAAGTAACGAGGCTTTGGGGGCCGTCTTATCTCAGGGAGAAATTGGCAAGGATCACCCCATAGCCTATGCAGGTCGGACTCTGAATAGAGCGGAGAGGAGTTACTCTACAATTGAAAAGGAGCTACTTGCGATGGTTTGGGCCGCTAAAAATTTCAGGTGTTATTTACAAGGACGACGTTTCACCATCTACACGGATCATAAACCCCTAAAGGGGGTGTTTAACGTGAAAGATCCTACGACACGGTTGGTAAGGTTTCACCATAAGTTGTCGGAGTTCGATTACCACATTGAGTATAAACCGGGCAAGTACAATAATAATGCCGACGCTTTGAGTAGGATTCCCCAGGATTCTGCCGGGGAGGCAGGTGATAAATATCAGTGTAATGTCCTCACTAGAGCACAAAAGCGGCGGGGATTACCTGATCAATCTCCAGAAGATTCTTCAGCAGAGCCGGCACCAGGGGGTGGCCGGAAAGACAATGGTATTACCACTGACGGTACGGAGGGGTCGATGGAGTCCTCGTTCCCACAATCCACGCCGGAGCAACAGAATTTATCTGGCTTAGTTTTCGAGGATCCCTGTACAGGCCCGATACTAGGAGGGCCCCAGGAGGAGCCCCAGGAGGACATTGGTAACTACGCAGCTGATAGTGATGAAACAATTAAGTTTGTCTCTCCGCAACCCGCGGTACAACCTGATATCCTGACCCTCGGTTCACCAGAGGAGATAAGGGCGGTCTTATTGGAGTTTCACGATTCTCCTTTTGGAGGGCATCAGGGGGTTGCGAAAACCTACAGGAAGATTCGCAAGAAGTATAAATGGAAGAATATGCTATCAGACATTAAAAAAAATGTGAGGACGTGTAAGAAATGTCAAGTTATGAAGGCTTCTCCCCAGCATCGCATGCCAATGGGTGTCACGGACATAGCGGAGAAACCATTTGATAAAGTATATCTGGATATCGTGGGGCCCCTCATTGAGACAACTTCTGGGAATAAGTACATTTTGACCTTTCAGGACAATTTAACAAAATTTGTGGATTGGTACGCTTTACCGAACGCTGAGGCGGAAACAGTAGCCAAAGTGTTCTTTGACGAGATTATTGCCAGGTATAGAATACCGAAGCAGCTAGTTGCCGATCAGGGGGCTAATTTTGTAGGGAAATTATTCAGGCAAGTATGTAAGCTATTAAATATAAAGAAAATGCAAACTACCGCCTATCATCCACAATCCAATGGAGCCTTGGAACGAGCCCATGGACCCCTTGTTGAATATTTGAGATCCATGGTGGATGACAATCCGCAGGTTTGGGATCAGTTTTTGCGTACGGCCGCGTTCGTGTACAATAACAGTGAACACGATAGCACGAAACTCACTCCAATGGACTGTCTTTATGGATTCACGGCAGATGTTCCATCGAACCTAAAGAAGGAGACAGCTCCTCTCTATGACCATGAGAATTATTATCTATTATTAAAGCACAAATTACAAAAGATGTATACCTTGGCACGTAGGAATATACTGGAGAGTAAGTTAAAGTGCATCCGAAGAGCTGATATTACTAAAGAAATAAAAGACACGCCAATTGTAGCAGTGTGCTTCAAGAACGATCAGAGATCGACTGTATTTGCCAATCACTTTTACATTGCCTTAAATACAAATTCCATGACCTAAATCAGTTACTTCTAAATTCCTTAATGACTGATTTGTGAACAAGACTTCTTCACGTGACCAATGTGTCATCAATACGATTTACTAAATTGCTAACTCACAAATCCTCATTTTACATATTCATACTCCAACTATCATTTACAAAACATTATAATGACCCAATCGCCAAGACTATGAATGAAAATTCAGAAGATAATGTAATACAATATCTTTAGCCGTTGTTATGCTATATACAACGTCGTCAATCGTCTAAGCTCCGCAAAGTGTATACGACCAAGCGCATACGCCCATTGTCATTAAAACATGTACTTGTCGACCAACGGCAAGCGTAAAGTCTTCATAATCCATACCATTAGCAACGACGACCATGTACATAAGAAGCTTCGGGGTGTGCTTATAGAATTATCGACAAGCTACGCCCGTTGTCATCAAAGCATGTACTTGTCGACCAACGGCAAGCGTAAAGACTTCATAATTCGATCTACATAAACCACAACATTAGCGACGACAACGACCATGTACATAAGAAGCTTCGGGGTGTGCTTATAGAAATATCGACAAGCTACGCCAAGTGTTATACTACATAAGCCATAACATTAGCGGCGACAACGACCATGTACATGAGAAGCTTCGGGGTGTGTTTCCAGCGGAGTGACACTGTGCTAAACCCTGCCTTCAAACCATTTCTCGAATTCGCCGCAAAGCTTCACCATGCGAGTAAGTGAGAAGTGCGCGGAGGAAGAAGTTTACGTGGAACGAGAACGCACGTTTCAACTACTCAGCGAATTTAGGGCAAATTGAGGCCGCATGAATCGTTTAAAAGACAATTGATCGAGCGAGAAACGGCAAGTAGTAATAACAGCGGTTACAGAACTGTACGCAAAGTGAATTTCGCCGCGAAGTGATCATCGAGGCCAGAAAGTGCAACTAGTTCCGGTGCAATTGCAGGAAATCAACACATCAGTTAGATGGTGAGGTGTAGGCTTGAGCCGCGAACCTCATTCGGCTTGTAAGCGTTTTTACGCTGCGTAGCCACCATCGACTAATTCCCACTTTCTTCCAGGCATCCTCCGTCCGTGGAGACACCGCCAGACGCACGGGTGAAGCGTGCCGAGCAGAGCGAAAAGTCAGAAGCCGTGCCCAGGAGGACAGGAGCACCCCAGCTAGACCAGCACTCGCCAGCGTGTGTATCCCGATCTATCGAGTGGCAGCCGGAGTGTCCGCAGCAAGCAGCCCAGGTGCACTCCATCGTTCACCCAAAAAGAGTCTGGAGGAGGCACTCCGGGAAAACGCCAGGGCAGGTCCACGGCCCATCACCCGCGAGGAGTACTTGGGCAGATTGAAGGCGCCGCTGGACACCTCCGTCCGTGAAGCCAACTACAAGCGGAGGCGCGGCGGTCGACGGGAGCAGTTACGGCAGCAGCTCCACGAATTCAGGCGGCTCGCACGCATCTCGACCACGACAGCGGAGCGGTCTCAGTGGCAGCAGAAGGTGACGGAGCTGCGGCGCAAGATCAAGAAGGAGGTGAAGGATCGTATACGCGCTACTAAACGCGACCGAGCAGTTGTAAAAAATTCAAATAAATATTTAAAAAAAAATACGAAACTGGGTGTTTTCTTTTGGCAAGTCCAAAGAGTTTGAGGCGGATAAGGTAAGCTGCAGGTGGCGAGGCTGAGTGGTGCCCAAAGTACCGGAGCAGGACATCTCGGAAAAGGCCGGGAGGATCCTGTGAGGTAGGAGATTTATAACATTACAATCAGCGTAGCGCTTGTGCTACACAGATATTTACTTGAAGTCCTTTTGAAGCAAAGTCCCTAAACCTACAATAATAGAAGTATATTAATAAATAAATAAAGCGTAGTCCAGATCCAGTCAGATTCGTTACATGTCATCCCAGGAGGGAACCCCATGGCACCCCCATATCCTCGGGTCCGTGGAGGCGGTATTTCCCAAATAATGCTAACCTACAAGAGTGCTCTTGTCGACCGGCATTCCCCTTGGGTATCTTAGGGCAAAACTCCCCAAAGAGTGCTAGCCTCCAAGAGTATTCCTGTCGGCCAGCATTCCCCCTGGGGAGGAGGTACCAAACACATATATTGTACTAGAAAACTTCTAGTCGCATAAATAAAAAAAAACGTATACCGCATCAAACAAGCCGTTGGATAAACTTTGGACTTAAATTTTGCTTTTGCTGTTTAGTTGTTTAAATTTAATTTTTGAGATAAATGAAATCGTTAATTCCAAAATAAAAGCTTTTTTAAACAAAGTTTTTCACATTGAAGATATAACGCCTAAAGTTTTGAAAAATTTACTGCATCAAATAACCTGTGAACCACTGTATATAATTTATTATGCGTCCTAAGCATAGGAATCTAGTAGAAAACGTCTTTATATCCCGAAAAAACATCTATACAGTATTTCCTTTAAAAGTAAAGCTGAAGCTTAAACAATATATTTAAAAAACAAAAAAAAACTAGTAAGTCTAAATTATCAAATTTACTCGTACTCTGTAGTTACTATTTAAAACAGCTCCATAAACCAAAACTATAAATGCGGAAGACCAATCTAAACAATAACTAATTTAAACTGCTAAACAAACAGATTTTTCGACATAATATTACAACCTTTCTAAAAGCAATATTGCAGTAAGTACATACTCTTCTCATTATGAATTTTTGCAGCATTGTATAAGGTAATAGCCATAAAGCAAAACAAAAAGTGACCAAGATAAATATCTGTTCTCGCCTATTCATATTCCAAATTCGCTTGGCACTCGACATAATCCATATTTACCATTTAAGACAATCTCTAGTATTAATTCAATTATGTAACGAGTTTGCAATATCTATTGATAAACTTAATCTTTTTTAGAAGCCCATTCATGTCTCTTCGCAATAAACAATGGTTTTTTCAAAAATCACTTCATGCATTGATAACTCCTGTGAATTTCTGCACAATCATTGAACAAGTCGTGAAGTAACCGTCGAAAAAAATGTAAACAAAAAACTGTTTTTGTAATGTTTCTTAATAAGCCTCTTCCATGTAAGGTGAATGAATTGTTAGCAGCGCGGTTATTACCTTTTGGAAATGAGGTCAGTGCGTTATGTGATCGGGGAATTAGATTTGATTTATTATGCCGGTCATTAGGTCTGCTATGAGGAAATTAAGGGGAACAGAAACCAATCAGCGCTTTAAGTGGAATCATATAATTTAACGTTTTTATACAACATAACAATATAACATGCATTTTGAAAACAAGTAACAATTCAAAATATCACATTTTGGTTGAGCCTAGGTTCTTCTGATGAAGAAGTTAATGGGTTCTCATCTGCTCAATATTTGCCAGAAGATCCGCTATAGCCACCAGAAAGACCACCGAACGATGAACTATGGCCTGAGGAAAGGCTTTCGTGACCTCCAAAAGAGCCACCTCCATATGATCCCCCTGATGAACCTCCATATGATCCTCCTGATGAACCTCCATACGATCCTCCTGATGAACCTCCATACGATCCCCCTGAGGAGCCACCAAAGCTTCCATGGCCGCCTTCATATCCTCCGACGGAACCATGATCTCCAGCTCCGCCATCATATCCTCCGATTGAGGCGCCGTGGTCATCGCCTCCAAAGGAAGCTTCATGTCCTCCATAAGACGCTTCCTGACCACCGTAAGATGACTCGTGTCCACCTCCAAAGGAAGATTCATGTCCACCTCCAAGGGATTCATGTCCCCCAAACGAACCACCTCCGTATGAGCCGCCATGTCCTCCGCCTAACCCTCCGTGGAGATCAAAAGTTCCATGACCTAAAGCGCTAGCAGATTGTCCACCTGAGAGGCCACCGGCATAATTCCCAATGATGCCAGCACTGTGGCTACCACCTAACGCGGCTCCAACGCTTGCAGCTGCACTATGACCTCCACTGTATCCACCTCCGTGTCCGCCTCCGCCTACGACGATTCCGCCATGGTCGCCACCAAATCCACCGCCATATCCTCCATCACCACCGCTCAAATGGCCAGCTGATGCGATTGCCGTTACTGTTAGAATGCACACAAACACTTTCATCTTAAGATACTGAATACGTTTTAATGACTGATACTTTCCCAGCCAAGTTAATGCCTTATATAGAGGCTTCTAATCTCATCGTTGGCGCGCGTCGGATAGTTACAATTAAAGCACCACCATGGTGCACTTTCTTTGAGTTTTGTGTAATTGGATACTCGGACGCAACAATATTTTTTTCACGCTAGTTCCACAATCCAGTTTGCAGACTGCAATCTGTTTTTATGGACATCGACTCCGACGGAGCTCGACCGGAAGCCCGACGGACGGATTAATTGTAAATGAGTTTAGGTAAGAGACAGCAGACTTACCTGGCTGCAAAAGGCGTCAGCCCACCACGCCGACCTTAGTGACCGAGTGGAGCCAGACATGTGGGAAAGCCGGCGCAGCAGCGCGAAATTGAAAACGTGGTACAGCGAGTAGCTTTACGCCCTCACGCATGTTCGATGTCGAAATAAGGGACTGCTTGCGTACAGATAATTAATAGAATCTTTTGTAAAACTTAATTTCATGCTGATTTGACTCAAGAAATAGGTACTTCATCATTTTATGCTATATCCTAAGGTTACGAGCAAAAGAAAAGAGTATTATACAACAGTGCAAATCGATTTTGGATTTCAAATGAATTTTGCAATATACGAGTATTTCATTTAGGGCATGTTTGGGTAGTATACTGGAGAGGACTTCAATATGCCCGTGATTATGAGAATTGAACATATTGGGTCAAGTTATGCCTAATGCGATAATTTCAAGCGCATATTACGGCTGGCGAATTAAAGCTTTGGATACGTTTTGCACAATGTATTGCTCAAAGTCATCGATCTATGACAAGAAAAAATGCTGAACCACTGAGAAGAAAAGCAAATTTTCTGCATAATATCCGCTCAAGATTACTTTTTGTATTTTAACGACCCTAAATAAACACGCGCTAATGAAGTAGATCGTATTCACGGTTCCCACATGTAATCTGCGGTCCAAAATAACTTTCAACAAATCAAGTTGTAAACTTACGCAAAAATAAAATTTCCTCTGACTTAAACCGCCCAACGACAATGCTCATTAATTAAGTAAAAGATATTGCATTGTGTAAGTTCTACAGAAGATGTGGAGCTTGAAATATTGCAATGAATGCATTAACATTTGAGGTTTCTGCACAAGATGATCATTCATTCTTCTTTGAGTTTGCGCTGTCCACCTGAAATTGCAGCGAAGTCATTTGAAAAGTGAACAGGAAAAAGTTCAAGTTACTACATTGAAAAGAAAATGCGAATCAATGAAATTTTACAGGAAATACCAGTCAGACCGAGATCAATGATCCAATGAATTCGTAACGTCCATAGTTCCAGTCTGCATGCAAAATAATGTTACATGAGTTTGTAAATTAACATACACGACTTCTAAACAACGAGCACTGTACGGGATTAGTATAAAAGTATACAACTTATCAAAAGTGTTATGTTATCTTTGGTAGCAAGCTTTAACCTTATACCTAAAAATTATTTTTGCAGTATAAGCTGAGCTAGTAAGAGGGTACATTTGCTAGAAGAGCTATCAGTCATTAAAACTCTGGACAAATTGCTTAAAAGTTGTCGATAAAGAGCTTATTTAAGTTATATTTTATTGGGCATACATATATAATAAAATTGAAATCAAAAGGCAAGCATAACCCCCTTGGATCCGTTTTCCTTGGAGCTGGTGCGACTTAGCACCATAGCTCCCTTCTATGTGTGAGCAATTATTTGCCCACCATTATTAACGTGATTGTGCTATTCTAATTATTGTGAATTATATTTTCTTGAAGTTAGCGCAGATAGTTGGATAAGTTTCTTTTGGTAGTGCTTTGCCTTTTAGGATTCCTAGGGTAGTGTTAGGATGGTTGTCTACTTTGTCGAGCAGTTTGAGTGCTTTGTCACGTACGAATATGTCGACAGGTTCTATTCTAAGGTCCTTGTATATGTCCGTATTTCTAACATACCATGGGATTCCGAAAATTTGCCGAATGCTTTTGTTTTGGATGGATTGTAGTGCCTTTTTGTTGGTCTCTGTCGTCTGGTAGAAACGCTGTACTACCATATAGTAGCGTCGGTCGTATTATTTGTTTGTAGATCAGCAGACGGTTCTTGATGTTGAGTTTCTTGGCCTTAAGGAGTTGGGATAGTATATTGTAGCAATGTCCTCGTTTGTTGCGTATGTGGTCGGTCCAGGAGAGTTTGTTGTCGAATGTCAGTCCTAAGTATTTGGCTGTTCTCGACCAGGCAATATTTTCGTTTTCAACAGTCAAAGTTTTCGGTTGTTGTTGTCTTTTTCTGGTTATAAATAATGCCTGGGTCTTGTCTGAGTTTAACTTGACCTTCCACTTGCGAAAATAATTCAAAAGTATGTCTATGGACAGTTGCAGTTTGGTGGTGATGACTCTTGCTTGTCTGGATGAGTATAAAACACAGGTATCGTCGGCATATAGGGACTATATGCCTATGTCAAACATAACCAAACCCGTTGATTTCCTGCGGTTTAGCCCTATTCTAATGTGTTGGACCACCCTAGTAAGCTGGAGTTCTGTGTAGTGTAATGGCTTGAAGCCAAATTGTTCTTCTGGAAGTATTTCTTATTCGGTAACAACTTCAGTTAGTCGATTTAGTAGCACCTGCTCTACTATTTTCGACGCGAGGATAAAAGGCTCATGGATCGCCAGTTTTGTGGGAACATGAGGTTTTTACCAGGTTTTGGAAGAACAATAACTATTGCCGATTTCCATATTATGGGGTATTTTCGCAAGCGGAAAATTTCGTTAATTATCGCTGCTATTGCATCGAGAATATTATTCGGGAGCCATTTTAACATGGTGTTTGATATTAAATCAAATCCCGGTGCTTTCCGTCTGTTCAGTACTTGTATGATGTCTTTAACCTCTTGAAGACAGGTGCTTTGTATTAGATCGGAGTCTGTAATGTCTGAACTCATGAGCCTGTTGGTCAACCGATTGACGTCGTCTTCGTGTTTGTCAAGGTCCTCCTCATCGGATGAATTTTCACAGAACTGTTGTTCTAGAGTATCTGCGAAGGCCTCCGCCTTACCAGAACTGTCGAATTTGATACCGTAAGGGCCGTGAATTGGTGGTATTATAAGTTTGATTTTAATACGAAAGTATTTGGAAACCCCCCAGAAAGCATCGCTCTCAGGCTCCAGACTTTGCAAGAAGCTCTCCCATTGTTCATTGCGGAATTTCGATATCCGATCACGTATTTTGTTTGTAATTTGATTTGCTTCCTGGCGTAATCTAGGATCACCTGTGTTCCTAGCCCTTCTCCGAACTCAATTTCTCCTCCTTATTAAATTTTTGATGTCGTTAGGGAGTTCATAGGGGTTTCTCACCCTTGTCAGAGTTGGGACTGTGTTGTCCTCTTTTGTCTGTATTATTTTGTCTGTGATTTCTTCTATCATTCTCTCTGTATTGCTGGCTGTTTCGGGTGTTTGAATAATGATTTCTTTAGCCAGTGCGACTTGGAAAGCTTGCCAATCAGTTTTCTTCTTTACTTGTAGGGGTTCGTCTATGTATATTCCTCCTATTAAGAAGAGCACCGGTTTGTGATCGGATGAAAGTTCGTCGAGGACTTCGATGCGTACATCGTGTTCAAAGGTACGTGATATACCAATATCGAGAGGATAACTATTTCGGTAGCCGTAATGTGTTGATGAATCGGTTTAACTCAGTCCCAGCACGATTGCTTCTCACAGCTCCCCAGCTTCAGTGATAGGCATTGAAGTCTCCGGCAAGGAGTATGGGACCCTGAAAGTCCAGAAGTTTTTTAATATCTTCAATGAGCGTAGCTGCCTTCAGGCGGCTGTACACCGAGACTACCATAAATTCAAAAGAATCCGTCCGCACTTGAATTGCAGTAGCTTCTAGTGTTTGTAACGTAGGTTCCTTCTCACAAGAATGGCCGTTCCGCCTCCTCTGCCTGTTGTTCTGTCATTTCTGTACAGAAAATAGTTAGGGAAGCGTAGGCGGTTTCCAGGCTTCAGGAAGGTTTCCTGGATGAGAATGATGTCAAACTTATAATGAAATATAAGTTGAGTCAACTCACCAGTCTCATGAAGCAGGGAATTTGCATTCCATGTGAGAATGGTTAAATGATCCATGAAGCTCATTATTGTGTCATTATCAGTGTGCTGTTGAAACTGTTTTGTGATGCAAACATTCCCTGGATCATTTTCGCCATCATGTCTTGCATCATGGTTTGGAATTGTGTTTGCATGGTGGCAAAGAGTGTGTCCATGTTGTTATTTGTATTTAGTG
The DNA here is from genome assembly GCA_963969285.1 of Odontomyia ornata. Classification (NCBI taxonomy): domain Eukaryota; kingdom Metazoa; phylum Arthropoda; class Insecta; order Diptera; family Stratiomyidae; genus Odontomyia; species Odontomyia ornata. The sequence goes on from OZ017739.1 coordinate 313,847,033, forward strand.
GAGTGTTTGCTTGTTTTTGTGCGTTTTTATTTTGTTGTTGTGTAGATGTTGTGGTGGTTTTGTTGTTATTAGCAGCTGCAACTTGTGTGAACGATTTCTTGACATTCACTGGGTTCCGAGGACATCCACCATAGTTGGCTGGATGTTCTCTACCACAGCTCACACATTTTGGCTTTTCCTCTGCTTTTTTAACGCGTTTGGAAAAATGGTGGAGCCCATCGCATTTAATACAACAGGCCTGAGCGTGACAATTTCTGGAGGAGTGTCCAAACTGCTGACAGTTGTGGCACATAACTTGTCCTGCACGGGGGCGTTGCGGTTAAACAGTGCATATGAGGTGACATATTGCCCTTATATTGTATATGTCAGTCTCGCTTTTGGGAAGGAGGACCTTCACCAACCTGGATGGCCCATCTCGTAACTTAATATAGTGGATTTCAATGGGGTGAAATCCTTGGCTCTCCAGATCTCCTTTAATGTCATCAATCGACAGTCCATACAGACCCCTGATTACCACATTTAGATTCCTTTCTTCAGGAAGGATATACGTATGGTATTGTATCGTCATTTCTGTCAAGTATCTTGTAAGTTTCCTGTGGTCTTGTGGTGTCTCTGGTACTATCTGGATCCCCAAGTAGACCATTTTGGCGGATTCGTGTTTTATTCCGAGGTCTTTCATGTCCTTTAGGACCTGGGTCCACTTTTCAGGCTCTCGGAGGAGGACATGTACCGTTGTCCGTTTTTTTTTGTCGTCGTCTGGGGATTTGGATGTGGTGGGCGCTGTGGGAGTGGTCTTCTTTTTTGGTGGGATGGCCAGCTCTGGTAGAGCCATTGAGGGACCCGGCGGTGGCAGAGCAGGAAATTCCTCACCCTCCTCAGCAGAGTCTTCCTGCATCGACTCATTTTCTTCTTCTTCTTGGATTGATTCTTCTTCCATCGCTTCTTCTTCTGAAGAAGGAAGAGAGTGCGGTGGGCCCTCTGATGAGGAAGATAAAGACTCCACTTTTCTCTTTTTGTTTTTGGTTTTCTTTTTTGATTTAGCCAGCGCCAAATCCCTCAATTGCTCCATGAGCTCTTTGTTAACTCGGCGTTGTTCTGCCAACTCGGAGTTAACCTCTATCAATTGCTGTTGAGCCTGCCTCAAATGCTCTATGACTTCGTTAAGCTGTGCCTGCATAGCTTGCAAAGTTTGCAATTGCCCAATCAGCAGAGCGATCTGCTGATCTTTGTCCATTGTGGATATGTCTGTCATATCCACAATCCGCCCAAACCAAACCCACACAGTAAGAAATTTATCCAACTATTTTCACAATTTCTATTCGGATCAACAACAATAATTAAAACAACACGCTTTCGCAAACAAGGAAAGCAAATAGCACTCACCCAGAAGAACCCGTGCCTTTTTGCCAGCTTATTCTTTTCCTGGTAGTTGAGAATCTTCCCTCCTGCTCACACTTTCACTGTTCATTCACTAACTCTAATATAACTGCTTATATGCACTCACTCACTAATTAACGATTTCGACTTTTGAATGTCCGCAACGATGCACAGCTTCCACAAGACGGTGGTGGTGGCAAGCATGAGCGCTTTTGTCAATATTTAAACAAATTAAGTTTTTTCCTAAAGTTTCCATTTCCTTGCCTTGTAGTATTGCTGATTGGAGCTGGTGCAATTTAGCACTGTAGTTCTTTTCTATCTAGGAGCGAAATTTCGCTAACCACATGTAGCGAGACCGCATTGCATTATATATGAGTATATTCACATTACGTATGGTGTAGTGGTTAGAGCGCTCACCCCGTAACCCGAAGGTGCCTGATGCGATCACGCTGATGGCAACTAGATTTGTTTTGGATGATCCTTCAGACGGACTAGAAAACCTGTTCAGTTACGTACTGGTATAAAATCAGAACGTATCGCATGCGGGTGGACGGAAACATGGACAAAGCTTGGTACTGCCCATATCACCTTCTCAAGTGCCTACTCATTCAATCAAGATAATCATGTACTCTGACTATCTCTAAGCAAAGCCGCGAAATAGAAGCTGTAGTACTAAGATAAAACAAAATTATTTCCAAAATATGGCTAACTAAAACAACCACGAATAATTGGATAGGTCTCATTTTTATGAACTATGTACTAAAATACAAAACCCTATTGCAATCACGACATGCATCTGTCTGTCCGTCCGCCTATTTGTCACAGCAGTTTTTTTCCCCAAACTATAGAAGCTTCTTCTTCTTCGTAGCACTGCAACTTCTCTCTTACCTTCACTTCTTGCAAATAGTGCCTCCAACTGTCTTGGTCCATTGACCGCATGCTCCAATTTCAAAATTAGAGCTGCGATGAACTGTTTTCGTCGATCGAGTCAGACCAGGGTTTCCTCAGTTTCCCCAGAGGCCTCCGGTCTTTTGGGTATCTGTTGTTCGTCCATACCATTCATGTGTCCAGCCCATTGCAGCTTGCGTAGTCTGACAATCGTTGGGACCTCAGGCTCGCCAAAAGTTTAATGTAGCTCATGGTTGTATCGAATTCGCCAATGGTCCCCATCTAGCTTCGTCCCGCTTCGGCACTCAAAGGCGTTCAATATATTTGCGGATGCTTGGGTTAGGGTCCATGTTTCACACCCATAGCATAACACAGGTCTTATCACAGATTTGTATACTTGAAGCTTTGTTTTTCTGTGTATGCAGCTGGTTTTCAAGATCGTCAAAACTGAATAGAATATTTTATTTGCAAGCCGTGTTCTTCGGCATATTTCGTCTCTTTCATTACCCGTTATCGTTATTTTGGTACCTAAATACACAAATTTGCTCACATTTTCAATACTGTATTCACCAAGTGTGATATTTTGTGTGCTTGAGGTATTTTTCTTCGACTGCGTCATGAGCTTTGTTTTATGTTTATTGATTTGTAGCTCTACTAGTTTTGCTTCGCTGTTGAGTTTCAGGAAGAGTTCTTTGGCAGTTGTTAATGACTGTGACAAAATGTTCATGTCGTCCGCATATGCTGCTACCTCGACAGGTAGCTTCCTTACGACGACTCCAGAGCCAAATTGAATAGCAATCTCCCTGTTTTAGTCCGATGTTTGTGTCAAATGCATCAGTGGATTGGTTATTAATGCAGACTTTGGAGATCAGTGACGTCATTGTCATTTCGGTAGGACGGACTAGTTTGGTTGGGATGCCAAAGCAAAGCATTATTTGGTACAATACCTTACGATCAATACTGTCGTATGCTTGCTTAAAATCAACGAAAATTTGATATACGTCTATGTTGAACTCCCAGCATTTTTCAAGTACCTGCTTGACTGTGAATAATTGGTCTTTTGTCGATCTACGTGCTCTAAAACCACCTTGATACTCCCCAATAATACTGTTGGCGTATGATCCAATTTTATTTTAGAAAGTTTCTATTCTCTTACCCTATTTTTAATTGTAGGAAAAAAGATAAAAAGATAATAATCTCATTTTTCTCACTAACAACATAGCATTCATTACATCCCATTAACAAAATTTCATTCGAGACCTTCATATCAATTAATTTTATTCATTATCTCCCACTAACATAGTTTTTTTGCTATACTAACAAAAATTCATTCGCTAACAAATTTCATTTCAATGTCCATTAAGAAAGGTTCACAGTTGAAGCTGCTCAACGAATGGAAATTATCGCGTTTGTCGACATGGAAAAGATGTGTGGGTAACGGAATCGAAGCGTATTGAACTTTGATTACGTTACCTCGATACGACAGCGGAAATTGGGGAAGGAAACTATTGGGAGGTTGGTTTTTTGAGCCGATCATACGGTATTTGGTTTTGAAAAGAGCGGGGGGGGGGGGGTTGGTTTTGTCGTGATTGATAATGCAAAGAAAAGGGTTTTGATTGGAAATTAAAAGAGGGAAGAAGAGTTTTTGATTTGGATTTGGCGATGAAGAGTTTTGAAGAATACGAAAAAAGTTCTACGAATTCGACAATTAAATAAAGTTTTCTTGTGGCATTAGTGAATAAAAGTGGAAGACGGGTGTTAAACTCGAAAGAAAGAAGTTCGGCAAATTAGAAAATGAAGTGAATGTTTGCTTATGGCATTAGTGAATAAAAGTGAAGGAAGAGTGTTAAACTCGAAAGAAAGTGAATGTCGTGTGTTCTAATCTATTCACGTGAAACCAAAAAACAAAACGAGACATGTGTCATGATTATTGATGATAATCCTTTGGATTTAGTTATACGGTGTTGACGATCTTAGTAACTTGATCGTGCAAAAGATTCTACTCCTCGGATTCAAGTGTTAAGACGTGGCAAATTCCGATGATCGTTCTGAACTTAAAAGCTGAGCATTCGCTAGAACTGTGCCAAAGATTTGTCCGGGACAGTGTCGCTATTGAGTAATTAAGGTTGTTTGGTGCGAAATAAATTGATATCCTAAGGGAGGGGAACAGGATCCTGGAACTCAAAATATCGAAACTGTAGATCGAAATGGTGGCCGATAAGATTCAAGAATAGCATGTCATTGTCATTTATGTAAATAGTTACGAAAGAGTCCATTACATTTCAGTACCCTCGCTCCAGTTGCTGAGTGTCCAGCAACATCAACAGGGGTGAGTAATTTGTCTCTTTTTCCGTTTTTTTATTTTTTACATCATATTCCGAGTTTATGTTGTTTTTGCTTTGCCATATGGTGGTTCTGTTTTAAAGCATCATATTTTGAACTTATGTTTTTTTCTTTGCCATACATTAGTTGCCTTGATAACAAATATCACATAACTATTGTATTAACATTGTTTTTGAATTAATTCACTTTAAGAAAGCGGTTGGTTTATTTTGTTTGAATCTTCCATTGAACTGTTATTTTCCTTATTAACATAAATAAATCGGCCATAAAGTATAAAGAAAACCATATTTTTCATTTCTCAAAGCCAGCGCCTCTCCTCCCTTCTTCCTTCTTTGTGACAATTTTTTTGTTTATAGTGGCTCAGCACGACTAGAGGGTGCTCCGGAGGACTTGCGACATGACTAAGCGCTAGCTGGCCTCAATATGCCACCCCGGGTGACGCAGCCCCCTACTAGAAATTAATGTCTGCAACTGCGGTGACTTCCGCGGTTGCTACCGGGCTTCCTATCGAACCAGACACTATACTTTTGATTACATCTTTTTTGAATTTCCAGATAATATGAATAACAAAAATATAAGACATTCAAGGCGGTAATCTCATGCTTAATGATCTCCGTCATCCCTTTACGAAAGCTGAACATCGCCTGTGCCATTTTTAAACCGAGTTTGATTTCTAACGAGGTTGCATCCTGCGAGGTTTCATAGATTTGCGCGTGGTTCCTCAACGTTGTCCCAACTGTTTCCGCGAGATCGACTACTTGATCAAACGTATGAGACTTTTGCATCACATGTATGGCTTGGATGTTGGACTTACTGGTCGAAATCATGCATCCCACTTCGTCACTGAACGTTGTGCTGCCGAGGTCACCTAACTTGCGTGAAAATTGTGATGGGTTTTGGTCATCCGTTACAACTTTCTCGAGTAGTTCATGCGTTTTATCTGCTTGTGCGGCACTGAGTTGTTTCACTAATGTATTCTTTAGGGTTTCAAATGGATTCATCGGGTGCGGTTTAAGTCTTTTGTCTTTCACTTTGATATAACATGCGGCGAGAGCTAACACTGCGTGACTGATTTTTGCCTCCTTGGTCGTACTTCTCGCCATTTGGAAAGAACGCTCGATGAGCGCCAGCTCCAGTACGGAATTTTCAGGCGTGAATTCCAGTTATTTCACTGTCACCGCAATCTGTTGGGCACTGACCGCAGCTACGTTTCCGTGCACATCAGCGCCTTGAGCTTCGTTTTCGTTCGCCGTTGTTAGTGGCATTTAAGTTTTTTTACATTCTATTTTATCAAATATTCCTCATTTTAGTGCACTACGTGTTCAGATCACGTCGTTGTCACCAATTTGTGGGTTTTTTTTTTGTGGTAGGGAGGTGAATGCTATTTATGCACAGAGTGTGGGACTCCCATGCACGACTGGACTACCCACTAAACACCTCCCCTGTCAACCTGAGAACCCAGCCTGGAACCGTTTGACACATTACTTCGGGCCAGGTCTCGTTTTGTTACGCCGTGGAGTGCCTTCAAGCTGGGAAATCCCTTTCCTAGTTGGAGGGGAGAGGGGAAGAGGAATTGCCAGAAGAGCGATCCCCCAGCCCCAGCGCCCCCGGCTGCTGTGAGTCCCTTTCATATTTTAGGACTGCCCGAGCATAATGTGCCACCTGGTTCCATTTGTCAACCGATTCGAGCATCACCGCAATTATATTATCCGGGGTGAGCTCCCCCGTCTCTCTGTAAAGTTCCTTTCACAGCCTGACCCATTTTGTACACGCAAAAAATGTGTGACAGGCATTGTCCTCCTCTCCTGGGCAAAACCGACAATCGGGGGACCGTGACTTACCGATTTTGTGCAGGTAAGACTGAAAACACCCGTGCCCGCTCAAAAGCTGGGTCAGATAGAAGTCAGTCTCATCATGCCTTCGATTAAGCCACGGTCTCACATCCGGGATGAGGCGCGCAGTCCACCTTCCCTTCGTGCAATTCCCCCAAGACTGATGCCAATCGTTGAGTGAGCGCTGTCTCTCTTCGCGGACAACTATCTCCCTTGCATCCTCGTTTCGGCGCAGGTAAATAGTGCGTCGCTCTCTAGCAAGGAGTGTGACACGTGTCACGCTTGCAATCACTCTCACGGCCGAGTCGGAGACTGTTGGATACGAAGATGCAATTCTCAGTGCTCCTCTTCTCTGCACCCGTGCCCAACGTTTCCGGTATGCCTCCTTGCTGAGAGCGTCGCCCCATACCTCTGCTCCGTACAGTAGCACTGACCCTACAGCACTCATCAAGAGGCATCTTCTTGATGGACTGCGCCCCCCCACGTTGGCCATAAGTCGACTCAGAGCTAATATTCCCGAAGCAGCCTTCTCAGCCGTTGCCCTGATTTGCTCAGAGAAACTCATCTTCGAGTCGATCAGTAGCCCCAGGCACTTCACCGCTGGCTTCGATTCGATTTGTCTATCTCCAATACTGATCATCCTTACTCTAGGGATTCTCTTTTTTGTCAAGATGACCACTTCGGTTTTCTCCAGTGCTAAACTGAGCCCGCGAGCAGTCATCCAGTCCCCCACTCGGCGCATTAGCATACCTAGCCTAAGTTGCGCTTGTTCAACGGTGCGTCCGGCGACCAGAGCCGCAACATCATCCGCATAGCCAACCAAGCGCGACTTATCTGGCATCTCAAGTCTCAGTAGCCCGTCGTTAGACACGTTCCACAGGTCCGGACCAAGGATAGATCCCTGGGCAACACCCGATGTAATTTACATCCTTCGTTGGCCCTGCGTCGTGTCGTAGAGCAGGCTTCGGTCCTTTGGGGAGTTCCTCAAAAACCGCATTAGATATTCTGGAACTTGAAAAGAGTTTTCCAACGTGTCCAGAATATCCACCCATCTAGCGGATTTGAAGGCATTTCTGACGTCGAGTGTCAACAACAGGACGATCCGTCGCTTGGTGCGACTATATGCCTCTGCCTTTTGGACTGCGCTCACCACCTCTGCAATTGCATCAATGGTAGAATGTCCTGCTCTAAAGCCGTACTGCCGAGGAGATAGGTCCCCAGCAGCACGAATTGCGTCAGTGAGTCTTCCCTTGATGAGTTTCTCTAGCACTTTCCCAGCCGTGTCTAGCATGCATAACGGGCGGTATGCAGACGGCGTTTCGGGATTTCCCTTACTCTTGCTGATCAGCACGAGCCTCGCCACCTTCCATCGTACCGGGAAAACCCTGTACCGCAGGCAAGCGTTGAATGTGCTGAGTAGCAAGTCAGGACAATGATGATAGACGAGCCGCAATACCTCAGCTGGAACACCATCTGGACCTGGAGCCTTCCCCGTTTTCAATGAGAGAACTGCCTCCTCCAGTTCCAGCTGTGTGAAGAGTGGGCACTCTACTGCTGTTTCGCCATGGACAGCGTCAACACGGACGGGATGGGCGGGGAAGAGTCCCCAAACTATCGCGTCCATCTTTTCCGTGTCATGTATACAAGGCTTCCGTAGGGCACCAAGTTTCCCCATGACCAGCTTGTAGCCAAGGCCCCACGGATCCTTGTTCACATTGTCCACAAGATCTTGCCAGCAGCGAGCCTTGCTACTGTTGATCAGCTTACGAAGGCATTTCCTGGCCGACTTATATGCTGCCACCTGCTCGCATGCCTCATCAGGGTTCCGCACCCGTTGAGCCTCACGTCGAAGCTTGTGATACTCCCTTCACTTTTCAGCAACTTCAGTTGATCACCAGTACACTGGGGGCTTGCCGCGCCGGGGTCTTTGACGGGGCATAGAAGTGCAGCAAGCAATTGTAATGATGCTCATGGTAGAGTTCACCTCGTCTTCAGCTGCCCGTTCTTCCGTCCCCTCCGAAGCTCCCTGCAGCGGCTCCACTGTTGTGAGAGCCTTGACGAACCTCTCGACGTCCATCCTTCCGATGTTCCATCCAGTATTGGAAGGCCGAGAACACGGACGTCTGATGACAGCATCACTTATCTCAAGCAGAATGCACTGATGATCACTGGCTGAGTAGTCCTCTAATACTTTCCAGTTGTGTATCCTTCGTACCAAGGACTCCGAGGCGAATGTCACGTCCGGTATGGTTCCCTCACAGCCAATACGGCGAAAAGTCAGCGTATTTCCGGAGTGTAGTACGACGAGGGCCGTCCTGGCCGCCATTTTCGGGACTCGTTTACCCTGCGGATCCATCTGAGGCATGCCCCATTCGATTGCTTTTGCGTTGAAGTCGCCCCCAACGAGTACTTTGCCCTCTGCGTTCGAGACAGTGCCCTCCAAAGCATTAAGCTTGGCTTGGAAAGATGATATTGACTTGTTAGGCGTTAAGTACACACTAAAGAAAGTGATCCCTGAGCACCGAACCCACACGAAACCATCCCCCCTTCCACAACTCTCCGCTTGAAAGTCACTGTTCTGAACCCAGATGGCGGCAGTACCAGTTTCATCAGAATACCATAATGCAGGACTTTTACTATGGTGTTGCTCACTCAGCAGCAAGAAGTCGGCTTTCATGTCCCTCGCAAACTGCTCAAGCAGATTTTGGGCGGTTGAACTGTGGTGTAGGTTTAGCTGCAGGATGCGGGTCATCGAAGCTCTGATTTGGCCTTGGCTAGGGCTTCCTGGAACACCCGGCATTTTCCTGATCCCAAGACGTGTCCAAAATCAGGTTTTGGATCAGCATCTTTGCAAAGAATACAGTGTGCCTCCTTGATACACTCTTTTCTTTTATGTCCCATTTCACCACATTTGTAACATAGGGAACTCCTATTGGGTCCTTTGCATACTTGTGTGGTGTGACCATAACCAAGGCATTTGAAACATTGAAGAGGCGTTGCTCCTCGCCGTATCCTACAGACAACCCACCCTATTCGTACTTTGCCCTTGTTTAGGAATTGTTCGGCGTCCTTTTCGGTCAAGTCAACTATGGCCATGCGTTGTCCCCTGTTGTTTTCTGGTGTCAGTCTCACTTTGATCCTTCCCACGCTAGGGAACTCCCTTTTGATGGCCTCTTCTACCTCGGCCAGATCCGTCACGCAGTCAATGTCCCGTATTTCGATCGTTTCCATCAGCTCGAGCGGGGGTTTTTGCCGAGTACTTTCTTTACTGCGTCACAGAATGCATCTTTAATGCCGCCCTATACTCCGAATTCGACCAGTATGTGGCCCGACCGCGTTGGTCGTACTACTTTAATGGTAGTATTGGTGTCTTCGGGCCTTACGTTTCCCTTGATGTCCCGCAGCACCTCCGCATAGGATCGGCCATCTTGGGGCTTTACAAGCAGTGCCTGCTGCCGGGGTCTTCGTCGGGGCTTCTGCCTCTCCTGTTTTGCATCAGGTCCTTTTTCTAATTTGGCGTCCGTGCGAATTTTATTTTCTGGCTTTTTTTGAAGGAGTTTCTTTGCGGCTTTCTTCGCTCCTTTTGTAAGCACCGCATGGAGCCCCTGATCTGGTGCTCCCCGCCCGTCAAGTGCCTCTTCCTTCCTTCTTTTATCCCGATCTCCTTCGATTGGGCTAGACGCCATTCTTTTAATGACTTTTGATGGTGGAGCTATCTGCATGTCGCCTTTAGATTTTGCCCCAAGCGCCTCTTTAGCCTTCTCATCATGTTCGCCCCTTAACCAGGTCCTCCGATAGTGCCCTATGCGATCTAGGAGCTCCTCTAGTTGAAGGAGCCCTTCCTTTTTGGGGAGTCGCATGCAGCTTTTTGGGGAGTCGCAAGCAGTTTGTATTCTTTTCAGCACATCTCCCGCTTTTCGAAGTAGTCTTTCTTCTTCGTATCGCTGGGCCGCAATTGTACCTTGCAACCATCCTTGGGAGAGGTTTTCGCGTTCCGTTTCCGAGTGCAGTACTTCCGCCACATTTTCAACGTTGGCGGTACAATCACGCGGTCTGGTCACTCTTTGCTTTTAGTGCCGTAATCTCCTCGTTTGCTTCTGGATTTTTCGTTGCAATGTCGGGATTTGTGACCCTTGCATCGGTCGCTTGAGTAACGATCGCAGCGGTGACAATCGAATTTTCGGTGCCAATTTGTGGGTTAACGTGAATGAGAAGTGGCGAGTAAAATTAGCAAATGCGGGTGAATTTGTATAGTCTTTTATTCGAGAATGAATCCAACCGGGCATACTGCAGTGCGTCGGGTACAACTGAAAGCTATCAGAATTTCTCTTCCTCGTATGGCGGGAATGGCTTATTTTAATGGATCCGTGAATTTTTCGGTTGTCCGAACGAGGCTGTATTTAAAATTTCCTTTTTCTATGTTATGAACGCTACAAGTCTAATTTTTACCTAGTTTGGCATTTACTATATATGAAGTGCGAAACTTTTATGCTATTTGAGGCATCCTATCTCCTTCTTTTTAGCACTACAGCCCCTCTCAGCCCTCCGCTTAGAGATAGTTAGAGTATCTCATTTTCATGACCGTATTGATTTTTTCGGAAGTTGATTTGGTCAGAACCATGCTCCCGTATGCTTGCTCATGATCTGATGATCTGATTAAATCAGTACATATCACCATTGAGTGAACACTCGTAGTCTGTCCGAAAAATCCCCTGAACTAAATCACGTTGCTCCCAACGAGATTTGAACCTGGGACCTTCGGTTTATACGTTCATGCTCTAACCACTAGACCACACAGACTGCATCATATGCTACCTTGAAATTAACAAGCAATTTGGTTTGGGTGGTTATTTTTTCAGAATTCACTCGCTTTTTTCTCATTTTTAGGGTTTTGTACTAAAATACAAAACCTTATTGCAATCACGACCTGTGTCCGTCCGTCCGTCCGTCCGTCTGTATGTCACAGCACTTTTTCTCCGAAACTATAAAAGCTACAGCAATGAAATTTTGTGCAAAGGTCAGAAGTGGTGACTTCTTGAAATTTCAAGGTTGGAAAATGTTTTCAAAGGGGTTTAAGGGGGGTCTCCCCATATAGGGAGGCGACCCCTCAAAAAAAAGTTCACCATTGGAAGTCGAGTAGGATGTCATTGGAAAGGTCTTAATGAGATCTTTTCAAAACAAGTCTTAAAATTGCCTTAGGAGTACCATGGGGGGAAGGGGAAATGTACGAACTTTTCGCGTACCCCCCTTCGCGATTGAACACCTTCCATCCGAAAAATCTAAAAAAATCATGAATGTAGGCCTTAATGAGTATAACAACAACAAGTACATGAGAAGTCGAAATTCACTCAACTTTGTTAGTTATAGTATGATTTATCGATTTTATGTTTTCTTGAATAAAATCTAAACGCTATCCTTAAATTCAATAAAATTTAGTAAACAGATGACTATTTATAAGATTGATCTTTTCTGAAATTTTCATAAAGGTCGAATAGTATTTTCCTGTATTACTATGGAACAATATGCCCTGTATTACTATGGAAACATATGGCTATGGAACCATATACGCTTTTTATCGACTTAGACACTACAACTTTGCTAGGATTTGCATGAAAATTTCAGGAATGATAGGTATCATGAAGATGAGTACATACAATTGAAACAAGTCGAAGAGGCAGGAGAGAGCTCCTAACAAAAGGGCTTTGTATCCATTCTAGGATTCGAAAAAATAGGCCATGAATCGATGATTACAGTACAGAGGAGTGGCCCCTGAAAAAAATTTCATGAAGGGTAGCCGATATGAGTATCAAATGAAAGTTCTCTATGAGAGCTTTTCAAAACAGTTCTTAAGCTGACAGTTTTTGCTTCAGTGGGGGCACAGGAGGGGAATACATGAAAAATGTGTTCTCCCTCGCGAATGGACACCAGTGATCTAAAAAATCTGAAAAATTATCAAGCGAGATACTTATGGGTGTAACTTTAACAAATACCTCAGAAGTCAAAATTCTTTCAACTTTGTTAATAATAGTATGATCCTCGAACATGACGTGTTTCTTGATTTTACAGGTATTCGTTGCTGGCTTCTGCATTTTCTAAGTTGAGTACAAAACCCTTCTGACATGAGCATAGGTCTGTCTACCCAACTTGTTATTTTTCGTTTAACCACCAAAACTGAACCATATCGTTACCGTAATGCCCGTAAACATATATCTGCGCTACTTTTTAGGGTTTCGCAAACTATTTAAGGTAGAAACATCAAATTTTGTGTGTGGGTGTAAAGTGGTGCCTTCTTCAAAGTTTGACTACAAAAAAAATTTATAAGGTATTTAAGGGGGGTCTCCCCAAATTAGGGAGTGGCCCCGCTTAAAAAAATATCATCAAACGTAGGCGATATAGATATTGTTACATGTACAAATAATTCTGCGAGCTACTGTCGCAATTGTTTTCACAACAATGGAGAACACGAATTCACTCGAAACCACGAGAACCCAACAAGCATGATCAACATCTGCAAGTGACGTCACTCCATTCATGAATTTGCTCGAATCTACCAGGTACCTCTCGGTAGAACATTCGCCAATAAACGAGAAATAGGTGAATATGTAGAGACCCTATATGAAGGCGAGCTGAATGAATGGGGGGATCATCATTCATTCAACCGCGACAAGAAGTGCGAAAGAAAAGTGTGTTTCGTAATAGTGAAGTGATTTAGAAGACAATTACGATAATAAATTTATGGACAAGTGTTAGAATCTTAATAGTGAAAATTAAAATTAGTGAAAGTGTTAACCGATTATTGTGCATTTTATTAAATAAACTCTTTTAACTCAAATTAAAAGACATTGCGTTTTCACTTTCCCGGAACGTTAAAATTATAGGCCGCGAACCAATAACACGCGACAGTGGTGTCGAGAAGTGAGATTAAAATTTTGGAAAAGAAAACGTTTAAACAATTTTAAAGTGCACAATTGTGAAAATTAACGTGGAAAAATAGCCGAAACAATAAAAATGCCAGGAAATTCACACCTAAAAATTAATCAATTGAGCATATCGGAGCTCAAAGAGGAGTTGGAACAAAGAAATCTGGCTACACAAGGTACAAAGGCAATACTGATTGCACGCTTGCGTGATGCGATCGAGTCGGAAGGCGGGAATCTGGATTCGGGTGAGCTCTCAGCTGCAGAAAGAGGCGCAGAAGGTGGTGAAGCCGAAACACCAAAACCAAAGGAACCAGAAAATGCGCTGATGCAAATGTTGATGCTGATGCAGCAAGAGCAGCGACAACAGTCATCCAATTTAACTGCGAAGCTAAATGAACAATCAGCGCAGCTAAATGAACAATCAGCGCAGCTAAATGAACAGACATCCAGTTTAGCTGCGAAGCTGAATGAACAATCAGCGAAGCTAGACCAACAAGCGCTCGAAATCAAGGCGGACATCACACAGAAGCTGGAAAAATAGTCAACCGAAATAAAAGCAGAGCTCAGTAGTCTCAACAGCCAAATTAAATGCGTCGAGGAGAAGGTATACCAGGTCGAGGAGAGTCAACCTTGAGATCAGCCAGGTCAACCATGAGATGGAAAAAGTGAAAAAGGACTTGAAAGCAGTGAAGGCAGGAGTAATCGCCTCACCAGCCCCAATTATAACCGCAGCGCAAAGCTCATCTAGAAATGTGCAAGCACCAATATTCGATGGGCAAACGGTCTGGACTATTTACAAAACCCAGTTCGAAGCAGCCGCTCGCATAAATCACTGGAATGAGCAGGAACGAGCAACTGCATTGATTCTTGCTCTAAGAGGCCCAGCTGCCGAGCTGTTGCAGACGATCCCCGTTGAATCGCACTCAAACTCGAATGCTATAATGAATGCGCTCGACATGCGTTATGGAGATGATCATCTAAAGCAGATTTATCGGTCACAGCTAAGGCATCGGGTGCAGAAGTCTGGTGAAACCCTACAGCAGCTAGCCCAAGACATTGAGCGACTGGCACTTTTGGCTTATCCAGCCTACGACCCAGAACATCGAGATGATGCAGCGACAGAAGCATTCATCAGCGCACTAAAGGACCTGGAATTGCAACAAGCCGTGCGTTTAGCTCAAAAGCAAACGGTTAAGGACGCACTGGCTTATAGTCTGAACTTTGAGGCAGCGAAAAATGTGACTCGTACCACTGCCCGGGTTCGTGAGGTAGTGACAGACGAATGCAGGTGTGAGCGCGTAGAAATTGAGCGAGACCCGCATGTAAATGGTGCGCCTAGATGCTGGAATTGCGGAGAGAAGGGACACCTGCAAAGAGACTGCAAGAAGCGGAGAAAACCGAGCTATTGTCCAGGGTGTGCAGCTAGGAGGAGATCCAGACCGAGTCAGGAGCCCAGAATGGAAGCCCTTCAAACAGAGGGGTCGGGAAACATGTAAGAGCCAACTTCGTGGGGCAGAGGTTGGCTAGGAGGATCGACGTCCCCAGCACCACCATCATCGTGTCAAGACTACATCGTGGAGAAGCGGACTTATGCCTTCCGGGTCAAGTTGACGGAGAACACTGCACCATAACAATCGACACTGGTGCAACCCGATCGATTATCCGACCAGACCTAGTTAGACAGCAACAACTTCACAAGGGCAGAATTTTCTCACTACGGACAGCTACGGGAGAAACTGCACCTGTTCATGGAGAGGTCAACCTCCAGATACAGTTGGGAGAACTTGTGTTCCGACATAATTTTCTGGTCGCGAACATTATGGCATTCTCGGAATGGATTTTCTGCGACCACATGGAATCACGTTGGATTTGGGCAAACGTGTATTGAAATGGCAGAATGTCGAAGTACTGGTGGAGGATCCCAGCGTCCAAATTCCCAAGATGAATGTAGTGGTATGTACTGACACGGATGTACCGAATTCTTCCGAAAGCATTGTATGGGCCAAGCTTGATGGTGATTCTGGAGACCACTGATCTTATCTGATAGAGCCAACGAAGACGTCCGCATTTCGCAGTTTGATTGTAGGACGATGCCTTGTAAGATCTTTAAGGAACGGATATGTGCCAGTTAGAGTCCTTAACACCGCAGACTCAACTACGGGCATCAAAGCGGGAGAAGTCATCGGCAGCTGCCAGCCTGTTTCCACCATCACCTCTTTGGAAGCTACTCACGACCATCATTGGAAAAGGAGGCAAGACACAGACAAAGCCCGGGAATCCACGTCTGCAATATTGAAGCAGGTCAAATTGCCAGTGCAGCTATTCAAACGAGCCTCTGATCTGGTCACCAAGTACAGTGACATCTTCTCAACAAGCCCGGATGACCAAGGCCGAACGAGTATGGTAACTCACGTCATAGATACACAGGGAGCCAAGCCGATTCGACAAGCACTGAGACGTCTCCCTATAGCCAAACAAGGAGAAGTGAGCGCGCTGATCTCAGACATGGAAAAACAAGGCATTATTGAACCTTCTGTCAGTCCATGGGCCGCGCCGGTAGTTCTAGTAAAGAAAAAGGATGGTAGCACTCGCTTTTGTGTCGACTATAGGCAGCTTAACGACGTCACTAAGAAAGATAGTTACCCACTCCCACGCATCGATGAAATCATGGACACTTTAGCCGACGCGAAATGGTTTTCTACACTCGATCTCAAGAGTGGCTACTGGCAGGTAGAAATTGACAGGAAGGACCAAGAGAAGACCGCATTTTCAGTTGGGACCGGATTGTGGCAATTTGTTGTGATGCCGTTTGGGCTTTGCAATGCTCCAGCCACTTTCGAACGCTTGATGGAATATGTGCTTCGTGGTCTAACCTGGAAAACCTGCTTGGTATACCTAGATGACATCATCGTCATCGGTAGAACGTTCGAAGAGCATGTGCGGAGCTTAGAAGAGGTTTTCTCCCGATTGCGACTGGCTAATTTGAAACTTAGTCCCGAGAAGTGTACTCTTTTCGCAGATGAAGTAAAATACCTGGGACACGTCGTATCAGCAGAAAGGGTCAAAACAGACCCTGAGAAAATTGAAGCCGTGAAAAGCTGGCCAACACCAAACAACAAGCGCCAACTACGAAGTTTTCTGGGTCTGGCGACCTACTATCGCAGATTCGTCAAAGACTTTGCCAAAATAGCTAAGTGTCTCCATCAGCTAACCGAGAAAAATCGTCCGTATGTCTGGAATGAACAATGCCAGACAGCCTTTGAGACCCTGAAGGAAAAGCTGTGTGAATCACCCGTGCTGGCGTATCCGAAACCCGGAAAAATGTTTGTAGTTGACACCGATGCAAGCAACGGCGGTATTGGAGCTGTACTCTCCCAGCAGATCAATGGCGAAGAAAGAGTCCTCTCTTATTACAGTCGAGTTCTCTCAAAAAGTGAGAGGAATTACTGCGTGACCAGGAAGGAGCTATTGGCTATAATAGAGGCCACCAAGCAGTTCCACAAGTATCTATATGGCCAGAAATTTGTTCTTCGAACGGACTATGCATCACTGAGATGGTTGCTCAACTTCAAAAACCCCGAGGGACAAGTTGCGAGATGGATCGAAAGATTACAGTCATACGACTACGAAATTGTTCATCGGAAGGGCGGAGTTCATGGAAATGCTGACGCCCTATCCCGCCGTCCATGTCCAGCTAACTGCAAGCATTGCCGACGGATTGAGGAAAAGGAACCGCTCGTTGATCTGCGATTGATAACGGCGGAATTCGATGAAGGTTGGTCATCGGAGGAGATTCGAAACGCCCAGTTAGCCGATGAAGACATCGGACCATTGCTCGTATGGAAGGAGACGACTGGGTGACCTGAGTGGAAAGACGTTTCAATGCATGGCGCAACCCTGAAAAGCTATTGGGCACAATGGAACTCCCTTCAGGTGGAGGGTGGCGTACTCAAGCGAAAATGGGAAACGGCGGATGGCAGCTCCTATAGGATGCAAACTATACTTCCCAAAAGCCGAATCCACGATGTGGTTAAGGAAATGCATGAAGGATCCTCGGGAGGCCACCTTGGTGTTAACAAGACCTTAGCGAAATTGCGGGAACGGTTCTACTGGCTCCACGCTCGAGAAGACGTAGAGGACTGGTGCCGCAGATGCACAATTTGCGCTTCCGTCAAAGGCCCAAAGCGACGACTGAGAGGACAAATGCAAACCTATAACATAGGCGTGCCATTCGAAAGGATTGCTGTTGACATCGCAGGACCCTTTCCTGAATCCGATTGGGGAAATCGATATACGCTGGTTGTAGCCGATTATTTCAGCAAGTGGCCCGAGGTCTACCCCATTCCCAACCAGGAAGCAACTACCGTAGCTGAACAGCTAGTGTTAAATTGGGTCAGTAGGTACGGCGTACCTTGCGAATTACATTCGGATCAAGACCGAAACTTTGAGTCACTAGTTTTTGGCGAAATGTGCGAGCTACTCGGAATACGGAAAACGAGGACAACACCGCTGCATCCCCAATCCGATGGAATGGTCGAACGTTTCAACGGCACGCTCAATAAATACCTTGCCAAAATGGTTGACGAGAACCAAAGGGACTGGGACCGACATATCCCACTATTTTTGATGGCGTACAGAGCTGCCGAACATGCATCGACGGGCCAAGCCCCAGCCAAAGTCATTTTTGGAAAGACTATTCGTCTGCCGGCTGATATAAAGTTTGGAACACCCCCCGAGAAACCCCAAACGATCTCGGAGTACGCAAGTGATCTAAGACAACGTTTGAACCAGATACATCGGACAGTGCGAAAACACCTCGAATCGGCTACTGACCGCATGAAGACCAGGTATGATCTAAAGGCTAATTCTACTGGCTTCCAGCAAGATGACTTGGTGTGGCTATATAACCCGCAACGGCGAAAGGGTAGGTCTCCAAAGTTGCAACATAACTGGGAGGGACCATACCGAGTCACAAAACGAATCAACGACGTCGTATATCGCATACAGGAACACCGGAAACCGAGAGCCAAAATGAAAATCGTGCATCTGGACCGTCTTGCCCCATATTACATCCAGGGAGAATTGACTACAACTGGCGACACATCTTTTCGGGGCGAAAAGAACTGAGGTGGGGGCAGTGTGACACGTACAAATAATTCTGCGAGCTACTGTCGCAATTGTTTTCACAACAATGAAGAACACGAATCCACTCGAAACCACGAGAACCCAACAAGCATGATCAACATCTGCAAGTGACGTCACTCCATTCATGAATTTGCTCGAATCTACCAGGTACCTCTCGGTAGAACATTCGCCAATAAACGAGAAATAGGTGAAT
The DNA here is from genome assembly GCA_963969285.1 of Odontomyia ornata. Lineage (NCBI taxonomy): Eukaryota > Metazoa > Arthropoda > Insecta > Diptera > Stratiomyidae > Odontomyia > Odontomyia ornata. The sequence goes on from OZ017739.1 coordinate 313,865,731, forward strand.
AGGTAGAGACCCTATATGAAGGCGAGCTGAATGAATGGGGGGATCATCATTCATTCAACCGCGACAAGAAGTGCGAAAGAAAAGTGTGTTTCGTAATAGTGAAGTGATTTAGAAGACAATTGCGATAATAAATTTATGGACAAGTGTTAGAATCTTAATAGTGAAAATTAAAATTAGTGAAAGTGTTAACCGATTATTGTGCATTTTATTAAATAAACTCTTTTAACTCAAATTAAAAGACATTGCGTTTTCACTTTCCCAGAACGTTAAAATTATAGGCCGCAAACCAATAACACGCGACAATATCAAATGACTGTAGTTTCGATTTGATCTTCTTGAAAGTTTCAAATAAGATCAATAATATCAATACTTTTGAGAATTCATGATTTGAACAGTGGATTTTATTTTGAAAGTGCACATCTCTTTGGCATGTTTTTTGAATTTATTCATTGCTGGTGACTGCATTTCGTAAATTGAGTGCAAAACTCCTCTGACATGAGCCTAGGTCTGTCTATTCAATTTTTTAGGGTATTGTAAAATGATTTACAATACCCTACCAAAATCGCGTCCTGTCTGTCCATCGTCCGTATGTTACACCACTTTTTCTCGCAAACCACATAAGCTAGAAACATAAGATTTTGTTAGTGGGTGTAAACTGATGGCCTCTTCAAAGTTTCATCACAAAAAAATTTATAAGGTGTTCAAGGGGGTCTCCCCATGTAGGGGAGTGGCCCCCGAAAAAAAGTTTCATCGCATGTAGACAATATGGGTATCAAATGGAAGGTCTTGATGATAACTTTTCAAAACAGGTCTTAAAATGACAAATTTTGCTTTGACGGGTGCAGGGGAAAGGGAAATGTACGAAAATATTGTGTCCCCCTTTGACCCGAAAAATCTGCCAAAATCACAAATGTGTAACTTTAGGAGTACAAGGGCAACAAGTACCTTAGAAGTCGCAGTTCGATCAAATTTGTTAATAATGTTACATTCTATAAATTTTACGTTTTGGCCTATATAATCAAAATGGAACCTTTAAATTTCCCAAAAATCACAACTTAAGTTTATTGAAAGCAATTATATGTGCTCTGAAAATTTCACAATAATCAAACAATAAACAGCTAAGTTATAACCGATTGAATATTTAACAATTATAACAACATTAACACGTTATACTAGGGAGATACACGTTTGCAACGGACCTAGCCACTATAAATATGTAGGAATTTTGATAAAAATTGTAGTAATGGTTTGTAATATAGATGTGTTATCATGACTAATTAAACGACAGGGTCAAAACACTTGAAACGAAATGGCGGCGAATATAAAAATATAATAACCATAATAATTCTTCAACTCAATTTATGGAATCTGTATATTAGTCAAGTTTTGATATGCAGAATATGTTGTTTGATTTACTAATTGTCTTACAATACCCTTCTGGCAAGAGCACTCTCCTGCTACTTCAACTTGTTTCTTATTATTTTGATGCTGAGCAGAACAATTGGTTCGCCTTTTCTCCATATATATGCTCTTAAGATAATTAATAAAATTATTTTTTCTATTGCCTATTAGGTAAATTTCTCGAGAGAAATTTACCTATTGCGGAGAGCATCATATATATATATATATATATATATATATATATATATATATATATATATATATATATATATATATATATATGGGATATAACGAAATTTGTGACCACGATAGAGGTTGCAATTTTGCTTCGATTTTCACCAAATTTTCAGGAAAGGTGTATTGGGTAATTATTTCGGTTAAGTTCGTGAACCAGCTATATCGGCCAGGCAAAAACAAAATGGCGGCCATTTTAGACGAAAAATCGTGATTTCTGTTCTGACCAAAGTATAGCTCCGATTTGGATGAAATTTGGTACAAAGGTTCATTGCGGTATGTGATGAATCTCACAATAAAAAATCCAAAGTCGGTACGGCAGAAACAAAATGGCGGCCGCTCAAAGGTCGAAAAACGTGCAAAATTTTGTTGTTGTAATAGTGGTCAAAGCTTTCAACAGATTTTCATGAAATTTTATAACTTGATAGAAATTATGAGTGTCTAAAGAATTACGTGAAAAAATTGGAGGTCAGGTTGCAAAAAACAAAATGGCGGCCAGTTAAAGGGCAAAATTTCAAAGGCTTTTTAAAGTCGCAATTTTGATCCGACATATACGAAATTTGGTTTCAAGATAGACATTATTTAGGCCTACAGTCTTTGATATTTTGGTGATCATGCATGAGCAAATTTAAAAATGGCGGCCGTTTAAATATGCGTTTTTTTCAGGTTTTTGTGGCCCTCTAGCGGTCACATTTTCCAGCGGATTTTGATGAAACTTGAGATTATGGATCTCTGTACTATGTTCTTGTATTATGCAGGAAATTATTAAAATTGAATGAAAAATAAAAAAGTCGAAAATTTAAAGCCTAATATTTTTAGATGCCATTTTCTTTAAAAATTGAATTATTTTGCCCTGTCTAGAGTGAAACTTCTATTTGAACGAGATAGTACATTGATTGATGAGTTCCTAGCATACAAAGATTTAAAATAATCCAAAATAAAATGCATGCATTCAAAATGGCGGCCCCCAAAGGTCAGAAGGCAAGCGCAATTCGCTATTTTAGTGCCAACTGAAATAATGAATATTTTTCATGATAACGTTTTAAATGACTTTACTTGATAGAATTTATAAACCAGACCATTTTTAAGATATTGTAAAATCTTTTTGACAATCCCCTAAAAAAATTATAAAATCGCGACTTGTCTGTCTGTCCGTCCGTTTGTTCGTGCGTCAAAACAAGTTTTCTCGCAAACCACATGAGCTAGAATGGGGAAATTTTCTACGTAGGTCAAAAGTGGTGCCTCTTGAAATTTGCAGTGCAAGAAAATATTTTAAGGTATTTTAAGGGGGGTCTCCCCATACAGGGGGGTGGCATACATTTTTTTTTATTTCTGTAGCAGCCAAGATTCTCAACAGATTCCGTTGAAACTTGAAATTATAAGTTATTAACGCAAGTTAATTTAATTTAATTATGCAAATCGAATGACAAATGAAAAAGTCGAAAATTTACAGCTTAATATTTTTAGCAGCCGATTTCAATAAAAATTGAAATGACGGCCCTCATAGTTCAGAAAAAAATTGAAAATGTATATATTAATGGCAACGCAAGTGCTGATTAAACTTTCATGGAAATCTTTTGAAATTAACTATTCGAGCTATTTAAGCCTTTGTGTGGTTACTACTGTGAACTGTGTAAACAGCAAATGCGAGAAGGGCGAAACCGGTATTTATATGTTTACAACAATTTATGATCCGCCGATTTTCAATATGTAATCCATACGCGTGCAACTCAATTTAATTAGCAAAATATTCGCGCCCCGATAAAAGGTCTCTAAGAACGAACGTGGCCAGATTTTTTTTATGTTAATAAATACCCATGTGGTACTACGAAAATTGCAGAAATAAGTTGAGTAGTAGGCAAGCCAAATTTTTTTTCGAAGCTTTATGCTACATACGAGAAATTTACCTTTCCGGCTGGTGCTGCCAACGGGGATTTTTTTTTTTTTGTCAGGTAAGCACCTGCACCCTTATTGTTCGGATCTTTACAATCCATCCGAATATTTAGATTTTTGCAATCCATTGTATCAGTCATCGCTTCAAGGACAGCGTAGTAGTTTGCACTGTCGACGAAGCATAAAGCGCTCAGTAAGCAGGTTTTATCGCTTCTTTGATCTTCGAGGTTGCATCCCCCATATCAGTTTTATTCCCCTGTCTAGATATCATCATTTTATTGGTATACTTGTAGTTGAAAGATTCTTTGACTTTCATATTTTTTTCATATATTCCTTGTGGTTTATTTTTTCGCCATTTTTTGCAGAATATTTTCACTGAAAATGGTGGTTCATGTTTGCCCCAACGGTGAAAAGCCGTGAAATTTGGATTTCTTCGCATTGCGGCTTCTGTATTCAGGCTGATAATGATATTCACCATTGCATTAGTTGATTTTAGTGATATACAAACAGGCAATAAACTTTTGTCAGTAAAATTTGATAGTTTCAATTAACGTTTAACCCAGGCTTCCAGTCCCTACCTAGTCCCAGGCTTGGTTTTCAAGTTGACAGGGGAGCTGTTTAGTGGGTTGTCGAGTCGCCTACTTGCAAACATGGGAGTCCCACACTTTGTGCGTAAATGGTCATTCACCTACCACAGAAAAAAACCCTTTCGGTACTGACGGGACATATATTTTATGTCTCACAGCTTGTTTAAAAATTACTGGTTGGCTTGCGCGCTATTTTTAGGTCTTTCTAAAAAAATTTTTACAAACACCTACTAATTTCGCGGCCCGTCTGTTCGTGCGTCACAGCTAGTTTCCTCAGAAACTATAGAAGCTAGAATGCTCAAACTTTGTGAAAAGGTCAGAAGTGATGGGCTTTCAAAAGTTAAGGTCTTACCGAAAATTTTAAAATTTTTTTAAGGGGGGTCCCCCCTTATAAAAAATTAGCCCTTAAAAATTTTTTTATCAAAGGTGGTCGAGTGGCATATCAAATGAAAGGTCTTGATTATAACTTTTAGAATCTGAAAAAAACATCATTTTATTACTTAGAGCGTCCAGCGGAAGGCAAAATGTACCAAAAATTTGTATCCCCCCTCGCGATTGAACACCTTTGAGCCGAAAAATCTGAAAATGATCACGAATGTGCGCCTTCATGAGTACAAGGACAATAAATACCTCAGAAATGGAAATTCACTCAACTTTGATCATAATAGTATGATTTGTAGATGTTACATTTTTGCCCATAAAATGAAAACGGTATATACCTTTAAACTTCTTGTTATTTTGCAATTTTATATGTTAGTATAAAATATTTACGTTGCCAAAATTTATAGAGATCGAATCATAATCAAGTGAGTTATTGCCATTTCAATTGTATGGCATTACAACAACAATAACACGTGTTTATGGTTGATACATATTTCAAATTGATCTAGGGACTTTTATTTTCTTTCAATTTATATGAAAATTCAAGGAAAAGTGTTTAACTTGAATATGATTAATCGGTTTCATATCCAAGTATTGGATGAATAATTCAAGTTATCGATTCACGCTATTAGAAAACTTGTTTCTAACCCTAGGATGCTTACAAAGACCTTCTGGTAGGAACACTCTCCTGTTTACTCAATTTGTTTTACGTTAACTTCTGTCTTAACCGTAATATGAGTTTTTTTTGACATATTGCCAGCTGATTAATAAAATATGATCAGCAGATGGGGATTTACAACCTAGTTTGTGTGGCACTGGTAACGTGTTTTTGCGTTTTTATCGATTTTTTTGTGGTTTTAGTGAAAAAACGGTTAAAATATCAGCAGGTATGTTTCGCTATTCTCTACTTAAAAATAAGTATTACATGAAAATTGAGTCACAGTAAACTCTTTTCAAGTTGTCTTCTGTTAGCTATGTTTGGAATATATGTGTCCCATTAGTAATTTATTATGGGAAACGTATGTCCCAGTCGTATCGGAAACAAATGAAGCTCTAATAATTTGGAACTTTCCCAGGGACAATAACCAAAGTGCATTATCCCAAAAAGAATTAGAATATTTAGTTGAACACATGTTTGAACTTGAATCAGATCTCGACGACACATTTTGCACTGATGATGATTCTGAATTTCTACCAGACAGCGATATTGGTGATGAAAGTGACGGTGAGCTGCAGGAAATGGAAAATTTTGTGCAGGAACAAAAAATTGATAGCATTCTCCCCAGTACACCTATAACGTGGACAGAAGCTAACTACACATTCCTGCCAAGAAAAAATGTACCAGCAGAGCGAGCTTCCATAATCTTTGCTGACCTTGACCATCGCTCTTCAATATAAGAAGTATTGTTCAAACTTACCCCCAAAAGCCTTTTTATATTTATTGGGGAGGCTAGAAATTTTATCCCAAACATCTAATAAGCGACAAACCAAAACATGTCATTTGTAGTAATGGTTGTTCTGGGTAACATGATGGTAATGTCCTACAATCATGTACCAAAAGTCCACATACTTGTATGTTGGTCCCAAAATGCACCTTTGGGAAACACAAGAATAAAGAAAGTCATGAGCCAAGACCAATGCTGTTGTCTTCAAAACTATGCTTAAACGATCCAAATAAGCCAAATGATGCATCACAGATCTACTAAATCCGGACATAATAAAGAACCATCCCGACATAATAAAGAACCATGCTGAAGTTAACGAGGGGATTACGGTAGGAAAGAAAACAGTGACCAGGCAAATAAAGCGACGTTGTGTGATTGCATAGCCAACGTCGAAAATGTGGCGGAAGTACTGTGTTTGGAAACCGAAAGTTCTAACCTCTTCCAAGGTTTGTCGCAAAGTACAATTGCCGCTCAGCAAAATGAAGAAAAGAGGTTATTCTAAAAAGCGGAAGATGTTCTGAAAAGAATACAATCTACATCCGACTCCCCAAAAAACAACAAAGCAGAAAAGATTGAGCTACTTCAACTAGAGGAGCTCCTAGACAACATAGGGCATTGTCAGAGGAGCTAGTTAATGGCCAAAGAGGACCAGAAGGCCAAAGAAAAGCAGAAGGCTATAGAAGGGCCAGAGGCGAAATCTAAAGGCCACATGCAAATAGCTCCACCGTTAAAAATCAATAAAAGAATGGCGTCTAGTCCAATCGAGGGAGCTTTGGACAGTCCAATCGAGGGGGATTGGGACAGTCCAATCGAGGGAGATTGGGATTGAAAGAGGCACTTGATGAACGTGGAGCACCAGACCAGAGGTTCCAGACAGTGCTTACAAAAAGAGCGAGGAAAGCCGCAAAGAAACTGCTTCAAAACGTGTCTGGAAATAAAGTTTGCGCGGATGCCCAATAAAAAAAAGACCTGATGTGAAACAGGAGCGACAGAAGCCCTGACAAAGACTCCGGATGTAGCTACTGCTCGTAAAAACGCAAGAAGGTTGATCCTATGCGGAGGGGAAACTTAAGGTCTGAAGACACCAACACTGCCATTAAAGCAGTACGACCAACGTGACCGGGCCACATACTGATCGTATTTGGAGCAGAGGCTGACAATAAGGAAGCATTTGGTGACGTCGTAAAGAAAGTCCTCGGCATAAGCGCAACAATAGCCTCACTCGAGCCGATGGCAATGATTGAAATAAGAGACATTGACTACGTCACAGATCTGGTTAAGGTAGAAGAGGCCATCAAAAGGGAGTTCCCTAGCGTGGGAAGGATCATACTAAGGCTAACACCAGAAAACCATAAGAGACAACGCATGGCCATAATTGACTTGCCAAAAAAGACCCCAAACTATTTCTGAATAAGGGAAAAGTACGAATAGTGTGGGTTGTCTGTAGAACATGGCGTAGTTGACGCCTCTTCAATGTTTCAAATGCCTTGGTTATGGTCACACCACACAAGTATGCAAAGGACCCCATAGGAGTTCATTAGGTTACAAATGGGGTGAAATGGTACATAAAAGAAAAGAGTGTACGAAGGAGGTACACTGTATTCTTTGCAAGGATGGTGATCCAAGATCTAATTTCGACACGAAAATGCCGGGTTTTCCAGGAAGCCCTAGCCAAGACAAAACCAGAACTTTGATGACCCGCATCCTCCAGCTGAACTTACACCGCAGTTCAACCACCCAAAATCTGTTTGAGCAGTTTGCGAGGGACATGAAAGCCGACTTTTTGCTGCTGAGTGAGCAACACCATGATAAAAGTCGTGCATTATGGCATCCCGACGAAAATGGTTCTGCCACCATCTGGGTTCGGAACAGTGATTTTCGAGCAGAGAGTTGTGGACGGGGGACGGTTTCGTGTGGATTCGGTGTTCAGGGATCACCTTCCTTAGTGTGTAACTAATGCCCAACGAATCGTCATCTTCTTTCCAAGCCAAGCTTAATGCTGTGGAGGGCACTGTATCTAGCAAAGAGGGCAAAGTGCTCGCTGTGGGAGACTTTTTTCGCTAAAGCAATCGAATGGGGCATGCCTCAAACAGAACGGCGCGGAAAACGAATTCTAGAAATGGTGGTCAGGACGGCGCTCATCGTACTAAATACCAAAACTACGCCGACTTTTCACTGTATTGTCTGTGAAGGATCTATACCACACGTGACATTTGCCTCGGAGTCCTTGGTATGGAGAACAGAGATTATTAGAGAACTACTCAGCCAGTGCTAATCAGTGTATTCTGCTTAAAATCAGCTTAAAATGTTGTCTCCCGACGTCCATGTTCTCGGCTTTCTACAATTGGATGGAACATCGGAAGGATGCACGTCAAGAGGTTCGTCGAGGTGCTCACAGCAGGTAAGCCGCTGCAGGGAGCTTTGGAGGGGACGAAAGAATTGGCAGGTCCAGACATGGTGAACTCAACTATGAGCATCATTACGATTGCATGCTGCGCTTTTATGCCCCGTCTAAAACCCCGGCATGGAAAACTCCAGTGTACTGGTGGTCAACTGAAATCGATGAAAAGCGAGGGGAGTATCACAAGCTTCGAAGTGAGGTTCAACGGGCACGGAACCGTGACGAGGCATGCAACTGGCTGGCAGCATATAAGTTGGCCAGGAGATGCCTTTGCAAATGGATTGATAATAGTAAGGCTCACTGCTGGTAAGATCTAGTGGACAATATGAACAAGGATCCGTGGGGCCTTGGCTACAAGCTAGTTATACGCATGCATGATGCGGGAAAGATGGATGAGGTAGTGCGGGCAGTCTTTCCCGCCCACCCCGTCCATTTTGACGTTCTCCATGGTGAAACAGCAGTCGAGTGTCCACACTTCACACGATCCTTTCACTGAAAGCGAGGAAGGCTCCATGTCCAGATAGTGTTCTGGCTAAGGTGTCGTGGCTTGTCTATCACCATTGTCCAGATTTGCTGCTCAGCATATTCAACGCTTGCCTACGGGACGGTGTTTTCTCGGTACGATGGAAGGTGGCGAGGCTCATGCTGATCAGCAAGGGAAAGTGAAATCCGGAATCAACGTCTGCATACCGTTCGTAATTTATGCTAGACATTGCTGGGAAAGTGCTAGAAAAATTCATCAAGGGAAGACTCACTGACGCGATTCGTGCTTCTGCGGACCTATCTTCTCGGCAGTTTGGCTTTAGACCAGGGCGTTCTAGCATTGATGCGATTAAAGAGGTGATGAGCGTGGTCCAAAAGGCAGAGGCATATAGTCACCCAAGCGACGGATTGTCCTGTTGGTGAATGCCTTTAGCTCCGCTAGATGGGAGGATATGCTGGATACCCTGGAAAACTCTTTTCAAGTTCCAGAATATCTAATGTGGCTTTGAGGGACTACCTAAAGGACCAGAGCCTGTTTTACGACACAACACAGGACCAACAAAGGATGCCTGCTACATCGAGTGTTGTCCACGGGTCCATCCTTGGTCCGAACGTGTCTTACGAGACTGGAGATGCCAAATGAGTCGCGCTTGATTGGCTATGCGGATGATGTTGTGGCTCTGATCGCTGGACGTACCGTTGAACAAGTCCAACTTATGCAAGATATGCAAATGCGCCAAGTGAGAGACTAGATGACTGCCCAAGGGCTCAGTTTAGCACCGGAGAAATCGAAAGTGGTCACCTTGACAAAAAAGAGAATCCTTAGAATCAGTATTGCAGATATACAAATCGAATCAAAAATAGCGGTGAAGTACCTGGGGCTACTGATCGACTCAAAGATGAGTTTCTCTGGGCAAATCAGGGCTACGGCTGAGAAAACTACTTTGGGAGCATCGGCTCTGAGTCGACTTATGGTCAACGTAGAGGGACCCAGCCCATCAAGAAGACACCTCCTGATGTATGCTGTAGGGTCAGCGCTACTTTACGGAGCAGAGGTATGGGGGCACGCTCGCAGTAAGGAGGTTTATCTTAAATGCCTGGCACAGGTACAGAGAAGAAGAGCGCTAAGGATTGCATCTTCATATCTGACCGTCTCTGATTCGGCAGTGAAAGTCATTGCAAGTGTTATGCCTATCGGCCTCCTTGCTAGAGAGCGCCACTGTATTTATCTGCGCTGAAACGAGGATGCGAGGGAGATGATTGTCCGCGAGGAGAGACAGCGCTCACTCAACGATTGGCAGAAGTCTTTGGTGAATTGCATGAAGGGAAGGTGGACTGCATGCCTCTCCCCGGATGTGAGACCGTGGCTTAATTGAGGACATAGTGGGACTTACTTTTATCTGACCCAGCTTTTGAGCGGGCATGGGTGTTTTCAGTCTTATTTATTTATTTATTCCATCCAACAGACTGAGTAATCCAATAACAAAATGGAACGCAAAGAATAAATGCAGCAATATTTAAATGAAAAAATAAATAAAAGGCCGAAAATTGTAAGTTAAACTAGTAGTAAGTCTCTTAGTTTTTTCTTAAATGCTATGCAAGGAGAAGGGAAAGGACCAAGCTCGAGATTATTGTGGTTTTATACGATTCTTAAAATTGGTGAATGGAAATATAAATCAGTTCTAGCATATGGGATAGCAAAATAAGAGCTCATCCGAGAAGAACGGGATATTTTTCGGAAGCGCACCTCAGAAAAAAGATTTAACGGGACTTGATGGAAGCAGAGTTTACACATCAAGCATTGTTCTAAATAAGTTCGTCGGAATATTCGAGATGGAAGAGATAGGAAAGATAAACGACTTTCATAGGGCTGATACGGCAAATTAAACGTTAGGAAAAAAACGCGCAGCTTCTAAAGAAGACACGAGATAGGAATATCGGGGGGACCAGATAACAGAACATTATTCAAGCAAAGGATGAACAAGATAAACAAATAGGCGGATAGAAGAAGAGATGCTATTGAATTTATGTACATGCTTAAGTTTTATTTTTATTTTTTTTTTTTGTTTTATAATTGGATCATTTCACCCTTTTCACATCAACTTAATGTTAATCTATACGACAAATTTGCTCTACATTTGAAGCTTATCTAACGTCGCGCGGATATCGATCACTCTTTCGGATGGCTCGAAACCACCTTCTTCTTACATTTTTCTTCTCTAATAATTTTTCAGAAAAATTATTATTCAAAATATGCAACTCATATATATGTACCTGCAAACAATTCCATATAAAAAAAAAAAAGTAATTTACATGCTTAAGGATAAAACCGGAAACTCTAGACGCCTTAGTAACCACATTAAAAATATGTGCATCAAATTTGAATTTTGGATCAAAAGTTACTTAAAGGTCTTTATGACTGAACAATGCAGAGAGCAAAGTATCATTTAATATATAATTAAAACTAATAGCAGTATCCTTGAGAGAATAAGTTGTTTTATAACATTTGGTAATGTTAAGACATGAATAGTTTGAAGCACACTGCTTATCAGAGCATTCATATCAGTTTGTAGGAGCTGAAATACTTTGAAGTCATCAGCATACAAGAGGCAAGAGGAATTTATTACAAAAGGAAGATCATTTATGAACAACAGAAAGGGAAGAGGTCCAAGAATTGAACCTTGTGGAACACCAGATGAAGGATAAAAAGACTAGATGCAGTACCAGAGAGGCTTACTTGACAGAAACGACACGATAGGTAAGATGACATCCAAGATAGAAGAACTCCCGAGATGCCAAGAGCTTCAAGCTTACGACAAAGAAGTAAATGATTCACAGTGTCAAAGGCCTTGGAGAAATCTATGAAGATCACATCAACTTGCAGTTGGTTATCCAAAGCTCTCGCAATACTGTTTGTGGACTCCATTAAATTAGAGGTTATGGAGTATCCTTTGAGAAAGTCATGCTGCTCTGGAGCAATAATAGGAGCTAATGAGTTTGAGAGTCGATTATGAACCAGCCATTCAAGTCACTTTGGAAAGCAGGAAAGTAAGGACATAGGACGATAATTGGAAACTGACGAACGATCATGACTTTTGAAAATAGGCACAATATTAGCTGTTTTCCAAGGGTTTGGGAAAGTACCAGTACTCAAACTTAAATTGAAGAGGGGAGATAAAGGAAAATCAAGCGATGAGGCTAACGACTTTACAAATATGTTTGGCAAACCATCCGTCCTAGGGCTGATATGAGGACCAAGAGCTTTGTATTATTAGCCACAAGAGAGCTATCCAGACTACTGAAATAAGTCTTCAGAGCATATTTGATCTCTTTTTAGCAATAAAATGCAGCCTGCTGAAATTAGATCTTGCTTGAATAGTACTCGGTGTTTTAAAGACACGATGTGCCTTATCTTTTGCTCGTAGGGCATTAAGCACTCGCTTTGTAAGCCAAGTTTTTTGATTTGCTTTACAAGATGTTTGAAGAGGCGTGAAATAACGAATTAGACTATAAATATTTTTGTAAAATGTATCTAAAGCAGCCTCATAATTTAGACCTCTAACCAAATCCAGCCAGTTGACTGAAAGTAATTCTGAATTAATAGCTTGATAGTTAGCTTTAAAAAAGTTAAGCTTTGGAGTTGAGGTAGGTTTGTTGTATTTGATTTCATCGACTATAAGATCTATAGATAAAGAAGGATGGTACCAATCAGGAAGACCATACGGATGTACGGGTTGAGATACAGATAAGTAGCTTACTTGAACATTTGATAGAACAAGGTCAAGGAGACGACCATTAGGATTGCGGATATGATTAAATTGAGGAAAGGAGCTATGAGATAGGAAAGATGAGAGGGTTATAGAAAAAGGATCAACTGACGAGGTAGGAAGAGTAGCATAAGTCTTCCACTCTATGTATGGTAAGTTAAAATCCCCACAGACCAATATTTTGGCGTGAGGGTGACGCTAAACTCGATAAGAGGATAGATAATCAAAAAACGTCTCATAAACGGTTAACGGTGAATTACAGGGAATATAAATAGACAAAATCAAGAACTCTGTATTATGAGGGAAAACGATGTTGACAATAACATATTCTAAAGTACGAGAAAAACAGAAATCAGAACAAAGAGAAATAGGTAGAGTTCTGCTAACTGCAACCAAAACTCCATCCCCATCCGCCTTATTAGTAGCAATAAGGTCGTGGTCATATCTATATACAATATGATCAGGAAATATTTCCATTCAGCCAGATCTTGGAGGAGCAAATAATAGAATAATTACTCACTTGATAGGAGATGAAGAGTTCCTCAAGCTTGGTCCTTAATCCTCCTAGATTTTGGTAAAAATAGAGATACAAATTTTATTAGGAGAAGAGAAGCTACATTGAACAATAGTAATATTTGAAAGAGATTCATTGAGGTTTAAAGAGGATACAGTGCAATAAACATTATGATTATCAAAATATTCACCAAGATAACTTGTGACTAGAGCCTTGGGATCTCATTTATTGCCCGACAACAATTTCTTCGTCTCAATTCAAACGTACACCAACAGGCCAGTAATTCAAATTCAGGACAGTACCAGTATTTACAAAAATTACCAATTTAAATGAGGCAACTACTTTGTCCGTTAAGTTTTCCTTATTCAACTTATGACAACTAAAAACTTTAATGGATGATCCAAACTTTTTGTGGACATAACGCTTCAAGTCTTCAATAGAAGTTTCATACGCCACTCTAGATATGAAGACATTCTTCACAGGTATAGAAGCATGAATGACAGGAGAATCGAGATCTGTTGAGGAAACGTGGTCACACGATTTCTGATGTTGAATTGGAGGTGGTATTTTCTTTGGAATCGCTCCCCAGCTGTTGGACGAAGAACCAGGTGGGCTGATAATGATGTCTTACCTGCACAAGATTGGTAAGTCACGTTCCCCCAATTGTATGTTTTGCCCAGGAGAGGAAGACAATGCCTGCCGCACATTTTTTGCGTGCAGAAAATGGGACAGGCTGCGAAGGGACCTCTATAGGGAGACGGAACAGCTCACCCCGGATAATATAGTCGCGGTGACGCTTGAATCGGTTGACACTATGTTTGGGCAGTCCTAAAAGATAAAAGGGACTCACAGCAGCCGGGGTGTTGGGGCTGGGGGACGAGACCTGGCCCGAAGTAATGCGTCAAACGGTCCCACGCTAGGTTCTCAGGTTGACAGGGGAGGTGTTTAGTGGGAAGTTCAGCCACCTTCTTGCAAGCATGGGAGTCCCACACTCTGTGCGTAAATGGGCATTCGTCTTCCCACCACAAAACAAGTTGGGTAAACAGACCTACGCTGCTGTCAGAAGGGTTTTGTATCCAACTTCTCCAAAATGCAGTCACCAGCAATGAATAACGTCAAGAAATACGTCAAAGATATATGTACGTTCAAAGGAAAATCCATTGTTTTTCTAATTTCAACGGTCGCCATTTTGTTGCAAACCAACAAAAATCACTCAAATCATAATGTCTCAATAATATTAATGTTATTGACCTTATTGGAAAATTTCAAGAAAATCAAGTCAAAACTGCAGTGGCTGATTCGATAGAAAGTCCATGAAATACCAAAATCATGTGTTATTGTTGTTGTAATTGGAGAAATTCCAAACGGCTATAACTTCCGTGTATATCATTCGATTTTCATCAAACTTACAAAGTTTAAGAAACCTTAGTAGGACTACGTAAATATCGAATTTCGTTCAGTTTAAGGGTACCGATTAGTGTTGGGTTACTCACTCATGAGGTACCTCAAATGAGTTACCTCACGAATGGAAATGTCCCAACACCTCAAAAAATTTATTTGTACCACCTCAAGAATGAGGTGTGAAATGAGCTAAGAGGAAAAATGAGGTCTGAGGTAAAACGGATTTTGAGGTAAAGTGAACTATTGGGTACGAATGAGTTCTGAATGAGGTAAAATTTTTCTTGAGGTATAGTGGATGTTATGCTATAATGAGCTATGAGCGAATGTGAGTTTTGAGTGAGGTAAAATGAGTTTGAGGCAAAATGAGCTGCGAGGCAAAGATGTTGTGATACATCATTCAAACTCCACACAATATGCCCTTGTACCCAGCACTACCTCAATCCCATACCTCATGAGGAAATGTCCCAAAATTTGATGAATATTATGTTTACAACATAAAGCTTCGATCGTTCCCGGCAGATCGAAAATTGATAATGTGAAGTGCAAAGTGGAAGAGTGGATTGAGAAAATTGGTGAAAAATGAAACGGAAGATGTGAAGCAGTAAATTGAGGCGGAAGAGATTGGAGCAGGAAAACATTGAAATGAGGGAATAGATTATTGGTGGGAAACATAATTTTCTATTGAGTTAGTATAATATTTGTCACGCCGAATGTAGTACGGTGAGCATTAGTTTTCTGTAAAATAAATGTGTTAAGTGGTGACTGATTATTAGTAGCGCGTTCTTATATTTTTTATTAAATTTTGTAACAGTGAAAGGAATTGAGTACTAACTAAGCTGAGCTAAAAGGTAAGTGCAGATTTAATTCGAAACAATTATTTTCAGCTGGTGACATACGTATGTTGAAGCTCGTAAAAATTTGAAGTCTCCTTATAGACGGAGGGCTACCAACGTCATTTCAAACTGAAAATTTACACACTAAATTATCTATGCCAGCTGAACATGAAAAGTCAATTCTGGCAGTCCTCCGTGGCCTGGTACTGCACCAATAATATTTCAAAGAAGTAGAGGACTAATGGTAATTTTGTTTAAACTATACGAGTATGTCGTAACGATGATCTTCATTCTAAAGGATTGTCAGAATAATTGAATCTGAGATAAAGAAAAACATATTTTGGCAGTAATTTTTTCTGATGGAAAATATTATTGAATGCTATCTCTTGGATCGTTACGACTTATACTTTTAACCAAAATTACCATTAGTCCTCAACTTCTTTGAAATATTATGGTGATAAAACCAGACCAGGGAGGACTACCAGAATTGACTTTTCATGTTCAGCTGGCATACAAGATTTAGAACTGAGCTCTGAAAAAAATGTGACAATATCTGAAGTAATCCTGATTGTCAATGCTCTGCAGAAGAACTGTAGAGATTTTGACGCGAAAAATGAACTGCCTTTATCAGTTAAAACAAGTTGGGTAAACAGACCTACGCTCATGTCAGAAGGGTTTTGTATTCAATTTTCAAAATGCAGTCACCAGGTTGAATAAAGTCAAGAAGCATGTCAATGACGATTTTATTGGAGAAACTATGAAATTCGAAGACCATACTATTATTAACAAAGTTGAAAGAATTTCGACTTCTGAGGTTTTTGTTATTGTTCTACTCATAAATATCTCCCTTGATAATTATTTCAGATGTCTATTCGCGAGGGAGGAAACACATTTTTCATGTATTTCCCCCCTGTGCCCCCACTGAAGCAAAAACTGGCTGTTTAAGAACTATTTTGAAAAGCTCCCATGAAAGCTATCATTTCATACTCATATCGGCTACGTTTGATGAATTTTTTTTTCAGGGGCCACTCTCCTGTACTGTTATCATCGATTAATAGCCAATTTTTTTCGAATCCTAGAGTTGTTACAAAGCCCTTTTGTTAGAAGCTCCCTCCCGCCTCCTTGACTTGTTTCACTTATGAGTATTAATTGTAGGTACTCATCTTCAGTCATTCATTAAATTGAATCAAGTGTTCAAAGCATGCACCTTAAACGTTGAAGTTGGGAAAAAAGTTATTCAATCTTCGCATTTAAAACAGCCACTTTTTTGTTTTATGATTACTGATACCACTAACTGAACCGATTCTCAAAGTTATTCATGACACCTATCATTCCTGAAATTTTCATGCAAATCCTAGCAAAACTGTAGTGTCTGAGTCGGTAAAAAGTGCATTTTGTTCCATAGCCATATGTTGACATAGTAATACATGCAGCGCATATTGTTCCATAGTAATACAGGAAAATTCAAACCGCTATAACTTCCCTAAATATGATGCAATCTTTATTGCAGGGTTGATCAATCTTATAAATAGAGATCTGTGTACTGAATTTCATTGAATTTAAGGGTACCGTTAAGATTTTATTCAAGAAAACATAAAATCGATAAATCATACTATTACTAACAAAGTTGAGTGAATTGCGACTTCTCACGTATTTGTTGTGGTTGTACTCATCAAGGCCTACATTCGTGATTTTTTTCAGATTTTTCGGATGGAAGGTGTCCAATCGCGAGGGGGGGGACACAAATTTTTCGTGTATTTCCCCTCCCTGTGCGCCCCTCGAAGCAAACTTTGCCAAACTAAGACCTGTTTTGAAAATTTCTCATCAAGACCTTTCATTTGATACCCATATCGGCTACCTTCAATGAAATTTTTTTTCGGGGGGTCACTCCCCTTTATGGGGAGACCACCCTTAAATACCTTATAAAATTTTTAGTAATTGAACTTTGAAGAGATCACCACTTTACACCTATATACAAAATTTGATGCTTCTAGCTTAAGTGGTTTCCGAGAAAAACTGCTGTGACACACGGACGGACGGACGGACGGACAGACAGACAGACGGACAGACGGACAGACAGGACGCGATTTTAGAAGGGTTTTGTAAAATTATTTTACAAAACCCTTAAAAATGGCACAAAGTCTTTTAGAGGCATTAGATAAGCGGTTCAGAAATATTGAAGACAACCAATTATTTGCGGAAAGTACACTATTAGATCCCCGCTTCAAACGGTATGATTTCTCAAACGCATTGAGCTACGACACGGATTGTTCAAGCTTAAAATCGTTGGTGGCCTATGTTAAACTAATATCGCAACAAGAAATCACCAATAACGATGAAGCAGTACTACCAACGAAGAAAGCGTGCAGCATTTGGGCGGACTTTGACAACAAAGTCTGCGATCTGATTAAAAATGTAGATTCTTCCGCAGCAAGCTCGATAGAATTTGACAAGTACCTTCAAGAGCCTTTATTGCACAGTCATTTAGATCCTCTAAAATGGTGGGAAGATAAAAGGCATGCTTACCCCAGACTATACTCAATAATGAAAAAGCGAATGTGTTTACCCGCTACTTCAGTTCCACCAGAGCGTGTTTTTTCAAAATCTGGCCAAATTTTAGTTGAAAGAAGAAATCGACTGACTGGAAAAAAGGTGTCACAATTAATGTTCCTGAACTTTAATATGTAAATCTAATATGTACTTACATTTTTTGTTTTCTTTTTGTTTACAATGTGCAATAATGAATGTTTTACAGTTGAAAAAAGATTATTAAATGTGTTGTGATAATAATTTAGTCATGTAGAAAAAACTTTACTTTCTCGAAATGTGAATAACATTTGATTTTCTTTTTATTTAGCTAAAGAAATTAACGAATTGCTTATTTAAGTAGATAGGACTGGTGTTGATATTTGATTTGTTTTAAATGTTTAAAAACTGTATATAAATATTATTTAAATAAGCTGTACGAATTACATTATTTTGTTAACGTAATTTATAATAAAAACTGAAGTATTATCTTGTTTAGTTTTGATTAAGATATTTGGTTCACGACTGTAACATGAAATATTTTTTAAGAGAATAGTTGAGTGAGGAAATGCAAAGAATTTTTTGTATTTTCATATTCAAATTTTTTAAATTTTTATGAGAAATAAGGTGATTGACTTCATTTACTCACTTATATCCTTCATGCATTTATGAGCTTCTACATTATCTTCCTTCTTTATCTACTTCAGAGATAACTTTGAATGCCATATTGTACGTTCTTATTTCTCATACCTCATTTGAAGTAGGACAATGTACCACCTCATTTTCTGAAATGAGTACCTCACTCAAACTCACTAAAATATGAGGTGCGGCACAACACTAGTACCGATGCGATTTTATTAGGGAAAATCTAAAATTCGAATATCTTACTATTATTAACAAAGTTAAGCGAATTTCGACTTCTAAGGTATTTGTTGTTGTAGTACTCATATACACCTACCACCATGATTTTTTTCAGATTTTTCGGATCACTTGTGTCCAATCGCGAGGGGGGGGACACACAAATTTTTCGTGTATTTTCCCTCCCTGCGCGTCCTTCGAAGCAAAAAGTATCAACCTAAGACCTGTTTTGAAAAGTTCTCATCTAGACGTTTCATTTGATACCCATATCGGCTACCTCTGATAAGTTTTTTTTTGGTGGGGCCACTCCCCTATATGGGGAGATACATAATAACATTTTTTATAGTTGAACTTTGAAGAGAGCACCACTTTGCACCTGTATACAAAATTTGATGTTTCTAGCTTAAGTAGTTTGCGAGAAAAAGTGCTGTGACACACAGACGGACGGACGGACGGACGGACGGACGAACAGACGGACAGACAGGTCACGAAACTAGTAGGGTTTTGTAAAATTATTTTACAAAACCCTAAGAACTATATGTAACCTGCATAGAAGCTATTGCGTTTTGTAACGAACATATGGACGGAGTTGACCTTGGAATATTGTAATGCCCAAACAGAAAGCCAAATAAATAGTGAAATAATATGTTTTCAAAAAATGCCGATGTTCGCAGTTTCCAGCTAGTGGAATGTATACCAACAACTACAACGCAAGAAAGCACCCTTCATCGAAATTTTGGTGAGTCTAGCGGAACAACTTATTGGTTACGGCAAAGACCGAACAGCATTCCAACGAAACATTAGTTCAGGTATTAAGTTCAGGATAGCCCTTAAACAATTCATTACTGATCAACAAATTTGTATCTTCTGGTAGACCATCACTCAGTACTAAAAGAAAGTACAAAATTGGCGACCACTTGCCAACAGAAGGCAAAGCATGACGCAGATGCTGTCATTGCGCAAAACTAAAAATACTTAACATAGATACTTTACCTTTTTTATATTTTCAAGTGTAAATGAGGATACTCGATGATCCCGCAACGATTTCTCGAAACCTAGGAATGGAAAAATTTCAAAATAAAACTGTAGTCCTTTTAAATGGTCTACTTCACAATTCTTCAATTATCCTTTTCTTATCACAATAAAGTAGTCCGTACCTAAAGGGTTAAGATATGTTTTAATTTTTAAATTATTGATAAGAGCTATTAAAAAACATGTCTGCATCTTTTGCATGTGTGAATGATGTTGCATTTTAGTTTAGATTAGCATCATAAACAACCATATCAAATTTCATAAAACATTCTTGGTAGTCAAGCAGTGAAAATAATATGAAATATATTATGTCAGCATTAAAATCAAAATACGTAATAACCATACATTAATTTTCCAAGCTCAACTCATGGGATAAATTTATGAGCCAAATTTTGATATTCAGTAGACATTGCTTCAATTTTCAATTATTTTACAATACCTTTCTGGCAGGAGCACTCTCCCGTTACTTTAACTTGTTTCTTTCAGGATTGCCCGAACATGATGTATTACATCAGGGGTGCTCAAACTTGAACTGCTGGCGATCTACCTCAATATTTTTAGACTACTTACGATCGACTCTGAGAGACTGCAAGTGTGTGTGATGCAGGGTTGTCGTACATACACGATACACCCTACCTACCTAGGTAGGGCGTACCGTAGCATATATAGATATTAGCTTTCTGCACAATATTGGTATATTATTTTAGTCAAGGTTTGGGTTAGGTTTAGTTAGGTTCTTCTCTACAATATCAATGAAAAAACTCATAGTTATTCAAAATTGCGAGTTTATTGGTTGTTACAAAACAAAAGAGTTACATATGGTGTTGAACTTAACTAAAGAGTGGCTTTGGATGTTGAAGCGTGGCACTGCATGTCCTCAGCATACTTTTTATAAGATGGTACGTAACCACTGAGTGCTCATCGCAAGCATGATGACATATGATCGTCAGTTAGTCGATTGCGATATTTTGACTTAATTATCTTCATTTCAGAAAATGCAGACTCGCACAAGTAAGTTGACCCAAAAAATGCCGTCAGTTGAAGGGCGATTTGCCTTACATTCGGATATTTATCTTCAGATATAAAACACCAGAAATTTGTATCAGATGCTGTAGCTTTGAGATGTATATCTGATATAATCTGCACCAACTCATTTTCAACAGAACATGAGTTCATATTAAACTGACTTGCTATTTCAGTAGCTAATTCCTCAATGTTTTTACATGAAAAAGGATAACTCATAAATGATGCTATATTTTAACAATTTACTGCAATCAGAAAAACGCATTTCGAATTTTCCCAAAATATTTGATAATTCAGCCTCATACGTATCATAGTTCAACTGAGGAATCCTTGCTTTCAAAGACGGAAAATGTTTCAGATCCTTTCTTTTCAATTGATCTATCATAAGTTGCAATTTACTTTTGAATGCGTTTACTGCACTGATCATCTTAATAATAGTTTTTCCTTTACCTTGAAGCTCCAAGTTAACGGTGTTTAAGTGCATTGTGATGTCAGTCAAAAATGCCAAATCATTTAGCCATTTTTCGTTTTTCAAAATCTGAGTGTCATCACCTCTTTCGTCTAGAAAAGTTGTTATTTCGGGCAATAATTCTTGAAACCTTTCTAGGAATTCTTCGCAACTCAACCACCTGACGTCCGTGTGAAGAACTAAATCAGTGTGTTCAGCTGGCTCCCTATCTTCCAACTGCAACTGAAAGAGCCGCCGTTGCAAGCTACGTGCACGGATGGAATTCACAATTTTTGTTGCGATGCCCATAATTTCCTCCGTGTTTAAAACTTTTGAACAGAAAACTTGTTGATGTATAATGCAATGGAATGAAAAAAATGAAGGGAATTCTACATTAGCTCGACACAATGCCACAAAACCGTTTTTGTTTCCAGTCATTGCTGGTGCTCCATCGGTTGTAATGCACACTAATTTATATATTGGTAGCTCGTAGTTTTTTACAAA
This sequence comes from Odontomyia ornata, assembly GCA_963969285.1. Lineage (NCBI taxonomy): Eukaryota > Metazoa > Arthropoda > Insecta > Diptera > Stratiomyidae > Odontomyia > Odontomyia ornata. Next base: position 313,887,462 of record OZ017739.1, read on the forward strand.
ATTGAAGAAAACGTCATATATATCTTCGCCACGGGTCTTCCCCTTCAGAGGAATGATTGTCAAAAATTCTTCCTTAGCCAACATGTCATTGAATATCATCCGAATGAAAATTCACAGCTGGGCAGTGTCTGTCATATCGGTGGATTCGTCGGACTGTAAAGAAAAGTATGTACATTCCATGATATCATGTTTTAGTTTATCTGCGATGTCCTGATTCATGACTTCAATACGCCTTGTGACAGTCGGACGAAATAACTGAAGTTCTCTAATAGCAGACATGATTTCTGTTTTATTTTTAAAATCTCCAAATAAAGTCTCACCCGCTTCAATAAATGCTTCCTTCACCACCGATCCATCTTCGAATGGTTTCTTGAGTTTTGCCAATATATGAGATATTTTAAATTACGCGATCGTAGCAGCTTTTGATTGTTTGGCTGGTCTTGTGAACATGGATTGTTTTTTTTTCAAACAAGATATCAAATCACTTACTTTTCGTTTTCTTAATTCACTCTGTGGCGGAAAATCCTTTTCATAGTTTCTATGAACCGTTTTATGATGCCTCTCTAAGTTACCACGCTTAGGCATTGCAACTGACGCACGACAAATAACACAAATGCACTTATCCTTCACCATACAAAAGAAAAATTCTTCCTCCCAATCCTTGGTAAAATGATACGTTTTAGATTTCTTCACTGCACTCATTTTCCACTATTTAATAATAAGCTTTGTATCGACGTAGGATCGCCATCAAGTTACACTCCAATTCCCGCAGGCGCAACATTTATATCGGCGTGAACGAAAGTCTCGAATGTTCCCGTCAAACGCGCCGCCCGAAACTAGACTGTACTGACTCTCGTTGTTTCTAGACTAGACTGTACTGTGTACTGTCTAGTCTAGAAACAACACGGCTTTTCTTTGAAAAGTGCCGCGCGTTCCTTTGATAAAGCCACTTTTTGCCGCAAGCAGTGTTATTTTATTACGTAATACATTTTTGTAGTTTAGTTACCTACCTACTTATTAAAATTTTTTTTCTTCTCGAGATCTACCCAAAAAGCACTCGCGATAGACCAGTCGATCGCGATCGACCGTTTGAGCACCCCTGTATTACATGGTTCCATTTGTCAACTGATCCAAGTATCACCGCGACTACACTATTCGTGGTGAGCACTCCCGTCTTCCGTCGTAGCCTGTCCCATTTCTTGCACGCAAAAAAAGTGTGGCGGGCATCGTCTTCCTTTCCTCGGCAAAACTGACTATCAAGGAATCGTGGCTTACCAATCTCGTGCAAGTAAGACTGAAAAAAACCCATCCTCGTGTTATGTGAATGCAACCACAGCGTGACGTATAACATGAGCTAGCTGTACCCGCCAGGAGCAATCAAATTTCATCATGACCTCGAATGCCATTACTGAACTCAGCAGACAAACGGACAATCATATTTCAAATTTCACACTTTTCTAAATTCTTCATTTTTGCGAATATGTAAAAATCCAACATAATTGTATCTTTGGAATTAAAGAAATCATTTTAAAAAGTCAGTTGTAATTAACGCTCAGAAATAAACAGGCGTGTAAGAAATTAAAACTTTTCTTTTCGAACCGCGCAGTAATTTCCGCTCCCCCTGAGGCTCTTGTTGTTGCAAGTGCTGGTTTCAAAAAAGTGGTTGTTCTTATTTATTGGAGTTAATTATGATTGATGCAAAGTGCTAATCGTAATTCACAAAGATTGAGAAATTTCAAGCATATTTTGCCACTTAAGCTCACATATGAACAAAAATAAACATAGTAAGGATATCAAATTAATTAAGTACATCAGCAACACCACATGATCACTTGATCACGTTTCATTATCTAATATTTGCAAAATCAATCCACTAATAGGATTTTGACGGCTATTCATAGGCTTATTTAAAATTTAGTGCGAAAGAATAAAAAAGCAGAGCAAAAATTTTAATCATTTTGCAATATCCCTCTTCGCTTTAAAAATCAAATTTAACTGATCCAAAAATTCCCAAACATATATGATAGTGATTATCGGATTGCTCATTAAACTTCATTCAGCCGTGCATAATTTACCGGCAAAAGTAACCTATACATTATTTCACAGTTGGACACACCGAGGGAAAAATTCAAAAATCAAAGAAAAACCTAAATACTATCTCGTGAACCTGCGCACCATGCATATGATTTAGTAACATGCAATAAATTATGTAAATCATACTTATATCTATTTCGGAAATGGTTAATGTCGCGACCGATAATTTTGCTCGATTGCAAACCAACAAAAAAACAAGTTGGGTAGACAGACCTATGCTCATGTCAGAAGGGTTTTGTACTCAACTTACAAAATGCAGTAACCAGCAACGAATAAAATCAAGAAACATGTCAAAGACGATTTTATTGGAGAAAATGTGCAATTTTAGGATTATACTATTATTAACAAAGTTGAACGAATTTTGACTTCTGAGGTATTTGTTATAGTTATACCCATAAATATCTCCTTTGATAATTTTTTCAGACTTTTTAGATCACGGGTGTCCATTCGCGAAGGAGGAAACACATTTTTCATGTATTTCCCCCCCTGTGCCCACACTGAAGCAAAAACTGTCAGTTTAAGAACTGTTTTGAAAAGCTCTCATAGAGAACTTTCAGTTGTTACTCATATCGGCTACCTTTCATGAAATTTTTTTTCAGGTGTCACTCTTCTGTACTGTAATCATCGATTCATGGCCTATTTTTTCGAATTCTTGAATGGTTACAAACCCCTTTTGCTAGGAGCTCTCTACTGCCTCTTCGACTTGTTTCAATTGTATGTACTTATCTTCATGATACCTATCACTCCTGAAATTTTCATGCAAATTCTAGCAAAGCTGTAGTGTCTAAGTCGGTAAAAAGCGCATATGGCTCCATAGCCATATGTTTCCATTGTAATACAGGGCATATTGCTCCATAGTAATACAGGAAAATTCAAATCGCTATAACTTTGGCAAATACTATTCGATCTTTACAAAACTTTCAGAAAAAATTAATCTTATAAATATTCATCTCTTCGCTAAATTTTATTGAGTTTAAAGGTACCGTTTGGATTTTATTCAAGAAAATATAAAATCGATAAATCATACTATTACTAACAAAGTTGAGTGAATTTCGACTTCTCATGTATTTGTTGTTGTTGTACTCATAAAGGCCTACATTCATGATTTTTTTCAGATCGTTCGGATGGAAGGTGTCCAATCGCGAGGGGGGGGTACGCGAAAAGTTCGTACATTTCCCCTTCCCCTGCCCCCTCGGTACTTATACGGCAATTCTAAGACCTGTTTTGAAAAGATCTCATTGAGATCCCTATATGGGGAGACCCCCCTTAAACGCCTATGAAAAATTTTTCCACCCTTGAATTTTCAAGAGGTCACCACTTCTGACCTTTCTACCAAGTTTCATGGCTGTAGCCTCTATAGTTTCGGAGAAAAAGTGCTGTGACATACAGACGGACGGACGGACGGACGGACGGACGGACGGACGGACAGACGGACACAGGTCGTGATTGCAATAGGGTTTTGTATTTTAGTACAAAACCCTAAAAATGCTATTCAAACAGAAGCTTTTTGCATGTAGGGAGAACTACGGTAAATCTCCTCCTTCGAAACTTCGCCTCAGCGGGCAACAAAGCGCATTATCATCATTGGACTTTTCTTTTGCGCCATGTTCGGCTCAATTGATTGTCTCAATCGCAGAATTAAACAATCTTTCATTTCTTCACTTTGCAAAGAAGTTTTTATTGCAAATTATGAAATGTGGAGAGATTCGTTATTGTTGCTTATTTGAAGAAATTATTTTTGGAATTGTACGTACCTTCACTTTGCGCGGATGGAGACTTGGCACACCGATCAATTCGGTAATAGTGAATATATCCGTGCTCGTACTTTCATTATACTTTAATAACAAATTGTAATGGATAGTGTTTGTTTTAAGGCTAATCAAATGTTAATTTTAGAAGTTCATTCACTTTTCATTTCCAGCTGATATAAGTAGACAGACATCTTTCTTGCACCTATTTCTCGCGAGGGGATTATTTTTGTGCAGGATGCCAAAATGATTGAACTGTACAATCTTAGTCTTTAATTTTTTTGCAAACATAGTTGTTGTAATGCATTGAATTTACCCAGATTACGATCAAGGAGAAGGTTTCTCAAATAATATGGAGACGGTTTCCCAGTTTTTGAATTGATAATTGACATGCAGCGAATGATAAATTTTGACCTTTCAATTAGCTCAGTTTGAAATGTAACTATTAAATTTGATTATTAGTTTTCTGATTTTTAGAGGACATTTAAACAATTTTAAGTGGCATTGATGAGGCCTTGGATAATCTAAGTAGTTAAAATAAGTTCTTACGCAAAAAGTCAAGTCACGATGGTACCGCTTGTCGTTAACATAAATTACCAGCAACATTTTCTATACAATTTTTCACAATATGCAAAACAATATTAAGTAGGAAATTGTCGGTAATATTATTTGCTTAGTCATTGTTTAAAAAATTCAAAAGATATCGAACAACATTCATATGATATAAGTATGTATTATATTGTTGCCAACTATTTAACCGACTTCTAAAGGAAAGAAGGTTGTCAGCTTGTCCCGTGTATCTAATTTTTTGTTGGTGCTTTTTCATCTATGTTCACGCATAACTTTTGAACAGGGATAGATAGAAGAGAATAGTTCTCAGGAAATGATACGACTTATTTTCTTGTAGATCCCATTTAACACGTTCAATGCCAATATGACTTGGCAGATGACTTTCTCCACTCCCGGACACGGATTCGCGTCGCTGGCCATGCGCAAATACTTCATGCCATTTTCCCTCATATAATGTTTACTGATTGCACCCTATAACTAGTATTTCCTCTATTACATTCTAGGACCGGTAAAGAATGTTTCATTTTTTAGATTTATATGCTTATATTTATTATAATAATAAAATAAAACTCACGTATTTTTTTGGTAGTATGTTTTTAAGAAATGAAATAGTGGAAAATAGAAAAGCATTAAACATACTAAAAATATAAACAAGTTGGGTAGACAGACCTATGCTCATGTCAGAAGGGCTTAGTACTCAACTTAAAATGCGGTAGCCAGCAACAAATAAAATCAAGAAACATGTCAAAGACGATTTTATTGGAGAAAATGTGAAATTCGAGGATCATACTATTATTAACAAAGTAGAAAGAATTTTGACTTCTGAGGTATTTGTTATAGTTGTACCCAACTTGATAAGTTTTTCAGATTTTTTAGATCACGGGTGTCCATTCGCGAGGAAGGAAACACATTTTTCATGTATTCCCCCCCCCCCCTGTGCCCCCAACTGAAGCAAAAACGGTCAGTTTAAGAACTGTTTTGAAAAGCTCCCATAAAGAACTTTCAGTTGATACTCATATCGGCTACCTTTCGTGAAATTTTTTTCAGGGGCCACTCCCCTGTACTGTAATCATCGCTTCATGGTCTATTTTTTTCGAATCCTAGAATGGTTACAAAGCCCTTTTGCTAGGAGCTCTCTCCTGCTTCTTCGACTCGTTTCAATTATATGTACTCATCTTCATGATACCTATCATTCCTGAAATTTTCATGCAAATCCTAGCAAAGCTGTAGTGTCTAAGTCGGTAAAAAGCGCATATGGCTACATAGCCATATGTTAATATGGTAATACAGGGCATATTGTTCCACAGTAATATTCAAATCGCTATAAATTCGTTACATACAATTCGATCTTTATGAAACTTTCAGAAAAAATCAATCTTATAAATAGTCATCTGTTTGCTGAATTTTATTGAATTTAAGGGTACAGTTTAGATTTTATTCAAGAAAACATAATATCGATAAATCATACTATTACTAACAAAGTTGAGGGAATTTCGACTTCTCATGTATTTTTTGTTGTTGTACTCATAAAGGCCTATATTCATGATAGGCCTCCAATCGCGAGGGGGGGTACGTGAAAAGTTCGTACTTTTACCCTTCCCCTGCCCCCCTCGGTACTCATAAGGCAATTTTAAGACTTGTTTTGAAAAGAGCTCGTTTAGACCTTTCTAATGACACCCTACTCGACTACCAATTGTGAAAATTTTTTTTTGAGCGGTCACCTCCCTATATGGGGAGACCCCCCTTTAACCCCTTTGAAAAATTTTTCCACCCTTGAATTTTCAAGAAGTCACCACTTCTGACCTTTCCACAAAGTTTCACGGCTGTAGCCTCTATAGTTTCGAAGAAAAAGTGCTGTGACATACAGACGGACGGACGGACGGACAGACGGACACAGGTCTTGATTGCAATAGGGTTTTGTATTTTAGTACGAGACCCTAAAAATAGTGTAGTTTGTGCAATATTAATCAATTGTAAGTAGTATGCTTTGCAAAAACATTCGGGGCAGCAGTCAGGTTGATTTTCCACCCTTGAATTTTCAAGAAGTCACCACTTCTGACCTTTCCACAAAGTTTCACGGCTGTAGCCTCTATAGTTTCGAAGAAAAAGTGCTGTGACATACAGACGGACGGACGAACGGACAGACGGACACAGGTCTTGATTGCAATAGGGTTTTGTATTTTAGTACGAGACCCTAAAAATAGAGAAAGCTAGAGCCATTACAAAATTAACAACAGTTTGCATGGCAGAAAATTATTTTACCTTTAGGGGTCGGTTTTTCAAGCAAAAAACCGGCGCACCTATGGGCAACCCGTTGTCACCTTTACTTAGCGAAGTATTTTTAGAATGGGTGGAGAGCAAAATTGAAGAGTCTGGTTGGATGCCCAGGATTTGGTATCGTTATGTGGATGACGTGATTGCCGTTATAGAACGGAATGAAGCCCAAAACATATTAAAAAAACTCAACTCCGTACATAAAAACTTGACCTTCACAATGGAAGTCGAAACAAATGGCACTATCCCATTTCTAGACCTGAAAATAACAAGGACAACAGGCAGTTTTGAATTCGATATACACCGAAAAAACACTAGCACACAAAGAACGGTACCAGCTACGTCAAATCACAGCTTTTCGCAAAAAATGGCATCTTTCCGGACTTGGCTACATCGAATGATTACCGTCCCCTTAAGCAAAGAAAACCGGAAAAAAGAGGAAGATTACATCATGGACACAGCTGTCAAAAATGGATACGACCCCATGTTAGTGAAACGAATGGGGGAAAAAATGGAAAAAAGAGCGCAAAGACGCAAGCTCACAAAACTGAGTACACTCAAGGACGAACCAACGCAAAGAGCAGTAATGATCATGTCAGAGGTTAGCGGTGCCCTGAATAGAATGATGAGGAAAAACGGTATCCAAATGGTGACCAGAAGCTCACCGTTTCAGCTTAAAACCAACGTAGCGCAAATCAAAGACATAAGGAGCAAACATGAAAAGCGAGGGATCTACAAGATTAACTGCCAGCAATGCGAAAAAGTATATATTGGGCAGACAAAACGCAGCGTGAAAGTCCGGTTCAACGAGCATGTTCGAGAAGCACAATCGGCACTAACGAAAAACAAAGTAAAAGACGTTCGATCATCGGTAGCCCGTCACATTTGCGAAGGACACAACGTCAACTGGGAACAGTTGGAAGTCATCAAAGAAATACGAGATTTGAGGAAACTGGATGCGTACGAGACACTTTGGATTATGCGGCAACCTATGGAAAAGCGATTGAATGATGATGTTGGCAATGGAGATTCACCTCTTTTTAAATTACTTCTAAATAATTAAGTTCAGGTTACAAAAATTTTAAAATAATTTAAAATAAATTAATAGTTCCACCAAAATTCATTTGACCCACATTTAAAATATACTTTTATGACCTGTTATTTCATTGATATGCATCCTTTTGTTAAGTACGGTCATTAATAACTAATTAGCCTTAGCATATATATTGTAAATCTTGAGGGTTTCTCTTCAGAAAAATTAGACACTGAAGAAGGGAGAACATTTACTCCCGAAATATATATATTTGTCAGAAAACAAATAAATAGCGTTGTTTTTTTTTAATTATATTTTTCTTTTTGTTTAAATTACAGCGCTAAAATATGGAGATTTTCAATAGATTTGATTATTAGTTTTCTGATTTTTAGAGGACATTTAAACAATTTTAAGTGGCATTGATGAGGCCTTGGATAATCTAAGTAGTTAAAATAAGTTCTTACGCAAAAAGTCAAGTCACGATGGTACCGCTTGTCGTTAACATAAATTACCAGCAACATTTTCTATACAATTTTTCACAATATGCAAAACAATATTAAGTAGGAAATTGTCGGTAATATTATTTGCTTAGTCATTGTTTAAAAAATTCAAAAGATATCGAACAACATTCATATGATATAAGTATGTATTATATTGTTGCCAACTATTTAACCGACTTCTAAAGGAAAGAAGGTTGTCAGCTTGTCCCGTGTATCTAATTTTTTGTTGGTGCTTTTTCATCTATGTTCACGCATAACTTTTGAACAGGGATAGATAGAAGAGAATAGTTCTCAGGAAATGATACGACTTATTTTCTTGTAGATCCCATTTAACACGTTCAATGCCAATATGACTTGGCAGATGACTTTCTCCACTCCCGGACACGGATTCGCGTCGCTGGCCATGCGCAAATACTTCATGCCATTTTCCCTCATATAATGTTTACTGATTGCACCCTATAACTAGTATTTCCTCTATTACATTCTAGGACCGGTAAAGAATGTTTCATTTTTTAGATTTATATGCTTATATTTATTATAATAATAAAATAAAACTCACGTATTTTTTTGGTAGTATGTTTTTAAGAAATGAAATAGTGGAAAATAGAAAAGCATTAAACATACTAAAAATATAAACAAGTTGGGTAGACAGACCTATGCTCATGTCAGAAGGGCTTAGTACTCAACTTAAAATGCGGTAGCCAGCAACAAATAAAATCAAGAAACATGTCAAAGACGATTTTATTGGAGAAAATGTGAAATTCGAGGATCATACTATTATTAACAAAGTAGAAAGAATTTTGACTTCTGAGGTATTTGTTATAGTTGTACCCAACTTGATAAGTTTTTCAGATTTTTTAGATCACGGGTGTCCATTCGCGAGGAAGGAAACACATTTTTCATGTATTCCCCCCCCCCCCCTGTGCCCCCAACTGAAGCAAAAACGGTCAGTTTAAGAACTGTTTTGAAAAGCTCCCATAAAGAACTTTCAGTTGATACTCATATCGGCTACCTTTCGTGAAATTTTTTTCAGGGGCCACTCCCCTGTACTGTAATCATCGCTTCATGGTCTATTTTTTTCGAATCCTAGAATGGTTACAAAGCCCTTTTGCTAGGAGCTCTCTCCTGCTTCTTCGACTCGTTTCAATTATATGTACTCATCTTCATGATACCTATCATTCCTGAAATTTTCATGCAAATCCTAGCAAAGCTGTAGTGTCTAAGTCGGTAAAAAGCGCATATGGCTACATAGCCATATGTTAATATGGTAATACAGGGCATATTGTTCCACAGTAATATTCAAATCGCTATAAATTCGTTACATACAATTCGATCTTTATGAAACTTTCAGAAAAAATCAATCTTATAAATAGTCATCTGTTTGCTGAATTTTATTGAATTTAAGGGTACAGTTTAGATTTTATTCAAGAAAACATAATATCGATAAATCATACTATTACTAACAAAGTTGAGGGAATTTCGACTTCTCATGTATTTTTTGTTGTTGTACTCATAAAGGCCTATATTCATGATAGGCCTCCAATCGCGAGGGGGGGTACGTGAAAAGTTCGTACTTTTACCCTTCCCCTGCCCCCCTCGGTACTCATAAGGCAATTTTAAGACTTGTTTTGAAAAGAGCTCGTTTAGACCTTTCTAATGACACCCTACTCGACTACCAATTGTGAAAATTTTTTTTTGAGCGGTCACCTCCCTATATGGGGAGACCCCCCTTTAACCCCTTTGAAAAATTTTTCCACCCTTGAATTTTCAAGAAGTCACCACTTCTGACCTTTCCACAAAGTTTCACGGCTGTAGCCTCTATAGTTTCGAAGAAAAAGTGCTGTGACATACAGACGGACGGACGGACGGACAGACGGACACAGGTCTTGATTGCAATAGGGTTTTGTATTTTAGTACGAGACCCTAAAAATAGTGTAGTTTGTGCAATATTAATCAATTGTAAGTAGTATGCTTTGCAAAAACATTCGGGGCAGCAGTCAGGTTGATTTTCCACCCTTGAATTTTCAAGAAGTCACCACTTCTGACCTTTCCACAAAGTTTCACGGCTGTAGCCTCTATAGTTTCGAAGAAAAAGTGCTGTGACATACAGACGGACGGACGAACGGACAGACGGACACAGGTCTTGATTGCAATAGGGTTTTGTATTTTAGTACGAGACCCTAAAAATAGTGTAGTTTGTGCAATATTAATCAATTGTAAGTAGTATGCTTTGCAGAAACATTCGGGGCAGCAGTCAGGTTGATTTTCACAGATTTTACACTTAGAAGTTGTATCAGTCCTTTTTTTCAATTTTGAACAAACACAGCATTTTTTTGCGTATTTCTCCATTTTTCTTTCGTTTTGTTCATCTCTCCATTTCCCAACGTAAACATCTCTTTCATTGAATTTCTGCACGAACTCTCCTTTTTTGAGAGCCGACACTTTAATATACTAAGGAATATCCTTTCGGTCTTGATGCAGAGTTCCAATACAGTTTGTTTTCTTTTCAAGTAATTTTCGTGAGTTGTACGCTATTGTAATAATTGTCCAGAAACAAGCTATGGCCATTGTTGAAATAGTTCTCCATGACAAATTATTTCCCGTGACCAACCCCTCCAAGTGCATCGCTTCTACCGGAATATATATATATATATATATATATATATATATATATATATATATATATATATATATATATATATATATATATATATATTGTTACATGTATAAATAATTCTGCGAGCTACTGTCGCAATTGTTTCCACAATCATTAAGAACACCAACAAATGAATTTACTCGAAACCACGAGAACCCAACAAGCATTATCAACATCTGAAAGTGAGTCACTGCCCATTAATTACGCTGCTGGAATGTTCCCGCTTATTCATCAATGTACGAGAACTGAGTTGAATGATTAGAGGCCCTATATAAGGGCGAGCTGAATGAATGGGGGGATCATTATTACAACCGCGATAGAAAACTGCGATATAGTGGAACGCGAAGTAAAGGCGATTGATTGTTCGAGTGCGAAGTGATTTTAAGTGGACAGTTGAATGACAAATTTATAGACTAAGTGAAAATTAAAAATTGTGAAATACTAAAATAAGTGATTGTGCATGTTTTTGATTAATTGAATAAACTCTTTTTATTTAATTTAAAAAACATTGCGTTTTCACTTCCCCGGAACATTAAAATTATTGGCCGCGAACCATAACACGCGACAATGGTGTCGAGTGGAAGTGAAAACGTTTAAGCAATTTTAAAGTGCACAATTGTGAAAATTAACGTGGAAAAAAAGCCGAAACAATAAAAATATCAGGAAATTTACATCTAAAAATTAATCAATTGAGCATATCGGAGCTCAAAGAGGAGTTGGAACAACGAAATCTGGCTACACAAGGTACAAAGGCCATACCGATTGCAAGCTTGCGTGATGCGATCGAGTCGGAAGGCGTGAATCTGGGTTCGGGTGAGCTCTCAGCTGCAGAAAGAGGCGCAGAAGGTGGTGAAGCCGAAACACCAAAACCAAAGGAACCAGAAAATGCGCTGATGCAAATGTTGATGCTGATGCAGCAAGAGCAGCGACAACAGTCATCCAATTTAACTGTGAAGCTAAATGAACAATCAGCGCAGCTAAATGAACAGACATCCAGTTTAGCTGTGAAGCTAAATGAACAATCAGCGAAGCTAAGTGAACTTTCAGCGCAGCTAAATGAACAGACATCCAGTTTAGCTGTGAAGCTAAATGAACAATCAGCGAAGCTAAGTGAACTATCAGCGCAGCTAAATGAACAGACATCCAGTTTAGCTGCGAAGCTGAATGAACAATCAGCGAAGCTAGACCAACAAGCGTTCGAAATCAAGGCAGACATCACACAGAAGCTGGAAAAAAAGTCAACCGAAATAAAAGCAGAGCTCAGTAGTCTCAACAGCCAAATTAAATGCGTTGAGGAGAAGGTATACCAGGTCGAGGAGAGTCAACCTTGAGATCAGCCAGGTCAACCATGAGATGGAAAAAGTGAAAAAGGACTTGGAAGCAGTGAAGGCAGTAGTAACCGCCTCACCAGCCCCAATTATAACCGCAGCGCAAAGCTCATCTAGAAGTGTGCAAGCACCAATATTCGATGGGCAAACGGTCTGGACTATTTACAAAACCCAGTTCGAAGCAGCCGCTCGCATGAATCACTGGAATGAGCAGGAACGAGCAATTGCATTGATTCTTGCTCTAAGAAGCCCAGCTGCCGAGCTGTCGCAGACGATCCCCGTTGAATTGCACTCAAACTCGAATGATATAATGAATGCGCTCGACATGCGTTATGGAGATGATCATCTAAAGCAGATTTATCGGTCACAGCTAATGCATCGGATGCAGAAGTCTGGCGAAACCTTGCAGCAGCAAGCACAAGACATTGAGCGACTGGCACTTTTGGCTTACCCAGCGTATGACCCAGAACATCGAGATGACGTAGCAACAGAAGCATTCATCAGCGCCTTAAAGGACAAGGAATTGAAACAAGCCGAACGATTAGCTCAAAAACAAACGGTTAAGAACGCATTGATTTATAGTCTAAACTTCGAGGCAACACAAAATGTGAATCGTACCACTGCCCGGGTCCGTGAGGTAGAGGCAGACGAATGCAGGTGTGAGCGCGTGGAAAATGAGCGAGAGCCGCATGCAAATGGAGCGCCTAGATGCTGGGATCGCGGTGAGAAGGGGCACCTGCAAAGAGACTGGAAGAAGCGAAGAAGACGGAGCTATTGTCCAGGATGGTGGAGATCCAGACCGTACCTGGAGCCTAGAATGGAGGCCCATCAAACTGAAAGGGCCAACTTAGTTAGGCAAACGTTAGCTAGGAGGATCGACATCCCCAGTACCCCCATCACCGTGCCAAGGCAACATCGTGGAGAAGCAGACAGATGCCTTCCTGGTCAAGTTGATGAAGAACATTGCACCATAACAAACGACACTGGTGCAACCCGATCGACTATCCGACCAGACATAGTGACGCCCCAACAACTTCACAAGGGCAGAGTTCATGGAAATGCTGACGCCCTATCTCGTCATCCATGTCCAGCTAACTGCAAGCATTGCCGGCGGATTGAGGAAAAGGAGCCGGCCTTTAATCTGCGAGTGATAACGGCCGGACTCGATGAAGGTTGGTCAGCGGAGGAGATTCGAAATGCCCAGTTAGCCGATGAAGACATCGGACCATTGCTCGTATGGAAGGAGACAACTGGGCGACCGGAGTGGAAGGACGTTTCGATGCATGGGGCAACCCTGAAAAGCTATTGGGCACAATGGAGCTCCCTTCAGGTGGAGGGTGGCGTACTCAAGCGGAAATGGGAAACGGCGGATGGCAGCTCCTCTAGGATGCAAACTATACTACCCAAAAGGTGAATCCACGATGTGGTTAAGGAAATGCATGAAGGATCCTCGGGAGGCCACCTTGGTGTTAACAAGACCTTAGCGAAATTGCGGGAAAGGTTCTACTGGCTCCACGCTCGAGAAGACGTAGAAGACTGGTGTCACAGATGCACAATTTGCGCTTCCGTCAAAGGCCCAAAGCGACGACTGAGAGGACAAATGCAAACCTATAACGTAGGCGAGCCATTCGAAAGGATTGCTGTTGACATCGCAGGACCCTTTCCTGAATCCGATTGGGGAAATCGATATATGCTGGTTGTAGCCGATTATTTCAGCAAGTGGCCTGAGGTCTACCCCATTCCCAACCAGGAAGCAACTACTGTAGCTGAACAGCTTGTGTTAAATTGGGTCAGAAGGTACGGCGTACCTTGTGAACTACATTCAGATCAAGGCCGAAACTTCGAGTCACTAGTTTTTAGCGAGATGTGCGAGCTGCTGGGAATACGGAAAACGAGAACACCGCTACATCCCCAATCCGATGGAATGGTCGAACGGTTCAACGGCACGCTAAATAAACATCTGGCCAAGATGGTCGACGAGAACCAAAGGAACTGGGACCGACATCTCCCACTTTTTTTGAAGGCGTACCGAGTTGCCGAACATGCATCGACGGGCCAAGCCCCAGCCAAATTCCTTTTTGGAAAGACTATTCGTCTGCCAGCCGATATAAAGTTCGGAACACCCCGGAGAAACCCCAAACGATCTCGGAGTACGCAATTGATCTAAGGCAACGGTTGAACCAGATACATCGGACAGTGCGAAATCACCTCGAATCGGCTACTGACCGCATGAAGACCAGGTATGATCTCAAGGAAAATTCTACTGGCTTCCAGCAAGATGACTTGGTGTGGCTATATAGCCCGCAACGGCGAAAGGGTAGGTCTCCGAAGTTGCAACATAATTGGGAGGGACCATACCGGATCACAAAGCGAATTAACGACGTCGTATATCGCATACAGGAACACCGTAAACCGAGAGCCAAAATGAAAATCGTGCATCTGGACCATCTTGCCCCATATTACACCCAGGGAGAATTGACTACAAATAGCGACACATCTTTTCGGGGCGAAAAGAACTGAGGTGGGGGCAGTGTTACATGTACAAATAATTCTGCGAGCTACTGTCGCAATCGTTCCCACAATCATTAAGAACACCAACAAATGAATTTACTCGAAACCACGAGAACCCAACAAGCATTATCAACATCTGAAAGTGAGTCACTGCCGATTAATTACACTGCTGGAATGTTCCCGCTTATTCATCAATGTACGAGAACTGAGTTGAATGATTAGAGGCCCTAGATAAGGGCGAGCTGAATGAGTGGGGGGATCATTATTACAACCGCGATAGAAAACTGCGATATAGTGGAACGCGAAGTAAAGGCGATTGATTGTTCGAGTGCGAAGTGATTTTAAGTGGACAGTTGAATGACAAATTCATAGACTAAGTGAAAGTTAAAAATTGTGAAATACTAAAATAAGTAATTGTGCATGTTTTTGATTAATTGAATAAACTCTTTTAATTTAATTTAAAAGACATTGCGTTTTCACTTCCCCGGAACATTAAAATTATTTGCCGCGAGAACCATAACACGCGACAATATATATATATATATATATATATATATATATATATATATATATATATATATATATATATATATATATATATATATATATATATATATATATATATATATATATATATTTATATATATATATATATATATATATATATATATATATATATATATATATATATATATATATGTATATATATATATATATATATATATATATATATATATATATATATATATATATATATATATATATCACCAATAAGTCGAGAAATTTTCGTTAAAATATAAACTAAAATAGTCCATTGGCTCATCGCCTGTTGATTTTTCGTGACCGAAAAGCTCTCATTTTTGGTAAAATCGAATTTTGTGGTATTGCTGTCATCAAACCAAAATGGAGCAATCTTCTGCGCTTCTTGATATGGTTCAGGGTCCTCCTCATAGGTTAGAGTCATTTGTTCCTCTATTGGGTCTTCTCTGTGTCCTCTGTTCTTCCCATCACAGGTCCGCGAGTATCATCTAAGTCTTCTTCATTGTCAGAAGTAAATTGATTTAACAAACGAAAAAGTTCGTCGTCATCTCTTGAATAATTGAATTTTTCCGTCGATGTTCCTAGATTTGGATTCATGTTCCATTTTTTAAAACAAAAAAATAACCAGTTTTTAAAATGAAGTTGTAATAATACTCATTTAGAAATCTAACGCAGGTTGCAAGGTAAACAAAGTCAGTCAAACTTACCTCACCAACGCTTGTTTTCCAAAATATAGTTACTCCAATATGTAAAAAAATCCCCGTTGGCAGCACCAGCCGGAAAGGTAAATTTCTCGTATGTAGCGTAAAGTTTCGAAAAAGAATTTGGCTTACACCACTAAACTTCTTTCTGCAATTTTCGTAGTACCACATGGGTATTTATTAACATTAAAAAAAACCTGGCCACGTTCGTTTTTAGAAACCTTTTATCGGGGTGCAAATATTTTGCTAATTTAATTGAGTTGCATGCGTATGGATTACGTATTTATGTAAACATATAAATACCGGTTTCGCCCTTCTCGCATCTGCTGTTTACACAGTTCACAGTGGTAACCACTCAAAGGCTTAAATAGCTCGAATAGTTAATTTCAAAAGATTTCCATAAAAGTTTAATCAGCACTTGCATTGCCATTAATATATACATTTCAATTTTTTTCTGAACTGTGAGGGCCGTCATTTCGATTTTTATTGAAATCGGCTGCTAAAAATATTAAGCTGTAAATTTTCGACTGTTTTATTTGTCATTCGATTTGCATAATCAAATTAAATTAACTTGCCTTAATAACTTATAATTTCAAGTTTCAACGGAATCTGTTGAGAATCTTGGCTGCTAGAGGGCTACAGAAATAAAAAAAATTGTATGCCATCCGCCTGTATGGGGAGACCCGCCTGTATGGGGAGACCCGCCTGTATGGGGAGACCCCCTTAGATACCTTAAAATATTTTCTTGCACTGCAAATTTCAAGAGGCACCACTTTTGACCTACGTAGAAAATTTCCTCATTCTAGCTCATGTGGTTTGCGAGAAAACTTGTTATGACGCACGAACAAACGGGCGGAGGGACGGACAGACAGACAAGTCGCGGTTTTATAATTTTTTAGGGTATTGTTAAAAATATTATACAATATCTTAAAAATGATCTGGTTTATAAGTTCTTTCAAGTAAAGTCATTTAAAACGTTTCAATGAAAAATATTCATTATTTCAGTTGGCACTAAAATAGCGAATTGCGCTTGCCTTCAGACCTTTGGGGGCCGCCATTTTGAATGCATGCATTTGATTTTGGATTATTTTGAATCTTTGTATGCTAGGACCCATCAATCAATGTACTATCTCGTTCAAATAGGAGTTTCACTCTAGACAGGGCAAAATAATTCAATTTTTAAAGAAAATGGCAGCTAAAAACATTAGGCTTTAAATTTTCGACTTTTTTTATTTTTCATTCAATTTTAATAATTTCCTGCAAAATACAAGAACATAGTACAGAGACTCATAATCTCAAGTTTCATCAAAATCCGTTGGAAAATGTGACCGCTAGAGGGCCACAAAAACATGAAAAAAACGCATATTTAAACGGCCGCCATTTTGAAATCTGCACATGCATGATCACCAAAATATCAAAGACTGTAGATCAAAGTAATGTCTATCTTGAAACCAAGCTTCATATATGTCGGATCAAAATTGCGACTTTTAAAAGCCTTTGAAATTCCGATTTTCAACTGGCCGCCATTTTGTTTTTTTGCAACTTGACCTCCAGTTTTTTTACGTGATTCTCTAGATGCTTATAATTTCTATCAAACTACCGAATTTTATGAAAATCTGTTGAAAGCTTTGACCACTATTACAACAACAAAATTTTGCACGTTTTTCGACCTTTGAGCGGCCGCCATTTCGTTTCTGCCGTACCGACTTTGGATTTTTTATTGTGAGATTCATCACATACTTCAATGAACCTTTGTACCAAATTTCATTCAAATCGGAGCTACACTTTGGTCAGAACAGAAATCGCGATTTTTCGTCTAAAATGGCCGCCATTTTGTTTTTGCCCAGCCGATATAGCAGGTTCACGAACTTAACCGAGATAATTACCAAATGCACTTTTTCTCAAAATTTGGTGAAAATCGAAGCAAAATTGCAACCTCTAGCGTGGTCACAAATTTCGTTATATCCCATATATATATATATATATATATATATATATATATATATATATATATATATATATATATATATATATATATAGATATATATATATATATATATATATATATATATATATATATATATATATATATATATATATATATATATATATATATATATATATATATATATATATGATGCTCTCCGCAATAGGTAAATTTCTCTCGAGAAATTTACCTAAAAGCCCTTTTCCATTCAATAATCACAAAAATAAATGTTTTGCAGTTCTCTTGTATTGTTATTTTTCACTTTTGTTTTAAAAAAATAACAAATTAAAGTAATACACCACTTCGACACAACGCCCGTACAACTTCAATGCAACATGCAACAGTTCGCACACTAAATAACCTCAAAATAACCTTCAAAAGATTTTCGCCTAAAACCAATGATGCCAACATATTTACCATGCTATCCTTGATTGTCAACCATATTACTGATTATTTACCTCCTTTGCCAACATTACAATTCCTCATTCAAAAAGAACACTACCAAGATGCGTATCCGAGTCGATGGCTACCAAGAAAAGTTGGGTTGGACACTGAACCGTGTCACTGGCCCTGAATGTGTTAAAGGACAAGAAAATAAAAAAACCGTAAAGGGTCTTTTAAAAATGTTCGACTTTCATCCCGATTTTTCGGTGAAATTGATAGACGCCTATAAGGATTTAGGTTGTAGGGGTTTCATATGAAGGCCAAGATATTGACATAAAATGTATCGGCACAGAACTCTAATCTTTCAATAACTCTGTAGATATTAACAGTCAAATATAGTAGAGGAGACCGAGGAGGGTTGTGACAGAGAAGAGTTGTGATACGGTCAAGTTTTCGGAACTTATGATAGCTAGAAAACTAGCAGCGCTGCACATTTATTGCTTTTTTGAGGCGTGATTGAATGCTAGTGTGCGCCGGTAGTGCAAGCGATACTGTGAATGCGACATCCACGTGAAAATACTTCTATAAGTGAAAAGTAAGTTTTTGACCAATAATTTACTGTTCCAGTATTTGATTACGTGTTATTGTTCTGTGGTTTGATATTTTAACTGATATGCAGTGTCTTTTCTAGTTTCATACCTTAATTTTGCTTTTTGGGTGTGCTTCATGTTTGCTATGTTATGTGCCAATATTTTGATCCAAGCATGTTATTTTGCACCCAGGAGACTTGTGACAGCTTCTCACAACTCTCCTAATTTGTAACAAATCTTCTGTTTTCGGCAATATATTTTATGGTGGGGATTTGTATGCTTTACCTCCTTTTTAAGGTTTTTGTACTAAAATACAAAACCCTATTGCAATCACGACCTGTTTCGGTCTGTCCGTCCGTACGTCTGTATGTCAAAGCAGTTTTTTGCCGGAACTACAAAAGCTACAGCCATGAAACTTTGTGGAAAGGTCAGAAGTGGTGACTTCTTGAAAGTTAAAGGATCGAATCTTTTCAAAACTAGTCTTAAAATAGCCCTATCGGTACCATGGGGGACAGGGAGAGGTCCAATGTACTAATTTTTCGCATGCCCCCTTGTGATTCGACACCTTTCATCCGAAAAATTTGAAAAAAACATGAATGTAGACCTTTATGAGCACAACAGCAACAAATACGTGAGAAGTCGAAATTTACACAACTTTGTTAGTAATATTATGATTTATCAATTTTATATTTTCTGGAATAAAATCTTGATAGTACTTTTAAATTCATTAAAATTCAGTATGGCTACTTATAAAATAGACCTGCCTTAAAGTTTCACAAAGATCGAATGGTATCTAACGAAATTATAGTGGTTTGAATTTTCCTGTATTACTATGGAACAATATGCGCTGCATTACTATGGAAACATATGGCTATGGAACAAAATGTGCTTTTAACCGACTCAGACACTACAGGTTTGCTAGGATTTCCATGGAAGTTTCAGGAATGAGAGGTATCATGAATATCTTTCAGAATTGGTTCAGCTAGTGGTATCATTAGATGTAAATCAAAATAGTGGCTGTTTTAAATGAGAAGATTGAATAATTTTGAGTTATTTTCTTTTAACACTTGGTTCAAATTAATGAATGAGTAGAGATGAGTACTTCCAATCAATATTCATACGTGAATTAAGTGGACGAGACAGGAGAGAGCTCCTAACAGAAGGGCTTTGTAACCATTCTAGGGTTCGAAAAAAGTTTTCTGATGCCATGAATAGATGATTTTAATTATTCACCCAATACTTTATTAAACAAATTGAGTAAGCAGGAGAGTGCTCCTACCAGCAGGTCTTTGTAAACATCCTAGGGTTAGAAACAAGTTTTCTAATACCGTGAATCGATAACTTGAATTGTTCATCCAATACTTGGATATGAAATCGTTCAAATTTATGCAAAAGCTGCACAGTTCCTTTCATAAGCACAGTGAAGCCGCCATTTTGATCTCGCTTAAATGATTTTTCTGAATGCTCGGCCGATTGAATATATTCATGTTGAACACTTTGTAATGAATCATGCGACGCCGCTGGCGACCAATACTAACACACTTTACTGCTAGGTGGCTTGTCATTTCACGTTGGTTGCGACGAGCGCACATCCCACGTCAATTTTGTCGTGGGGTGTCAAGAGGATTTGACAGCCACATGGGAGTAAAGTGTGCACGTAGTGGCCGCCACCCATGAAGAAGTCCCGGAGTGTGCCGACAGTCCCAAAAGGGTAAATAGTAACGTTTCGATTCGATCACCAACTGTTGCGACAACAAACCCAATAACTAGTTGGATTGCAGGAATTTGGAAAAAGGCAAGAAGAATTCGGGTACGAGCAAACCGAAAAGGTAGGTAAGTTGACCTCTATGTCCTGTTTGGAAGGTAACCATAAAAAGTAGCACTTTGAATGCGATTCCATTAGTGAGTTTTCGTTTCACCGCTCTAATAGTCTGTTTTTTCGGATTCCTCCTGCTATTTAGAACCAGACTATATGTGCAACGAAAGGTGCCGTTTATTATGCCGCTACTCCACCGGCTCCGATAAGCAACATACCTATCGATCAGGTTGCAGCCGTTTATCCACCAGCAGGTGTGCCAACAATATACCCACCTTCAATGCCGTACCAGCCGTTTTAGCAGTACTACAGTGTGCCAATGAATGTTCCCACCATTTGGCCTCAGAACTACCAAGGTAATTAGATTTGCTTGTATAGATGATACGACAGTTAAATTGGAAACGTGGGATACGGCCGGACAAGACAGGTATCACAGTTTAGCGCTAATGTATTATAGAGGAGCGCAGGCCCAAACATGGATTTGTAAGAATTACCAGATTAACATTTGAACGACCTCCTGAACGATTACACAATGGCGATGTTGAAGCATTATTTTCTTTAATGGATTATGAATTTACTAGATCAATGCGGAATTATCCATTTCGAATAACGTACCGATTAATACTACGTGAAAAAGAACTGCACTTTCGTATCGGTGTTTACAACCCTAGTTAGGACTTAACCTTTTCATTCAATTTACTCCTACATACCTACCTGAAGGTTCCCGATGTGCGCCGATGCCAAATAACAGGTTTACAAGGTTGTACATTTATTGATAAGACTAGAGATGGTGCTACCTACCAAGAAGGTCGTGGAGTTGTTACAATAGGTGAATGGACCGATAGAATATATGAACATACTCCACAAGAACAACTTATTGCGAATGTTGTCTCCGGACGAAAGCGGAGGCTGCAAAAATACAATTTCTTCGACACAGTCGTTTGGAATCCTTGGATAGACCAAGCCCGAGAGATAGCAGATTTTGGAGACGATGAATATCCAAATATGATAGGCGTTGAATCTGGACATGTTTCAACTCCAGTTATTCTGCTGCCTGGAACAGCCTTTGAACTAGCTAAACCCTACAGATTATTATCGAAGGTAACGTCAGTAGAAAATCAAAACGGAGTCACCAACCATCAAGGAAAAGGGGCGTTCAACCGAGCTAAAACGGATTAATTATAGATTTTGGAGTTTGTTGATTTCTACGGTTCAATTTGGTACTGCGAACTGTCCGTATTCTTAAATCGTAAAACTCAACTATCTTTAAACTGAACTTGACTAGCTCATTGACTCGCTCCAATTTCGGCTGATTCCTGATGGAAATCAACTATGACATTGTCAGCATACATAAATCGGAATACGTTTTTTTTTATAACTTTTGAATATACCTAAGGGGAAAGCTAATTAATTAAATGCATGTTATAATTTAATCCCTCTACGTGTTCTGGTGCTGGAACTTAATTATCAAGAGTTGAAATAATAGTCTATTCATTACTTAGAAAGCAAATGGAAGCAATATTCCTTGAGAATACAATATGTGATTAATAGATAAATAAATGATCAGTTAAAACAAAAAAAATGAAAACTAGAAAAAATTGAGGACAATAGGGTTTTAGTTGTACTAAAGAGCAAATAGTTTATTTCTATTGAACTGTACAGTCAATATAAATATAACGAGATCTTAGGGCAAAGAAAATGGTGGTGAATCAGAACTCTCATGTAAATTTTGAAAGGAAAAATTAGCCTCCCTAATACTACACACCGCTAAAACGAAAAAAAAGACTAAAGCAACTCTGAATGTAGATCGCATATTCTATTAATATAATTGCAAATGGCGAGAGAATTTAGGTTTGATTGTGTTATAATTAGTCACAGTTTTTGTGTGCCCGTTGACGTTTTTAAAAGGGAAATTCTAGAGAATTCATTGTAGTGTAAATACATAATGAAAAACTATTTAATATAAGGAATGCCCTGTTTTGAATAGTCGTAAATGTTTTAGAATACAACCTGCGTTGTATTCTTCCAATCGGCACCTTTGAATATTTCACAAAATTCTGTTCATGCATTTGCTTAGGTAATTTGTATATATTATTTTGTATTGCCTATTCATAAAGTAGGTTAAAAAAAACTATGAACTACACATCTGAGAATGAGAACTGTATTAGCCCTGCACAAGTGTAATATCATCATGTTTGAATGCGAGGAATTAATCTTGAAAAGATCCCTTTCGATAAAATTTTAATACCATAGAAAAGTTTCTACCGAATCAACTGCAAAACTTCAGTGAGCGAATTGAGGCTTTCATTTTATAAAAAAAAAATCCCTAACATTCCGGCTGTATAAATATATTTTTTGGAAACTATTATCTTTCTATTCCTCTCTCTATCAGTCAATTTAATAGTGGAATGCACCCATTTCAATGATTTTTTTTTTTCATTTCGGAATTAACTTAATACTTCAAATTAACATGAATATCCCCACCAGTAATAAATTCAATGGCGTGCTTTTCAAAAATTGTATATTTCTTTATTGTTAGCCGATAATTTTGATAAAGTGAAAGAAATCAACTTCCTTTTGTTTCAAAAACACAACAAAAAGAACACGTTAATTAAAACTGCAATTTAAGAATAAGAAGCTTTTAATATAGTTAGTACAAGAGAAAAGAGAACAAGAATTAACTATTTAGACTTACTTGATAATATTCAACAATTATTTTTATTATTAAATCACATTAAATTTTATGGTTTTCTTCCGTGATTACTATGACAATGATGAACTGAGGGAAAATATTAAAACTTGAATAGAATTATTATAAAAAACTTAAAAGTTAAATCAGAGAATAAAAAACCATGAATTGCTAACTAAAAACACGACTTTCCTTTCCAGTGGTTCTTCCTTTCAGCGGGAGATAGAGTGCAGGGTAGGTATGCCGTCGCGAAGGTAGGGTTTGAGAAAATCCGCCGAGGTCGGTGTCGCGTCGCACGCGGTACGCGGTACCTTTCGTGTTTTGCCTTTTTATTAGAGTGGCTTTCGTCGGGTTGAGTTAACGTAGTATACTTTTCGGTACCGCGTCGGAAATTCGGGAACGCGAAGTAAAAAGGAGATTTTGTTCTTTGACTGATTGATGAAGAAATACGGAGTAACGTCAAATAGGTTTCCTCTCTGTATGGTTTGTTTTGGTGACGCGTTTGAAAACGGGCATGTATTGGTGGCTGAATATTGTAAATGAGCGTAATCCATTCGGAGACCCGCAACCGAAATCCTCTCCGATCTAGCTGGCCGACAAGCAGCCACCGCGTGAATGGGTTACGATGCACGGATTGGTTGACCGGTTGGTACCATCCGTTGGCACTACTCAGACTTAACGTCTAGAACCGATGAGAGGTCGGTTCCTCGTACGGACGTAGACTTAAAATCATTACAACTATTCCTTAAGTTTTCATAAAGATTGAAAGAAAATAAAAGTATCTAGGTCAATTTTAGATATGTATCAATCATAAACACGTGTTTTTGTTGTTGTAATTCCATACAATTAAAATGGTTATATCCTACTTGATTATGCCTCCATCTCAATTAAATTTTATGAACGTACACATCTCATACCAGTCTACATAATTGCAAAATTTCAAGAAGTTTAAAGGTACCGTTTTGATTTTATGGGCGAAAATGTAAAATTTATAAATTAAGGGCTACTTCATTACAAGGGGGGACTCCCTTAAAAAGTTTTGAGATATTTGATAAGACCTAAACCTTGTGAGAAACTACCACTTCTGACCTTTCCACAAAGTTTGAGCTTTGAAGCTTCTATAGCTTCGGAAGAATTTTCTTATGATGCACGGATAAACGGACACATGAACAAACGGACGGAAGAATGGACAAATGGACAATCGGATGGAGGAGTGGACCGACGGACAGATAGGATGGAGAACTGGTAAATTTTTGTGAAATTTCTTTCAGAAAGCCTTAAAAATCATGAAGTTGAGTCCAATAACAAATAACTTAGAGGCTGAAATTCGTTAAACATAGTACTAGGATTTAAGACTAGGTACTAGGATTTAAGATTTTCGTCAGTAAAACTGTATTAACCTCATTAAATTGGATGAAATCAGCTTTGTAAGTAGTTCTTGAAAATATCATTTTACTCTATAAGTTTCAATCAAATTTGCCGACGTTAGAGCCATTTGAATTTCCTCCGATTGCAAGAAGCATATTCAATTTTTCTACTACATGGGCGTTCCATCAAACCAGACGCTACACTTTTGATTGAATCTTCTCCAAATTTTCAGGTAGGTGAATAACAAAAATACAATAAAGATTCAGGTCAGTCTATGATTTTAGTAATATTGGAACAAAATATTGGCTGGCTAAAATGGAGTTCTTCTAAAGCAAGAATATATTTGTTGTGCATGTCATAAAAGTATTTCTAGAAAGAAATCATCCACATTTTGTAAGTTAAGTACAAAACCCTTTTGACATGAGCGTAGTTTTGTCCACTCAACTTGTTTTGTATATCCACACATTATTTTTGGACCTAAATACATAGAAAAGTCCATTGTACGAATTACTTTCGTTTAGGTCCCATTTAAAAGACTAGCAAATCATAAAACGCTGAAGGAATTTTGAAAACCGCAATTTTTCAGCATAATTGGTCGACGCCTGTATGGGTTTCAAATGAAGGACAAAATATTGGACTAAAATTTAGTGGTACAAAACTCTAATCTTTCAATGACTCTGTGGATATTAACAGTCAAATATGGTATATTGATGTCAAGAAATTGAGGTTCAATCATCTTTTGTACATAATACGCCAATTGTTTTGTGACTTATTCAAGGATTTGATAGAGATACCATATTTTTTGGTCAAAGATGATAAAACTGAACATTATTTTTAATTTTCTCCCTAAACGCGACAGTTTAATCAATCCTTGCTACGGCAAATAACCAATAAATTAATTCCAAGTGCAGCATAAATACAATTGAATATGATTTAGACGAAAACTTCACAATTGCTTTCCTCTTCCAAATTCGCTCTTCAGCTACTCATGAAAATTCTTAGACGTAGCCGTTACAAGTAGGATTTGAAAAATTTCTCGAAGAAACAGTAAGGATCGAGTGATTGCAAATTATAAAATTAATCGCCATTTGAAAATTGAATCGTTACTTTCTAGATAATTTTATACATTATATGTTCAGAAATCTAAAGTAAGTGATTTCCATACTATAGACCGACAAAAACTGCAACCTAAAAGGACGATACTTATCCTGCTATACCTGACCACGCATAGTTGAGGGTCTAATTTTTTGCTTTAGCATCACAGCTCCTTTCAAGCCTTCGCTTAAAAATTTGCAGAGTATCTCTTGATCTTGATTGAGTATTATGGCCGATGCCACGCTTTAGCGATGTATCTGTCGACATAGCCGCGATACGTTCTGATTCTATACCAGTAAGTAACTGAGCGGGTTAAAAGTTTGTCCGAAGAATCACCCAAAATAAAACTCGTTGTCACCAATGGGACTCCAACCAGGGACCTTTGGCTTACGCAGCGAGTACTCTAAACACTATACAACGTGGACTTTTCATTTAACTATACACAATTATCATGAAGCTTTTCTGAAAATTATGTGCCATAGTTTATAGAAAACGAATGCAAGGGTATCAAATAAACGCAAACAAGTGACTCAAGCGTTGAGGCCTACTAACCGTTTCAAGCGTCGGCAATACGCTGAATGGTTGGTTGAACAGATAAAAGGGAATGGTGGCTTTACAAAGAAAATCATCTTCAGCGACGAGGCACAATTTTCACCCCAGTGGATTCGTTACAAAGCAGAATTGCCGCATTTGGGCAAATGAGAATCCACGAGTGATTGTTGAAAAGCCGATGCATCCACAAAGAGTGACTGTTTGGTGCGGTTTATGGGCTGGCGGCATCATCGGGCCGTACTTCTTCGAAAATGAGGATGGCCAAGCAGTTACCGTGGATAGTGCTCTTTATTGTGAGATGATAATGGACTTCTTGTGTGCAGAAATTGAGGTTATGGACCTGAACGATATGTGTTGCAACAGGAAAGTGCCACTTGCAATACAGCCAATGATCAAATCAAGTCAAATTCAATGGCCGTGTTATCCCACGTTGCCACAATGTTAATAGGTCGCCGACATTGAACCTCAATAATGTCTCCATCAGATAAAAGTATGCCACCGTAGCCATGGCGAACATTTGGGCAATATTTTGTTTTACACATAATTGTCATAGATTTTTCTTATAATAAAAAATATTCATATAATTCTCTGCAAACTTTTTGTTTTACTTATAATTAACATCATGCGTTCTGGTTGGATCACCCTTCATATATATATATATATATATATATATATATATATATATATATATATATATATATATATATATATATATATATATATATATGTATGTATATATATATATATATACATACATATATATATATATATATATATATATATATATATATATATATATACATACGCACAGATATATATATATATTTATATATATATGTATATATATATATATATATATATATATATATATATATATATATATATGTATATATATATATATATATATATATATATATATATATATATATATCTGTGCGTATATATATATATATATATATATATATATATATATATATATAAATATATATATATATATATATATATATATATATATATATATATATATATATATATATATATATATATATATATATATATATATATTAGGTGAGCGTCAAAGAATTGAGCCTTTTTTTTGCATTTTTCGATTGAATATTTCTTTTATTTAAATTGGATTTTATTTAAGCACATATTGTCAATTATTATCTATGACCTTTTGCCATTTTTTGGGTGGAACAATTATTCCACTTCTGAGATTTATCGGCAAGAAACTTGGCCAAGTGATTTTCACAGTCGCTTTTTGAAGGGAATTTCTTTTCATTAAGGAAGTTTTGCAGAGACCGAAACAATTGGTAGTCTAATGGTGTAAGATCTGGACTTTACGGTGGATGCATGAAAACTTCCGAGCCAAGCTCTATCAATTTTTCTGGGTCATCAAAAATGTGTATAGTCTTACATTGTCATGATGGAAGACAACGCCCTTTCTATTGATCAATTCTGGCCGGTTTTTTTGAATTGGTTGCTACAATCTAGTTAATTGCTGACAGTACAGAGCCAAATTGAGTATTTGGCCAGGTTTTAGCATCTCATGATAAACGATTCCCTTCCAATCCCACCATACACACAACACAACCTTATTTGGTGTCAATCTTGGCTTTGGAGTCGTTTGTGATGATTCACCATTTTTTGACCAGGATCTTTTTCAAACGACATTTTCGTATCTTACCCATTTTTTATCGCCTGTACTGATTTGCCTCAAAAATGGCTCGATTTCGTTGCGTTTTATTAGCATTTCGTAACTGGAAATTCAATTGTTCAAATTTTTTGTGTTAATTCATGCGACCCCAAACGTTAAGCTTCTTTGTGTATCCAGCCTTACGCAAATGCTTCAAAACTGTTTTTCGCAAGCTTTTTTTCCAAATGTGTTCTAATATTTTATAACGTTCATGGAAATTCTTTTTGTTTATCTTAGTGCGTATTTTTCGTAGTATATCTACCGCAGTGTATCTTGAATGTGTCTGTTGTTCCCGCAGCAGTTTATTAATAGCTAGTCCAGTGTCAACTACCATTTGCTCTAGGTCTTTGTGCTATGTAAGTTGCATTTCAAAAAAAGCAAAACATAATAACCTCAGCAATGAACAGAGCCCTTATCCATGGGCTGTGAACCTATTAGACACCACTTTTACGACACAAGAAATGGAGTTGATAGAGAAGGGACTGAAACAAAACTAATGGACATGGAGAAAGCCTTCAATACAATTTGGATGGACAGACAACTATTCAGTTTACTTTAGGACAAGTTTCCCAGACAACTTGTCGATGTGTGATATGTTGTATGGAAATTGGTTGTTGTAACTGATGAAATCTGACGACAATGCACGATTTCAATGTCTTGAATGGTCTATAGCAAGAAAACATTACTGTGCCTCTGCTTTTCTCCATATTCATTTGCAACCTATTGGGCTCTTTCACACGGGAATGGTAAAAACCCATATCCAAACAGGTTTCGCGCTTACGCCCTTATGTTTACACGTTGCATAGTTCAGCCAACCTATTTTTGTATACGATACACGTCTTGCGAGTGTATGTGTCAAAAGGATCATTTGATCGTTAAACGTCGTGCGGACAACATGAAAGCGCAGACAGAGAGATAAGCGATTGAAAATTGATGTTTTAGCCTTGAATTGTGTACGAGGTAACAAAAACTGGAATGAAAAATGTATTTTAAGATTGTTAAAGTTTTTCGATTCAAACTTCTATTGGATTTATTAGAACCTCCGTGTTTTTCCGCTTTCTGAAAAATATATTCCAAATTTGAATATCCTTTTAAGTCGCATATTTTTCTTGTTGTGTTGTCAACTGGCATATTATAATGCGATTCTATAAAGATTATGCGTACTGTTAATTTTCTATGGATTTACAATAGGCAATTTAACTTTATTGAAATAGAGATATTCGTCGTGTTGTTTACTGAAATTGAACATGGCCTCCGCTTTTATAAATTGATTGAATAACGCGTAGCTTCTCGCGTGCACGCATCCATTTTTGCATGCAAATTAAAGAAAGGCAATCGTTTCATGACGACTACCTTCTTCACCGAATGTTCAATTCGGAATGATTACCGGCGTTTGTATAAATTTCCCCCACCAAATGATCAACAAAATGCGTTTGTGTATGTGCGTTACGCTCGTCCACCCTACAAAATGTTGGCTTGTTTTTACCATCAGGTCCCCTCAATGCCTCTCACTCTTCTTGCCCATATAACCTGTTTAACGCTCACTTTTAACGCTGCGTCTGAAAAAGCCCATTGAATGGTTTTCATTTGAACATGTTGCCAAGGCGATCATTAGTGGCGTTTGCTGATGACCTGGTTATTTATA